>CM017558.1:39190984-39845296 GCA_007844125.1 Sinonovacula constricta
GCTGCCTGATCTGGATCTACACTATTTGCCTACAACTAACGAGAGTGCTGATCTGGATCTACACTGTTTGCCCAAACCTTTAGCAGGGAGCTGGTGATCTGGATCTACACTATTTGCCTAAACATACACAGGAGCGCCGATCTGGATCTAACACTATTTGCCTAAACCTATAGCAGGAGAGCTGGCTGATCGATCTACACTATTTGCCTAAACCTACAACGGAGCTGGCTGATCTGGATCTACACTATTTTGCCTAAACCTATAGCAGGGAGCTGGCTGATCTGGATCTACACTATTTGCCTAAACCTTATAGCAGGGAGCTTTCTGATTGGATCTACACTATTTGCCTAAACCTACGAGCGTGCTGCTGATCTGGATCTACACTATTTGCCTAAACCATAGCAGGGCTGGCTGATCTGGATCTACACTATTTGCCTAAACCTTATAGAGGAGCTGGCTGATCTGGATCTACACTATTTGCCTAAACCTACAACAGGGAGCTGGCTGATCTGGATCTACACTATTTGCCTAAACTTATAGCAGGGAGCTGGCTGATCGGATCTACACTATTTGCCTAAACCTTCAACAGGGAGCTGGCGATCTGGATCTACACTATTTGCCTAAACCTTATAGCAGGGAGCTCTGATCTGGATCTAACTATTTGCCTAAACCTAAACAGGGACTGCTGATCCGGATCTACACTATTTGCCTAACCTATAGCAGGTTGGCTGATCTGGATCTACACTATTTGCCTAAACCCATAGCAGGAGCTGCTGATCTGGATCTACACTATTTCCTAAACCTTATAGCAGGAGCTGGCTGATCTGGATCTACACTATTTGCCTAAACCTACAACAGGGAGCTGGCTGATCTGGATCTACACTATTTGCCTAAACCTTATAGCAGGGAGCTGGCTGATCTGGATCTACACTATTTGCCTAAACCTACAACAGGAGCTGGCTGATCTGGATCTACACTATTTGCCTAAACCTACAGGGAGCTTGAATGCTGGCTGGATCTACACTATTTGCCTAAACCTACAACAGGGAGCTGGCTGATCTGGATCTACACTATTTCCTAACCTTATAGCAGGAGCTGGCTGATCTGATCTACACTATTTGCCTAAACATCTAGCAGGGAGCTTCTGATCTGGATACACTATTGCCTAAACCTACAGACGGGAGCTGGCTGATCTGGATCTACACTATTTGCCTAAACCTACATAGCAGGGAGCTGGCTGATCTGGATCTACACTATTTGCCTAAACCTTATAAGGGAGCTGGTGATCTGGATCTACACTATTTGCCTAAACCTACAACAGGGAGCTGGCTGATCTGGATCTACACTATTTGCCTAAACCTATACAGGGAGCTGGCTGATCGGATCTACACTATTTGCCTAAACCTCAACAGGGAGCTGGCTGATCTGGATCTACACTATTTGCCTAAACCTTATAGCAGAGCTGCTGATCTGGATCTACACTAATTGCCTAAACCTACAACACGGAGCTGCTGATCTGGATCTACAACTATTTGCCTAAACCTATAGCGAGCTGGCTGATCCGGATCTACACTATTTGCCTAAACCTTACAGGGGCTGCTGATCTGGATCTACACTATTTGCCTAAACCTTATAGCAGGAGCTGGCTGATCTGGATCTACACTATTTGCCTAAACCTTACAGCAGGAGCTGCTGATCTGGATCTACACTATTTGCCTAAACCTTATGCAGGACTGGCTGATCTGATTCTACACTATTTGCCTAAACCTACGCACGAGCTGGCTGATCTGGATCTACACTATTTGCCTAACCTTATTGCATGGACCTGCTGATCTGATTCTACACTATTGCCTAAACCTACAACAGGAGCTGGCTGATCTGGATCTACACTATTTGCCTAAACCTTATAGCAGGAGCTGCTGATCGGATCTACACTATTTGCCTAAACCTACAACAGGGCTGGCTGATTGGATCTACACTATTTTCCTAAACCTTACAGCAGGGAGCTGCTGATCTGGATCTAACTATTTGCCTAAACCTACAACACGGAGCTGGCTGATCTGGATCTACACTATTTGCCTAAACCTTATAGCAGGGAGTTGGCTGATCTAGATCTACACTATTTACCTAAACCTACAACAAGAAGCTGGCTGATCTGGATCTACACTATTTTCCTAAACCTTATAGCAGGGAACTGGCTGATCTGGATCTACACTATTTGCCTAAACCTACAACAGGGAGCTGGCTGATCTGGATCTACACTATTTTCCTAAACCTTATAGCAGGGAACTGGCTGATCTGGATCTACACTATTTGCCTAAACCTACAACAGGGAGCTGCCTGATCTGGATCTACACTATTTGCCTAAACCTACAACAGGGAGCTGAATGATCTGGATCTACACTATTTGCCTAAACCTACAACAGGGAGCTGGCTGATCTGGATCTACACTATTTTCCTAAACCTTATAGCATGGAGCTGGCTGATCTGGATCTACACTAGTTGCCTAAACCTTATAGCAGGGAGCTGATCGGATCTACACTAATTGCCTAAACCTACAGAGGGCTGGCTGATCTGGATCTACACTATTTGCCTAAACCTCATAGCAGGGAGCTGGCTGATCTGGATCTACACTATTTGCCTAAACCTACAACAGGAAGCTGGCTGATCTGGATCTACACTATTTGCCTAAACCTACAACAGGGAGCTGGCTGATCTGTATCTACACTATTTGCCTAACCTATAGCAGGGAGCTGGCTGATCTGGATCTACACTATTTTCCTAAACCTTATAGCATGGAGCTGGCTGATCTGGATCTACACTAGTTGCCTAAACCTTATAGCAGGGAGCTTTCTGATCCGGATCTACACTAATTGCCTAAACCTACGAGACGGAGCTGGCTGATCTGGATCTACACTATTTGCCTAAACCTCATAGCAGGGAGCTGGCTGATCTGGATCTACACTATTTGCCTAAACCTACAACAGGAAGCTGGCTGATCTGGATCTACACTATTTGCCTAAACCTACAACAGGGAGCTGGCTGATCTGTATCTACACTATTTGCCTAAACCTTATAGCAGGGAGCTGGCTGATCTGGATCTACACTATTTTCCTAAACCTTATAGCATGGAGCTGGCTGATCTGGATCTACACTAGTTGCCTAAACCTTATAGCAGGGAGCTTTCTGATCCGGATCTACACTAATTGCCTAAACCTACGAGACGGAGCTGGCTGATCTGGATCTACACTATTTGCCTAAACCTCATAGCAGGGAGCTGGCTGATCTGGATCTACACTATTTGCCTAAACCTTAAAACAGGGAGCTGGCTGATCTGGATCTACACTATTTGCCTAAACCTACAACAGGGAGCTGGCTGATCTGTATCTACACTATTTGCCTAAACCTTATAGCAGGGAGCTGGCTGATCGGGATCTACACTATTTGCATAAACCTTCAACAGGGAGCTGGCTGATTTGGATCTACACTATTTGCCTAAACCTTATAGCAGGGAGCTGCCTGATCTGGATCTACACTATTTGCCTAAACCTACAACACGGAGCTTGCTGATCTGGATCTACACTATTTGCCAAAACCTTATAGCGAGAGCTGCCTGATCCGGATCTACACTATTTGCCTAAACCTACAACTGGGAGCTGGCTGATCTGGATCTACACTATTTTCCTAAACCTTATAGCAGGGAGCTGGCTGATCTGGATCTACACTATTTGCCTAAACCTTATAGCAGGGAGCTGGCTGATCTGGATCTAGACTATTTGCCTAAACCTTATTGCACGGACCTGGCTGATCTGATTCTACACTATTTGCCTAAACCTACGACACGGAGCTGGCTGATCTGGATCTACACTATTTGCCTAAACCTTATTGCATGGACCTGGCTGATCTGATTCTACACTATTTGCCTAAACCTACGACACGGAGCTGGCTGATCTGGATCTACACTATTTGCCTAAACCTTATTGCACGGACCTGGCTGATCTGATTCTACACTATTTGCCTAAACCTACGACACGGAGCTGGCTGATCTGGATCGACACTATTTGCCTAAACCTTATAGTAGGGAGCTGGCTGATCTGGATCTACACTATTTGCCTAAACCTTATTGCAGGAAGCTGGCTAATCTGGATCTACACAATTTGCCTAAACCTTATTGCACGGACCTGGCTGATCTGATTCTACACTATTTGCCTAAACCTACGACACGGAGCTGGCTGATCTGGATCGACACTATTTGCCTAAACCTTATCGTAGGGAGCTGGCTGACCTGGATCTACACTATTTGCCTAAACCTTATTGCAGGGAGCTGGCTAATCTGGATCTACACAATTTGCCTAAACATTATAGCAGGGAGCTTTCTGATCTGATTCTACACTATTTGCCTAAACCTACGACCCGGAGCTGGCTGATCTGGATCTACACTATTTGCCTAAACCTTATAACAGAAAGCTGGCTGATCTGGATCTACACTATTTGCCTAAACCTACGAATCGGAGCTAGCTGATCTGGATCTACACTATTTGCCTAAACCTTATTGCACGGACCTGGCTGATCTGATTCTACACTATTTGCCTAAACCTACGACACGGACCTGGCTGATCTGATTCTACACTATTTGCCTAAACCTTATAGCAGGGAGCTGGCTGATCTGGATCTACACTATTTGCCTAAACCTATGACACGGAGCTGGCTGATCTGGATCTACACTATTTGCCTAAACCTTATAGCAGGGAGCTAGCTGATCTGGATCTACATATTTTGCCTAAACCTACGACACGAGCTGGCTGATCTGGATCTACACTATTTGCCTAATCCTTATAGCAGGGAGCTGGCTGATCTGGATCTACACTATTTGCCTAATCCTTATAGCAGGGAGCTGGCTAATCTGGATCTACATTATTTGCATAAACCTTATAGCCCTATATCTGTGCGAACAGTCACGCATAAATCAGCACTTGTCAATGTTGCAAACAGGTGGTTTCTATCCGAGCACGCTGCAGAGATATTTTTAAACACGTGAGGTCCATTTACTTTTGCGATAACGATAGTCATCAGGGTAATCCGCTCTTTTCGCGCCTTTGATAGAGTTGGACAGATAACATTTAACGTGATTTCTTTTCGCAATTAGTACTGTCTAACAATACAGTTTGTGTTCAAAATTGTCTTTATTAAGACTAAGGTATGGGTTTATGCACATATCATGCCCAAATTCTCCATTATTAAAGTTAGATATCGTTATGTATTTTATGTTGGCAAACTGTTGGATACTACCTTTAATGCCACATGACTATTACAGACGAAGAGGTAAATATATCAGAAAAGCTCACCTTCTGCTCGTTGTGCTCAGGTGAGCTAAAATGGAACAGGAATTAAAGCAATCATGCTTTTTCTTGTTTTAATAAAAATATAGGTGTGTTTTGTTTGTTTGATGTTTGTTTGTTTTGTTTTGTTGTTTTTTGTTTGTTGTGATGTGATGATGTTTTTTTTTGCAGTTAAATAGTGCATAACACCGCATGAATTACGCATGTATTTCGTGCAAACAATTTATTTAAAGCCCAAGTTAACAGCGTTATTTGATTGCGTTTCGCGAAAACGATGCTTTTATATAAAACGTAGCAAATATGTGTTGGTCTCAAGTTCGTCAAAAAAAATAGTTTAACTAAATGGCACTGTAATATTTAGGATCATTTGCTAGCAAAACCTTTGTCAAACAACACATCGACTCCTAAGATAGACTTGTTTTAAATTATCGCTGATGGATTTGTACAACTTACATTTTGGAAACGAAAAATTTCAAGGTGAATCCCCCTTCTTGCACATCATTCTATAAATAGACGATTTCATGAGCTGTTTTCAACATTACTGCGCCCAAACTCCCCACAGGGTTTACGACATCGCTACGCTGGCCTACAACCACTGCCATCATACAAAATCACGTGACGATAGTCAGATCAGCCGTAACCAACTTTGTGAATTTCTTCAACAGTATCCATTGATTGTTTACATTGAACCGGTGTAACACTGAAATTTCGCCCACGGCGAAAGGACGGAAATGGCCGAGTTGTTACGATTGTAGTGATAAATACATTCTTTTTTTTTCTTTATCGTTAGAATTTGTTTTTTCATCCATTATTAGTCGTTTTTCTAACATACACATTCATTCCGATTGTCATTTTACTGAACAAAAATTAAAAGTAAAAAAATCAAATCCTTCCAGATCTGGAAGGATTTCTGTGTGGTAGCAGAGATTCTCCTTACTAAAAGGGGGAGATCACTGCGTTGGAGATTGTACTGCGCCCTCAAGGTCGTTTTACGAAAAAATCAATATTTTTGCACACCTAAACGGAGCGAACAACGCCAGGAGCGTGCCCACTCGGAACTCCTCGGGTAATTCCGTCCTCTACGTAATCACCTCGGAAATAATGCGGTCGCCGCCATATTGACGAACTACTTCCAAAATGGCAATCGTACCTACTCGGCGATCTCCGGCAAGCTTCGAATATAGGCATCACCGAAGCGTGATTCGAGTGCATGCAGGATAATAACTGGTATATTACACTTTTACCAAATCCTGTTGGTAATATACATACAGTATCAACTAAGTTAGAAATATTCTTCAACGAAGCAATCTGCTCTTCTTTAAAGGAGTATTTAATCTCCATTATATCTAAAGCGTACTGCATGCACTTTGAAAAGTCAGCCATCTTTGTTTACATAATGCAATGAGAAGTTATTCGCCGGGGCAAATCACCAATACAATTACATACGAGGCATTATCTCCGAAGCTTGCCGGAGATCGCCGAGTAGGTACGATTGGAGCGTGCCTAGACGACTTTTGTGTATACGCACTCCTGCTAGCGGGGTCCGGGGGCATGCTCCTCCTGAATTTATTTTTTACTACATAACGCCGTAGGTGCATTCTGGGGCGTTTTTAAACATAAAAAATGCCAATAACTATCATTTGAAATAGAAAATACGTCATACTTTTCAGGTGTCTTTATAACGCTTCATGATGTATACAAAACATTCTTTTTTCCTGAAAACAAGTAATAGTAGTAAAATTAAGATTATATATGTATATAGTCAAACAAGAAAAAGATGGGTGTAAGTTAGACATTTGTAATTAAACCGTGATCAAATATCTAAATTAATGGTAGTTACATAATCAGAACAACAGACATGTTTAGAATGAACAGCGATGAAAAAAGTTTCAATCGCATGTACATATATATACGCACTCATGGATGCGAATTAGAAAAACACTGTCAAGATTCAATTATAAATACATGCAGGTCAAAGGCGAACGCTTATTTAAACGCAATAAAATCTATACATAAAAAAATCAACGCTAGCCGCCTCTCCTTTCTGCGGGCAAAAACGTCAACTACATGTTCAGCACTGATGGTCTTGTTGCGGAGAATGTGCATCAAGCCTAAACTTGACAGTCGTTCAGTTGGTCGATCTCAGATACGTTTTCAGGCGTCGTTTTGAGCTGAATGACCGCTCCGACAATTTGAAGTCGCCGTACATTTGTAGCCAACCAGAAGCTATGAAAATTCACAAATTCAAATTCCTCAGCGATTAATTTCAATATAACTCCTTTCTACTTTCTATTTTACAATGAACAAAATAGGTCGATCTATTTTACTAAATGGTTTTATTTTCAACTGCGCATGTGCAACAAACCACGCATTCTGGCTTGACTCCTCCCCTTGTGACGTAAAGACGACTGACAGTTTGATTGACAGTTTTTTGCTTCAAAACTGGGGGTTGATGGTTCGAATACCGATATGGGCACGCATGATTGTTTTATTTCTTCTCACTTTTTCACTTTAACAATTATTTCTGCACCTTTCTACCAGATTAACAACTGATTTTATTTGCATAATAAATTGTGGTCAAATTATCATACTGTATTGGAAATCGCACATATTTTTAAACTATACAGTGTATATGATATCTTATGATGTTTTGTTTTTGAACACATTAAAAGTAGTAATACTTTTATTGTGAATTTAAATATGTTTAAAACACGGAAAAAAGTTGGAAAGATACACAGAAAAAGTATGTGACCCTATAGTCAGGGTAATTGATATAACAACAACAAACAAACAAAGAACAAGTTCGTAAAACCCCCTTATTCTTTCCATATTCGAATTCAGCAGCCTGTTTTTATAAAATATGGATAATGAAAAAGATGTATAGAGAGAAATAAAAAGTAGGAATTGTCTTTAAGTAGCTCCTGCTCATTCTGGAAAGTTGAATTGCCAAGTAGAATAAGCAATCAATTAAGCAAAATGGCTTAATTTGAACATTGCTCGGAATATCCAAATCAGACTTGACACGTGTTCAGATCAAATCAGTGCTACAACACACGAATCAGTACTGTAAGGTCAGCGCGGTTTCGAAATAGCATTTGTATCAAGTCCTTAACACCTTAGTTCTGTCGTATGTTCGTATCATCTAGACAGCGTTTATAATGTCAGTTTTGAGTTATGTAACAAAGAACTAGATGTACATTTTAAAAAAATAGATCTAGGCGAAAATATATAATAGCACAATATGAAATTCTCTCTCCCTCTTCCTCCCTCTCCCTCTTTCTCTCTTCTCTCTCTCTCCCCTTTCTCTCTCTCTCACTTCCCCACTCACTCGCCAGATATGTTAAACCACCTGAATGTTCACAGTGGGTTGGGGTGGGGTGGTGTGTGTAATTCTAAACTTAAATATTTGAAATGTTGAATTCCACGGTCGCTGTGGCTGGTTATATTTATAAAAATACTTAACCTCGTCTCCAGTTGTGCAGACGAGACTCGTCTGTCGAAATAGGCATCATAATATTTGACGGCGCGCTGCTGCACATGTGCAATTTCTGCTGGTACACTTTTATATTTCTAGATATGCAACATCTTGAAAAACCTATTTCTCAAGATTTAAAGTATAATGAAAACTTTCAAATAAAAAGCATTACTTTCCAAGCATGTCTGGATTCCTCTTCCACTTTTTGCGTCGCCTTTGAAGCTTCGCATCAACGACTTTACTTGTTTTATTTTCAAATACATATTAGTGATAAAACTACGGTCATTTTAGCTATGTCTAGTTATTTTAGTTAAGAAATCGGACAAATGTCTTGGTAGAACCCCCGCTCACTCTGTTTGTAAAATTTAGTGACAATATTTTGCTTCATTTTAATTATATGTAATTACACACACTTATGAATACTTAAAACGCCTTTATTTACTGATGAACACCAGTTATTAAAAAGAACCTTAGCGAATGACAAACAGTTGCAAGGCAATTTGGTCATTTTCAATTTTACTCCTACAACTTTGTAAGTTACACAGCCCCTTAACTACGAAGTTTGATATGTTTATGGTCCTTTTAAGGCCTACTCATCTAACGAACTATCCTCTTCCTCATCTACTTTAACTAAACAGCAAATACCAGGTTTATTGCGCCTTTGCCGAGGGATGCACGTGCTTTATTGATACAATAGAATAAGTACTTCTTCAGAGCGAGAAATAGAAAATCTTCGGGTATTTCCGCATGCGGTACGATAATTCCTAGGACCTATCTGGTCTAACATCCCATTATATAAACTGTTATATTAAACACACAATAATTTCCATACGATTATATTTTAAGTAAAACAAAATCTAAAAAAAACAGCTCGCAAGTGCTACCGGACGAGATTAAAATACACGGACTTCAAAAGTAACTCCTAGTTAATTAGCGACGCTTTAGAGCCCCAAAATTATACATTGTGAGAAAGACCAATTTATTATCTAATTGCATGGCCTCTGCGAAGAAAAGTAATAAGTTATCCTCCCCTGAAAAAATAACTGCAATTTTGCATAGTATAGCCGCACATTTTTCAAAGAAATGCTCAGTCCCGTTCTAAATGGACCAGTCCATTATTGAGTATAGGAGTGCAGTTATTTTGCATTTTTATATCATTCTACAATGTTTCATCGTTTTTTTGCACAAAATTGCACGAGATTATTTTAATTATAGCAAATGAGTCACAAAACAAAAGAATCCACATTAAAATATCATCAACAACAACATAAAAAGCAAACTGTCAGAGGAACTGCTTCCGGTGCAAGTTTACGCTTACCGCCCCCTCTAACCCTGATCAAATACGGGTCCTAATTCGGTAAACGGCGATCTGTTGTGTTTTTTTTTTTTTCATTTATTTATTTATCATTTTTTGTATGTCTGTAACTTTTATGAAATCGTGGTAAAATCGAGAGATTTTGATTTCTTTCTTTGTTATATTAAACTTTGTAACGTAAATGTACATGGACACTATCTACGCCCTTACATACGAAAGTAGATAGGAGTGCTCTTCGGTACATCCTTCGATGTTCGGACTGCATATTATCTGATTGAGATAACCTATTAGCAACGAAACAGTCCATAGCCAGAAAAAGTTTGTTCTGAACGATCTATGGAGTATACATGGTAAAAAACAACATTTCCAGCGCTGCCAGCGTGCAGGAATGATTATATAGTATCTCAGAAGTGTTAGGTGTAAAGAGTTTAAGACTCTGGATCGGAGGGTTTCAAATTCAATGCCTAGCCCCGTCACGATAGGTTTTCAAAAGGATCTTATTAAAGAATCGGATGTTTAATTCACTTGCATCAGAGAAACGTTCAACACACCAAGAAAGCATTTAAAATATGCTTGCAGTGTTCTTGGTCAAGAGGTTAAGGTTATAGACTCGGGATCAGATGGTTCCGAATTCAAACCTTAGACCCGTTATGACAAGTTTAAAACTATCTTGTTAACGATTTGGATGATCATTAAAGAAACGGTTGAAACACACCTTGAAAGCATTTATAACATAGTTGAAGTGTTCTTGGTCAAAATGTTAAATTTAATGGACTCGGGATCGCAGGGTTCTGGGTTCAAACCCTTGACCTGAATGAGACAAATTCCTTGTCCAGATTGTTATTACAATAACATTTTGCACACAAAAAAAAACAGCAACAGAATATGTTCGGACTAATTATTACGTCCTTACACCCACATTTACTAGAAAGTAATATCCTGCTTGGATAATAAGATTAATTATTTGCAGGGCTGGAAAAATACGGTAGCCCGACGTCCCGGACAAGGCAAAATGCATTTCGGGCTACTGGTCATGGATCATTTAATTAGTCCCGGACAAGTCATAAATCGGCAGTCGGACAAGTAACAAATAAACAGCGGTTTTTAATTAGTGATGGAGACAATCAGTTTCAAGCCAGGAGCATTATCAACATCATGTAAAGGAGGTACATTTACAATGTACGCACCTGTCCATAACAGCCATTCACGACGTGCGATACATAAACGCTTCTAGACAAAAAAATAAAAAGAAACAACTTGTTGTTATACCTTGTTTGTTAGTTGTATATATGACAAATGTGTTTTTATGTTCGTTAATTGAAAACGACGCAAATTTTCGGAAAAGTCATTTTTGTCCAGGTTACTAGTCCGGGACTAGTCATTGAAAAGAAAAAAATTCCAGCCCAGATTTGTGTAGTTATTTCTTTCCTCTATTGAATGACATACTACCTTTCACTTGACAGCCACTTTTGTCAATATTTTTTCCTAATGTCAGCTCAGTGTGTAATTATGAACCACAGTAGCACATACTTCGGACAGGAGGCCCCGGGTTTGATCCCGGGTAGCGACATACCAACGTCGTTAAATATGATAGTGGTATAGCTTCCTTGCTAACCCTCAAGCAAATATAAGGGTAGTTCTACGACTGGTTGACCCAGTGTCAGGATAATGTGACTGGGTGTGGTATCATGCCAGGTGTTCACGGCATGCTATAAACAGTGAAGGCTGCACTATATCTGCTTCAAGTGGACACCGTCTCCAGATAACAGAAATACTGTTGGTGGGACGATAAACCCAACAAAACAAACATATTTCATTAGTAACGTTGTTTTGTTACAACATTTGTTCCATCTGGATTAAAGACATACTAGATCGTTCTGTCTTTACTGATTCTCTCAGTTTGTCTTCGTTCATTTTACTTCAAATGTGAGAAGTAGGTTGCATGAGCCACGGAACCTACTGGCATAACGCAGAGAGACAATTCTTGGCTAAATTGATGGAGAGGTATCTACAGAACTTTTTGTTGACTGTTTAACATTTCTCTTTTCACCTTTTTTAAATATTACTGCATTTAAATGACAGAAAAACAACAACACACAAAGCAACATTTATCTTAGTTGGCGAACTGGTCGCCAAGTCAAAGGCACTATAAAGCCAAGAGACAATTCGTGACTAAATTATCATTGTTTTCCTTTAAGCCAATCCAATTTATTCCACCTAACAATTTGTCTGTTGCGATTTAACAAAATGACCTACATGCAATCTTCATATTCTCCCTTTAATGACATTCTGTTCGAAAACACGGTGACAAAAATTCGTTTGCATAAAAACAAGAGATTCATTTCGTAGTGATTACTCACCTTGTTCATCCACGTTCGGCCGTTGAGCTCGTCCTAGTTTTTCTCGGAGGCGATTATTTTCGTTGTAGATTTCTGAGGGTGTTCTCTGGTCGGTTGACATTTTGACAAATGTAGAATAACACTGAACTGTATAGCCAGCTATATGTAAACGTCTCAAAAGCCGCGATTACACTGAATAAATAGAAGAGCAACCAGGCGGTATACCCACTCTTCACACATGGTTGCAGCTAACGTAATGACTATTTTTAGCTTGTTGGCGAAGCGCTGGATATCATTTGGATCAACTCGTCCTTTCTTTGACGAAAAAAGACTCGGAGGTAAGCAATCGTAACTGGGAGGTAAGCGTAGTGGTACTTCAAGATTTTGACAGTTTAGTGATTCGGCTGGCACTAAATGGGCAAAAATATAGATCCAGCTACGCTTTAGAAAACCCGTCTTTTTTCAAATGTCTACGACTCTGATTGGATAATATTTCAAATACATAATTAGAACACAAAATAGGTCTGATTTCTATGTTATAAAAAACCGAACCGTCCCCGGAGTATTCGCCCCGATAGTGTTCATACTACTAACAGAGTACAGTTAACTGGCACTCGCAGTCACAAGTTCTACATGGATATGACTTTTAATTAGTTTTGCAGGGTGTTTATAGTGGGGAAACCAGTTCTTCCATAAATTCCTATTGACAGATCGCCTTCTGAACTCTGGTAGTTACCAGCTGAGGTAATGCATAGATCTGGGGGTTATTGGCAACGCGCTGGAGCGCGCCGCCTATATATGGAATGCTGAAAAATTTTGCACATGCGAGCGGATTTCCTCGGACATTCTCGTTCTAGCTAGAGAATGATCGAGCGAAAATGGCGAGGTGTTCCGAATTTCGGAAGTTCCGCGATTTACACGTTCTCAACATACGGGTCCTAGTTCGGTAAATGGTGTTCATTTTACATTTATTTGTATTTGTTCTTTGTTTGTAACTTCCACGCCGAGGAGGTATTTTTACTTTTTATATTTCTAAACATTAATGTACATCTGACGGTTATACTTGTTACTGAAAACATATTTGTCCTTTTTTTAGGATTGTACATATAAGTAGCCTTATGTACCAGAATTAAATTATTCCAGTGATTTTAATGTTTACTTAATAATTTAAATCAGTCATCTCTAAATTTCTAAAAAATATTAATTTTCATTGTTGCGTCGCCCTTTGATGCTTCGCATCAATGCTTTTCTTGTTTAGACATTAAATATTTACTGAAATTTGCACATCGGGAAAGTCTGTTTTAAAAGTGGACTCTCTAATCCTGATGAAATACTAAGTCCTAATGTAAATACTGAGTCCTAATTCGGCAAACGTCGTTCTATTTTTGGCGCCGCTCTAGCGGCCGAAGTCTCTTATGGGATGCATCGTTATGGGGTCGATAGTGTAGCAGTCAATAACACGGTTTCGCAGTTATTCTATGAGACCTTACTCAAAAGAACCGAGTGTTCCGTTTAAACAGTGTAGTTTGCAATAACAAATCCAAGCATGTGATTATAAAAAGTAACAGGCATTAATAGGAATTTGCTGCCGTTTGGTTATGTCGTGTTTAACAAAATCGAGTATGCCGATGTAAGCTTGTAATTTCAGATGTAGCAGACAACAAGGAAGAAAGCAGAGAAGCAGATGGTCTATTTCCCATCAGCGTTACGGTTCGTTACTCAAAAATATTTATGCAATGAATCGACAGTATAATTGGGTCGCTGTTGTCGGCAACTCTTAATTTATGATTGTTTTTGGAAATGTCTATGGGGTGACATCACAGTTTTAAAGATTATATCGATTGTCAAATTCTTATTTTCAAATTGCAGGACTGCACTAACTCGACCACAATCTATTCATGGTTAAGCATTTCTTGGTATTAAGGATTTACTGTCCTTTTTTAATAATCAGTAATCGCAGTTTTGGTGTTTTTTTACAACCCCAAAAAAGCATTTGCAGGTTTCGAATCGCGCAATAACTACTCGGTGAATATTACAACAATTAGTGGTGTGTTTGGTTTAGATTCGGACAGACTGCACTAATTATCAAACACATTCCCTCGAAAACTTAGATAGATAGACATATGTGTAATATTTGCTCGGTGTTCAAGGTTTGTTAAGATTTAAACTTCATGATTGTACTTTTGTATTAAATAAAACTGTGAAAATACAATCCAATCCTGCAAATTGCCATAAATTCCACCACAATTACTTTTATGTGGAAAAAATCACTGACATTAAATATCATTTTGGCCAAAACATTCACACACATCCAATTTAAGCTTTACACCATTGGATTTAAAAAAACAAAACATGATGACATTCATCTGTGTAACTTAAACATGATATGAAGAATATTTATCGTGTTTCTTTTTTCTATATATATTTTTTCAGCTAAGCTGTCTGTGATGGAAGGTCTTCATGAGTAGTCGGCATTTGCTATGTTAACCAGGTGACAGTGCCACTCCAAATTTAATCAAGAACAGAAAGGAGGGCTGCGAACGGTGAGTTGTTTGAAAACAAGCTGAAATGTACTCAGTGTAGAGTTTGAGATAAAATCATTAATATTCCAACACAACCTTACTTTTATTTCATACAAAAAATGGGTTGCGTGTGGATAAAAGACCATTATCATGCTATTTGGGTACAGCCTTCAAAAAGAGCCTTCAAAAGAGTTCTAAGGTAAAAAAAATAGTATTGCTTTAGATATTGAATGGAAATTTTAAGTGTCGTTTAATGCCTAAACTTCTTAAAAATATTGTAATTACTCCTCTTACAAATGTTAGTATAGAATAAGCGATTTTTGTATGGACATTAGGGCAATATCAAGTCTTCTAGAAAGTTCTAGCCATGACTTGATAATATTTAATGTCGAAATGTCGATGATGAGTGTGTAAGTTTTATAAGTATATCTTTCTATATATTAACTAATTACTATTAATGCATTATTCTTCCAATTAAAAATATTTAACTGCAAAAACATTAGATTGATTTTCTTTTGTTACAACTGCAATTTTTTTTAGATTTATTCTTCTGTTATACAGATTGTAAAACACCAATCCAGGAATTGTCTTCGTAAGTACTGAATGCACCCAGTTTCCAGAGGTTTTAGTCAAGGTTGTCCAGACACAGAATAACAGATTAGAGGCATGGCCATCTAGACCAAAGATGTGGCTTGATTCTAGGACGACCTGGTATCTTCTTGAGAAAGTGGCTGAAGTTTGCCATAACAAATCAGCCTGCCGTTTGTCACGTGTTACTATTTATAAATAGTTAATCAGGTAGAACAAGGACAGAAAGGTTCCACTATGTGTTCACAAGATCAGACATATTTGTAACAAATAAAGAGTAAAGGCAATTGTTTGTTTTTTCACATTTCCCTGGAAGTTAAATAAATAGAATTGAAGTAAATATGTATTTCAGAACAATAATGTAATATTGTGTGCAAGTGATATTTTTATAAACAGATTAACATCATCGATTTCATGGATTAAAGACATAGTTAACAGTTTGTTGTAAACATTCTGCATTAATTAAAACAAAATATGTGTTCAAATTAGTTTACGATACCTTTATTAAAGAAAAAGTACATATCTCTTATATAATATTAGAACTGAACATTCACATGTACATCTGATTTTCCGATCAAACTGAAATGTGGTAGTCTGTGTTCCATAACAAAATGGCTTAAGTTATCCGCGCAAAGTGCTATATTATTACTTATGTTTGTTGTTGCTTTAGTTTTAAATGCATAGCATATTGTTAATGTATGTGCTGTTTTTAACTAATTTTTGACGCTGCATATTAACTTAAACCAATAAAGCTCAAATATCTCTATTTAAATCGCTTTGGGTGATATTTTGCAGCTTTCCACTTTTTGACAATGGTGATACAAAGTAACACTACAGCTGTCCACTACAGCTGTCATGAGGTCAGTACTGTCAAGAGGTCAAGTACTTAAAAACCATGACGCTATCACGAAATACAAGATAAAGGGGAACCTCACGTAGGGGACATAATTATGTATGGAAGTATGTATAGGAAGTCACACTGTAGTCAAAGTAGATAGACATGGTCCAACTTCAAAGAAAAACAAATTAGTGCTCCTTGTTAGTTGTCAACAATGACCGATGGTGCTTACACTACAGTTTTCACTGCCCACAATCCCAACTTCCACCTCTGCGTATATATACTGAAACCAAACAGACCAAGATTGCCGCCCTCATTCGCCGGATCCAAATGGCCAAGGATCCGCGCACGTTTTGTGTTTGGGGAAATTGTTGAATACAGAGAAATACTAGATAAGTTATTTTGTATTATTGTACTTATGTATTTTACTACTCTGTTATATACATAGTAATATTTGGTATTATAATAACGTAATAACTTTGTACTGGTTCTACATAGATTTTAGACTAGCTAAATAATGCTGATTGTTAATTAAGAGATTTATTTATTAATTATCACAGAATCTAGTGATTTGATGAAAGGTTGTTTTGCTACGAACTTAAATAGACGTTCATAATAAGTTGCTGCGCTGTAACTGATAGAAGGATTACGTCGTAATTATGTATTGATTGTAATCATATGTTAAGGTTTATATAGATAACATTGTTTGCTAATTATCTCAAGTAGAGGAGAATTGCCGCACGAATTTATATTGTTAAACATCACTAGCCGAGTGATACGGCAATTAAAGGTATGCTCTGTATATTATATTACGTTTGTTAATTAACGATGAACTGATACTAATTATAGATATTTGATTTGATAATTGAACTTGAACATCGTTATGTATTTATCACCTATTAGATATTAGATATTAATGACTATAATACAATACTGTAATCGAACTTTGTTTTAGGTTTTTATTTCTGCCTTCGTAATTCACCAATTATAAGTTTTAACGAATCGCTAAAGTTACGACCCTGAATAGAAAATCAAGTCGCGGAAAAATTAATAATTAAACACAACGCATTGAGAACTAATTGAAGACGTACACAAATCTAACCACTATACGATTATGCGCAAAGGCCACCTTTGTAGCCGACTGGAAAAGTAACCTTAAATTAAACGGTACTTATAATTTAAATAAGTAAGCTAATCAAACCCTAAAAGGGGCTTGTGGGGCTACAACAACTTTAATTGCAAGTGTGACACAGAAATCAAGAAGAGAATCGGACAATCTAAGGCAACTTTTAACAACATGAAATGCATTTTTACCAACAATAAGATAAGCCTCACGACAAAGATCCATATTATGAGAGCCTACGTATGGTCCATTCTTCTATACGGATGTTAATGCTGGACCCTAACCAAGGACACAGAACAGCGACTAGAAGCAGTGGAGATGTGGTTCTTCCGGAGAATCATGAAAGTCTCAAGGACAAAAAGAAAAACAAATGCAGAAGTAATGGACATGGCTGGATACAAGAGATCCCTTCTCAACACCATCAAAGAAAGACAGCTAAAATTTTTCGGCCATATAATCAGGGCTGGCAGACTAGAGAAACTGTTATGGAGTGGCACAATATGTGGAAAAAAGAGCAGTGGAAGACAACACACAAAATTCATAGACAGCTTAAACAAATTTGCAACGAATAAAGAAGGCACCGACAATGAGCTCATGAGAAAGACCGAGAACAGGGAAGAATGGAGAGCCATGATCGTCGATGTCTGCAAGACCAGGACCAGCCTTTTTCACATTTTGATTTTAGAGAGCATGTTTATATGCTTACACGGGCTTGCCTGTTTTCTTTAAAGGCGTGGTTCTTGTTATAGCAGATAAACTTTCTGTTCTATTTGATTATTGTAACGCTTTTTAGTGAGATGATAGAGAAATATCTACCAGGAGTGGAGATATAGCCCGATATAAATATAAAAAATCTCAGTATAAAAGTTGCAATTTCACTGGTAGCTCGTTCACATAACCTCGGAAAATAAGTTAGTAGATTGTCTGTGTTTCGAATCACTACCCTCGCCCCCCCCCCCCTCCCCCACCTCCCTTCATTCAAAAAAATATTTGTGCTTTCCCCGAATTAGGTAGCACCTATTGCCATATTACTACTAGTGTCATAAAGCCACACAACCTTCATGGATGGTGTCTTAAAAACCTCGGGGGTGGGGGTGGGGGGGAGGGGTGTCTAATACTGAAGCAATATTTTAAATAAGTTTTAACAGTTGATCGTGTGGTTTTAGTTGCCATGTAAAGGCACTAAACTGTGACCAGGTCGCTTTCTGCTCTTTCATTGGCGACGCGCTACATATGGAATGTGGAATGCTCAATGAAATTTGCACGTTGGGAAAGTTTATTTTGCGGACTTTGTAGATTACACGACACTAAATGAATTTGTTCTTTACTCCATAGTAAATGTCACAACTTTGGAAGCAATTTAACAGTAACCGTTTCTTTGGGAACCCCAAAATTATACATTGTGAGAACGACCCTCTGCGATAAGTTATGTGTCGCGAAGACGGTTATCCTCCCCTGAAAACATGCACCGTAATGTTTGCATTGTATATCCGCACATTTTAAATGCAATGATCAGTACCGGTCTAAATGGATCAGTCCATTAAAATCGGAACACCTTGGATAATTAACGAATCATCGTTGTACCGAGGAAGGAATTACCCGAGGAGTTCCGATTGCAGTCCATTATTAAGCATAGGAGTGAATTTATTTTGCATTTTTTAGAATTCTAAAATGTCAAAGCTTTGCTTTACACCAAATTGCATGAGATTATTTTCATTATGGCAAATAAAGACTCTAAACAAAAATACATATACCTACATTAAAATATCAACAACAACAGAAAACTGTCCGGGGGGCTACTTCCGGTGCACGTTTACGCTTACCCCTCCCCCTCCCCCTCCCCTTCTAACCCTGATAAAATACGGGTCCTAATTCGGTAAACAGCGTTTTTTTTGTGTTTTTTTTTTTGTTGTTTTTTTTTTTATGTCTGTAACTTTTATGTAAACATGTTAAAAACGAGAGATTTTGGTTTATTTCTTTTTTATATAAAAATCTTAACGTAAATGTACATAGGCACTCTCTACGCCCTTACTTACGAAAGTAGATAGGAATGCTCGTCGGTACATTCTTCGATGTTTGGACTGCATGCTTACAAATTGAGGTTACCTATTATCAACGAAACAGTCTATAGCCAGAAAAAGTTTGTTCTAAACGGTCTATTGAGTATACATGGTAAAATTTTGACTTAATTGCAATGTAAAGATACATTAACGATTTCTGTGAGGTCCCGCAAATCTAAAAAAAAATAGCATTTCCAGTGCTTCTAGTGTGCAGGAATGCTTTTATAGCATCTCTGAAGTGTTTGTGGCCAAGAGTTTAAGACTCTGGATAGAAGGGTTTCAAATTCAATCCCTTGCCCCGTCACGATAAGATTTCAAAAATATCTTATTAAAGATTCAGATGTTTAATTCACTTGCATACGAGAAACGTTCAATGGATCTGGGATCGGAGGGTTCTGGGTTCAAACCATAGACTTGAATAAGATTTATTTCTTGTCAAGACCTTTATTAAACGAACATTTTGCCATAAATAGAATATATTCTGACTAATTATTACGTCCTTACACCCATATTTACTAGAAAGTAATATCCTTCTTGCATAATAACATTGATTATTTTGGGGTTGTTTTTTTTGGAGGTGGGGGAGGGCTTTCCTCTATTGAATGACATGTACTACATTTCACTTGACAGCTACTTATGTTTTCTTAATGTCAATTGAGTGTGTAATTATAAACCACAGTAGCACATACTTAGGTAGTAACATTGCTTTGGTACAACATTTATTCTATCGGGATTAAAGACATACTGGATCGTTCTGTCTTTACCGATTCTCTAAGTTTGTCTTTATCCATTTCACTTTAAATGTGAGAAGTAGGTTAAGTTTAGGAGATATTAAACATTGTTCTTTGTATACATAATACTATGTTCCAGAAAATACTTTTTGGTTTAGGAAATATTTAACATTGTTCTTTGTATACATAATACTATGTTCCAGAAAAATACTGTTTAGTTTAGGAAATATTACTAATTGTTCTTTGTATACATAATACTGTGTTCCAGAAAACTACTATCGGAACAATAATTATATGTGCAATATGGGGCTCCTGCACATGTGCAATTTCTGCTTGTACACTTTAGTTTCATTATTTATTATAATAATTTTGGCACCTTTTTTCTACATATGTAATCACTTGGAAGACCTATTAAATCGTGCCGGGCTATGCTTTTATTTCGTTTTAAACCATTCTATGGTCTCAGAAATAGGCATATACGTAATACATACTTTTTCTCGAGATTTTTTATATTATACTGAAATTCAAAACCGTTAAATAAAATCTTTCCAAATATGTCTTTATTACTTGCTCCCATATTGCTTTAACCTGTTAACCCTTCAGTTTACATTCCAGTTTTTGCGTAGCCTTTGATGCTTCGCATCAACGACTTTCCTTGTAGAGAAATGGCGTGTATCGAATAAAGGGAGGTAACTACGAAGATTCAATAAGGTTTATTAAAGTACAAGTTAGCGCCCTTTCGGGTTGTTGACTCACTGACTTCTGCAACACAAAGCAGAATATATATGTTGAAATGATTAAGCGATAAAGGGTGAACATGAAAAGGAACGATTGCGTGTAGTTCCTTAAAATATCAGTCATTTTAACAGAAGTGTATGAATTTTAATGCCATATATGTTTAATTTGTTACGTCTGTTATGTACTTTGTCTGTTTAATTTTAAAAGCGCACAAATAAAAAATCAATGTAATACCTCAAATAAAAATGTGTTATCGAATATATTACAGGCTTTTTATTTCTATTAATAACTACAGTTATTCTGTTGAAATTGTCCATTATCGAATAACACAATGTCTAACTTTGAATGCATGTTGTGCAGCTGTTTGCATAGCGTGCACAATCCAGAATAAGGGATCAACCTACCTTGTAGGCCACAAGTATTCTGTTTTAAACTGACGTTACTGTTTCTAAATAAATACCAATAAATTTGTTAAATAAATAAATAAAATAGTAATAAAATTTTAAAACCCATTTTCCCTATTATGATATTTACATTATATATTTCAAAAGCTTCTGAAATGAGTTTGGTTAACTGTAATTTAAAATTAATTAATTCATATTGTTAACATTTGTTATTATAAAAAAGCATGTATAAGTATTGAAACCATTTGATTTCGCTTGGCTCTTGTAAAATGACAGATCATGAACAAGCGCGCAGCTGTCTGTATGCAGAATACGCAGCTGCGAACCCATTGTCCGCAAAGCATGGAAACATACAATATTAAAATAGTTTTACTGTAATTTGGGTAAGGCGTATATTTGTTGTGACCAACTAGCATCGCTATTTGCATCATATAAAAATTCCTACGTCGATTTAGCCCCTGGTATGGGACAAGTCTTGTTCGTTGTTCTCTCATATTTCCAATCAAAACTTCTAAGATAATTACGTTCTCAGGACCATGACACCTTAGTAGTATCTGGTGGAGGAATAAGTACAAAAGCAACTTTTTGTTCGTCGTTTATTACTTTACTTTTCATGTTTTGTAAGATATACATAAGTTACTGAGTTTAATTGACAGACAACTTTGTTAATTAAGATGACGTACTTGCCGCTACGTCATAGACGCTTACATCTAAGTCACGGAACTATCTAAAATAAATCCGAGAGACGATTCGTGACTATATGGTCACAACCAGAAAGTTGGTGATTATGTCTGATTGGCAATAAAGAAGTATTAAGTAAAATACACTGTTTGTTGTAATGTATAAATATCTGTAACGTATTATTTTACTTAAAATTTAATTATATCTTGGTACCGAAACCACCCCAGAAGCCATGTACGATCTAGAACACAAATTATTGGTGGTGGGGGAAGCATTCCACCCGGACCCTGCTAGCGATCATGCGTGCACATCATATCATGTCTAGCTACAACCTTGATGATTTGTTTCACGGCATAGTTCTCATGCAGTGGCCTCTTTTTAAAGGTGATATCTGACAGTTTTCCTATATCATAAACAATTAACAAAACCTTAAATGTTGTGAATAATTTCCGCATAAACTCATACTTTAGTCTACATAAAGACAGCTATGGACGCAAACTCGTATGTTAGACAGTAAATTCGTGAAAATACCGCTGTCAATGTTTGATCTTTCCAGATTTATAAATAAGCACGATGGGGATTTGGAGCTGATTACCCGGATGATGATAAAACGAGTTCTTAATAGAATGAGATCAATTTGTTTTCATCGTTTAAAAAAAGTTAAATGTGCTGCGTGGATCAGATAGAAAATGAATATTTATAATGACGAGTGAAGTATCATGCTCCAATTGTCACATCGATGTAAGACAACAATAAACAGCATTTCGTCGGATCTTTCCAGGTAACAATAATATACACGGTTGTTTGAGAACAAAAATCTATCTCAACATGTCGGATGCTACTTTTAAAATAATCCTGCTCCTTTCTTTTAGGTCTTTTCCTATTGTAGATTTTGCGGGGTGTTATGGTCCAATTGTCACATCGATGTAAGACACCAATAAACAGCATGTCGTCGGATCTTTCCAGGTAACAATAATATACACAGTTGTTTGAGAACAAAAATCTATCTCAACATGTCGGATGCTACTTTTAAAATAATCCTGCTCCTTTTTTTTTAGGTCTTTTCCTATTGTAGATTTTGCGGGGTGTTATGGTCCAATTGTCACATCGATGTAAGACACCAATAAACAGCATGTCGTCGGATCTTTCCAGGTAACAATAATATACACGGTTGTTTGAGAGAAAAAAATCTATCTCAACATGTCGGATGCTACTTTTAAAATAATCCTGCTCCTTTCTTTTAGTTCTTTTCCTATTGTAGATTTTGCGGGGTGTTATGGTCCAATTGTCACATCGATGTAAGACACCAATAAACCGCATTTCGTCGGATCTTTCCAGGTAACAATAATATACACGGTTGTTTGAGAACAAAAATCTATCTCAACATGTCGGATGCTACTTTTAAAAAAATCCTGCTCCTTTCTTTTAGTTCTTTTCCTATTGTAGATTTTGCGGGGTGTTATGGTCCAATTGTCACATCGATGTAAGACACCAATAAACAGCATTTCGTCGGATCTTTCACAGTAACATTTAATTTATATGGTTGTGAGAAAGAAATCTGGTCTGAATTGTTAGATACTACCTGTAACAACTAATTCCTGCTGTTTTCTTTTATTATTTCTTTTCCTGTTGCAGATTTTGTGGTATTAGCGCTGCAAGAAGACGTCCCATAATACTAGTAGTCTGTGGATAGCTACGTGTACGGGGCATCGTGTTTACCGTGGCGGACTTCAGGAGGGACTGAAACCAAAGAGTCGTTGTTTGTTTAAAGCGACTTGGTCAAGGTTGTTCAAATTGGCATATTGTTACTTTGTAGAAAAATGTAAAACTTCGTTAAACTCAATGAATAAAACATACGAAATACTACATACTCTCACTATATATGATATGTGTGAACATGATTTCCTCTTAACAGATTGTGAGATTAAAAATCTTAGATTCACGACACAGCCTCAAACTACATATTCGGAACTATTTTTAATGCGCATAAGGCAGTCAGCATCAAGGTTGTGATGTGAAGCAATAATTGAACAAGAAAAACCATTTATGCGAAGCACCAAAGGCGTCGCAAAAACTGGAACAGGTAAACAGGATAAAGCAATATGGGAGCAAGAAAGAAGACAGATTTGAAAAGTTAGGGTTTTTATTTGATAAATTTCAGTAATTGTAAATCATCAAAAAAAAAAAGAAGTGTAATGTATAATCATGAGACCATAGATTGGTTTAAAACAAAAACAAAATATAAAGAAAAAAAAACAACAACATCATTTAATAGGTTTTTCAAGATGTTACATGTGTAGAAAAAAGGCAAAATTATTAAAATTAACTGTAAACCTAAACTGTACAAGCAGAAAATGCACGTGTGCATCAGCCTTAAATTACTTTAATCATTATTGTCAGGTTGTATTTTTCAGGAACATAGTTTTTTTTATTTCTCAGTATCTTATTATTTATTATCAAAGTTGTTTTGCATGGAAGCATTTTTGTATATGGGTTATGGTCACAAAGCAAAGAGTTTTATTATTTCGTAAACTTAACCTTCTTCGCACATTCTAAAGTAGAATGGATGAAGACCAATATGAGAAAAACAGTAACATAGAAACCATCTGGTATGTCCTTGATCCCGATGGAAGTAATGTTGTTACAAAGCAAAGTTATTATGTAATTATGTGCTTATAAGGTTAATAATTACACATAGAATTGACGTTAAAATATAACTAATAATGCAGCATGCTACCTTTTTAAAATTGCAAGCTACTCTATATTTTAGCAAGCTACACTGTTTATCGGAAAACTCGGAATAATCGTTTCTGTTCTCTGAAAAGGTCTCGCAGAACAACTGCGATTTCCTGTTATTGCCTGCTACACTATCGTTCCCATAAAAATGCATTCTATAGAAGGCATGGTGCCAGTAAGTTAAACTTAAAAGTAGAGAGAGATTGGCACGTACCTTAAACAGTGACCACACTTTTGCCAAAACACCAAATAAGTTATCATGTAACATTTAAAATTTTACTGATGGGTGTAAACTTTTGAAATTTTTAAGATCATGTCACAAACGTGTCTTTTTAGAGCCACTGTGTTTAAGTTAGTTACATGTAATAAATATTTCGTTTACCTATGGAATATAAGCAATCCTAATGTGACTTAATCATTAAATTACAATTTTATTAATATGTTTCAGTTAAAAGTGTTCCAAAATGTTGAAAAAAAAATCTTCTTCAGTAACTAAAAGTACTAAATACCTATCTAAAAGAGAAATAAGAAGGTGAAATTAAGATAGTAAGAGTAGCGTCCCTTCTTAAACGAAAGGAGGTAGATAGATATCTTTTATTACCTCCAGATTATGGAGAGCATAAAATAAAATGTACAGAAAACAGAACAATGTTATACATTTTATACAAGAGCACTTAGGAAAAAAGGACAAAATTAATGAAGTATTGCTGAGGGTGTGCAATTCGTGTTAATGTTGATAGAGATGATAGTGGGGATGATGATTGTAGTGGTTATGACGATGGAAGTTGTGTACGTAGCTAGTTACATAATGCGTTGGCGCGAGGAAGTTACGTAATAATAAAGCAATGGATTTACGTTAAGTACAAATAAAATACAAAAAATACTTTATGATAGGTACTACGCTGAAATTAATTAAAATGAAATAAAATAAAGCCCCCCCCCCTCCCCCCAAAAAACAACAAACAAAACAACAAAAACAACAAACAACAATCAGCAAAAACAATAACAACAAAACAATAACAACAATAAAACAAAACAAACAAAACAACACAAAAACACACACAAAACACACACACACACACACACACACAACACACACACACACACACACACACACACACACACACACACACACATACTTGTACATAGGACCCTTTGAGGACCATGACAAATACCAGCTTTTCGAGGACCCTATCTAAACGTGGTCAGAGAAGATTGAAACAAAATTTAGTAGTATTTATTTCTGAAGGTAACAGTCCACACTATTGAAATTTTGCTTACACTTGATAGATCAGTAGAAAAACCGAATGAGGACCTGTCTACCTTATATATACTTCAGAGGACTCCAAACCGAGGACCTTCATTTGCATATTGTACACAATATCGTACCACACCTTCGGCACGAGGACCACATTGAGTTGACGATAAGAGGACTAACACACATCCATTTAGCACAGTTTCACATCAAACTTTCGTTGTGAGGTCTTCATCTAGTTATCATTAAGAGGACTTGCACACAAACATTTAACATAGTTTCAAACCAGACATTTGTCATGGGGTCTTCATTATCAACTTAAACATGTTTTAAATGATATAATAAAGTCATGGGCATAAGCTTCTGTTTTTGTCTATAATATTTTTTCATTCAAGTTTTAACCTGTCTCATGCATCCACCTGCCATGTGCAGCTAAATGAGGTCGCTCCCTCGAGTAGAACCTTAATGCATGTTTGACGACAAGTATCACTAGGCAAATAAATTTGTTGAGTTTTTCTTGGGCAGTTGAGCTTACTAAATTCGTTTATGTGCCGAATTCAAAGTCAAAACTCAAACAAACCCGGAATGAGTAAATAAGTAATAAAATATTTAATTACCTTTCAGTGTTTGGAATCATTAAAGCATGGCTTAGTTTGTATTCTCCATGTGGTGAACGTTTGACTTACAAAGCAGACACAAATCAAATCCATGACATTTGTGTCAATCCTTTAAAGGTTTAAGTTACAGAGCTGACACAAATTGCTAATGGACAGACGGATGGACACCAGGGGTATAACATACTACGTCCCTTCGGGCGTATAAAAATTTTGAGTCTCAACTACTACAGTATACTTCAATATTTCTTTTCTTGTGCAATTAAAAACTAAACAGCATTGTTTTTGTCTTAAGAGAACTTTAATTTCTAAATGTGTCATAAATTTGACAAGTACAATCACTATACAATAGTTTCTACACAATTAACACAAGATAATATATATTAACCCTTCACTCCATATATATGTGTGTGTTTGTGTTTAAACATGCAACCAGTGTAGATATAGATCAGCCGACTCATCTGTGCCATCTGAATTTGCACTGGTAGCATCTTGGTCAGAAATAACCTAATGAATCTAAAAGCATACAGTATAATCCTGATCAGATGGCACGATTGTGCCAGCTGATCTGGATCTACACTGTTTAACCATGTGATAAAGTTATGGAGTAAAGGGTTAAAATAGAATGTAATCACCATTACACAAAGATGGGCAACTTGTGCATCACCTTAAAGATGGAAAAATAGTTACTTTTTGATTATTGATCACTAATCCCTCACAACATTGACATACATGGCTTTTATTTTTTATTTGGTGTTAGCTATAATGTGTCAAACACAAGAATAAAATGCTAATAATCTTTCAATTTTCCTATTAGATTTCTATTTCAATAGACACTTAAGTATTGTATTCAGAAAACAAGAGACATATAAACAGCATGCCTATAGTATTATCTGCGACTGGCAGAAAATTCAATGATTCATTTACTTCATACTAAGTTCAAACAGGATGGCCAATAGGGAACACAGAGGTCCCCGAGCCCATCTGATCACAAGGTGCTGAATACTGACCACATTTAGGGACAATATTTAAACTCTGGTCTAACAGAACTCTATTAAAACACTTCACACCATGTAAAAATGATTTCAAGATTTATCTACTCTTTCCAATGAACGGTCAAAAACTGTAACTGAAACAAAAGCTTTCACTGCACAGCATACTAGTATTCGATTATTCAAAGAACTTGGCGTTGAAGAGGAGCATGTCTTCGAGGGTGTATTGTAAGCAGACATAAATTTTAAGTAAAACGGGATAATTAGGTAAAAATTTATGCCAGAGAAATTAAGACTTTGTAACATCACTCCAGTATCTTAATTAATAGTTCTCCTTATTCTTTGAATAATCGAGCCGAAAACAAGTGAAGGACAAAATTCCCTTGTAAACCTGTAAAGAACTAAAACAGTTCAGGCATGAAAATGCTTAGTCACAAAATCAGCTGAAAATGCCCAATCACCCCCCCCCCCCCCCTCCCCGTCCCTTAAGAAAGTAAAGAGAAAACATGTTTCCAAAGTATTTCACATCGAATCCATAGCACTTATTGCAGAACAGTTTTGAAAATATCAGATTAATTCAGCTGATCATCTGAACTGTTTAACTTAAAAAACAAGTGTAGGATTAAATGCCTAGGTAGAGACCTTCCAGTTTTCAAACTACTCTGCCAAAACAAGCAGCATCATTAAAACATGCTGCATGCCTCCAAGTAGAATGCAAATCAAGGTTTTTAAAAGGTTATTTATGTTAAAATAAATGCTTTTTCGGACAATGCCTAGCATAAGTAACAATTAAATCACTACTGAAAAACCAACTTTATTCAATTCTACTTTCATGTGTTAAATTACTAGTATGTACCAGCAATTTTCTTAAGTAAATGCTAGAAATATCTTTATGATTATGAACAGATACCAGACATGATTGTAGAGGCTTTTGGTGTGTTTGAAGACGAGGTGTCCCTATCCTGGGCCAAAAGTTTTAATCATTTGCCATGTACATTACTTTATAATGATTAGTTTTACTGCCATAAAAGTTTATGGATTTGGTGTGAAAACATGATTTAATTTATAAGATTTTAAAAATTACAAAATCACAATGTCTACCAGTTTACTTGGCCTGACAAGGCAAATTTATAGGAGGATAATATTTTGAATCTGATTTGGTCCTAAACAAGAGGGCCAAATGGCCCTATCGCTCACCAGATTCTTGGATTCATGAAATGAAAGGTTGAAAAAATTTCAAGAAAATAGCAAATACACAGCTGACTTTGCACCAATTTAAAGAACGGGCCTTATAGCATCACACAAAGATATGTTTTAACATTTCATGAGATGACGATTCTACATCATTTGCTGGGGTATTATAGCATTTCATACTGTCACACTTGTGTTTAATTCCAAGAAGCGTTTAGTCTTCAACCAATTACATTAATGCAAATAATCTGTTTTCTTTCGTGGTAGTAGTTTGGTTGAAATTAATAGAATATACCTTTTCCTACAATAATGTTTAACCCTTTCCTCCATATATATATACCTTTATTGCGTGGACAAACAGTGTAGATTCAGATCAGCCAGCATACCCCTACCGTCCTAACAAAATCTACAGTGTTTGCTTATTTATTTGTTCAGTTACTTCTGACTAAAATGCGACCAGTGCAGATCCTAAACTCTTAAATTGTGGGCACAATCACCTTGATTAGTAATGTTTTTCCACGCCTGTTTTCTTTTTTTAGAACTTATGTCATAAGCTAATGCAATTTGGACTGCCAGTTCTGTTTTATGCATGGCCTCAAAGTGTCTAGGAAGCTTTCCAGGATACACTTTCCCACAGTAAACACACTCATGTTTTTTGTACCACTTTCTTGTTCCATCTTTGTTTTTTTTTTACTTACAGCAACATACATTACTTTGTTACTTAAAATGTTAGTTTCCTGCACTGTGTCAGTTTGGTTTTCCACAAGGTTACTATGAACAGGGTCTATTTCTGGAAAGCTATTATCACCTCCCTGATACTGAACTATTTCAGACAAATTACTGTCACTGTCCTGCTCCTGAACTATTTCGGACACATTATCAACATCTGTATCAACATCTCCAATATCTTCATCGTCGGACATACTGTCTTGAATATAGTCACTATCTTGATCATTTTCATCTGTCATGTCTTCATGAGATGTACCGTCTTCCTGGTCATCACAGGTCTGATAACTGCAAGTAAAGAAATAATGCAACTTTTATTAAAACTAAATGCTGTCAGAATAGGAATCTTCTAGTGCATGGTGGGGTATGATCCCTCTACTTTAATAATAAATAACTTCATCTCCTAATATTTTGGTCCTCACTTTGTTAACACAAACTCATTCCCTTTATCTGAAATCTTAAGTAAATATGAGGACTCAGGCATAATTTTTCAATTATTCGCATTAGGACTTACAATTTTTTAGTCCTCACTTTGTTAACAAAAACTCATTTCATTTATCTGACATCTTACGTAAATATGAGGACTCAGAATTAGGGCTAATTTTCAATCATTTGGATTAGGACGACAACAATTATACCATTATGAGGAACCAAAACTATGATCATTTCTGGTTGTTGGAAAATATCATAAAACTGGTCATGTGACTTTTTTAGCTCTTGAAGCGATTTTGTTTTGTTTTGTTAAACTCCACCAAAATTGAGATGTAACAAGACTTGTTTCAAAGTAATTATTTACAACACACGTTAAGGGAAACCTTAATCAAAATAAGTAAACAGACAGTGTAATACTTTATTATTTTATATGAAGCTTAAAGTCACAACCTTATCATATCAAAAATCATTTTGAAAAGCAAGTAGTTTGATTGGAGTTAATGGAAGATGCCTTATTGTAGAATATAAATGTGAAATATAAAATATTATGGACAATTAGAAAAAAGCCTTTATAAACCTAGGTATTACAATCAAATATAACATGGGAATGCTGAGCACATGTTCGAACCCACAATCTCCTAATTGGAAGGCCAGCATTTTACTACTGAGCTATTAAAGCACAATTAAAAACATAGGAAAGGTGTGTGTTCTAAGTGTTTTAGTTCACTTCTAACAGTTATATTGCTATATATCTGGTTCATTTAGATCTCGGGTCTGTTCATATTTGTATTAATATATTAACTAGTGTGGCTTTTACGTGCTACAAATCCTTAAAAAATTTGTTTTGGTTGTATTACCTCAAATCGCAATGTGTGTCTTCTGCACCAAGCTGTCCTCCCAAAGAAAGTAAAATTTCTTCAGCTTCCTCTGGAAACATGAATAAAGCCAATTAACAGAATATGACTCATTTTAATCTTTTTTTGTTCTAAAATAATATTCATTGTATTAAATAATAATCAATGTTTAAGAAATAGCTATCAACAGAATTGATTTATAGCCCCATCTTACCATTTGTCTCGATCACTTGAATAACAGCATTCCATGTACCACTGACCTCTGTGGTAATCATTTGTTTTAAATTATTCTGACATTAATTTGCATGAGTGAAAGTAACAGTCACCGATAATTGACTCCTATATACTGCCTTCTTCCAAACAATTCCCACATGCAACATTAACCTATTGCACTCTGACATTGACCTTGGAATTATGCACCCTCAGAATGAAAGGATAACTTACTCCATGAGACCAATCAACTAACAACAACAGAAGATCATAAGGAATAAGGGCAAAGTTACTGAGATTTTTTGTGTGTGACATACTGATAAATTGAAGTAAAAAATTACCCTTCTTGAAGCAATTAGTTTCTTTTGTAAATCCCAGTTTTATACCTTGAAAAATATGCTTATTAGAAATCCTCGACCGTTTTGGTCCAGAGCTCCTTGGAAAGTCCACATCACCTTGAATTTCATACTCCTCCTGAAAACAGAACAATGTATTTTGCAGACAAAACTACTGAAATTACCTTGCTATAATTAAGCAAACAAAGCTAGAATTTATGCCCAAATACTATTTCTGGATTCCAGTTTACAACAATGATAGCTTTTTAAATGGACATACTACAGAGATAAATACAGGAAAGTGCAACTAGAGGTGCCTTCACGATTCAGTGAACAACTAGAATGTGTCCTCGGACACTGATGCCCGCACTGCTGCAACAAAATTTGTAATAACAAAGGGCCATAACTCTGGTAGAAATGGTCGCAGGAAAAAATCCTTTTATAACGATCATCTGTGCAAGTTTGAAAGAAATCTGCCTTATAGTTTAGGAGGAGTTGATGCCACAAGATTTGGAAACATACGTAGGTACGGATGGATGAGTGCAACTCCCTATGCCTCCCACTTTGTGGGGGCATAAAAATGTTGTGGCTAGCAGGGCAAATGCTGCAGATGCAAGGACAGATGCACAGCTAGACAGATCTGGAAGACTGTCATTCTGTCACTAATTCTCCACTGCTCTAAGCGGGATATAAAATATTAATGTTTGAACATCAGTTAAACAGTGTCAAGTCTTCTAGTATTGTTTTCTAGGAAAGTCACAACTCAAGATTGACAACAGACCACAATGCGAGGACATTTTCAGACCAACAATGTGAGGACATTTTGTAATCTTACATTCAGTGATGTGATGTAATATAACAACTATGTCAACAAGGTACAGACTTTATGAGGACCTGTGAAATCTACACATTCTTTTATTAAAAGTTACCTCTGGTAGGTAGTACCCTGCTTCCAATGACTTTTCAACATATTCATGACCAAGGATCCAACAGTGATGAGCTATTCCCAGAATGTACTTCATGGTTCGTTGGACAATACGACTACTTGTTTCCTCTGAAAAAATGGAATCTTTCAAACTTTTAAACGGAATGGTGAAATAAATCAATTCTCGAGAATAACAAGAGCACCTCCTACCAGCACGAATGCTTGTCTGCAAGTGTTTGACCTTAAGCAATAAGCAAATTAAAGTACAAAAAGGGCCTTCATTGTGACAAAATGCACATTACAGTTAAGGTTTGTGCCCAACAGACTCTCCAAATGAAGGTAGTTTGCAAACTACAAACTATAAAGGCTATTGCTTTTTTAGTATTCAAGAAATTAACAAATTTTCTAACTACAAAAAGAACCACAATTCTAACAAAATGCAAGAAAAGGCTATGGTTTATGGTCTGTGTACTCTGCCGATGATGACAAACAAATCTTGCAAACTTTCAAAGCAGACGCGCTTAGTTTTTCAGACAATATGCAAATGAAAGTTATGATTCTTGTCCTACTAACTAACCTATTGATGCCCCCAAAAAATACTCAAAGTTTTAAAGAATTATCTTTTATACATACTGACTTACTGAGGGCAAACATAGTCCCCTCTGGCAATACACCAGTAGCTTTCAAGGATAAAATTTTCATAATTCAAGTGTTGTAACAAAATCACAACAACCGATTACCTGTTTCCACGATTACATGTGTTGCATCATTGTCAAATACACGACTGTAACATCCCCCACATTTTTTCGTCAGTTGTACCAGTTGCTTCTGGAACACAGAACATTATCAAGGATTTAAAAATACACAATCTTTTTTTAACAAAATCTATCCCAAAAACACTATGACAAATGAATAAAAGACAGATGAAAGAATTCAGTCTACTGATTCACTGAATGTGTAGTGTAACATTTAAATTATTTTTCTAATTTTCCCCCCAAAAATATATAATTTTTCTTAACAGCTGTATGAAATTCCTAACTGAATACCACATTTAAATGTAAAAAGTTCAGAAAAGTAAATATATTCCATAAAACATAGCTTTATTTCAACAGTGTACATAAAACATACCTTTATTTTATCTTTTCCTGAGCAAATGAACTGAAACTTCGGTCTCCTTCCTTGACCTGTAATTTAAAATTAAACACAGTGTGATAACTTCCAATTGTTAATTCTTAGAAGAAAATTAAATTTTTAAGATATAAAGGAATAAATAAAATTTGTACTGTTGCATGAAAACTTTTGGTCTGAATTAAAATGTGGCAGACATGTCTGTCAGACTTATGGTCTACTACTTAGCTTGACAAAATATTGCCGACGAGAAAATATGCCGTAAGGAAGGAATGATTGGAGGTCGGCAGAGTGAAATGTGGTGAATGTGGGGACCGGAAGTTGGGGAATTGTTAGTTTTGGCGCCAATGTCTGATTCGGATTTTGAAATTTTAGAAACACTGATGTATTAGTATGAAATGAATTGTACAAAAAATATTTAAAATAATTTAACACGAGCTTGGCATGTCTCCCCCACTTCATGGTAATTTACCTTTGTCTGATCAGGCAAACCTCTGACAATTATTTTGCAAATGACACATTAATTGTTTGGTGCATGCATAAAATTTATACATCATTATAAATTTCTCATTTTTGAGTACAAGGCCATTTGAAATTTTAAAGATGATTTTATTCTGGGTTCCCACAAAGCTCCAGAAACAAAATTCCAAGTCAATATCATAACATAGATAAATTTCTAGACACTCAATAAAGCATCTCTAGCCTATCCCAATAGTGGTTATCTGAAAACTATAAATGTTGCATGATGCAAATTATTTGTGTGCTTGCTTAGTTCCTTTATCTTTACAGAGTCCTCAGATAGCAAAATGTCCTCAGACTGCAAAATTCGTTGGGTGTGTAAATGTACATGGGATGTAGTTCCAGTAACTGAACCTCATCATACTTTTAGATTGTGCACCTTTGTGAGTGAACAACCCAAAGCTTCATAAGTTCAATCATTGCTTTTATTTGCATGGGAAATTTGAACTGGTATAGGTTTCATGTTGCATGCATTTGTTACTAGAGCTCTTTAAGATATTTCACAAAGGTATTGTGAAAAATGCAGCAATGTGATTTTGATAAAATTATGATTCCATTTCTCTTCAAAATCAGTGGTTGAAATTTGAGCTTTTAAATTTGGGCTACTTACTGATTGGTTGCTTGCCTTGGATATACATGTTAAAAATCAGAAGTTTGTAACTGCCTCTTTTTACAAATAATTAGAATGGATAATACATCAAACCGTAAAGATTAGGTTTCAAAATAATCTTTCAGTTTTGAAATAACATTAAATGTAGCAGATATACTCCCTGTGTGAACTGTCCCAATTGGAAATTATAGTTTCATTCATTCTTTATTTTAATTGTTGTCTAAACAAAGTCATTATTTGAACCCTCTTTTATTGTTAACTACAAACAACAGCAACAATCAATAAATACTTAGAAATTATAACCAAATCGATTCCCTCCGGACTAGTGTTGGGAATCATAATTGATCATCAGGCGAAATCGGGTGACACTTCCTATGCGATTTCACCTGTAATAATAGGTTTCTAAATCTACAGTTTTATGTTCACAAATGATTTTTGATTAGTAGCTTACATAATAACTCGATACTATAGTGTATTTGCCGCCATTATCTACAAAGCAATTAGTGTTTCAAGGACAAAATACAAATTTTTCATTTGGTTTCTTTTTACATGTACTAAACTATTTTTTCCGGATGCTTGAAACCGGGCTGCCATTTTTAGAGTGATTTCCCTTAGTGGCCGAATAAGTGTAAAAGCCGGAATCTGTATCTTTATCTGGAGTGCATTCTCACTCTTCTGTTAATCAATTATGAGAGAATGACATCAATTATCAGCATCAAGAATGTTTAGACGCTGCTAAATTGCTAATTGATATCTTCTGATCATCGACACATCACTATCCCTCATCCTCCACCACCCACTTAATATTTTAGTGGTTCATGGCTGTCTTAGTTAAAAGCCAAAGCCAAAAACTTTCAATTGTATTTAAAACATATAAACACTGATGAGGTGAAATAGGTAGATCTTTTTGATACTCTTAGTCTCAACCTTTAGACTGTACCTTTAAATATGGAAAAGGATTTTGACACCAACAAATGTACAAACAAACAAATAAACTATAAATAAAACAAAAGGGTCATGAAGACTTTGAATCGCTCACCTAGTAGTGTGAGCTAAGTAACTGATGCTAAAATAATACAAAGTAGGTCAGGTCCCATTCATGGTCAATGAAAGTTAGTATTAAGATTAGTGTGCAAAACTGTACATGTCAATAAATATCAAGGCTGTATCTCTAAAAGAAAATGTCCATGGACACACACTTGATGATGGACATTGAGCAGTCACAAAATCTCACCATGTGCCTTTGGCTCAAGTGAGCTAAAATATATAAATCTTCAAAGAAACATGTATCGCTGATTCCACTATCAGAAGAGAAATATTTGAGTTAAATCAACATATATCTATTACTGTTAACTAGGATCTTAAACAGTTAACAGACCTGGGTAATTAAATTTTTAATTCATTGCAATTGAATTTCATTTCCAGTTTACTTGAATGTTTGCATTAAATTATAATTAAAAAAATAGTTCATATTTGGGCTGTAACTTACAATTGCATATCACTTTCCAATTACCGTCGTTCCGAGTTCAATACTTGGTTCTAGAGGCATGGATACTGGTCTTGAATGAATAAAGAAATAAATAAAAATATCCATACTGTTTTCATGTATTTTACTTTGTATTGCAATACAAGCTATTATTCCACTTGGCAGCTATGGCATTTGCCATTTTTCAACTTTGCAGCCATGATGGCAGCCATATTTACACATTATTGTTTCAAAAAAGGTATGAGTACTTATCAGTAGAAAATCAGCGATACATTGTTTAATTAAATTGATGACGCATTTTAAGGCTTAACTCCAACAGCGTATAACTTAACCTTATACATGCCTGTACTTGATTTTTCACCATCTGGTGATTTGTTCTGTCAGTACATGCACACAGCAATTAATATAAATTGCATAAGATGCGAGGCCAATGATTGTAAAATGTTCAAATGAACATCCATAAATTTGCCTGTAATGTCTACAGTATTCTCACTGCTTTGGGTAATGCGAACCATGAACTTGGGATTTGGAATTTTAGCATGTAAATGCTGTAAATTGGGTACAGAAAAGAAGATGTAAATTGGAGGAGTGATATAAATATGTTTGGGAATATTTATCCTTCTTTTTAGGGCTGATTTTTTTTTTGCCAATCCCCAGTATCCAAATTTCTTTTAAAAAACATTTATTTTCCCAAAAATTTAAACTCTACTTCATTGTTCTTCCCCATTATCAGAAAACTGTGTGTATTACCCAATATTCCAAAGCCGTTTACTCTTTCCCAACATTGGAAAATACATGCTGTGAAATATTTTAACTAATACACCGATTTTGATGAAACTTTGCATAAATATCATTACTTAATTTTTAAATTCTGATACCAACGAAATCCAGAAAGTTTCACTTCCCAAAAGGCTTTTTGTTCTTAATTGATAAGACCACCACCTGCAGGTGTCAATGCTTTGCTGCATTTGTCAGAGCAAAAAATCAGACTTTAATTTAATATCAATTCTCTACACCCACCCACAGAGTGAGGACATTTGGAAAAGCGTGGACTTACACTTTGGTCCTCACATTTACATTTTCAGCAGTTACATTTCCGTGAGTTTTTAAATTATGTACAGTTATATATAATTCAGCATTCCAGATATTGTTTCAACAATGTTGGTAAAATTTAATTACCCAAATTTTCAAACCATGGAAGTAAACAGATAAACGGTACAAGGAAAAATAGTTAGTACAGTTATAGGACTGATATTTTTTTTCTATTTCCTAAGTATTTGTTCTCTCATACTTTCATAGGTAAAGAATATTTTAAAGATTTTAAGTGTAAAATAAAAAAAAAACACACCTCCTTATCTGGAATTCCGAGTTTAAACATTTGATGTATTAAAATCAGAAATTCAACATGGATAGATTTAATTTGGTAATTTCACATTTTGGAAAGTTATTGTGCAGTTTAAGTTAATTAGCATCCATGGGCAAGTAAGAATTTTAATGGGCAAGTTTAGCCACATTTCAACTTGTCCTGCGAGCAAACTGTTAACAGGGCTGTTATAATTAAAACTTACCCTTCTCCATGCATAGTCTACACCTCCATAGTTATACACAATTTCTTCTCCTGAAGTGATGTCATGCAGAGCAAAAATGCTGGTACATATTCTTTCTTTACTTTTAGCATTTTGACTTGGAGATTTGGTGATAAATGGTCATCATTTCTGAGACGCCCATACGACCCATCATCAGTTGTGGCATCAATCCTATAATGACAAAAGAAAAAATAAGACTGAGAAAATTCCAGAAGAGGTGGTCTAAAAGAGCTAAATACAAAAATGGCAATGATAGCCCTATATAGCTCACTTGACCTTATTGTCAAAGCTTCAAACACAAGAAAGTGTGTGATGCGAAACGCCAGGTGCACAACTGCACATGCTGACAAAAATTTGTTTAAACTTTGGTAATGCTAGGTTCAATGAATACTTTTGGAGCTACGTGCTACACATCATTAAAATGGCTAAGTTTTTACCAAGTCAGAGGTCTTAAGTCTTACATGACTGAATGAATCGTGATGCAAAGCCCAGGTGCATAACTACAAAATGTCAACCAAAATTCCTGTCAAGCTTTGTGACTAGGTCTTTATGAGCTAGGTATGACACCACTAAAATGACAATTTTACACAAAAAGAGCCATAACTCATACATGACTGAATAAATTCGGACGTGAAACCCAAACTACACATGCTGACCAACATTCATGTAAAGTTTTGAGACTATACATCATATAGTTTTAGAGCTTGGAACGAAACAATATTCTGTGAAGGATGGACTGACGGAAGACCGAAGGACAATGACAAATTAATTTCTCTCTCCCCCCCCCCCCCCCCCCCCCCCCCAATCTTTAAAGTGTTAGGGATATCATAATTCATAGGATCTGGAAACCATCGAGTTTCATGCACTTTTTTTAAACCCCACACACTTCAATTTTAAGTCCTCAGATAGCAAAATGTCCTCATACTGCAAATTTTGTTGGTGTGTAAGTCACTGGAAACAATGTAATACAAGAACCAAAAGCTATGCTACTATTTTTCTCTCAAACTTACCAAAAACGTTTTCCTCTTCTGACTTCATATATGTACGTATCATCCCCTGACGGCTCAGTTTGTACTTTTTTCCTGCGTATATCAAAACAAAACTACCCGTTCTTATATTTTCTGATACATGTGTGCGCATCATGTATGCGCATTGTAAGTAACCAATCAGATTGCTCATAACATCCTTTAGTTAGATAAACGCGACCCACATACTGATTGGTTGTGTTTTTACACTTCTCATCACGTGATTTTGTCAATGACTAGTAAATTGTGTATAATGTGTGTGTGGAAGGTTATAAAACCTACCAAAATGAGGACCTCCCAATTTTCACAGATTCAATAGGGGACCTCATGAGGATATGCTATCCAGAAAATCAATCAGAGGACCCGAGTGTAAGACCTCCCTTTGAAAAAAGTCCTCTCTCTGTTGGTGTGTTTTCATACGAGGGTCCTCCGAATGGTACCTATACAAACACACACACACACACACACACACACACACACACACACACACACACACACACTAACATGTAACAAAATATATAACAACTTACAAAGTAAGACATCCACTTTGAGCAAAATATTAAGTCTGTATTAATACAATTTTATTTTAAATGTATTTTAGATGTGGTTCAACCAACATGTACTTAGAATTGCAAACTAAAAAAACACATTTACACGACGGAAGTCACTGTCACCAACGCGCTTCACATTTCTGTAAAGCGTTGCTGTGCCGTATAGAAGGTTGGATCCTGTTTGCTCCTCCTCATCATCATCCTCCTGCTGCTTCTCTACGTAAGCATTCACCTCGTCAGAGCAGTAGACACACGACACACAATGCTGTAAGTAAGTTAGGAAATAATCCAACAAAACCAGGGATTGATCCGGGGGATGGTTTGGGGCGGTGGTATGCATCCCCAACCACCACCAACAACAACAACCAGGTAAAAGAGTAAAGTTATGAAAACACATACATGTAAGCTTAAAGAATACTAAGCTTTTTAAATAAATTTTGTCTGTTGACTGCTTAGGTCGAAGATAGGCCCCTTGTTGTGTATATGTATTTGGTATTTACTGCGATCAAGCTGAAGGGATCTTACCCGCCCACCAAAATTACCTGGATCCGCCCCTGAACCAACCGATATTCTTGTTGATTTATTTACTCGATAAAACATTGAAGCCTATAAGTTTTCTGACCTCAAGCTTTCTCAAGTAAAAGAACGCACCCCAAAGAGAAATGTGTGAGTGCTAATAACATAAAAGAGTTGCAAACTCGGTAGTATTTTCCTGTTTTGGAAAAAGTAGTCACAATTTAAGACAACGACAACAGTCCAATGTGAATCTTTATCCTCCAGCATAAAAAAGAAATGTGCATCGGATAAAGATCCTGAAAGATGTCATTCAACTGACTCCAGGTTTAAGCTCCCAATACATGTTTTCATAAATAATATGCACCATAAGCTAATCTCTTTACCGGTAGGTGCGATATTATCTACAAAAAACGCTTAACACATAAAACATGCTTATGTCGCCTTTTTCGTAAATCATAATCTTGTCGTATAGGCCGCAATAAAATGTCTTTGAAAGATCCCCAGCAGTTTAATATTGTCAGCGCATGCGCGTCTTAATTTTGAAAAAAAGTAAGCTCTGTATGGAGAAAAAAAGAATACAAGCGTACAAGAAAAAAGAGGGTGCAAAAACATGGTGCAATAAACATATACAGGATATGTCTTAATTACACGAGGTGCTATTTTGGTTGAAAATACTGTTCACCTACACAATTATTAAGTCATTGTCAGGTACAGCTTAAAGACGGTATCGGACAGTTTGAACTAAACATATTTCTTTTCGGACAGTTTGAACTAAACATATTTCTTTTCGGACAGTTTGAACTAAACATATTTCTTTTCGGACAGTTTGAACTAAACATATTTCTTTTCAAATAACCAAATAAGTCATTGTTTCGTGAAAAGGTACTGCCCTAGATCTGTGTGAACAATAGAGCATAAATCACCACAGGGTCATTGCGAACAGATGTTTTCTATCCGAGCCACGCTGCAGAGATCGCTATATTTAACTTAGAAAACCACGTGACCATTTGCTTTTGCGATTACGCTGACGTAGATATATATTTTTAGCAGAGTACACTATCGCGCGTTGCATAGAGTTGGAAAGAATGAACAGTTTGGGTTTATGCGAAACTTATGCCCAAATTTTCCAGTAGTTAAGTAAGATATTTTTACATGTATTTGATGTAGGCAACTTATCGCATACCACCTTTAGTGCTAGTTATGGAATATCCCCGACAAATGTGTCTTGCATTTTTGCATACGTGTCTAACCTCAGTTTTGACCTACTTTTACAACTGCTGATTCAAGGTCAGCCCGAATGAATAACAGATGGTCTCATTTTGGTAGAAATTCCAGACAAAACCATATACCGTATCGTTGTTGTAAACGCACCGGCTGGTGTTAAAGCCATAACCAGTCCGAAACAATTTCCCAAAGTAATACTGGGTATAATGTATACATCATTTTATCCCACAGAAATAGTGTGTTTAATTCATACAACATAACATTATCCCACAGTGATAGTGTGTTTAAGGCATAACAAATCACTTTATCCCACAGTAATGGTGTGTATAAGGCATAAAACATCACTTATAACACAGTAATAGTGTGTATAAGGCATAAAACATCACTTTAACCCACAGTAATAGTGCGTATAAGGCATAAAATATCACTTATCCCACAGTAATAGTGTGTATACGGCAAAAAACATCACTCTATCCCACAGATCGAAATGGTGTGTATAAGGCATAAAACATCACTTTAACCCACAGTAATAGTGCGTATAAGGCATAAAATATCACTTATCCCACAGTAATAGTGTGTATACGGCATAAAACATCACTCTATCCGACAGAAATGGCGTGCATAAGGCATAAAACATCACTTTATCCAACAGTTATATAGTGTATAAGGCAAAGTTGGTATCCGCCAGTTTGCTTAAATCTAATGCTTGTAGCAAATATCTATGCTGTTTTGATAACGTAGTTAACACGTCATGAGGGCGAAGTGTTATAATACCCACGTTTCACACCAATCGGAACTCCTCGGGTAAATCCGTCCTCGGGACAATTATCCCGCGGATATATCTGTTACTGAAATAGTTTTTTCGGAAGAAGAATATGACGATCGTATTTTCGAGAGAATATGCCTTAAATGTAGTTCGCACAAAACATAAACAAGCTGCGTGTTTGCTGCGCTGGGTAAATTAAAATTGGATTATTTAAATTTGAAGCTGCCACAAAATGAAGTTTTACAGGCATCGTACTGTAATGAGCTGTCACCCGAGCTGCCATCTTTGTTTTGACGTCTGTCTCAAAAGTAGTCCCATTTAGGGAACTGGCCGAGGTGATGCGACTACCTACATACATTCGAGAGATAATTCGTGAATTATCCTAAGTGTTCCGATTGGTTTCAGACGTCGTTAATAATCCAAGGCGTTCCGATTGATAAGGTACCTCATCACTCTCCACTTGTGACGTAGAGTGTAGATTTTCCCGCGCATCCTCACTAGCGGTCCAGATACAGTCAGCACCAGTCGGGTTCGAGCCTTCAATGCTTTCCTGTTGAGCGGTCGCACACGGTAGGTCAAGACCTACCGTCTGCTGACAAAATAATTTTCTGGTACTGTTATCTGTGAATAAAAGAACTGCGGATGTATAATGCGCATTTGGACTCTGAGATAACTGCCATTATAGCGTAAACATATGGTTAAGTCTGAAACAATATAATTATTTTCATTACTTTTTTCCCAGTTCGTCTTCTTATTCAATGTGCACTTCTGAAATTCTACAGAACTCAACTCCGCGCCCATGTACGGTCGCCATGTTGGAATGCGACAGGACCTAATTGTACCCACATTGGAAGTCCTCGGCCATTATAACTATCGAAACAACTGTATTGAAAAGGGCAAGATGTCGCGATTAACATGGAGAACAGCATTCTGAACACCTTAGATATTTTGCATTTAGAAAAAGAACAACCTCGGAAGTAAGATGGGTGTACAGAACTAAAGATGTTCCGGCAAGATTGCAGCCGGGATTACTGCACTTTAGCGGGCGCCAAAAATACGGTAAATTGCACATGCTACTTTGTTGTATACAATAGTGCGTGCGAAAAAATATTTTTCGTTATAAGCCCATAAAAGCAAAAAAAAAACGAAAACGAATCCTCGTGAAAAGTTGTGTTAATACCATGGTATTAAATACCAATGGTTTTAATAAGAAAACAAATATATATCTACTTGATTTACCGTTTTATAGCGAAAGGAATGAATGGAATTCCGTTGTCAAAAAGATTACAAGTGCGCGAATTTTGATTGGCTAAAACATACACGGCGGCTTTTGATTGGACGAAGGTAAGTAGAACGAAAGTCACGTGCTTTTGTTTACAAATATTGTAAAATTTTGGTGGTCGTGGTATATATATATATATATATATATATATATATATATATATATATATATATATATATATATATATATATATATATATATATATATATATATATATATATATATATATATATATATATATATATATATATATATATATATATATATATATATACTCTTTTACCTGTTGTTGCTTTTTTTTTTGGGGGGGGGGGGGGCGGGTGTGATAACCCGATACATCCATGTATTAAACAGTTATTTCCTAGCGATTCCTCACGCCCATGCAATATTAATACTTATTATGGATCAGGCAAATCGCATGTGCAAATATTTTATATAAGAATTAGCCCCTTTGAACGAGAATGACAAACACCATAAAAAACAACCATTACAGTATATTGCTGTATATATGTCGCATATATCTAAACAATAACTTACCCATTGGTTTGTGTTGTTTTTTCTGGTTACCTTGACGTCACGTTTTACTTTTGCGTGAATATGACGTCATATGAGCGAATAAAAAAACAGAAAAAATACAGCTTACTACTTTCTTTCGTGCAAATACCACTGCATTCAACACTTTTCAGCGAGAAGATGTGGGTAGCTTGAAAAAAATATCAGGAAATATATTTGAACTTACTTTTATGAACAGAACAGAACAGAGTTTATTCACTTTGACTTAGGCGCATAGGATCATCGCCAATAAAAATGAAATATATATGTATACACAATATACAAACTTTATGCTACGTTTTATGCTTTATTACCGCTCTTATTGATGTGGCGTTGATTTTTACCTTGTTTTCTTTACTAAAAATCATTCTGCAGATTTTAGTATTTTTTCACAAGCAAACAAAAACGTGAGGGGCGTACCACGCAGAGAAAACTTAGCGAGTATAACAATTATGTATAATTATTTATTCGGTATTTAAGTTTTTATTATTCTTCTTTTTAAGTTAAGATTACAGCCATGGCGATACATTGTGAAAAGAAAAATATGTTATATAAAGACATATTTTTGTAGCTTGTAGTAAATATTTCCCGCCCTTATGGACTGCCTCCAAATGAAGAGTTTCCTTACATAAGCTAGAATTACTTGAAATTGAGGGATGTGAGTTCAAATCCAAGAAGAGCAAAACCTTTTTAGTTTTTTTTCTTGCTTTGACTATTTCTGTGCGTCTCTGCCATCAAATTAAGAAAGAAAAGTGAGGTTTCGTTTTGTTTTATTAATAGGCATTAATTAGGCAACTCCTTCTAGATTTGATCACAGGTATGATACCTGATGAATGTTTATACAACATTAAACAAAAGCAGTGCAACTGGTGAAATTCTTTACAACTGGGCTCTTTCTTAATACTAAATAGTAGGCCTAAACATCCAATTTTAATTTACCCAGCGCAGCAGACAAACAGCTGTCAAACGATGGCATTGTTTATGTTTCGTGATTTCAGTAAGTATCATTGCACCAGATACATCCGGGGGTTGATTGTCCTGAGGACGGAATTACCCGAGGAGTTCCAATTGCTCTCGGATGGTGTAGGTATTCGGATCACCTCGGCTTTTGTCAAAACAGAAGTCAAAACAAAGATGGCTCGGATGAAAGCTCACTACAGTACGATGCATGTAAAACTGCAATTTGTGGTGGCTTTAAATTTAAATCATCTACTTTTAATTTACCCAGCGCAGCAGACACACAGCGATAAAACGATGCCATTTGTTTTGTGCGAACTACATTTTAGACATATTCTACTTCCGACTTCCGGCGAACAAAACGATCGTGATTTCTGTAAGTATCATTGCACCAGATACGCCCGAGGGATGATTGTCCCGAGGACGGAATTACCCGAGGAGTTCCGACTGGGATTTTATAAGCAGTATTATGATTGACCAATTCTTGTTATATTCAGTTCGATAAGACGACAGAAAATTTACCAATAAACCCACGGTCGACGAATCTAGTAAAACGGAATAGTCGAGCGTGGGTATCCGACGATGACCCAGCATTAGAGATATGCAGATTTGTTATTTAATGTGAGAAGTGCAATAGTTAAAAATAATCTTGGAATATCAATTATACATTTTTCTATGATCTGATTAAGGATTAAATGAAATAGGCGTAATTAACAAGCGCTGTGGTAAATTTAAAAAATAAACATTTGAAATACGAAACTAATGTGTTAAAAATTATTATTATTTAGTAATTTGAATATTTGCAAATATCCCCATTCACCATAAATAACAAAAAAGAAAACAAAACATCATATAGTAAAATTGAATGGTATAGGTACACGCTGCTCGTTGACCCCATCTAGTAGTGAAGAAGTGTCTTGTAAAACCACAAACATTAAGTTCTATCTCTGCCTACGCAGCACAGTAAACTAATTTTAGAACCAGCCATCGGGAGTTTATACAATTGTTTGGAAAAGAAAAAAAATAAAGAATCAATATTATATTGTTGCTGTTTTTATCAGTATATAGAATTAAATAACAACGTCTTTTTTGCCAGCTTATGTCAATGAAAAATATTGTATTCTGTCTGATTCTTAGTTTTTATTTGGCGGAATTGCCACTGCGCCTAAACATATATTAGAAATTAATGACAATTCAGATTTCATTAATTAAACTATCTTTACTTTAAGGTTGTGCTATAAGCCATTGCATATTTTCACGTATCGTTCCCAAATACCAAAATACCATGGTTTGTTTTATAGCATATGCAAATTAAAAAATGCGAAATTAAAATGGTATCCGACAGATTGGGTCATTGTTTCAATCGGAACTCCTCGGGTAATTCCGTCGTCGAGACAATCAATTCTTGAATTATCAGAGATGTTCCGATTGGTAATTGTTTGTCTAAGGTTTATTATAACCTGAAAAGATCTAGCGAAATATTGCTTATAAGTGTCATACATCTATGTGAAAATTAAAGCCTAACACTTTACATGTCATCGCAAAAACAAATTTCCAATCCGAGTCACGCTGCACGATAGCTATTTTTAAACTAAGAAAACCACATGACCACTATTTTTTTTAGATCACGTTTCATGATCATCTGGATAATGAGCTCTGACGTACATATCTATTTTAAGCTGAAATAACCATCGTGGTTATTTATAGATTGGAAATAATAGACATTTAAAGCGAGATTTCTCCCCGTTTTGAACTGTCTAATTATTGCGGTAATGTCATAAATGCCTTTCAACTAAATGTAATTTTATGCTGCAATTATGCAAAATTCCCCAGAACAGGGATAAGGCGTTGTTTCATGTAAGCTTTATGCAATTTGTAGGATACCACCTTTAATATAGATGCCATAGAGTGCCACTTGTAACGTAAACAGTAATTTCTGATTTACCTGAAGTCCTCTAATATGCGACTGTAATTGTTTAAACAGTTCAAAACTTAGCACTTGCACATCCATTTTCCATGTGCTTAGAATTCGAGCATATTTTATGTGTTTCTATCTGGACCAGGGGCGGATCCAGAGGGGCCGAAGGGGCCGCCCCCCCCCCCCTATTTTTTCGACGACCAACAAAAAAAAAAGTATTTTGCCCTTTAAAGTGAGCAAATAGATAAGGAAATTATGCCCCACAGATGCATGGAAATCGCATCTCAGCGCATCTAGAATTCAAAATTTTCTGGGGGAGCCCTCTCCAGACCCCCCGCCGCGGATTTCACGCCTGCGGCGCGATCAGCTCCGGCCTGCGGCCGAATGTTACTCCCTCGCCCCCCCCCCCCCTATTCTGAAATTCTGGATCCGCCCCTGTGGACCGCTATTCCAATTAAATGAATGTCAACAATAAAAAGATCAATACGAAGAAGCTTCTTTGAAGAATTTTATGGATGTACTATAATTTTCAATATTATGTCTTGTTTATTTTTTGATTGAGTGATTTATTTAAGGAAACTATGCATGACTAAGTGATGAAACAAAAGAAGTGTAACTGTGTTAACGTTTCGTATGGTGCTCATATTTACACAGGTGTGAGGTTAGTGAGTTTTGATTAAATATTTGATTATATTTTTATGATAATGTTATTGGAGTTACACAACGTAAGTCTATAAAACTCGTTTTAGCGGAAAACGTAGCTGATCCATGAAATATACATGTTCGTTAATGGCATCGTTTCAAGTAAGGACTCGTTTTAAGAAATACATCGCAGCGACACTCAATAGTGGTCCTTTTAGCAGTAGCCAGCTAATTTGGTGAAATAATACTTCAGATAAATGTCTGGGTAGAACCACCTGCGCACTGCAGGACAACCTGGCAGACCATGAAAGTCGTTTAGCCGGATCCTGACCCGAACCCACGCGGTGAGATTCCGTTGATTTAGAAGAATAGATTCAAATACGCCACTATACCCCTCGACCACGGGCGGTCACTGCCAGTTCCATGTGCTTGGCCTTCAGTGTTTCTTTTGTAATAGATAGTTTCCATGTGATGTCATCGACACTGATAAGACAGTTTAAGGCAGCCATCTTTGTGGGCAGAAGCTAATGCAGGCCGAACTCGGGAAATATGTGCTGTATTAAACTCACCACTGTGTTTTTATTTTTCAGTTTATTCTACTGAATTTTATATCAAATTTAACAGCTTTTATAAAGTATTTTAAATATCAAAACTATATTTTGATAGTTTAAAGGGTTAAAGAAATACAACCGAAAATAAGTAGATCTATGAGGTAACAGTTTTATTTATTTCTGTGTATTAATTCTTTGTGCATTTATCAGTTTTAAAAATATTTGTCTCTAAAAATATGAATTTAAAGAGCTTTCCAATGGTGTATAGCTTTTAATTTTTAGACCACATATGAAGAAATTACTATACAATAAAAATTACGCTTCTATACAATGCATATGAAAATCCCTTGATGTTACCATCAAAGATGGCTGCCAAGATAACGGATTTTCACTGATGTGGAAACTATCTATACTCGAAGATTAGTGACGATTTTTCTAATAGTTGTCAATTTTGTCAGCGATGCAACAATGACTCTAATAATATCTTCTTTTAGTTATGAAAGATATTTATCACCACAAATATTACTTGCACTTTTTACGTTCCAGTTACGATATAAACTCTTCCCGTTTGCTAAAATTCAGATTGAAGGGGGGTAACTACTTAAAATGTAGCTTTATATTTAACGCGGTTGCTCCCCTTAGACCTGGCTCCCCATGTCGCGACTTACCTGTACAATGGTCACACAACACGTGCTAGTAATGTTTACAGTTCATTTGATGGCTCGTGCCATAAGTCCCGCCCAGATAGGCGGAGCTTCTTGTAATAGTTCCGTGTATAAATACGAAAACAAAGTGGAAACTAGTTTTTCTTATTGTTTCTGGTATTATAGTCATGTGTTCAGTAAGAATGAAGTAAAATATCGAATGAGCAGTTGGCCGATAACGCGAGACAAGTAAATTAAACACAGAAGTAAACGAGACGCGCATGTGGAACTACTTTTTATATGCGGACGCGAATCGTCAGCTCACAATGAGTGCCACCAGCGAAGTCGTTAGTTTGGTTCATTGATAAACACCGTGTCTGGATTATAGGGGATGGTATTTCTATATTCTGTCGTGCAAAAGAGTGTTTAATCGCGTGACTACGGTGAAATAACAAATGTATTTCATATAGGTAATGGTTATTTTTGTTAACATTACGGATATATATTGTTGTCACGAGTTTTGAACTTTAATTAGAAGATTTTGAAGTTACCTGGCGGCTGTGAGTTTCAGTTGTGTACATGAAAGGTAGTGGGTGGGGTAATGTCACCTGTGTAACAATAAATTGGATTTACTTCTTGATTTCAAAGTTTGTATATTTTGGAATAATGTGTAAACACGGTGCGTGTTTATTCTAAAGGATTATTGTATGTTGCCTAACTTATTATTATGTTAAATTGTTCGAACAGGTATTTAGTTGTCTGCGCCATATATGCTGTAGTTATCATTATGTATAAGTATTCAGGTAGAAAGTTTGTTAAGTTTTAAAGTTTGCTGTCGTTCCACATTAAGTCTAAAAATTGGTATTTTGTTTATATATTTTTTATGATTTTTGTTCAATTAGGCTTACAAATTGCTGTTAACTCTAGCTGTAAATGTGTCTATACAAATACAGGAATTCAAAATGCAATAAAGTATATACTGCTAGGTGAAATGTAGCTAAAGATGGCACTGATGTTTTTGATATATTACATTTTTAAATTGAACTTGCATTTAAACTAGATAGTCAGGTATGAAACAATGTGTCAGTCAAATTATCCCCTTATTGCCTATTAGGGATCATTTAAGATTTATGGGTTTAAGCATATTTTTTCCAATTGTGTCAATGACTGTTAAGTTATAACAACTGTAGGCAAAGTACTACTACTATTCCATTAAACCAATATTATTTGTCTTTACCACTGTCATCATGTATCCCAATGGATCCCTATTGCAGACAGGCAACTCAGGAAAGCCTGGCGTACAAGGAAGACCATTTGAAGTTTTAGCCTAGGGCTATGTCCAAAAATAACCATACATGAAAGTGGGTACAGGTTTCTGTGATGTGATAGGATACTTTATAAATCATGCCATCCCAATAAGTCACTGTCTGTCAAATGTCTAGCAAGAGACATGTTAAGCAAATGAGAGAAGTAGACAATGAGCTCAGTATTGCAGGGGTCATTCTATCCTATGCAAAAGCAGTATTTCTGAAAATTTCTAAACCAAACACACTGTTGTACTCATTGTAATTATAAATACAGTTGAGTACCAGGTATTTTGAGTTTTGATGAAGAATAAAGGATGTAGTTAGTCCTGCATTAGAAGATCTGCAGGGGTTGACATCACCAGAAATATCCAGGTGGTCAAGGAGACCTGTGACCTGCTGAATTCTGCAGAACCTCACCAGGTTCTATAAAGTAAAATGTCATCAGACCTTTTTTAATTCCAAAATTTAACCAGAAATTCCAACCAACTAAGTGGTAAAAGTAGTAACACTAATTAAACAAAATTTTGCTCATTAATTGACTGACTCCCCCCCACACCCTTCAAATTTAGTGATTGCTTTTTTAACCTACAGGCAATTGTTAAAATGTATTTTACTAGAGACTACGAAAGAAATAGTGCAGATCCTGATAAGATTTTCACAGTGGGAGCTAATTGATCTGGATCTGCACAATTTAACTTAGTCAGATAAAATTGCATTTATCAAGCTAAGAGTAAAAACACATACTTTCTTCATTGACAGTCATGGGCAATGCAATATGAAAGATAAGGCATATGGGCTGTACAAGAGAGACCATTAATTTATTAATTTACATGTGTGGTTAGTATTGCAATGCATAGTAGTTTATGCTGTCTTCTTCTTTGAATAGGGGCAAAAGAGAAATCTTGTGTAGTTTTCAGCATGGGAAGAGGTGCAATTAGCATAAAGTTTGGTTGAAAGCGTCTTTGTGGGTTACAATGATCCCTTCAGCTTCCTTTCTCCAATACCCTGTCAGTAACCATTGGAGCATGAGGTGAGGTTTAAGCCCTTCTTTGACTTAAACATCACCTATTCAACCATCTCTAATAGCCCTAGTGGTAGTAGTGCATGAATCTAAGCATTTGTTATTTTGTTTTAAACCCTTTTTGTGCTACCTAAGTAAAAATTATTACTTAAATTTGTGTTTTGGTCTAGAGCTACATTTAATGCTTAAGATAGGTTTAAAAAAAGACTAAGCAAATATTGTAGATCCTTTAAAGTTGAAATACATTTCAGACAATCAGGTAGCTGGCTTATCTGGTTTTATACTACTTGCATAAGTCTTTTTTATATGTGTTTATTGGGCACAGAGTTTAGGATTTTCTTACTTGTACTACTCACTGCAGGTTGGCTGAAAGACAAACATACAGGACTTTGCTCCGACTGGAGCTCAAACTCATATGGTGATAGGCTGTCATAGAAGTTACAAGTGGGGGACTCTAAATGGTTTTTCCAAAGAAATACTCTTCTTTTTTGTAGGACTTATGGTGCATGGCTTTAAGACAGCTTTAAATAAACATTCAAGCTACTTATTTAGCTGTATTTCTTTTTTCTAGACTTATTTTCACCCGCTGTATTTCTAGAATAGGATCTACACTTTAACAGCACTGTTTGATACCTGTGCATGAAGTTAAGAGCAAATATTTATGAATATAGAAGTGTTTTTTACAAAAATCTATAATAACTCCTCACTTTTATATTCTCACATATAAAATTACATCCACTAGTCTACCTGTACATAATATGGCGTCACAAGCTAACTTTGACACACAATACCTGTTACACATGTATCCATGTCTTACCTTAGGAAAACAGCACCAGTGGCTAGCTGGACGATCAAAAAGTTGACAAAGAATGATTCATGTATGCAAAACCACCATCATTTGTGACAGTCTTTATCCTTGAACATGGCGAGTAAAGGACACTTTGATCAGTCTTAACCTGCTGAGTGTATTGTTACCTAGCTAATGCAAATAGTCAAGATCCTGATCCTAGCTGTTCTTCACGCTTTGTAGCCAATACTCTTAACAATTTGTCTAGCTTGATTGAAGGTGGTATCTGACAGTTTAGACCAAAAATGTTTTCAGTAAACAACCAAATAAATTATCATTACCTGAACCGATCTTGCTGAATGCTGTTTATTGGTGTCCTACATCTGTGTGAAAAGTGAACCATTTTGACACAATCTTTATTTCCCATCTGAGCCACGATGCCCAGTTAGTTATTTTTAAACTAAGAAAACCAAGTGACCACTTAAGTTTTAGCTCACCCATGTCAACAGCTATGACATTGATGTTTATTTTTAGATATTATTGAAATTGTCTTGGCTTATTATTATCTTTCTGAAGAAACTATGTGCAAATATCCTCAACAGAGGTTAGATATTGTTACATATATTTGTCAAAGGCAAACTGTTGGATATCACCTTTAATATGTGTAGTTGGTTGCATACATGTTAGAATAAAATGAGTAGCATTAATTACTAGAGTTCATAGCTGGCTTGGGGATGGTTGATAGAGGTACGAATGATGATCCATTGATACAGACATCCAGTCACAAATGACGACTTGACTTTTCCTCTTCTCTCTTTAACTTTCTTTGATTAAAAATGTTCCACCAACACTTGTCTTTTCAGCTATCTATGACTTTTGTGTTTGTATAGTTTGTGACATGTAAAGGTGTAGTACAGCTTTAGTGACTATCAAATGGTCGCGACAACCATCAGAGAGGGCCCTTTCAATGAGTTTTAAAGTAAGTCTTGAGGTGTCGTCAACTTTTGTGCAGTGCAAATTTTATGCAGAATAAAATGCTTCATTCATAACTGTTTTTGAAGCAGAACAAATTTGTTTCATTGAGTTGAGTTGTTTCTTGATCTACAAAATAGCACTTAGTGATGATATCTTTTGGACCTTGGACTGGTTCTTTAAAAATCAGGTGTCATGTGCTTCCCAGGGGGTCCTCTGTTTAGCCTGGTTGACAAGTTGACATCTTGCTTGTAGATATACATGAAAGTGCTATAGACGGATTTCTAGTTTTCTTAACTCTTAACCTGTAAGTGGTCATCATTTAGGCTTATGCAACTAGTGTAGATCCGGATTACTCAGATCTTGACAGATTCAGTCTGATCAGGATATGCACTAGTTTGATGCTGACAGCTGAGACTCAGCAAAAAGGCTTCCAAGCACTGCTGAATCATTTTCTGGTAAAAAATCATGGGACAGTTTTATAAAGCTGTTAATTTCTGAAACCTGCGCTTATTTCACAACTGTTTAGTCTCCAGATAAGCCTTGTAATATTGGCAACATGATCTTCACTAAAAAAATGAATGAAGCGTTTTGAATTGATTTTAATATAGATTTAGATTAATGTGATAAAAATAAAATACTTTCTATAGATATCTTTTGGTAGTCATTGTTACTATAAATTTTACCTGAACATATATAGCTTTACCCAGCAAAAGGCATTTAAAAGTGTAATCGCTGTAAGGAGATGTCAGTCATGAGGTCGTAACTTTTAAATAGGTCAGTTTACAACTTCCCCTTTTGCCCTTTGTGTATTACGACTTAGTTTTTCTTTTGTTTTTTCTTGTTGAGTTTCTTTCCATTTTCATTTGCTGAAACCTGAATGGATTATCCAAGAGCTTGCTTTTAAGGACATCAAAGTTTTAACTAATCCTGAACAATCACGAGCCTATGATGATATACCCTTAACTAGTTGAATAATTCATACTAAATTCTTGTTTCTTTTTGTATCAACTACACAAAAAGTAAGACCGGACCTGGTAGTGCAATCGGTAGAGCGTCGGCTCCAGGTACTGGAGGCCCCGGGTTCGATCCCGGGCCGCGACATACCAAAGTCGTTAAAAATGGTAGTGGTATAGCTCCCTTGCTAACGCTCAAGCAAATATAAGGGTAGTTCCACGACTGGTTGGCCCGGTGTCAAGATAATGTGACTGGGTGTGGTATCATGCCAGGTGTTCATGGCATGCTATACACAGTGAAGGCAGCACTATATCTGCTTCAAGTGGACACCGTCTCCAGATAACTAAAATACTGTTGGTGGGACGATAAACCCAATAAACAAACAAACAAACAAAAAGTTAAGTAGAATTAGAATTGGAGTCTCAACAGCATATTGTGCAGATTCCAGTCAGACAGTACCATGCATGTAGGATCTGGCTGATCTGGATCTATGCCATTTGTTGCTTAGAAGTTTTAAGAGCTAACTCCTTCCACTCAAATTCTTATTTCCTATTCCTAATATACCCTTTGTTTGATGTCGTAGAGTTTAATTGCATCCGAGGTTTGATATTGTCTCCATAACATACATACATAGTAGCCACGTGTTTCCTGTGTTTGTATGTCTGGTATTACTTGTCTATCATATGCCCCGTAATGGGATGTCTTGTTGTAACTATGTGACATGTCTAATATGAATATGTATGGGTATTTGACCTTATATGGAAGTGTCTGTGATGGAAGAGAGGATGCATATGAGGGTGCACATGAAATTTAATCTGTGATACCTCGGTGGCAACAAACATTGGTCTCCTAATTTGTTTTGTAAATAAGGCTTTATTTAACTTGGTCTCCTAATGTAATAATATAATGATTATTAAATTGAAATAGGTTTGATTTGCCATTTTTTTTAAAGATTTTGTTGGTCTGTAATATTCTGACAGAATGATTATTTTTTTAATGTTTGTGACATGCTTTCACATTGGCAGTAGCACTGTTGGCTTTCAACATGACAAAGAATGTTTTCATGGGTGACTTTTATTGGCACAATAAATATGTACCAAAATGCTCAGAAAACAAAGATATAGTTTAAAGGGTTCTGCAGTAAATGAAAAGATTTATCCCTTCACCCAATAAAATATCAATAACTCCTGTTGCATACTAGACTTTCAGAGATCTGGCATACTGTATATTTAGACCTTGTAGCTCACCAAACAAGGTATCCATCTTACATTGTCCTTTCATTCTCATGCATTATGCATGGACCTTTTCTTTCTGGTGGCATTTCGCCAGGTGATAAGATTGGATGTTAAAGATGGGACACTGACTGTAATTAACTCATCATTATTGCTACGTTTGTGAATAACCCAGTAATTAAATGGTGATCCTAATCAGTCACCTTCCAGGAGGAGTGGATCAGGATTTACACTAATTGCCATGATACGAGCTATTTTTCATTAGCAGTTTAGGAGTTAAAATTTGTGATACTGACTGTTTAGCTGACTGTTTAAATTAGGCCCCTCCCCCCTTGGGGCTATATTGAATAATGCTTCTGTAATTGGCCTGTGTATAATAAGCTAATGACAGGTAGAGCCCCTGGCAATACATCTGATTTTCATACCTGGAACATAATCAGTGGCATAATCAGTGATACTAGATACCCACAGGGGGTAAACTCAAGCAAGTGAAGAACATGATTTCTCAAAAAGCACTTTGTTCAAAGTTCTGTTCTGTTGACTGTCATTGTCTTTTAGTTGTGTTCATTATAGTCATCATTAACATAATTATCATCATCATCATCATCATCCACAACAGCAGCAGCACTATGTATTGTTGTGATCAACAGTCATCATCATAATCATCATTATTAGCATCATTGCCAATTGTCATCAGCATCATCAGCAGCAAACTTATTCTTATCATTATAATCATCATCATCATAGTCATCATCATCATCATCATCATTATGGCTACCATCATCATTACCCATACCAGTAAGCTATAAAACAGTTGAATCAAACCTTTAAGAAATGTTTTGAAAATATGCGTTCAACTCTTAGAGTCTAAAACAAACCTAGTTGTGGTTTAAAAATGAAATATTTTGAAATAGGTGCTTTAAGCCTGTGATACCATGGTATGAGTGTAGAGTTCTGGTATAGTTTTGATTGGCTAGTGTTTTATAAACACGCGGCTTTCACTCTATCCTTTGAAGTGAGATTAGGCTTGCGGTTTTTATCCATTTTTGGGACGTACAAAGGACTAAGCAGACATAAGTCTTCCTACTTGATACCCTCATGCTTGTTGTAACAATTTTTCTTTTGTGTTGCATGAGGAGTAAAGTTCACAACTCTTGGACCCTTGTCAGAGGTATGTTGTACAAAGATTATTGCTTTTTGTTGGATTATTATAAAAGTATCATAAAAACATCACAATTCAGCATTAAAGTTATACTAGAATAAAAATGTGATAGATTCATAATCACATATACAGATAAAAGCTCTTGCGTTGCAACTAAATTGCATAAATTACATAGCTGCATTGTATAAGCTACATGACTGCATTGCATAGACTACATGGCGTCATTCTTTAAACTGACTGCATATCATAATCTACATGACGGCTTATCATAAACTACATGACTGAGTATCTTAAATTAGATTTGTGCATTGCATGAATTGCATGGCTGCATTGCTTAAACTATAGAACATCGCAAGATACGGGGTAACATTTAAGTCAATGCGTATAGATATTCTTCTTGGGGCCCAGATTTCTGTGTCTAGAGGTATGGGATTTAAGCTGACCACTTAACCTTTCCATGCTCTTAGATAGTGTATTGTTATGAAAAGTTGTCCTTTGAAAGTAGTCCGGCAGCTTGTCTGGATTTGTATGCATTTGGGCCTCAAGTATGGATATAGTTTATAAATCTCAGTCTTTCAAAAGGTTTGTAAATCAAGTAAGTTGAAATAACAATATGGAGAGTATGAACTATTTTTGAGTGTCCTAGCAGCCTTGATTATTGTATGTGTAGATAAAAAAGAACAAAGAGAACAAAAGCCTCAGATTAGAGAAGTACAGCTTCTGCTTACTGCTTTATTTCTCTTCAAACCCTTTAAATCTGGTATTTATTAGAATTGTCACAATGTGACAATTTATGTAAGTATCAGCATTATAGAGTTTGGTTGAGATTTATGGGATATGCAGTAATTGCTTACACAGAACCAGATTTACTCCTTATTATTTCGATCCCCATAGATGTTTATATTTAAATATGAGTATAAATATGTAATACAATTTATTTGAATACAATATTGAGAGGGATAATTGTAGAAGTGCTAAGAAATTTAAAAAAAATGACTAATCATTTACCTTTGCCTATGTGGGAACTGAACTACAATACAGTCATCTTAAAGGTTGTATCTCATCAGAATATTTCTTCTGGAAGCAACAATATAAATTGTTGGTACCTGAAAAGATCCCGCAGAACACTGTTTATTGATGTCCTAAAGCTTTGTGAAAAGTGCAGCATGACACCCTTCAGGTCATTTTAAACATGCTTTTCCTGTGGAAGTCACCCTTCACTGTAAGCTATTTTTAAACTAAGAAATCCATATGAATTCTTACTTTTGAGATCCTGTTAAAGCATCATCTGGGTTATCCGCTCAGACGTTGTGTATTTGTTTTTAGCATAAAGGCCATCATGCTAAAATTTTAGATTTGAAAAGAATAAACATTTAGGATGAGTTTTTCATGGTTTGAGATAGTTTTGAAAGGCATCTTAAATAAGATTTAAGTACAAGCGTATGTAGGAAATGTGCCCAAATTCCCCCAAACAGGGTTGATGTTTTTGTTCATTGTATTTGATATAGGCAAACTGTCGGATACAAGCTGTAACAGATTGAGTCACTTAAAGCAATTAATAATTAGTAGTAGGAGTGAAATGCCAATGTTTTGATCTTAATTAGCTGTCTAATGACTGATGACACTGATCAAGACCTGCACTTTTTGTATCTTGAGCAATATTCATTTATTACCCTTTGCATGTAGAAGTAAGCAAATATTAATTTGTTAAAATAAGTATAGTCATAGTCTTACCCTGGTAATCCAGACTTGAGAAGGCACAGGCTGATTGTGTATCTACGAGCAGTGATTTTGTTTTTAAAAATGTCCTGTTTTTGTCTTGTGGTGTTTTCTTTTCATAATAAATATGTCTTAATGCATATGATATTGAAATATTTGGGGGTTGATATATTTTTTAGGGAAAAAATCGTCTTTTTCTCAGGGGGAAAGTGCCGATATTCGGCTAAAATTTTAGGCAAAAAAAAAAATCACTAAGATGATAGGCAGGTAGTGTATCTAGCAGTTGTCTGATTAGGATCTACACTTTTTACTGAAGAGTCTCTAAGAATATTACTCTACCTATTTTAGATTGTACTGTAAAAACAATTAACCAAGATTATGGTTATGATTATTAACAAGTGTACTGATACAATCCAGGGATGTCTCTAGGGATTCCAATACTGGTTCATATCATTAATATATCTCCTATGCCAGCTAAACTGTGGCTTTCAATTTCACTTAATTTGTATTTAATTGCACACTTAAATGTTGTGTTATTTTATGACAAATTGGCCAATTAGAAAATAACCTGGGCTCCTGTACTTACGTAACACTTTGATTGAGTTGTGTTTTTTTAGTCAAACAGTTTCTCTAGATTAAATATAGATACAGGTGAAACTTGTGCAGACTAATGTAGTTTTTATTAGTTATAAGTGGGTCATAAAGTAAAAAACTGTATTTTTTTAAATGAATACATTTATTGTTTATAAGGTGCTTTTAACTCTCTCCACATGGTGTATTAAAACAAAATTTAAGTTAGTCCACTGCTTAGACAGACTACATTTACATGTACCATGTAACATCTTGAATATTTTATTGAGATAAAGATCCTCATTCTCATTATCCCTACCATCCTCCTCATCCTCCTCCTCCCCCGCCTCCTCCTCCTCCTCCACCTCACCATCATTATCATTTTTGACCTCATTCTCCTTTTCTAATTCTTGGACTAATTGCTCTGTTTGATCTCTTTCCAGGGGATGAGCCATGCTAAGGATGGCAGGCACAAGGGCATTGATGCCAACGCCCACTGTCAAAGAATGGCTGATATGGTTAGTTACATTTACCATAGCAACCGTCTCCATAGCAGCGGCAAGAGCACCACAAACATCTTTGGCAGATATCCAGTTCACTCAGGCATTCTACAATGCCACAATTCCAGAAAACTCCCAAGGAAAAACTTTTGTTACTCCTTCATCAAAGATGGGAATATATTTACCAGAAAATTTCCAGGTCAAGGTCACTTATCAGATCGAGGATTCAGATTTGGGCGACCTATTTAAGGTAGAAGCATTTGTGGTTGGTGATTTCTCTTTCCTTCTAGTTAGATCACATTCCAATAGCTACGGCAAATTCAACAGGGAACTAAGGTCAGAGTATTCTATGAAAATTAAAGCCACAATTGAAAGTACAGAAGGGGCTATTCATGGAACAACAACCAATCTCATTGTTTATGTATCAGACCTAAATGATCTAACTCCTCTGTTTGATTATAGTTTCTACAATGTCAGTGTTCGAGAAGACACACCTCTCCACACTAGCATCGCCCAAGTATCAGCATATGATGGGGATGAAGGAATCAATGCACAGATTTATTATAGCTTTGTTCAGAAAACAAACATTTTTGCAGTTCATCCAACCACGGGTGTCATCTCCCTCACAAGACCGCTAAACTATTTTCTGGAAAAGACCTATTCAATTGACATCTTGGCCGAAGATCGAGGTCCTGTGTATGCGTTCCAAGGTCGTAAGCGACCAGCGAGTCTGATGGTTAATGTGATTCAAGTGAATTTCTTTGCCCCTGAAATCACCATCACTAAACTTCCAAGTGTGTCTGATGCCAGCCAAGATGAGGTGATTCTTGCAATGGTTAGTGTGGAGGATCAGGACATTGGTGATAATGGAAAGCTGCAACCCCTTGAGATTTCTGAGGGTAATGTAAATAACCTTCTTTCTCTCCAGGGAGGTCCTTTATCAGGTCAGTACCAAGTTAAGCTGGTGCATAGGCAAGGGCAAGCATTGCCCCTGGAAGGTTTTAACGTAACCCTGCGGGCCACTGACAAGGGAAACCCTCCCCTCTCAAACGAAAAGTCTTTCTATGTGAGTGTACTAGAATCAAGCAAAGGTCCGAAGTTCACAAAAACTCAGTATAGTGTAAGTGTGGAAGAAATAGCACCAGTTAATACACCATTGTTATTCGTGTCCATTGGAGATTTCGATACTTTGTATGATGTGCGCTTTGAAATAGCATCTGGCAATGTGAACAATTTCTTTAAGATTCATCCCAAATCTGGCCTCATTTCTACCACTTCTATCCTTGATGCTGAAAAAGTCTCAAATGTGCAGCTGAAAGTTGTGCTGTTGAACATGCTTGAAAAGCGACCTGCTAACCCTGAGTTCACAATTGTTGACATAACAATTACAGACAACAATGATAATGCACCAAGATTTGACATTGTGGACAATGTTTCTGAAGTGTATATAAAAGAAAACAAAGCTGTTGGGTTTACTGTGCTTCGTGTTGGTGCTATTGATAATGACAAGAATGAGAATGGAAGAGTAAGTTTTGCCTTGACCAACTCCAGAGATGTTCCTTTCAGTATTGACCCGTTCACTGGTGAGATCAAATCAACCAGTCTTATTGACTTCGAGACCATGAGACGTATATACAAACTAAAGCTTCGAGTTTCTGACTGGGGCACACCATATTCTCGTGAGTCAGAGATGGTGCTGACTGTAAACATTCAAGATGACAATGATAACAAGCCCTACTTTGAGAAAGCCCAATGTCAAGGCTACTTGTCAAGAGATGCCCCTGTTGGGACAGAACTACTTTTCGTGCCTGCCATAGATTTCGATATCAGCGATGTGATTCATTACTTCATCGATGCAGGGAATGATGACAGCTGCTTCAGCATTCATAGAGACTCTGGTAAAATTTATTTGAACTGCTCACTACGAGAGATGACAGAAGAAAAGCGGCACCTGATTGTCATTGCCAAGGATGGTGTTCATGTATCAGAGCCACTAAATATTGAAATGACTCTCGTTAACTCAAAGCAGAGCAGTCAACTTGCTAACAGCCTTGTGGACATAAAGTGCCAATCAACAGATATCTTTGAGCGACTGCAAGATCTGGTCACCACATCTCATCAGAATAATGTTATCTCCACACATGCTGCATTGGAGGAGATGAAGTCAGTACAAAACAAGGCCCCATATTTCAATGCTACAGTACCTACAAAACTTGACTTGTCGGAAGGTTTGACTGTGGGGTCTGCTGTCGCAAATATTGTTGCTACTGACGAAGACAATGGATACAATGGCATGTTGGTCTATGTCATCAAAACTGGAGACCCTGATGGTTACTTCCAGATTGACATGCATAAAGGAGCTCTGAAAATCATGTCTCAACTGGACAGGGAAACTAAGGATCGTTTTATCCTGGTTATAGAAGCTTCAGATTTAGGGACACCAAGTTTGTCCACAAATATAACCATAGAGATTAAAATAATTGATGAAAATGACAATGCTCCAAAATTTGAACAGGAAGAATATTTTGCCTCAATTTCAGAAAATATTGTTGTAAATTCCACCGTGACACAAGTTTCAGCTGCAGATTTGGACTTAGGTGACAATGCGCTGATTTCTTATGAGATTGTCTCAGATAACAACCATTTCTCGATCAATCTCAGAAATGGCATTATTGTTGTGAACAAGGAGCTAGATAGAGAACAGCACAAGGTATACAAGATTCTTGTAAGAGCCTCTGACAAAGGTACAAAACAGATCAGTCTCAGTTCCACTGCTACTGTTACTGTGGAGCTGACTGATGTAAATGATGTTGTCCCAAAGTTCACACCAGATGTGTACAATGTTCGTCTTCGTGAAGATATTCCTGTCGGTGCCGTGATAACGGTCGTTACGGCAGCAGATAGCGATGAAGGCAAGAACGGCGAGGTCACTTACAAGCTGGTTTATGGAGAGGATTATTTTGACATTGATTCAGAGACTGGTGTGATTCGCTTGATTCAGAAATTGGATTATGAGGATCAGCAGATTCATAACATCAGTATCCGTGCCCATGATGGCGGCTCCCCATCTCTTGTGTCAGCATGTTTTCTTAATATTGAAGTTGTGGATGTAAATGAAAATCTTGAGCCACCTGTGTTTGAAAATTTCTATGCTCATGGATATGTGAATGAAAATGAACCAGTGGGAACAGTGGTGATGTTTGTTACTGCCATCGATCCAGATGGAGTCAGCAGAGTTACATACTCTATTAGGGATGGCTCTGGTCTTGGACGGTTCTCTATTGATGCAAATGGTGAGTTATAACTTTAATCAGCATTTAATAACTTTAATCAGCATTTATGATAAATACAATGACGAAATTGGAAGAATGTTTCTACTTGTTTGACATCTTTGGTCTTTTCAGTTATGTACATGTAGCTCTTATTAAAAGTAAACTTTATTAAATGTGTGAATATATCAGACTTTAACCTTTACTGCTTTACTGCACTTGGTTGTAAATGTAAGAAACAAATAGTGGCAAAAAAGCTCACAAAAAAGATCCATTCAGATACGAGCCTTATGAATTGATATATACCAACATGCAAAACAAATTGCATCAAAGCAAGATCCAATCTTGTTAGAGCACTAAAGATAGATAGATAGCCATGCTTTATCAAAGGTCTTCCAAAGTTTAAAGTGTTGCGACTCGTAAAATCGTCGCTGACATTTTCCTGGTGATTTGCATAACAAATATTTTTATGATCACTCCAACATCAGAGGTCTATTCACTCACAGCTGAGGAACTAATGGCCAAAATTATCATAAAGACCGGTCATTTGTCAAATAGCCCACAATTTTACTATGGTCTGGTCACTGAGAAATTATGCACTTGATATATTAACCCCCTAAACTTGCTACATTTGTTAATAGCCCATTGTTATTTGTTGGCCCATTGTTATTTGTTGTTATTTTCTAACAACTCTTTGTATATAGCTATTTGTAAATAAAATGCTTGAATCTCAGCAGCAAATGTGTAGATCTTAATCTGACATACCCAAGTTGGAGCTGGCTAATCTGGATCAACATTATTTGCCTAAGCCAGAGCAAGTCACTCTTGGCAGACCAAGTGTTAACCTCAAAGAGAGGACATATTTCATGGCAACTTGTGAATAGCAATATAGGTTCAAATTAACTTTGAATGCATTGGGGAATAGGGTTGTCTATATATTGCACAGCCTATACTAGTGGACTGGCAAAACTCCTTGGGTAATTCAGTCCTCTATATATCCTTTCAGTGTATCTAATGCCATGATACTTACAGTATGTATTTTGTTCACTTGAAAAATATGCTACAAAAAAGTTCTTTAAAAAATGAGTAGTTAAGTTTAGAGGATTATTTTGTCCTATTAACTTCCATATATCCATTTGAATTTCACACTTCAATAGATACACAACTGGTAATGCATGTTCAATACAGACAACAAAAAAACATTTATCTTTGTTATTTTGATGACATTTTTGTGGGTTTTCCGTCCATGTAGGATTCGTAAATTATCTTAGGTTTTCTGAATTGTCTTGTGGACTGAATGCCATATATAACAAGAAAAATTATGGAGAAATAATCAAGGATAGGGCATATAGAAAAACAAGTATTTCACTTTTTAGATATTGTAACTCCAGAGCCCCTTGCTGCATGTTTCAGATCTTTTGCTTAGGCAAAGATTGTTGATACAGGCCAGTCAGCTCCAGCACTTCTGCAGGGTGCTATCAAATCAGGATCTGCACTTTTTGCTGCAGATACTCTAGCAAAGTCTTACATAATTATGCATGTAGAAACTGTTATGAGCAAATAATGAAACTTAACAAATATCACCTTCAGTGAGCTGGACGCTTTAAGATTATTTAGTACTTGTTAAATTTACTTTGCTTCAAAGTCAGATGTTATTATTGCATAAGCTAACATTTGAAGAAATATTGCCCAAAGACACTTTTGCTGAACTGAAGCCCCAGATTTACAAGACTTAAAGACCTTTGACATCTAGCCAGTATGCGTCACCAATATGACCATCATTGTTTTTGAATGATGTATAAAATAGTTTGAATAGATAATAAATAGTTTTAAATAAATAAATAATTATGAATAATAAATAAAGTTTAAATAAAGTGTGGGCGTCCCTAGTCTTGTAGTTAAGACATTGGACTTTGGATTGGAAGGTCCTGGGTTCAAACCCTGAAACTAACCATGTGATGTTAGCCCTTGAGCAAGACTATTTACTGCACTTTGATCCAAGTACTCAGTACCTGAGTACTGGTTCTACCCAGGAAGTTGGCAAGTCAAGAGGGATTAATATAATTTGTAAGGAATTATTCCCCAATCGCCTATAATTAAATAAGTTGAAACTAAAATTATGTATGACAACATTGACAGGCTTAGTTTAAAACCAATCCCAATCATGCAGCTTGAGTGTTTGTTATCTTTTTGTGTTCTGTCTAAAAGTTGTATACCAAGTTTGGGTAGCGCTGTCAGTTTGTTTACAACGTTACATACAAGTGTGTCACTCTGATAACGCAGGACGTGTGACAGAGGCATTGTGGGATTTATTTGTCTCGGCTTGGCAAGGACTTTATCTTGTTGTAGATTATCTTTGGGGAAGATCTTCATTCATAAAACCCAACAGGAGCACACTGGGTTGTTCATGGGGTGGGTGGGGTAATGTCCTAGGCACAGTATGGAGTGACAGACTTGCTACTGGGTGCTCAAGAAAGATAAAAAAAGGTGAAAACCAGTTTAATTGCGGTTACAAAGGGTTCAAAATACGGCCTGTAGAAAAATCTATTCTTATTTGTTAATAAAGCCTCCAGGTAAAACTGTGCAAGAAAACCTAATTTTGACACCTGATCAGATTATCTTTTATGTAGGCATTGTAAGATTAAGCAATGTTTTATTGTTTTGTTCCTTTTTATAATCCATTCAGTGAAAGGAGGCTAATTTAAACACCACTATCTAGATTGTGTTTGTACACCTTTGTAACTATTAGTCTGTTATTGATCGGTAATTAAAATTCTTCCATTGACAGGATGCTAACCGTATTTAGACACTTGTCTAGATTTTGCTTTAGACTGTTTTATCTAGTAGGTGTTTGTAGCAAACAGTACATAACATATAACATTGTCTTGCTCATTATCCTATGAAAAGCTAAGATGTTTGATGTTATAATTCTTATATTTGTGCATAATAAGGTAATTTATTCATAATTAAAAAAATAATAGAGATAACTGATGCCACAATAGCTCAAAGGCTTAATTAAATGTTGTGTTTTTTCTCCTTGATTGACAAAAAGGCCTTTTTTTGTTTTGTTTTTATTCAAAGATGTTTTCCCATTCAAAAGCAATGTGTCATATAGAGAGAGCAAGGGACTATTTGTAGTACCTAAAGAAACAAAATGAACAATGATCAACTTGCATTTAAATTAAAGACAACATTTATATATATATATGCATTTATGTTTAAAAGGTAATTGTCACTTGTAGTAAGAGTGTAAGGATTACCTTATAGCCTATGTTCACTTTTGCTCAACTATCAACTGAGTTTTTAGAATATGGACATGGAGGTTAAAAGCCTTCCCATAAATCAGTGGTTTGATCCACCAGCCCTGTGATATATGATCCTGACCTGTGTTAAATCTTGACCTGTGTGACCTTTCACCCCCATATTTTACCTGAGTGACATATTGTTGGAAACTGGGCAATATATCTGAAGGCTCAAGTCAGCATAAGGGGGTGGGTTGCTCTGGTTGACTTTTTGGCCAATGCCGGCAGTCAAAGGCAACCAAGCAGGCAGAGGTTCGTAATAAGGGTAATTTTGTTTGTTTTGTTTTTTGAAATACATCGCAGCAACCAGTTATGATTATTATGGCGACATCCAGCTATTTTGGTGGAGGAAGACCCTAGACATATGTCTGGCTAGAACCTCCGGCGCTCCACAGGTCAGATGGTGGACCTTCCCACATTATGTCATTAGCCCAGAATGGGGATTGAACCCACACGATGAGAGGTTTAGCAGTCAGGGTAGTTACAAGGTGGTAATGCCACCACTATGCCATGGGTGCACCAGACAAGGGTATTATATGGGATTTTAAAATTGTCTCACTGAGAGCAATTCAAATGGGCACAGGGAATATATGTGATTGTCGGGAGCAATATGGGATATAGCAAGTAAAATACATCCATGAACTTGGTACTCTTTTGACTCCGCCAGAGAACATATGGCTTAATTTACCTGAGCAGTCAAAGGCAACGATGCAGATAGTCACCAAGTAACATTTACAACAGCAACAGTAAAGAAATGACCCCTGGCCCATTCTCGACAATGTATAGACGACTCATGTGTGAGAAACTGTTCATTGATGGTAGTCATGATTGGACATTGCTTAACCCCTTAGCTTGCTACACTTTGTTAAAAGCCCATGCTAAATTCTGAATTAAATTTGCTTTAAAACTATATATGTTACACGTTAGGGTTGATATGCTTATAAATAGAGACATAGTGTAGATCCTGATCTCAGCAGAGAAAATGGCTGATCTGGATGTACGCTATTTGCCTCAGCCTTATAAATATGAGAATAGCAGGCTAAGAGTTAATGGTCACCCAATTTGATCAAAAAGACGAGAAAAATACAGGTGTGTTGATGTTCACTTGAAGTACAAAAAAATCAGTAAATAAATGAGGCATAAAGTTTTTTTTTTAATTCTTGCAAATCTGTTTAAAGAAGCCACTTAACAGTAACCTTTGAAATAATTTTAATATGGAATCATTTAGTTAAAATTATTATTTTCTCAATTACTAAATATATTTAATATTTTGTTCCAAATGTCTTATTTTATATTGTTATATATTATTAATATTTGTTGACACATACTTAAAATGAAATAATTGCAGCTTTGTCAATGTTCTTTCTTTATTAGATTTTCTAGCTTTTCTAAAAACGAAGCACTTCATTTTAATTCTCGCTTTGACCATTCTAGGTTCCTTCAAACCCATACTGGTAAAGCTCTTACTAGCCTTTGTAAAAAAAAAAAAAAATACAAAAAATGATTTCACTTTGACAACTTCACTTTCATTAAAACCAAGTTTAAAAGCACCAGCTGGTAAGGATAGAGTTACTGGCAATTTTACAAGACACTATCAAATAACAACCTTCCTCTATTATGAACAATGACAAAAACATAAACTACCTGCTAGGTTGATTTCTCAGCTATTTTACCTGTTTTGTTCAAATAATTTATGACTTGTTGATTGTTGAGTTGATTCATCTGTTGGGTAAATGCTATAATTATTTCATTATATCTAAATATGTCCTACATGGATAAATCACAACTTGCAGAGCACTGTTAATCATGCTTAGGCATATGGAAAAAATCCACATCAGTCAGAAAGCCTGATCAAGATCTGCACTATTTGCTGCTGAGTCATTGGCGATAATAAAGACTTTCTTTGTTAATTTGTATGTATTTATACGAACAACATTATGAAGTTAGTAATAGTATGGGTTCTTTACAAAATATACAGCAGGCAAAGTGGTGAGTGTAAATGGTCCTTGTTGGAGGCACTCATAAAATGTGCTTATTATTATAATTTTGGTATGACTATGTTTTTATTGCTTGATTGTAGTTATATTGATTAACTTGGTGAAATCACTATATTCATACAGTAATTTCACGTTATAACCTGCAGTTAAATTATAGAAAAGGCATTTAATATCGTATCTGATGATTGACAACTATTAGGTTCTAACAAAGAAGGTCTAAACCTTTGCCTTAAAGAATTTTAAATTATTATAAACAGAAGGCTGAATTGTCAACTTCTTAATGCGATAGCTACCATTTTGTAAAATTATAAACAAAAACAATCGGTGAAACAAAAAATGGCAATAGCAGACAGAAAGATAATACAAGGCACTAGAGTCATGAAAAACCTGCCCAAGTTATGTACTAATTCATCAGTGTTAAATTGTAAAAGCAACATTCATGCTCTCCAGTGCATGTCTTTTCAATCACAATGGGTCGCTTGTATCTTAAAATGTTGCTTGTTTTTTTCTTCCACATTGTCTCCTGTTAATATCAAATCCACATCTCCCCTAGACCAATTTAGCTCCTAAAAAATGATCTTTGTTAATTGGGACTATTTAAAGGTTATTGCAAAGCATTCAGAAGGTATCTCGGTTTAGACTTACCACCCACGAACAATCTAACTACCTGATATGGTAGATACAGTTACAGTCAGTTTATACCTATTGTTTCCATCCTGTGGTAATTAAAGACCTCAGTAAAGCCAATGGTCCGTGTTCTAACTGAACCGCAATAAATGTCTCCTGTCATTTCTTGATAAAAATTCTTATGCCATTGATCTTTTTAAAAATTACTGATTACGCTAACGAGATTTTAATTATAAGTTCAGTTTTTTACCTCTTTTGAAGAAATAGTCATTTTTTGTAATGTGACATTTGTGAAATGCTTGTAATGTGCTAACAGCTCCTGGCCAACCTCTGAACACTTCAGTTGGTTCGTGCTGCACTGATGTTAATGCTCTAAATTGATTGTTTTGTAAGTCGGTTATTCCATACAGCTAAAAGGAGCTTTTAAACCAAATCACAAAATAAATGGAGCCATGCCTTGTCTAATTGTTTTCACATGCTTTCAGACAGTTTGTTGAAGGTCAAGTTAATTGTGCAATTAGCATTCTTGAAGAGAGGTGTAAGTTTACTTCTAGAAACGATTATTGTTTGGTAATCTTATAACAGTATGTTGTCTCTTAGCCAACATAGCTCAGGTTTCAGCATATAGGACAGATCCTTAGCAAGGTGCTTCTGGGAACTGTCGGATCAGGATCTCTGCTATTTGCTGACAAGTCTTAAGCAGTATGTCAAGGCACCTTTAAATTTAGATGTATTACAACTTAGAATTAGGATGGGTTATTATCCATATCATGTAATTTGATATGGATTTACATGGTACAGGTAAGGTGACAACGTTTTTCCATCTCAAGCCCCCCTGTAACTTTCTACAGATACAGTACAGACGATGCACTTTTTACATTTTCCATTCAGTCCAGTGATTGTTTTTTATTAAACTATACAGCTGTTTTTTTCTGACTGCTGCATTTCTGGTATTCAGCTTCCCTGCACACTTAAAAAATGCAGCATCCAAATAAGCTACAGTACAGTGTCGAAACTCCATCAGTTGTTGCATCTTAGATTTATGTTAAATTGCTCAGAAAACGTTGTTTATAATGATCAAGCTGAATATTGAGCTTTCGTTTGTCTCATTAAGTTCATATCATCAGAACTGCAGGTTGGTCACAATATAATGTATTACCATATTCTTATTGTACAAATACACTTTTTGCTTTAATTTGCCAGGCTGGGTGTAAGTCTTTTAATCATTTTTTTGTAAAGATAGTCCTTTTAAAAAAACTATAACAAAGGTGTTTTATTAAATTCATGATTTAGTGTAAGAAATCTGATTGTTGTTTCCTTCTGAACTGACTTGTATTTTATGTGGCCTAGAAATTGGTTGGAAGTTAAGCCTGCTAAGACATGTAAATCTAAAGATTAGAGAAAACAATAGTTTCATGATGGCAAATTTCTTGCATATCATTGCTCCATGATAAATCTGAAGATTGCAGTCATGTTTGGTGCAGCTTATATCTTTGTGATAACTACCAGCAGGGGGTCACATGTCAGTATATGAAAGGCTGATTTCTCTACACGTTTGTGATAATTAAACATGCCCTTTCTCTCCGACCTGGCAAGATAAATCGGACATAGTAGCTATTTGACATTAAATCTATTGGCTTTTTTTGAGGTCTTGTTTTGATAGGAAGTGATGATGTATGTTTATTGGAATGCTTCTAGATATAACCGGACCTGGTAGCGCAATCGGTAGAGCGTCTGCTCCAGGTACGAGAGGCCCCGGGTTCGATCCCGGGCCGCGACATACCAAAGTCGTTAAAAATGGTAGTGGTATAGCTCCCTTGCTAATGCTCAAGCAATTATAAGGGTAGTTCCACGACTGGTTGGCCAGGTGTCAGGATAATGTGACTGGGTGTGGTATCATGCCAGGTGTTCACAGCATGCTATAATCAGTGAAGGCAGCACTATATCTGCTTTAAGTGGACGCCATCTCCAGATAACTGAAATACTGTTGGTGGGACGATAAACCCAATAAACAAACACTTCTAGATATGTATAATGAATATATATAAAAACTTTATAAAATATATAGTATAACACTAACCTATATATTCATGAAATATATATATATGTATTATTCTCATAGAGTGTAGTGTTCAGATAAGGAAATTAAATTGAAAGACATTTATTAAAGTCCATGTGGTAAAATGGCTTTATGGCTTTCACTGAACCCAGTATCACACTGGAGTGAAGCAATTTGCTTTCACTGCCGTGTCCTGGCAAGCATATTCAAATAGTTAAAGTATGTGTAGGATAAAGTGTATAGGTAAGATTCAAGCAGGAATTCAAGTGTGACATTTTGCCTACTTCATTCAGGTGTTTTGCTGACATGTCAACGGAAACAAAAAAAAACAATTACTGGTATCACCTCCAGGCCTCCAGGTTGAACAAATGGTTTACTGTATATCCACAATTGATGCATTAACTATTCATTACACTTCGTGCATTATTTAGAAACATGAGCATACTGAAAATTTTAATCTTGCAACTCAATGTGGGTCATGATCTAGGCCAAAGTGTGTTCATCATAGTGTCTATCACAGTATTTTTAATGAAAATTTGGGCACCTTTGGCCTGCTTTGTGTTATAGGTGTTAGTTGTAGTCAGAATAGGTTCTTTTTATTTTACTTGGTTCTTATTATTCTAAATAATTTTGACAGGCAGATAGACAATGATATGTTTTGTGTTGATGATGATGATGATGATAATGTCAAGTGATCTCGTCATTATTTTGTCAATCAAAGCACTGAAGAAGGCATCGGAGTTGTCATTATTTGTCAACGCTTGACATAGGTAGTTAAGAGATAATCATCCATTGTTTGATTCTTAAGCTAAATTAACAGGCAGATGGTCCACAAAAAGTGCTTAGTGTTGGGTTGACCAGATAGGTGATTTATGGGATGTGTATGAATAGGGACATAGTCATTATTGTGATAGGCAACTATTATCTGGGGAGATAATTTTTAAATTACTAAACAATATAAAATAAAAGACTGACAGCCCTAAATGACATCAGTAAATGTTGTTAGGCCTGTTTCTTATGATGTTTTGATTATTTTTATGGACTAATAATGTCTTGAATTTAAATCAGATAGCTAAATTTGGATGGCCATAAGTTAAAAGCACACAAAACAGTAGTATTTATACAATTAGTTAGTTGAACAATGGTACACTGGCTTAAAGTTAAAAAAATGACCAGAAAAACCCTTCTATCAACAATGATCTATTCTTGTTAGAAGGTTTTAAAATTTACCAAACCATCCAGATGAAGTAGTATTTTTTGTGTTCATGCTCTACTAATAAAGGTCTTAATAAATGTTCTTTTCTTAGAGGTATAATACATTAAATCAATCTTTATATCAAGCACAGTTGATGAAACTGTGTGTTTCACTGGGGTAGTTTTGTAAAGGATCTTTCTTCCAAATTTGGGCAAACAAAGGAGAGTGGGTCCACACTGTGTCAGACATGACGGATTTGTTCGTTCCAGACTCCTGTCGACGGGTGTTGATAAAGGGGTACTCTTATGTTACCATGGAAACCAAGGGGTCGACATGCTTGTTCCAGACAAACAGCTGATTCATTGACTGGAAGAAAAAAAACAACCACCCATTCAAATTGAAGCATTTGGTTTGTCTGGGTTTCTTTAATAAGGTACAATGAACATGGCTGGTGCTAGGAGTTGGTGTTCTAAAACTGGAGCTTTGCAGCTCCTTATAAAGTTTGTAACTCATGACTAACTAGTTACTGAATTATTATTTCTCAGCTTCTGATCCCAGAAGTTCATGAGGTAAAATGGAAGATTTGAGGAGGTCTTCCAGATGAGTTGGCCGGCATTGGGCCGTTGGTGGTTCAGTCAATTTTGTTGTTGTCGGTCTTCTGCCTTGAATATTTGCTTGAAGTCACCAAAGTAACCAAACCTGTTTCAGGGGTAACTATCATGTCCATATTGAAATAAAACAAACAAAGAATTACCCATATCGTGTCATTGTTTATTAACAACATAGTTTGTTATGTCACCAAGTGACCTACTCTGGTTTATCAACCCTTTCTTGTTGTGGTTAGGACTACGCTTAAACATGACTGACCTATTTCTGCTTGATCAGGTCTGATGTTTTAATCAGGGCTAATCTTTTAATCCATATCATGGACAGAGAGGTATTGTACTCCAAAAAGTTAGACATGTTGTTAGAATTAAAGAATATTTCCATCTGGTCATATTGTGCCATATATGTCAAAAAATGTACAATGTGAAAAAATATAAAGGAATAAATTACAGCATCCTTTAATGGTGAAGTACTAAAATGTATCAGTGTTACCATGAATCCAGGGGAAAACATCCCAGGGGGAGGGAATTAAAACACTCCATGGGGGAAAACAGGCAAAGGGGAAGGAATTAAAATACCCCAAGAGGAAAGAATTAAAACATCCCAAGAAAGAATTAAAACACCTTTAGAGGAAGGAATTAAAACACCCAAATGGTATTAAAACATCCCAAGGTGAAGTAATTAAAATAATTTTTGTTTTTGTTATCTTTTGGAAGTATTTTGCCTCTGGCTGGAGATGTAGCTTCTGGTCTTTCTTCTTATCGAATAGTTGTTGACTTTATTTCTCTGTTTTAATTCAGATCACTGTCCTATCAGTACCTGTTGTGGGCAAGCCGAGACATAATGTCCACAAAACTGTAGTGTTTAGGTGTGCCAAAAATCACTGCACTCTCAGAAGAATAAACAAATACATACTACTAAGTCAACATTGCAGGGTCCAAGTGACCTAGTCCAACAAACAATCTATTGCTGAAAAGACATTTACATTGTCAATGTGCTTAAGCTGGCAGGCAACATTGGGCTGGTGTCAAAATTGGTTGCAGTGTTGTTTTTTCCCCCATTGTACAGGACTGGGGCAATGATTGTACCATTATAAAGATTATGCAGGACTATTTTTGCACTTGAGGGTATATTATGCTGTCTAATTCAGCATGCCTATGAAAACAATTGGGCCATAAAGCAGTGATTACCTTAACATCTATCTGGCAAGGTCACCAACTTGTTGATCATCAGAGATATGAAGGTTGTTATATTTATGCAGTGTATATTTTTGCATGATTTTTCTTTCTTTGGTCTGAAATTGTACTATCATATTAAATGTATTCCTTATGGGTAATAGATTTCTTTAATTTTAATTAGTACTTTGGTTTACAATCGTTCATCATTTTTTATTGGTTTAAGATTTTGAGACATTTTCTCTTTTGTAATTTCTACATCCAACCAAATATTGCTAGTTCTCTGACATATGAATTGTGCCTCTTTTTGACAGTTTTGTTTGAATCAACATTATAAAAATTAAGGAACATATATTGGATAAAAAACTACATGTAGTTGCTTAAGTAAGATTCTGTGATGAGAGTGCTGCACAGCCTGTTTCCACAGAGGGGGAAGCATCTGCTGTAAGTGAAAACTGTCACCAGGCACAGTAACTGAAAGGTTCATAGTTGGACAATATGCCCAATATGAGAGCCAACCAACACCCACAATGCCTTTATGATCACAGGAAAAAAATGTGAAATTTAATTCATACCCATGTGTTGGGAGAGCACCAGTGGCCAAGTAATATAGATGCTGTCTTGTAACTCCTAACAGCTTAGTCTGACTGTGTGGGTTGCACTTATGACCAAATTTGTCTCACTGTCATGTTTGCTTTAAACAAAATTAGATAACCCCTGCCTTGCACTGTTTGCTAATAACCACGTAAAGGAATATTTAGATGGTTATATATATTTTTTTGTACATTGCACCGACACAGTTATGGACATGTTGGCAATATCCAGCTAATTATTTTTGGAGGGAGACCCCTGACTCATGTCTGGATAGAACCACTACAAACCGCATGTTAGCTGGAAAACCTCCCCACATGAAAGTTCTCGCCCGACCAGGTCAGGGGCTGAGGAGTTTCAAGTCGGCCTCGGGCACCCCTTAGATGGTTACAAGTTGCGGCTGTTGTCACCAGAGACTTGGTAGCAAATAGTGTAGATCCTGATCAGACAACTCCCAGTTACACTTTCTGCCAATGTCTGTTCATTTTATACTAAGCAGGTTAAAGGCAACAGTTTAACCTGACTGGCAGATTTGAACATAAATTGTGGCACATTCAAGAAGATTTGATTTCTTTAGGCTGAGATAAAATTAATGAAATGAGCAAAAACACTATCATAGGATGTTCGTCTGTTTTCTCCGGGTTGATCTGATCTATTGGTTGTGCACTGACATGCAGCAGACGGCACTAGTCTTCTGGCTCCAGATTAATCATCCGCTTCATAACTGCATGCTCCTCAAAATTGACGAAATTGATGAAGTTGAGTAGTTCTCCACAGTTACAGATTACTTCATTTAACCCTGATGATGCTACAGTTACGAATAACCCATGCTAATATGTTTCTTTTACATAATTTTTTTTGGAACTATTTTGAGGTATTGATATTTTCAACACACTATATGCTCATATGCTATTTGCAGAAATGCATTGGTTTCTGTTGCATAGTAAAACCATACTGGGCAAGAGGTTATCAAACTTTGAGCTCCAGTCTGTGATCATTCCCAACCATCTGATTGTTTAAATGTGGGTTCATATTGAAAATCTGACCAATGAGATGCCTAAGGTTGGTTTCAACCTCAAGCTCAAAGTTTAATAACCTCTGGCCCTGGTGGGAGGAATACACCAATTACATACCAGTCTGGAATAAATATTCACAGATGACAATTGGTATACCTCTTTTGCTTTTTCTCACAAAATCTCCAGCAAATTTGGACAGCATTTGCAACTGCTATTTCCACTCAGCTATGAGCCTGCACATTTTTATTTTCTGCATTGACATTTCAGCAAGCAATTTATCTTGTAAAACATTTATCGAGGGGAAATAAAAACTTCTTCATTCAATATTGTCTTTGAAATGTGAAATCTTAACCCTGATCCTGCTTCTTCTAATTAATAAGCAATACAAATTCTTAGCTATTTGCTAAATACTACACACAAAACTTGATCTATCGCTAGAAACTCAGCAGCAAATAGTGTAGATCCTGATCAGACAGCACCCATTGGAGAGCTGGCAGATCTAGATCTTTACTATTTGCCTAAGCCTTATCAATTTGTAGTCAAAAGGCTGAGAGTTAACTTCTCTTTGGAGGAAGAGGATTACATGATACATCACTTTTGTCAATAGGACATTATTTGCAGCAATTTCTGCTTAGTTCAAATAAACTATTCCATTTTTGAAAAAAGAAAAATTAATTGCAAAGCTATTTTATATGCAGAAGGTTTATTCTTTGGTGGTCTGTATATTTTGCAGATCACTGACAATATGCAGTGAGTTTGAGGTTGAACTCATTAGCCCGGGTTTCAAATTCAATAACTCAATACTGTGATTATAATCAAGACCAGTCTTCAGGTCTTGACTTCTCAAATAGTTTTGGGTATCTTATCAAAAGCTTTTACTTGATATATAAATTGATATACTAATCAAACATATTTGTCATTATGGCTGCTCGATAAGGAATCTACTACATTAAATACTTATTTATTTATCTCATTTATTGAGTAAACTGAAGTTTGGATAAAAAACAACATTAAGATCATTAAATACAAATATGGTGAATGTGGCGTAGCTCTATACAAGTGTTGTGTATGTTAAATAGTAATTTATTTATCTCTTTTGTCCTGTAACCTCAAGTTTGAAGAAAAAAGTGTTTAAATATACAAAGTTTTCTTTGGTTTTGGGGGATTTGATTTGAAAGATTTAATTCAACTGTATATTTTCTAAACGATTAGTTTTCTTTCAGTCGAAACTATTCCAAGAGAATTTAATGTAAATGGCTGGCACTGTTAAGACAGATTTGTAATTACTTGTTTGGTACGAAGAGGTCACATGTACATACTAGATGCTATGTATGACACTGCAAGTTTCATTGCACATCCAGTAATTGGATTCACTATATAAACAGGTGCTCAGCCATTTGAGCTTTAAGTTTTATCCTAAATGAGGCTATAGTAAAAATAAGGCACGCCCTTTTTGTAAATGTGTAGTTTTATAGAATAATACATTAAGATCATTGAAAACATAACCTAGAAACCGTGATGTAGCCCTATAGCAATATTATGTATGCCTAGTAAACAGAAGATAATTATGTTTCGATACACTAAATCATATAGACAATGTTAATTCATCTAATTCGTTTGGTTATTTTGCATCTAGTTTTTTCTTTTGGTCAAAACAATAGAGTTTTTGGTATAGCTCCATACCAGTGTAAGTTAAATGCAACAGTGTATTTTTGATGTTTGTCTGCAATATATCCCTTAATTTTCAACCAAAGAGTAAATTGTTGATACTCAAATGTACTGCAGCACGTTGCAAAATAAAGCTTTTAGTTAAAAATTAAATCCTGACTGCATTGATTAAATTATTTAAATGTTCAAATATAACATAATAAAAGCTTATGCACTGTGTGGATAACTTTGTGGCTAATTCTATGAGTCAAGGCATGTTTATATTTAACTTATTTGATACATCACAATAACACAGTTATGGTCATTATTGTATCATCCAACTATCCTTAATGGAGGAAGACCCCAGACATGGCTCTGGGTAGAATTCCCAGGGCCCAGCATGTCAGGGGGAAGACCTCCCCAGTTTTTTACTGACTGGGCCTAGAACCTATATGGTGTTGGGTCACTGAGCCATAGGGGATACAAGTTGTAGACTCATCTCTGTAGGCCATGGGTGCTCTCAATGGCCTGCTATTATATACTAGTATTGATTGAGATACATGTACCAAGCTGCAATGTGCTGTGTCCTGCAACACCTGTGGCAGGACTGCAAGAACATAACTGACAGTAATCACTTAGAGAATACATTTAAGCAAAGTGTACTTAGAAATAAAAATTAGGCTAAAAATGAAAATGTGTTTTGACAGGCTGCTGCCGCATTATACTTTTTCTGACTGCATTTGATTTTTTTACCCTAAAATATATTAAAATAATGTAAAACAAATACAAAATGTAAATAATATGTAAAGATTTTTGTAAAAACATTATTTAACCTTTATATCAAAATTAAATGAAAAGAGTTACAAAGCTGGATATGTTTGGTTATTTGAGTAACCTTTTTAACCATTCATAAAAAACAACATAGAAACGCTTCCTCCTAAACACCTGTGATTTTATAGATAATGGCCTGCAACACTAATCTTTAACTTATTTTGCCTTACATGTATGTGTAAAACATTGAAATTCAATGCGATTGAGAACTATATTAATTCAAGTGGATTTGTTAACTTAATTATGAAATCCATATAAAGGCTTTGAAAGGTATAGTGAAAAGTCCATGGAAAATAAAAAAAACAGAACAAAAGCAGTGCATTGTTTTACACATGGGCTTTGAATAAACATTCTTTCTAATCCCAAGTGTTGCAGGCTTTTAGTCGTGTCCTTGAGTCATGTGGTCCAGGGTTTAAACCCAGACCTAAGTGTATACTAGCTCTTGGCCTGCTGTATTTGTTATTAACCCATACTAATTTCTAAGTTATTGGCTAAAAACTTCATGACAAGAGTCAAAAGCCTTTTTGCTGGAGACTCAGCAGTACATAGTGTAGATCTCGATAAGACAGCTTCCAGCAGGGAGCTGGCTGATCTGGATCTATGTTGTTTGCCTAAGCATTGTAAAAAATATGTGCTAATCAAGCTAACAGCTAATACTTATGCATTGGCCCAGGTAGTACTATCCAAGTACTGGTTCTGCTGAAGGAGTGAGGTCATAAAGGATTAAACTGAATTGAAAGAACAAGCAACTATAAGTTGTTTTCTTTTTACCTCTTGGGCGACTAAGCACTAATAAAATCACATCTAGACAAATTGTGTAGATCCAGATCAGACAATTCTCTCTAAGAGCAGTTTACAGAAGACTTGCACTATTTGCTGCAATAGCTGTTGTTACCTGTGTATGTAAATGTAATTGTTAATAAATGATTAAGACTTAGTATGGCTTGTTTACATAGACCAGCAGCTTGCTAGATAACCCTTATCATGCTGCATTTTGTTTTAACTCCATGCTTGTCTTTTAGTTCTTTTAGTATTTTGCTTATTTTTTATATGATATTAAAAATTATGTGATATGCGCGAAATAGCAGGCTAAGAGTTAAAACTTACTCAGGGATGGATCCAGGAAGGGGGTGGGGGGTTATGAGAGGATGCATCCCCCCACCAACCAGATAAAAAAGTAGAGTTGTGAAAACACATACATGTAAGCTTATAAATAATAAGCTTTTAAAGTAAATTTTGTCTGTTGACAACTAAGGTCAAAGTTAGGGTCCCTTACTGTGTAAATGTATGTAGTATTTTCTGAAATAAAGTTAAATGGATCTTGATTCATGCCTCCCCCACACACACACACCAAAATTTTCTGGATCCGCCCCTGAACTTAACTGTACAAGCCTGCATCAAGTACACCATGTCCAGCACCTTGTTGCTATCTCCTGGTATGCAGTGTGGAACTTTTCCTGAGCGGAGAAGCTTTACAGCTGTAAACCGCATTATGGAAGTTTTTTCAAGAGCATATGGAGAAGATTGCATGATAGTTTATATGATAGAAAATATCATACTACCATTGTATTTTTATCATACTCGATTATTATCACGTACACTGGGTTGTAGAGACGTACAGTTTTTTGTTGCAGCATGTGGTTCTGTATAGCTTAGTGCAGGGAGTTAATAAACACATACTCAGTATTTTCTCCGGCAGGAGATTTTGCATGTAGTGGACTCATTTTCTGTGGCTCTCTATGGGAAATATTATCTCTTTCATTGTTTTCTATTTGTAGAAAAAACTAAAAATGTTAAGAAGGTGTAAACAATCTTTGACTGTTTTCTTTCCTGAGAAAAGGCCTTAAATGTGAATTGGGTATTTCATTGATTTTTTTGTAATCTAAAAAATGGCTAAAATTGTGTATTGGGTGTAAAAGTTAGCTTTTATGTAAAGACAAACATTCATTTTCACTTTCTATTTGACCTTGGGTAGGATTTTGTATTGTGTTAGAGGATGATATCGGCTAAAACTTAGAAGACATAGCCAGTTTCAATGTTATCCCTGAATCTTTGTATGCTCAAAAGAGAAAAACTATTAAAATAGCATATCAGAAATATGATCTGAATGGTCCTTTTCTTTTCATCTTGTCCAGTACCATAAGTTGTCTTATGAACTGCCTCTTCACAAAAATGAATGTTTAATGGTAAAACATTTATTTACATGTGGGGCCACACAGTACCAAAATTCTGCTTGCATTAATATCTATACCTACTAGGCCTCCAGGAGTGGGTCAGAAATATGCTCCTGTTTCTGCTTCCATTATCTCTAATGCAAAAAGATTAAATGAAAAGAAAAAGAAGAGAAACTCAAAATAGTGATGATAACCACAATAGTTATGATTACCAAAATAGTGATGATAACCACAATAGTGATGATAACCAAAATAGTGATGATAACCACAATAGTGATGATAACCAAAATAGATAGGATAACCAAAATAGTGATGATAACCACAATGGTGATGATAACCAAAATAGTGATGATAACCAAGATTAAATCCTTCCTTATGTTTGGTTTGTATGACCTTTTTTATTTTTCTGCAGCCACGGAACAACACATATCTACACATATATTGTATACTACAAATTGCTTTAACAATATTTCATTCCCAACAAGACCCAACAGAAAACTAACTCTTGCTTAAATTTATAGCTAGACAATTTGGAGGTCAGAGACCTAACAAATGAAACCAGACACCCGCTTTGCTCAACTGTCATAGTCCCTTTTCAAACTGGGCATCACAGCATAAATGGTTCCCTGGAAAAGCAAACAGTGTCCGATGGTGTCTAAACCCTTTCATACTGTCTTTGTTCGGGCCATGTTAGTCAAACTAGTCAAACGTTTGCTCAGCTGACTGCATGTAATTAACTAATTATTGATATTTCTTGGACACTATGTTGTTGACTTTCAATACCAACTAGACTATGTTCGTATTTACACTTTTTTGTTAGGGATTTGTGCCAAAGCCTTACACAAGCTAGCTTACCTTTGTCTATTTCTAGATAGATTCAAGTATTAGATATATATCTGCACAAAAAGTCCAAGAAATCCATTGTAACATTTTATTACATATCTTGCTATTGATAAATACAAAGCAGCGATTAGGGTAGATCCTTCTCAACCAGCTCCCAGTTCTGCAATATATGTATTTTTCCTATTTTCAAAACATAAATGCCTGTACTCTTTTACCCAAAAACTATTCATTTTTCCCCTTTTGAAGTAAATCAATTAACTTGGAAATGTCATAAACTTACCTCAGGAACCCTTTATAACTTAGTGCATATAACATGATAATTAAGATAAAACCCTGTTTTATGACACTTAAATTATCCTTGCGGTTTGTTGTTGTGTTGTTTATTGTTATAATCAGTGGGGTAGATCTCTAGTGGATGTTCTCGCATACCTATCAATTCATTTATCTGCACTTTGCTGGGGATTTAATAGCAGATGATTGCTATAGGTCCCTTAGTGAGTCCGAGCATAATTTCCACACCCACATTTGCCTGTTAGGCTAACACAGTATAACTTTGTGGTGGTGTCAAACTTTGACAACTCTGTCATAAAACTGGCCACAAACACCCATGTTGATTTCTCCAGGGAACCCTGAAAGGGTCAGTCAGGGTTTGTGGGGACATAGGTTTATGGCCCCTGTTTTATTGTCATGCTAGGACCCAGATGGCCCGGAAACATGTTGATTAAGTTTGTGATGACAAGGCCCATAATGTCTTCCTGTGGTTTTAAGAGCTTAGTTCACCCTCAGCCTGCTTCATCTGTAATTGATACTAAATATTTTTTTTTTTTTTCTCAATAACTACATGTAATGGTAATGAGTCAATCATATTGGTAGAGACTCCACAACAAACAGACCCAGTAGGACATTGCTGATCTGGATCTACACTTTTTCATTAGACTTGATTGATTTTCATTTTTATTTTATTTTGAATTTTGGTGGTAAAATTGACTGTAGTATTATTTTTGACAATAACAGTGCTGGTAAAGAAATTAATTATGGGCCGTTCCAGTAGGATTTTGTCAGAAACTGGCCACTGGCAGCTGATTTATTAAAGTAACCATTATTGGTTAACTTTAAATTACTAAAGTTAGATCAAAGTAATAAAAACCTTTAAATTATTTTTGTTAAGCTGTAGATGCTGTGTACTGTGTGTTTTTTATGATGAAACTTTCTTTAATCATTTCATAAATAAATAATTGTAGGCATGCTGAAGTTGTTTGTCGAAGAAAATACTTTTTTATAGTTTTAAATGTATTTAGTGACTTAAAGGATAAACAAGCTCTACATGTGAAATTGTAGAGCCATTATTATACACATGCTGTGAAATCCATTAAAGCTAGCTATCACTTTATTATGAATGAAAGAGAAGTATGTAGTGAATCTAGATCTCGTTCACGAGCTGCAATAGTTCAGGCCTTTTTCATGATGCCAGAAGCATGTAGACACCATTACATCCTATCAGGTGAATTCAACAGCTTTAAGAGCATTAACTTTTAGCCTGCTAGTGCTGATGTGGCTTATGGTAAATGTGTGGATCCAGATGACCCAGCTCCTGCTGTCAGCTGTCTGATCAAGATCTTCAGGATTTGCTGCTCAAACTCCGGAGATGTCTCATTTACCATTGCATGTAGATTTGAGCTTAGATTCTTTTCTTACTTATTAACAAATGTAGCAAGATAAGGCTTGAGGCAGTAGCTATTTTAGTACATTTTGTCTTGCGATAAAGTACACAGTCAATCCAGTTGGCACGCTGCTCACATCTTTCAGCCCTTTGATCCAATAAAACTGTCTCTGAGAGTGATTCTCCCTCACTGCATTATTCATACATGTTGAGCTGTAATTATGCCAGTGCTTCTCTTTTCTATCAACAAATGTTAATTAGAACATGATCCCGTTTACACCCCTAGAAGTATATCTAAGATTGCTGCACTATAATTTTTGGCACTTCAATGCAAAAATGAGCCCCACTGCTAGTTTACAAGTCAGTCCCAGGAGCATGATTGCATGTTCCTCCAACAAAATAGGAAACTTCCTCATCCGCCCCCTGAGGGAACAATATTTGAGATTTGCTCTGTCTCGGTGCAATTTGGTTTGCTCCGTCTTGGTGCAATCTGATTTGCACATAAGTTTGTCTGACTTTTTGATGTAATAGTTAATGGAAAAAGCAAAAAAACAATAACATATCTTGATCTTTTCGAAAAGTTATGAGAACTTTTCTATTTAGCATTTATTAGTATTGTATTTATTAATTTGTAGCTTTCAGTCAGTTTTTCAAAGCAATCTGTAAGTTTTAAATAGATTTTGGAGAGCTTTTTGATTGGTTCCAGTCAGCTAGTATGTAAAAGTCTTCCATTTTCTCATAAACTAAAGCTGGTGCAGCCTTGTATTATTTCACGAAGGCAATATTCTCATGAAATCAACCATCACACTATACAAATAATTTGTTTGAAGACAATCTTATCACAATGTTCCCTTATTGCATCTCAGTCTCTAGAAATGAGTCTTGATGTTAACATAATTGTACTAGTAGTTGTAACAAATAAATTTAAGTTGACCAACTCATAAATACATGGATATGGAGGCAGCCCTTGCTGTGCTGTCATAAGTCATAGACTTCAGCTTCTTTCCATGTGGTTTCAAGTCCCGGTAAGGGCAAGAACTTTTATGTAGGAGGTTTTCCAGTTTATGTCAAATGTGCCAGTGGTTCTACCCAGACAAAAATCTGCAGTCTTCCTCCACCAATTAGCAGTTATTAGCTGGAGATGTCAGAGAGAGAGAGAGAGAGAGAGAGAGAGAGAGAGAGAGAGAGAGAGAGAGGGGAGGGGAGGGGAGAGAATGATAAGGGTTACTACACATTTTTGTATGTAATAGTGAGACATTGTTCTTCCATTGTTGCCTGCATGTGTGCCACATGGCATTAACTACCTCTTCACTATTAATCCGCCTTCTTTTCTTACATAAAGGTAAAATGAATATCAGTCTTATGTCTTTACCTAGAAGGTGATTAAATTGATAGGGATTTTCATTTTCTAAAGCTTTCCCAATAGGAAACATGTGTCAGGCCATGAAATGGGCTTATTATGCAATGTGTGGGGTCACCCCTCACAAAGCATGTGCTGAGATAATGGAAATTTCTTGTCTATGTATGAGCGTTTGTTTTTCTTTGCTGTTATGTCATCTTTGTTTTGTCCCCACTTGCCAAAAACAATGAGCTATTCTTAGCTTTATGATTATGTTTTTCAGGGTATTTATTACCTGTATGGCTTTTATGATTATGTTAAACCCATCTTACAAAAATAAGGTTTCCTCCTTGGAGAGAGTATGTAACTGTACCATTTACTCTGTTCATGAATAGTCTTAGCCAGGATAAGCACTTTTCTGTGAGGATGGAAAGAACTTTTCACTAACCTGCACTGTGCCTGAGGTTCTATGCATAATTGTAATAATGGCCATACTTGATTCCCTGCAGTTTACTTAAATGAAAGTGCTGCAAGCACTGTGGTATTCACTTCTTTGGAGAAGTAGTCATTTTGAGACAATAGGAAGCATAATAATTAACTGTTAGTGCATAGTTCTTTTGTGAGGTGAACCATTGAAATATAAAGCTTCGCTTAGTGAACATTACACTTACCACCATTCACTGGATGTGACCCGACCTAGAAGCGCAATCAGTAGATCATCAGCTCTATGTAACGGAGACCGTGGGTTTGATTCCTAGCCGCGACATACCAAAGTCATTAAAAATGGTAGTGGTATAGCTCCCTTATTAATGCTCAAGCAAATATAATGGTAGTTCTATGACAGGTTGGCCCAGTGTCAGGATAATGTGTCTGGGTGTGGTATCATGTCAGGTGTTCACAGTATGCTATACACAGTGGAGGCAGTACTATATCTACTTCAAGTGGACACCTTCTCCAGATAACTGAAATACTGTTGGTGGGATGATAAACCTAAAAAATAAATCACTGGATGCTGTAATTCTACAAGCTCTGGAGGGAGGTTAATTTATGAATTCAAAGTTCATTTAGTATTGCATTTTATAATCACATTTGCATCTAATTAAAACAGACAGGGTTACTTACATCAATATCTTGTAGTGCTCAGGGTTGTCACTAGAAATATTTTGAGCAGGCTCAATTAACTTTTGAGGAGGCTAGGCTATGTGAGTGCCGAAGGCAAGAAGCGCTGCTAGGGGGGTCCGGGGGCATGCTCTTGACCGATTTTCCAATTTTTCCAAATTTGAGGCGGCCCGATTTCCATTTGAGACGGTCAAATCGGCCGCCAGCCGCCTCCTAATGACAACCCTGAGTGCTTTATGATTTTTATTCTGTTACCCTGCCTTTTGTTTCATATCATATCATAAATCCTGAATCAGAGTGGAATTTTGTTCTGCTTATAGAAATATACAAAAATACTTCTTTTTGTGTGTGATACCATTTTCATAAAACAAGCAAGCTTGTGCCAAGGGACTGGATAACCAGAGTAACAGCATTGGGTGTACAACTTAACCTTGTGATCATGTGCTATTGTACAGGGCTTAGGCGTCTTATGTAAATGTTCTGTTGTAGACGCCTCGTATGAAACTTGATGAAGGATTTATGGGAGTCCTGAGCCCATATTGGGACCCTATTGTACCAGATAAGACTGCAGATAAGGTTCAGATTTAATCCCCAAATAATGCTGCGGCTATACAAGATTTATCAGAATGTAACCATTTACTAGTCTGTTCTTAAAGTTGTTACTGCTGATACTGTATGGGTAAATACCAGAAGGTGGTTGGGGGTACTTTAAAATGTTTAAATGTCCATGATTGCATGGGGATTACATAAGATAGCATGATAAACATTTGAAGATTGGAGACAGAGTAATTGCTATCTTGATAACAGCTGAATATTGGCTAGTTCTTGATACGTGTATGTTTGTTACCATAGTAACCTTTTTATCAGTCATACCAGTCTGATTGGATGAAAACAATAGGTAATATAAATGTTTGAGTTATAGTTATATGTTAGAAGATTTCTTTTCAGGACTTTTTTCAAGTAACAATTACTTAAAACACTGGATCTCAACAGAATTGTCACAAAATGACAATTTTGAAAAGCTCTACCAGAATACACCGTTGGGTAAAAATTACAGGTTACAATAATCAGACTTCTCTTACTAGTATCTGTAGATTTAATATCATGTTTTGTTGTGTTGTTTTCTTTATAATTGAACTCTTTTCAAATTTTAAACAGGTCAACTCGATCACAAATATTGATCAGTGGTTCATACAAACTGAAACATTTGCTGACCACGGACTATTGCCTTTTGGCGTCTTTGGTCATATGTTATCAGGCTAGAAAAACAAACATTGGCAGACAGTGAATGTGTATTTATATCAACAATGGGACTTTTGGGCATTATATGGGTTAAAATGGATTGGTATGGGCGGGAGACATCATAATCCCTTTCCATGTTTCATTTGGTTCAAACCATACTAATAATAAATTATCTTCTAACATCTACATTACACGGTTCTTAGTCAGGTCGAGAACTTTCATGAGGTGAGGTTATCCAGTTAACCTGTGGTGCACAGGTGGTTCTACCCAGACATAAGGGGTTTTCCTCCATCTGTTATTAGCTGTGCATCGAATATAGACCATAATTGTGCCAGTGCGATGTAACAAAAAACAAAAAACGAACAACATAAAGTGTAGATCCTGATCAGCCATCCCCTTCCTGATCTGTATCTACACTGTTTGCCTAAACCTGTTCAAGTCTTTCATATATCAGGCTAAGAGGTAAAGAAGATATTGTGCATAAGACATTTGTCCAAGGGGCTGTAACTCTTTACTTATTCTGCTGCATCAGTTATTACCCCATACTAATCCTTAGCAAATTTTTTCAAACAAATAAGTCCATCAGTATCTGCACATCTTTCAAGAGAATATGCAGCAAACAATACAGATCAAGATCAGGGGCCTATTTTCACTGGTTGATTGTTATAAGCTCTATTTTTACTGGCTGATTGTTGTATGCAGGGCTGATTTTTATATGCACTATTTTTTCATGGCAGATTGTTATATGCACTATTTTTTCAGGGCAGATTGTTATATGCACTATTTTTACTGGCTGATTGGTATTTGCAATATTTTCCCTGGCAGATTATTAAATGCACTATTTTCCCTGGCAGATTGTTAAATGCCCTATTTTCCCTGGCAGATTATTATATGCACTATTTTCCCTGGCAGATTGTTAAATGCACTATTTTCCCTGGCAGATTATTAAATGCACTATTTTTCCCTGGCTGATTGTTAAATGCCCTATTTTCCCTGGCAGATTATTATATGCACTATTTTTACTGGCTGATTGTTAAATGCAATATTTTCCCTGGCAGATTATTATATGCACTATTTTTACTGGCTGATTGGTATTTGTAATATTTTCCCTGGCAGATTATTAAATGCACTATTATCCCTGGCTGATTGTTAAATGCACTATTTTCCCTGGCAGATTATTATATGCACTATTTTTACTGGCTGATTGTTAAATGCAATATTTTCCCTGGCAGATTATTAAATGCACTATTTTTACTGGCTGATTGTTAAATGCAATATTTTCCCTGGCAGATTATTAAATGCACTATTTTTACTGGCTGATTGTTAAATGCAATATTTTCCCTGGCAGATTATTAAATGCACTATTTTCCCTGGCTGATTGTTAAATGCAATATTTTCCCTGGCAGATTATTATATGCACTATTTTCCCTGGCTGATTGTTAAATGCACTATTTTCCCTGGCAGATTATTATATGCACTATTTTTACTGGCTGATTGGTATTTGCACTATTTTCCCTGGCAGATTATTATATGCACTATTTTTACTGGCTGATTGTTAAATGCACTATTTTCCCTGGCAGATTATTATATGCACTATTTTTACTGGCTGATTGGTATTTGCACTATTTTCCCTGGCAGATTATTATATGCACTATTTTTACTGGCTGATTGGTATTTGCACTATTTTTACTGGCTGATTGGTATTTGCACTATTTTCCCTGGCAGATTATTATATGCACTATTTTTACTGGCTGATTGGTATTTGCACTATTTTCCCTGGCAGATTATTATATGCACTATTTTTACTGGCTGATTGGTATTTGCACTATTTTCCCTGGCTGATTGTTATATGCCCTATTTTCCTAAGATTGATCAATTTTCTTTATGCAGGTTAGGAGTTACTAACTAGTACATTCTGGGCCATCTATTGACTGAGCAAATATCCAACAGTTCAAACTTTGCTTCTTTCTGATCTGTCATCAAGCTTGGGTGCATTTGACATGGCTCTACTTTCATTATTAATGGCATATGTAGCTCATTTGTAAAGAGATTGAAAGTTAATGTTTTTACATACTTTGACTGTAATGGCTTTTGTTGTATTTACATACTTTGACTGTAATGGCTTTTGTTGTATCCTGTAGAATAAAGCTTGAATAATAAAAACATAAATAATAGTGTTTTCTTTGTCAAGTATAATGTATTTTAAGAACTATTAGCAGATATATAAAGAAAATCTCCTGAAAGCATGTCATAAGATTTTTGGCATCTGTTGTGTTAAAACATTTCTAACATTGTTGTTAAGACAGAATCAATTTTGTCAAAATATTGTTATCTCTTAGGTTTTAATAATTGAATTTGTTATAAATGTTCAGTTAACACATGCATGCAGTTCTTATGAGCATTCATGGTCTAGTGATAAAGATGTGGACTATGGACTTGGGTATGGAAGGCCATGGGTTTGATCCTGGGCCTCAACATAAGTTGCTAGATTGGTAGTGGTATAGCTCTCTTGCTAATGCCCAAGCGAATATAAATAAGTAAATATGAGTAAATCCAAGACTGATCAGCTCATTTTCATAATTGTGACTGGGTGTGGAATCATGCCAGGTGTTCACATCATACTAAACACAGTGAAGGCAGCATTATATCTGTTTCAAGTGGACACGGTCTCCAGATAACTGAAATACTATTGGTGGGTAGATAAACCCAACATACAAACAAATAAACAAACAAACAACAAAACAAACTCCCATATTAATAAAAAGTTGTTATCCTTTCCCAGGACTATAAAGTAGAGATTCTGCAGCAAATTTCATAGATTCTGATCTGAGAGCTCCCAGCAGGAACCTGGCTGATCTGAATCCTCATCATTTGCCAAAACCATATTAATGTTAATTGATGTAGAAGAGTTAGACCTAAGTGAGAACTTGTACATTACCCTCAAACATGGGCTTGATGATGCAGAACAAAGCAACACAGTGCAAACATTAGGCTAGGGCAAACAAGTACACAACACCAACACATCAGTCAAACAATGTTGCTTCATTCACAAATTTGTTCTGGGCTGTTGTGATTATAGGGCCTTGAGTAAACAGTCCAGTGGGGAGTTTTTACAAGTTTTTGTATGGTTTTATGAGCCAAGTCAAATTGCCAGTTGGAGTACATGGCTGGTGGTACAGTCAGTTTCATTTCCAACTGGGTACAATACTGTAGCCAGAATACTGCAGCCACACCCACTATTGCCCAACAGTTCAGCCTATTGATATTGTGCTTCTGACCCCATACCAGTTTGTAAAATTTGATTTAGCTGATGTGTGCTTGTAAGTCTTGGACAGTATGAATCGTAGATCATGAATTGAGAAACAAATAGTGAAATGTTTGTTATTGTCAGATAGCTTTGTATTGTGTTATTTCACAAATAAATACTTTCAAAGAATATGAATGAACTTTGACTAAAATGACATACATTTAAAATGCCAGTCATCTTTTCCCTATTACTTAGCAAAATCATCTTTGTCATCATTATCATCATTGTCAGCCATGATAATCACCACTATGACCATGTTCTTGATTACCACAACTTCCTTCTTATCATCATCATCATAATCATCATCATTATTATTATCATTGTGGTTGTTGTCATCATGGCTGCCCCCACTGCTCTTGTCATCATCATCATCAATACCGTCATCATCCTCATTATTATCCTCCTCCTCCTCCTCCTCCTCTGCCTCCTCCTCCTCCTCCTCCTCCTCCTCATCATCACCATTCTCCTTTTTATCATCATACAAACTATCATCAACCTAACCACCACTTCCTTGATAATCAACATTAAAGACAGCTCCTATTTATCCATGATTCTCTCAGTGTTTACCAAGAAGCTTGTAAACTCACATGTAACCTGTGGTTTCAATGATGTGTTTCAGCATTCTAGATCCCATTATACATCTTGACCACACAGTTATTAGGATGTACTCTGGTTGTATCCCTGTCAGTGGCAGGAAATGATCTGGATTAAAGGATTTTGTTGCAACTTTAAGATAAAAATCATTATCGAATCTTGCAGTGTCATGCTGCACTTTCCAATATCTGTCTTTGAAAAGAAAACAAACAAAAAGAAAAGTCGCACTAACATTTTGAGACCGAAATTACTACGGCGGGTGAAAATTTGTCAATTAAAGTAAATTAAAAGTCAGTTAGATTCTTTATTGCTATGTTTAGTGTTAATTGCTACAAAATGACGGGATTTAACTCAGTAAATATCAAATTTCATAAAATTTCTTTAAACTTCAGTCATGACTTCAATTATCATGTTTATAGGCTGTCAACTCAGTAATGAACTAGGTGAATCGGGAAATATATTCACCGAAAGTATAATTCAGTGTGAAATGAGGTCTGCAATTATGTACCAAGTTGTTTGATTAATTGATAGGAGATGGCATGGTAAAATTATGAAGGAATATATGAAAATTATTTTGCTTCAGTGCAAACGCGGCTTCTTTTGCAGTAAATACATTATTTTGTTCAATGCGAATATACTCTTATCTGGTCATTTATATAAACCAGTATATATGGTTCATGTAGGCAAATAAATACTTCCCAATATAATACCTGGTACTATCTTAACCCCTTACCCTACCACATTAACCGCTGTTAACCTATAATTAATTATTTCTCAATTGTTTGCAGCTTCTTGCACAGTTTAAACTTATTTCTTGTGACTTTGCTGCAAATAAAAATGATCCTCATCAGACAGCTCATTTTTGACAGTGCTGGATCTAGAATTAGACTTTTTGAGCAGGCTTGATATTTCAATTTGTGTTTAGCAGACAAGGAGATGAATACAGCTATATATTTCCTCGTCCATATAATGAGATAGGAAACTGATCCTATAATAATGACCCTATGTGGGAAATCTCCTTTACATAATGGTCTTTCATTGTCTTTAATCAGATAGAAAGGAGGAAATAACGGGTTAATGCCTTTAGAAACTAGAAATACAGTGGGTTAATGTTATCATATTTATTTTATGGAAAGTTGCACAGGGTTTATTATGTGTTAATAAAAGCCATGAATTATCGGTGCAATGAAGCAAGGAGGTCTTAATCTCTTTTATATTCGATCAGTACACAGTGGTAACAAAAGTTGACCAGTTGCTGTTGTTATTGTTGTATGCTAATCCTAAATATCAATATGACAGTCACAATATGGCATGTGATGGAAATCCCTCCTGTGTAGCTGTAGATGCAGAAAATAATGGCCTATTTTTAAAAGGAAGGAGGAAAAGCAAAAGACCTTTAAGTTCTATTTATTTTACAAATTCATTTTTTTGGTGTTTCTTACTAAAAACTGCATGTTATCACAACACTGAAGTCTTAAAATTCATACTACCAAATAAAAATAATTTGTATGTTTTTAGGTTTTGGGACTTTTTGAATCAAGTTGTTTTTTTATTTCTTTTTTGACACTACTATATTCTAAATGACTATACTAACTCAACAAATCCTTAGTTATCAATTTATTATGCTTTGATAATGTGGTAATGGTATATGCTAAATCATTTCCCACTTTGCTTTTTGTTGTATGTCATCATTGGGAGGCTCAGATAAATCTGTCTCATTCAAAAGGTCTTTCATGTGCTTTACTTAGAATGAATGAAGACATGCTAAAATTGTGTCTACCTGCCATTTCGTCCAGTTGTGTTGTATTTTCTTTGATCATCTACTTCAAAGGTAGGCATGTTTTACTGAGTCTCCCCTGACTGGGGTTAGTTTGAAATGACATGTATTGTCCTCAACATTGGTTGATTTTCATGATATGAAACAATTATGATAATTTATGACAATTTAAACTATCAAACAGACTTACAAAAACTCTTTCCCCCACCTTACAGTTAGGGTTAAATTGTTGAAGGTGATTTGCCAAAAAAAAAAAAATTTAAAAAAAATGGTGTATTTATTACCTGAATGAAAGATTCGGTAACCACTGATATGTATTTTTTTTTTAAACTACTTTATCACAAAACTTTATCCGGGGGTTCATGTTTAACCAAGATTGTATATCTTTGAAAATAAAATTTTGAGAATTTAGGATGAGTTTATTCACAAAATGTAGCAAGCTAAGGGTTAATCATCACATCATCATATGATAGCCGTTCCCTCTCCAGGTGTTTGAGCTAAGTTTTGCTTTTTATTTAAAAAATACTTGAAAAACAGCAACAACAGAAAGATGCAAATTAGACCCACAGGTGTGTAGGTCACTTTAACATGTTCTGGTAATAAAGCTTCCACAACTTTATACAGACATCTGACTCACAGCAATATAAATTTCATAAAATCCTTTAACCAGTTTTAAGACATTAATTTCTGCACAATACAAAATTCATTTATTTGCTAACTACAACACACAAACACAACAAGACATATTGTTAGCAGCTATTGTGGGATCTGACTGATCAGGATCTACAGAATTTGCTTAAACCTTATCAATATGTACTTAGCAGTGTGAGAGTTGACTGATTTTCATTTCCTCATCCCCAACGAATCTTAACTCAGTGCTGCAGATTAATAAGCTTCTTGTTCGACACACCACAAAGGGGAATTAACCCTGCACCTGCTACATTAAAACTGTCAATAACCCATATTCTTTTTATTTTTATTTTTTTAAATTTAATAACAACTACATGTATGCAAAGATAGCTAGGCATAATTCTCACACTTCGAAGCAAACTGTACCTGATCTTATGGATACTAGTTGGAGCTGGCTAATCTGTAACAATACTATTTGCCTGTGATGTCCCTTACGTGGTCAACCAGAACACCTCAGCCAAAGTTACTAGACCAGTCCTGGTAGTGCAATTGGTAGAGCGTAGGCTCCAGGCACAGGAGACCCCGGGTTTGATCCTGAGTCAAATCATACCCAAGTTGTTAAAAATGGTAGTGGTATAGCTCTCTGCTAACGCTCAAGCAAATGTAAGAGTAGTTCCACAACTGGTTGGCCAGGTGTCAGGATAATGCAGCTGGGTGTGGTATCATGCCAGGTGTTCACGGCATACTATACACCATGAAGGCAGCACTATATCTCTTTTAAGTGGACACCGTCTCCAGATAACTGAAATACTGTGGGTGGGACGATAAACCCAACAAACAAACAAACTAGCCCATACTAATCAGTGATTACACTACCAGCTTTACAAAGTACATTAAACCACAAATAAACATACACAGTGTTACTTATGGTCGGATTACTGTTCCCTCAATTATACCTCAACTTAATCTTAACCGCCTCTTACCCAGACCATTCTGGATGGCTCTTGAGATCTAGATTTTTTTGAAATTGTATTATTTGTTTAAATAATTATGAATTCATGTTCTTGTACTTTTGTCCATAGTGATTTGTTGGACTTTGTGGCTGTCAGGTATACAGGTGTGGCCTTTGAAATCAGGTGGCTGAAATTTGTCTGAAATAATGTGAAAATATCCAGGTTGATCTTTCCATTGATATACAATTTGATGTGATTGTTTTTTTCATATTTTTGGTTAAAAGAATAATAGATACAAATAAAAGAATACCTTATCATTTCATTTTGGCTCACAGTGTTATTATTTTTAATCTGCATCCCAAGGGAGATAAGGGATGCTGCACCACTTGTAAAAATATTTTCTGTTTTCTATGAACACTGTCTTGTTAAGTAAAATATGATAATATACTGACATCAACAAATCAGTAGGTCAGTGGAAGGCTGTTCTAACTTATATTAGAGCCAAAACTGTTCTCTCTACAAAAAATCAGTTCTGTACTGAAAAAAATATTTAGATTTTTGCCTTCTCCTGTAAAATATGAAAAACCTAGTTAAAAATTGTTTCCATTGACCCACTATCCTTTTACCTCCATCATAAAAATATATTGTAATAAACATTATCTCCGCATGACTTAAATGTATGACCACCAAATTGGTAGCTTGCCATCACAATAAAACATAACATTCATCTTTTGATGAATTCATTTTAAGAGAAAATAGCAGGAGGAATGGTGAACCTTTACTTTCCCCCTAAAAAATAAGTCGATAAAAATGATAATGAATGAGAAATAGGTAACAAATAAAAAAACACACAATAATCAGCAATTTACAAACATTTCTGTAAATATATTTTGCATCTTCCACAACACAATGTTAACTGCTGAGATTTAGGCAAATTGTTTAGATCCAGATCAGTTAACTTCCTGCTGGTTATTGACAGAATTGTCACATGATGAGGGTTTATATGATGAATTTTATGAAATACACCATGATATACCACCTTGGTGTAAGACACCATGATATACCACCTTGGTGTAAGTGTGGAAGTTTTCTAGCCACATTTGGCGGTTGGCGAAAATTACTGTGTCAATAAAGTGACTAGGATACAGGTGGAAGGACAATGATATCCCCCCTCCCCAAGCCACCCAGGGTCAGCAGGTGCAAATATTGTTTGCTACTCACACAAAATCATCAAGCTCTGACAAAAAGGGAAGATCAAGATCAGACAACTCCTGTCTAGTTCATTGAGCATGAAGTAAAGAGCTATATGCTAAGAATTGATGATAATTTTCTTCCAAGCCCGGGTCATCATAATGAAAAGTATTCAGTAGATTTGAGTTGTGTTTTTATGTAGGTAAAAATGTCACAGAGTCATTAATTTCTTTCCATAGTGACTTATTATTTGGCATTGGTTGAAAAATATATACAAGGGTGTGCTAATAGAGATATTTCAAACCTGTTTTAAAGAATGCTAATAAGCTGATAAAGACTATGTGAGTCAGTCAAAATATATTAAGTAAGATAATATATTCAGAGTTAAAGGATAATATTTAACAAAACATCTTAACAATGTTTAGCTCTTTTTTGCATCTCAGCAGAACAAAGTTTTGTTATTTTTATAAAAAATTTATTCGAAAGCATGTCTTAAGTGTAAATACTTCAAGGCTAAAGGCTAAGGCCTAATCAACTTTATCTCAGGAGACTAAGATTTAGGTGAAAATTGAGAATAGCTTTAAACATATTGATTGAGTATAAGGTGTTACACAATCCAGTTGAAGACATCATGGAAATTAGACCTGCTGTACAAAAGTTGATTAAAATGTCGTCTCCTTAGAGACATTCTTCAAACACTAGCTGTATAAATTGCTGTCTTATTTTGCCTAGCTTGTGAGATGAGCTGGGTCAATATATTGTATATATGTTTTTTTCACTATGAGGTTTAATAGGGACATTTAGGTAAAGTGTTTAAAAGATTTTTTTTTTTTTAAGGGAAATGTTTAAAAAAGGGAAAATGTTACTGGTGTTTTTTCTGATTTTTTTTTTTTTTCTGATATAAAAGAACATTTAAATAAATTAAAGTATTATGAAAACATTTGATCACCTTTTGACAAAAGATAGCTATACTTGTTGAATATTTCTTAACATACAATACATCGAGAGTTGGGCTATGAGGTATTGTATTTATCCCTTTTATGTTGATGGTTACAACCCTATTAAGCAAACAGTGATTTTCATTACTCTCCATTCTTCATGTTTCTGTTCGATTTGCATTTGAAGTACTTTAAATTGTTAAGTGGAAGTAGAAAAAAAAAATAGATATTGAAACAGAGGTAACAATTGAAAAGCTGTGTTTGTCCAAAGATGTATAGATAGCAGGTGGATTTTATCAGATGGTGTTGATAGAGAACAAATCGTGTGTCACAGATTTCTTGCAGATCCTTAAGGCTTTCTGAACCATAGCCTCAAACCCCAATGTCAATCGTGACCTAGTTTTGTCTCGCGTGCTGTTTACGTAGGGTTCCAATCAAATGGAAATTTATATAAAATTTCACCACAGAACTTTAGCTCCCCATTAGCCATTCAACAAAGATTATCGTTGTGAGTTGTCAAAAGTCTATTATACAGTGATCTGAAAGCCAAAGGATGCTATATATAGTTTAAATCATTGTTGAGATAGTAAGTTTTAGCGTTTATGTGACTGTATGTTTTGCTGGCACAAAAGCAGGGAACACGAGTATTTGTAACCAATGGATGGTATTACAAAGCCTTGTCAAAATTCTACTCAAACATTGACAAGGATCTAGCTCTGGGTTATTAATTGTTGAGTAACTACAGAAAATTTCCTTGCTATTTATTTGTTAAATTGTCTGTGAATAAAGAAGTTTGAAAATTTTGCGGGTGTGAGGAAATTAAACACTGTTGAATGAATATTTGAACTTGGAAGCTTAAATGAATAAACCTGAATTTTTGTCATAGAATTGGAAGTTACAGATTGAACAGGATATTCCAACACTCTATGTCAAATAAGGGGAATTTGACTTAACACTTCTTGTCAAATCTTTGAATAGGCTGGCTAAAATGTAAAAGAAAGAAAGTAAAAGTGTGTTTATCATTCAACATAGTTGTTGACAAGTAGCAATTGATGAGAAATTATTTTTTCTTTTTGTTTGCCTTCCATTATGAAGTTATTTATTTTCTTTACTCACAGCCCATTTTTAAGTTTTGTGTTTTTCTTTCCTTGTGTTTGCTTTTCTGAATTACTTATATCTATTAACATGAATTCCAAATCGCCCAAGGTTATGCAAAGTATGTAGACCTGGATGTGTCAGCACCCACTGTGAGCTGTTTGATCAGAAACTATGCTGTGCTGCTAAATATATAAAAATAAATATTTTTACCTATGGATGAAGATGTTCACAAATAATAAAGAATTTACTATTAACAACAGCAGCATGTTTAATATCCCAAACCATGTTAAATATAACAACAAAAGCTTTATAAACACACTTCCACTATTTATGAAGAGGTTAATTTCAGCTCTTTCATTGACAACCATTAGAGACCTTAAAGCATCTTTTGAGCCTTCAACATAGGAGAGTATTGAAGAGTATTGAAGAGTTGGAGTGGTACAGGTCTTAATGGATTGATGATATTTATAGTGTACTCTACCCTATTGACTCCTTGTTTTTCAATGAATGAAAAGGTCAGGCTTTGGCTAATAGTGTACATCCAGATCAGCCAGCACATGCTAGGAATGGCCTGATCAGAATCTGCATTATTTGTTTCTAAGTGTCTAGAAATATGATATAAAGATAGGTTTGTACAAAGAGGAATAAAGATTATTATGGGTTATTTAACAACATAAAGCATGATCGGGGGTTTATATCTTGGCTGATCCAAGTGAATTAATTAAGATACCTCAAGATAAATACATCTCTCAGCTATCATATCCATGATCTGTCGTAATATTCAATAATGAAAAATGATTGGAAAAGATAGGAAAGAAGGCTATGTGCATAAAAATATGGTCATAAAGATGCATTGTGAAATATTGAAGTTTTGAAATATCCTCTTATATTTTTTTTGAAACTGAAATTTATTTTATTAAATTAGAAAGCAATAATTATTATAAATAAATACAGCCACTGGTTTATATACTTGAGCATTTGTAGTCAAGTGGCCTGTAACCATCCAGTCACGTGTCACTCCCTTACATTGTTTGAATGGTCTTATTGGTGAGGTCTTTCATATTGGGAGGTCGCGCTTATCCAGCTGTTTAATTGGTATACCAGTGGTTCTACCCAGATATTAGTCTTGTTGGTTTACTCCACCAATTACAGCTGAATGCTACCAATATGAAAATAGTATTATTTTAATGTATGACAAAGCAAAACAGGCATATCAGTTATGGAGAGAAAGTATAGAAAAGTACATGAGAAGCATTTTTAAGAGCATGGAGCTTTTATTGCCATATTCCCATACCTGCTGAACATTGATAAATATGTACCATTAATTTGATAAACTTATCAATCGTACTGTGGCGTCAGATAGAACTGTATCAAAAAGCTGAATTTCAATCACCTACAACAGCATAACTTTCATAGCAATGCCTTGTGCATTCAGTGCTTACAGATATGATACAGAAAAGCAGACAAAAAAGATAACATCATAACAAAGAAAAAAGATAATATAAACAGATATTAAATGTGCACAGTTTTTTTTAATAATATTTGGAAACTCTTTATTTTTGGCTGTGGAATATGATGGTGTTATTGACATTTAAACACTTTCTGGGTTTTTCTGTTTCCTTTCGTTACAAATTCTTCTCCTCTTATATACAGATTATTGTTTATATTTATTATCCAGACCAAAACTGAAACGCAAAAGGATAATCTTTTAGTTTTCTGCACTGTAACATGGTTACCATCTGTTGATTTACCAAGTGTTGATAAACAATTAAAGTGATCAAATTAGGCGACCCAAAAAATCCATCTTGTGATTGGTAATCTTGGGCTGATTGCATTATCTCAGCCAAAAACAGAAGAAAATTGCCAAGTTTGGTGATTGCAGCAGTCAACTGGTGCAGAAAAATGACCTCAGAACATTAGTCAAATAATTTGCATCTATTCTTAGCTAGTAGAGATGTGCTAAGTTAACAAGACATGAACTTACCATAACTATTCCATAACAAGTCAAAACTAAATATATTATTATGTAATTATCGAGTACCACACCTGGTAGTGCATGCAGTAGAGCATTGACCCCAGGGCTTGGAACCCGGGCCGTTTACATACCATAAGTCATAAAAAATGGTAGTGGTATAGCTCTGTTGCTATTGCTCAAGCAAATATAAGGGTAGTTCCACAATTTGTTGGTCCAGTGTCGGAATAATGTGACTGGGTGTGGTATCATGGCATCTACTCATGGCATGCTATACACAGTGAAGGCAGCACTATATCTGCTTCAAAGTGGGCACCATCTCCAGATAACTAAAATACTTTTGGTGGGCTAATAAATCCAATAAACATAATAATCAGGTTGCTGTAATTGGTGAGTGAAAACAATGCTAAGAGGAAAAGAAGAGCTAGATTGACTGCTAGGAGGAGGTTTTCAGGTTCAGTATTCTTTTTTAGAGACATTATTCAATTTCAATGTCTTGATTTAATCTCCATCAACAAACAGCTATGATTAAATTGTGAAGAAAACAATAAAACGCCTTATCATCTACGAGTTGTGACTAAATTGTGATGAAAACAGTCCACTAACAAATATGACAAAATTATGAAGGAAAAATGCATTAACAACTATGGCTTAGTTGTGAAAACAAACAAGTATGCATTATCAACTATGGATTTTATTGTAAAATATGCATTACCAACTATGGCTAAGTTAAAAAAGAAATACATAAACAGTGCACAAACAACTATAGCTAAATTGCAAAGAACAAAGATGTGTCAACAATAAGGTTAATTGTGAAGAAAAAAGCCAATTATAATCATAAAGTTAACTTAATCTTTTTCAAATCCTTGAAGATTTCTTTGTACAGCTTTAAGGTCTGAAACAAATGGAAGATGAATGGAGCCATTGAGTAGTGCATGTCTATGAACAGTAAACTTGAATATTTGCTCCAATGGCCGAGGAGTAATGGGATGGAAATAAGACAGCATCACGCTAGGCTTCGAGCTGAGATTATCCCTTCACTTGATACATTGAATGATAACCTCTGCTTATTATCAGAAATCTTCTAAAAAGCTACAATTCTCAGGTGACAAGACATATTGCTGAGAACTTAGCAGTGAATAGTGTAGCTGTAGATCATGTGACTTCCTGCTGGAGCAGACTGATCTGGATCTACACAGTTTGGTTAGGCTTGATGTATTCATCTAAGCAGGCTGAGGGTTAAATGTCTATGAACAAGCACTGTTTGTCTGGAGATATTTGAGGGTAATGGTGTAACATTCATAGACTTATATACAGTCAAAAACCTGTAGTACTTGAGAAAAATTTGCATAAAAAAGGGTCTGTTGAATGTATAAATCTGAGAAATTCCATTTTAAAAAAATATGCAAAGAAGTAGTGTGAGTAATTTATGTGTAAAGGTTTGTGGTCTTTGTGTTTTGTTATTGTTCATTTCATTTATTGATTTTTGATTGAAATATTATTGAATGTTTGAGCATAAAAAAACAACATTTTTGTATTTTTATGGAAGTGATATTTTCATTCTTCTGTTCTACTTTTGACTTGAAATAAAGTTGATGAAAATATTTTGGCAGGAGACCGGTTGAATGTGTTGTTTATATTGTTATTATTTTTGTGTTATCCAATCATATTTCACTATATATATTGACAGATGGTTTTCTAGAAAATTAAGTATTGTCTCAGTTTTTCCACACAAAACAGTACAGCTGTGAAATTTAACTTAACAAGTTTTTAAATTTTCCTCTCTGTTAATGAAAATTATATGGGAAACCCAGTCTTTGTTAAACTTATTGTTGAATAGTAGTTCTTATACCTTGTTTTGTCATAATCGTAATGTAACTGTCAGTTTTCCTCTTGTATAGTGTCAGTTTTAAGTACAAGACCAATTTTCCAGTCCTGGGGAACCCTAGACCTGCCATATCGGAGAAACCATCCATATTGAATCGTAATCATAACAATTGCAATTGAATTCAAATACATCTGGGCATACTGTTAATGACTTAGGGCAAACATTGCATGTCCTGATCATACAGCTCTCAGCGGGTGTTCACTGATCTGGATATTTACTTTTATATAAATTTGTTTGTTTTCTGCTTAGCATTTAGGATAAGAGTTAAGTGAACTTTTTTTTCCAGAGTTTTAAGTAGCTGGATATTTCGTTATTTATTGCCCGACATTGAAAATGTGTGTTAATGGAGAACTAGGGTAGACACCAGGCTATGGCCATAATGATATGGTTCAGGGGCAGGAGTATATGTTGGTCTAGTATTTTATTATTAGGCAGGGACAGATTTATGATGCTGTTTTTGTAAAATGATTTCTCTGAGTTATATCAAATAAAGTTTCTCTTGACAACAAAGAAGAACTGTAACTGTGTTAATACCATGTTTGTTTTATTGTAAAGAAATAGCTTTATGCTGCAAAGAATCACATGTTTAAGTTTTTAGAAGTGAAAGTATATTTTACGAGGTAAAATCATAATGAGTTTTTATTTTTTTTATTCTTTAAAGCAGTATTATTTCTAAACGGTTTTACATTTCGTAAAGCGTGAGTGTATTTTTACTTATTTTCTGAGGTGCATTTCATCAATTGTATTATCAAATGGTAATGCTGCAAACACTCAGCTTTGCTGTGAACATTTTCCAAGAGAAAATATAACAATGGCCTAATTTATCTTAGTTTTTATTTGTTGACACTTTTTGTAGAACATTGGCTCCAATTGGAGATCATTTATTATTGAGGGTGATGACAGTTAATTATCCTTGACCAAGCATTTTTAGTAGCTCCGTGACAAGAAAATCAAATGAGTGATCATTTGTATTATAGTTCCAGTGGCAAGTACTGGCCTATGCTTCACAAAGCTCTGTAAAGTTCCACTCTTAGATTCTGTTATTATTGTCTCTACGTTTTAGCCTCATAAGAAAGATTTGTTGAGACTGTATAGGACCAGATCAGCCAGATCCCCACTGGGAGCTATGTGATCAGAATATGCACAAGCTAATAATGAAGTTTTTAGCAAATAACCAAGATTTTATTCTTATTTATTATTACTAATTGTGGCATGTTTAAGGTTACAAGGCATTCATTTCTGTGGTATTTGTTAGCTCGTAGACTGTTAAATAACATACTTATAAGGCTTAGGCAGCAAAAATGGTAGATACAGATAAGCCAGCTTCCTGCTGGGAGAATTCTGATCAGGATTTTTACACTTGTTGAAGTTAACCCATTATTAATAAGCTAATTATCCTGTACATGTAATGTGTATGCTATGTAAGCTAAAAACTAATAATAAAGCAATAGCATTGAACAAACTGAAGTATGATACAGTTTAGGCAATGAAAGATATGTTATCTCAAAAACACTGCTTAGGCCAATAGCGTGAATATATTGTTAAAGGTGGTATACTATAGTTTGGACCAAAAATATATTCATAAAACATCATAACAAATCTTTGTCACCTGAACAGATCTCTAAAAATGATGTTTATTGATGTCCTACACCTGTCAGAAAAGTGAACCATAATGTCACAGTCGTCATTTAAAACATGTATTTCCTATTTGAACAATGCTGCACAACTAGCTATTTTTAAACTAAGAAAACCACATGACCACTTATGGTCTAGCTCACCCACATATCATCCTCTGTGATGTCTTTGTCTATTTTTAGCAGGAATCCCAAACATTCTTATTTATAGATCAGAAAAAAATGAACATTTAAGTGTTTTACTGCTTGAAAATTGAGATACATTTGAAAATCATCAAAGATTTAACAAAAATAAGATTTTTTCTGCAGAAATTATGTACAAATGCCCCAAACAGAGATCAGATATTGTTACACAAGATAAAGGCAAACTGTTGGATACCACCTTTAATGGTTATTCTCGTATTTGGAAATCTCCAGACAAGTAACACTACCATATATGATTCCCATGGGTACAATAGCAGTGTAGAAAATTGTTCTTTTCTCTTGTTAATAAAAGTATTTTTTATTCCTATTTGTTTCTATGGTAACTTGTAATTCTTTAATATCTGTTTTATCACTAATGGATGATGAATTCCTTAAGTATTACATTTGTTATTATTGGATCATATTCATTGATGTAACAAAATCTATCACATTCTATTCATATTAAAGAAACACATTCCACATTCCTACAGTCAATTCCTACAAAGGCCAGCATAATAATTCTAATAACTTAGCTTAGTTTCTCTTCAAAATATCCATAACTTTTGTCTCAATCATATTGAAGTTTTGATTAAAAATAAAGAGTTTTGTTTGCAATGAGCTGCTATGTGATCCTGATGACTTCCTGTAGACTGGTACATCAAATAGTTGTGTTGCCAAACACATGCTTATTGACTGGGTCCCTGTTATTATATTGACATAATACAACAATGTCTCTTTCAGAAGGGTTATCATTATTAATGTCATTGATTTTTTTTGTATGTACCTTCCCTGAGAAAAAATTGTTACGATGTGTGCCAGGCATTGTTACTGACCCAGTAGGGGGCCTCTTGTCTGTAATTACTACATGTAGGTTCTATCCAATGACATTTGAATATGGGAAGGCTTTTTTCTCTCTTTTTGTCTGTATATATCAATCTATCTGTCTTATTTTAATGTCAAACCCCTTTGGGGTCTACAATATATAAGAGATGATTTGCATTTTGCTAGCTTACAATATGTTTTGTGGACAAAAATGAGGATGATATTTTATGGAAAAGTAATTAAAATGGCATTTTTGTCGTTGCCGAAAGATAATGATTTTGCTTGAAATTTATGAGTTTGAGTGATGTGTAAAGTGAACATCATTTCTGTAATTCATTTATATAATAATTTAAGTTGCATTTCATTATATATTGGTATTGGTTTTAGATTATTTTAAATTTTAGTATATATTGTATTAAAAAATGAATGCAGTGAAAACCTCATTTGTTTTTTTGCCATTTATTTTTTATCACATAGTGACCAACTCAATTGGGTTAAAAGTACAAATTTTAATGTAAAAAATTGCTAAGTACAAACTGCTAAGTGCTAATTACAAGTTGCTAAGTGCTAAGCACAAATTGCTAAGTACAATCTTGGGCAAATACAATGTAGTGTAGCTCCAGATCAGCCTGAGCTCCTTGCTTTGAGCTGTCTGATCAGGATCTTCACAGTTATTTGTAAGGACCATTCAAAAAGGAAGATAAAAACTTATAAGAGTCAGAAGTCAATATGAATCTGACCATATGGCACTTATAAGTAGAATAAGGATAAGGAAATATTCTTCATGATGGTGTTTTTCACATTAATGTAATTTGAGACAGTTCTTTAACTAGGAAAAACAATACATAAAACATAAAACCTTATTAAATCAAGGATTTCAGCAGTTGGTTGACACGCGCCTTCGGTGCAGCATCGCTTCCTTTCTTGTAAACACTCGCCAATTACTTTTGCACCAGTAACGTTACAGGTTGAAGTCAATTTTAGAACAAAGACATTTTATGAGATAATTTGTCTGGTCTTTATTGAATTAACTGATCAACAGGAGTTAACAACACATGAGCTATGGACGCTTTTTGGGGGATGCTTTTTTATGGAAAAGGGACGAAAAAAAAGAGAGAACAGACCAATAATTCTATCCATTGGCAGAATTAAGCTTTGTCTTATTTCCTGTCCCTGTAGGGTATTAGTTACCACATACTTTAAGACTTGTATAAAAGTCACATGTCTAGACACTTTTGTAAAAAATGGTTGGTTAAAAAGTGAGCTGCCTTAAAATTCTAATCTGCGTTATTGTTTTATCATAATGATACACATTTATAATAATAATAATAATAATAATAAAAATAATCATACTCATAATTACAATAATCATCATATAGTTATGACTTAGTATTATTGTTATTTGTGTGGTAATAATTATAAAAATAACAGTGATGGTGATAATGATGATGATGATGATGATAATAATTATTATTATTATTGTAAACAGGTTTACACAACTCATGGTTACTAAGATACGGTATTAAAGAGAATTGTTATCAAAGACATATAATCACCATTTATCTGAAAAATGAGTGGGAAAAAAATCATACAATTTGTTGGTAAAAAACTGCATTATATTTGCGCACCTGTTTTCTTAGCACCTTCACAACCTTTAAAATAGGAAATTTCCTCATTTTTTTCTTCTGAACAAAAAACATTGTTGCTCTTTCCCATGAAAAAATGCATCTGCTAGTGGTTTATTTTTAGGATTTGTGTTTTTTACTTTATCAAGAGATAGGAAACTGTTTGAGCATTCGCTGTTCTAGTAAAACGTTATATATCAGGAAAATAGTGTAGGCAGAGATCAGCTTTGCTGGGAGCTGTCTGATCAGGGTCTACACTCTTTTGCTAGGTCTCTATTAATATGTTTTACTACCTAGGCATAATGTTGTTAACCAATAAAGAATTTAATATGGGCTATAAATAAATGAAGCAGATCTAGGGGTTGATGATTCTAAATGCACCCAGTATCAGGAGGTGATAGCGTGCAATACCGCTACCTCTTGTTAGCACCCTGAAAACACAAATTGAAATTACATTTGCAATTTATAGTTTTTTGTTTGTTCTTAACTTGGCAATCCTTTTTTTAATATGTTTTATTGATTTGTATGTGGGTGAGAATTTCAAGTTTGTTTCTTGTGATAAGATTTAGCTTTTATTGCTTAGTTGACAAATGGAACTAAACCCTTCATTATCCTTATGATGCTTCATTAGTAACATACACAACAATTTTACTTACCTGCCTATAATTATTTACAGGAAAAATGCAATATTGATAAAGACTTAGTAGCAAATCGTGTAGATCCTGATTAGACAGCTCACAATAACCGGACCTGGTTGTGCAGTCGGTAGAGCATCAGCTCCATGTACAGGAGGCCTCGGGTTCGATCCTGGGCCGCGACATACCAAAGTTGTTAAAACTGGTAATGGTATAGCTCCCTTGCTAACGCTTAAGTAAATATAAAGGTAGTTCAACAACTAGTTGGCCAAGTGTCAGGATAATGTGACAAGGTGTGGTAAAATGCCAGGTGTTCACAGCATGCTATACACAGTGAAGGCAACACTATAACTGCTTCAAGTGGACACCATCTCCAGATGGGACAATAAACCCAATAAACATTAACAAACACACCTCACAGTGGGAGGTGGCTGATCTGAATTTGTGCATTTTGCTTTAGCTTTATCAATGTAACTTAGAAGACTATGAAATAACATTATTATGCATTTTTCTCTTATTTTCTCTTACTATCAAGTCCATTCAATCCTTTGTCATGTAACATATTCTCTCTTTCTACTTTCTCTATAAAGTGTCTGCCTAATTTATTCTTACCATGAATGATGTTGAATATCTCTTTGTCAGCAAATTTAAAATCTAATTAAAATCTGGGGTCAAAAGGACTCTATAATTAACTCTAATCCTACCGCCATGTGTGCATGCAAACTGTGTAAATTCTGATCAGCCAGCTCTTAGTAAGAAATATATGATTAGGAACTGCACTACAATCTACATAATCTTTATCTTAGTTTTATTAACTTACATATGAAGCTGTAAGCAGGTAACTTAGATTTAAATATTTGTTTTTGAGCATGTTAAGGGGTAAAGTTCATGTACTTAAATATTAGCTAAAATCCACACCATGCACAAACCAAGTCCGTTCAAATTTACAATTAATTGGTTAGCCAAATAAGGCATAGTTCTCACTTACTATGATATAAATCTTCATGCAAAGTCACGCACAATTTAAAAAAAGATCTTATCAGTTGTATCTTTTTTATCTTTGCCATAATGTCTTTCTTCGTTTTCATACACCTTTACTTTACTGTTAAAAGAAGAAAACTGACTCTAGGACTTAACATTTTGTTCAGACCATATATTACCATTGACTCGAGTATATTTAAGGGTTCCTATTTAGTATTATTTCTTCTTTTAAATTTACTTTGTACGTTGTCATGATTGATGTAAGCTGTAATCATTTTAGATGCAAGGAAGTGTTCTTACCTTTTATTTTTACATTTCAAAGATGTTTGTGAGAGCTTTATAGCTAATGGGTGATGATTTTTAGCGATAACATCTTTTGGCTGTGTCGTAAAATTGTAAATTCTTTGTCACGCAAATTGTAAGGCACAAGCAATAAATATACTTATATTCCCTTATTGTGCTTGTGTTTGCAATGACGTGCAAGTTTTTATATCTACATTGAAACTCTAGTGTAAATTGCATTAAAGTTTTGCAAATTGAGATGTCGTAAGATGAATTACTTTTGAAGTAACATGTTGCAATCACTGCAAGTGTTTTTGATGTTCAGATGAGAACACTTGACTTTTCAGTCAGTTAACAGTCATTTGCTTATTAAAGAGCATTTAAAGGAAGGGTTGAAATGCTGATGATTATGTTATACTTGGTTTGACATAGAAATAAGTTATAAATAGAAAATGCTTTCTAATTTTTATTCCAGATACCTAAATGTAAAAGTCAATCTTGTTAAAGTGGAGAAAACATTGTATCCTAACTACTGAACCTTTTTAAAAAAAATAAGTTTCTTAATGTTGGTAAGATATATTAGTCTCCAGTTTGCTTATTTTTTTCTATTATTAACTCTGTCTAACCAATTTCCCCATTTTCTTGATGTATTTCTTAGACAAAATCCATAGTGTTGGAGTCAAAATTTGTATTTTTTGCGATTGCATCCTTTTTAAAGAATTCCATTGCATAATTTTTCAAACTATGTCCTTTGTGTCATTTTTAACCCTGTTCCATGAAGTCATTTCTTTCCTATTTTCACTGCTTCACTTTTAACTTGTTTTCACTGCATCATTGTTAACATATTCCTACCATTTGTCTATTTCCAGGCACCATAACTACAAGCCAAGTGCTGGACCGGGAAACAGCCACCCACTACTGGCTGACAGTGTATGCTCAGGACCACGGCCTGGTTCCCTTGCACACAAGACTTGAGGTCTACATAGAGGTCAAGGACACTAACGATCACATACCCTTGACCTTTGACCCAGTGTATTCAGGAAGTGTCCCAGAAAATAATAACCAACCTGGATTATATGTGACCCAGATTCAAGCATTTGACCTTGATAAAAATCCAGGCCAGAGGCTTACGTATGCAATCACCAGATATAATGATGGGAACTACTTTCAAATTGACCCAGATTCTGGTGAGTTGAAAGTTTACATTTTTCTTTCATCTCCTTTGTTTACACTTTCTTGCCTTTAATCTTTAAGTGTCTCTTTACCCGCATTTCTTTTTTATCTATTTTCTTTAGCTTTTGAAACATTTACCATGATCTTTGTATAAGATAACTTTTCCTGATGACATTGTTCCTTGAGGTTAACTGAAGGGATTTTGTTCACATCTTTTGGCAAAACTATGCCATTGAGTTTGTTCACATTACTTTCCAAAGCTTTGCCAATTTTATGCCAGAAGCTGACTGTAAATCTGTCTTAAGTTAAAATCTGACACTTAGGATTCACTACTAAGCAAATATACAGAATTAAAAAATATAAAACAAGGCTGTATGCTTTGTCAGCCATCATTAAAATTTCCTATCTCTTAATTGAATTGTAATTGGTGTATATGATTAATGAGATAAATTGTCTTGCTACACACATTTCTTGCTAAACACAATCACTCTTAATCATACATTCTCCCTCGTCTCCTTGCTTGTTGTAATATTGTGATTATAATCGCATACTCTAACAAATATATCATCTTCATTAGGAATCTAGTGCAACAAACTCTAACAACAAGTAACCCTGATTCCGAAGCATTGTCTCTTTTTTCCATTGGAATTACCATGGGAATACAACAAATCTTAGCAATTCCTACTGAAGTTGTTTCTTTTAAGTAGAAACCTTTTGAATTGGATAACATGACCATTAGCAATTTGTCATGTAAATGATGCCCAAAACTCATGAAAAAACAGTAAGTCTGCTTTCAGTATAATGAATAACAGTTACATGTTTTTAAACAAACTGAATTTAACAAATTGTAATATGAAATAATTATACTGAATCTGAAAAAACTGTTCTTTAATATAAATCTTGAATCTTAAGTATAAAAACAATAATGTGCAGAATGTGTGTTTTAATGAACTGGGAATCGGAGCCAAATATAATGATCCAAATATAATGATTAAATGTGACTTATCACAAATAGAGTTTGATCATAGATATTTCTTCACTGACGAAGCTTAGATTATTTGCCGGAATTGTTCCGAGCTGCAGATGAGACTCAAAAATTGCAATCTGAAAGCAAACAGCATCAGGCACAGTTATCCTGGGGTCAGGGGACCTAATTAACCCTTGGGGTGTTGTTTAACTGCTGATGTCTCAGACTTTGGGACCAAATGTCCAGTGTCTGTCCAGACCCTAATGACCATTGGTCCACCATTGCTGGTCACTGCAGATCATTTAGAGCCTGTTTTATTCCTTATTTTGCTACTTTTTTTTAATCAATTTATCAAATTCTCAGCCATCATCAACATATCTGCATGGTATGGCATAGCTTACATATGGCATATTATGCAAGACTAAGCGGTAAATCATGCAGGTTCAGATCAATGGAAGCTAGTCAGTCTGGATCTAGATGATTTATGTCAGCCTGTTCAGTTTGTCTGTCGCAGGCTAAGGGTTAATGATTCAGCCCAGATTTCAATTGGGCTTTCTTGGGTGGAAGACATGGAAGTTTCAGTCTTAATAAGATTGATGTAGCTCCATGATATTGTTTCAGGCACTAGATTGTCACTTGGTCAGCTTTTAATGGTCCTTGGCTTTGTGCTTTTATGACAGTGTGGGGTTGTTCATTAAGAAGTATTTAAAGTACTTTCTGCACATGCATTTCCTTGTATGACTCAGAATGGTGGGGAAGATTGAGGGATAGGTATGGTAGATCGATGGGGAGGTCAAAAGACATCCTGGTCAATGCCATGTTTACAATTTTGTCATGGTCAGTTCAGGTTGTATAAAATTTTGATTGTTTCAATTTTATGTTGATAGATCACAAAAAATGCATAAAATTAGTTGATTCCATTTTATGCCTTTTGAACACAAAAAAGTGTAAAAATAATAGTTTCAGCCTTATATATGATTATGACAAAATGGTTACAATTTAATTGTTCTCACTGCATCGGTTTGAGTTTGGGGCAAAGGACTTAATGTTAGAAAGTCTTCCAGCTGACTTGCGGTGGGCCGGTGATTCTACCCAGACATAAGTCTGGGGTCTTCCTCCACCAAAAGCTGGATGTTGCTATAGTGGTCATAAATGGTCACTGCAATGTATTTCAAAATCAACAATTAATTGTTTTACATGTATGCTTGTGGAACAGGTGCTTCTCTATTTGATTACTGAGCGAATGTGTCTTTAACCAAACTATGCTGTGTTTTTTTGTAATCCATTAGCCAAAGTGTAACACCTAAATTGCCAGAACCAAGTGAGATCTTGATAAGGTATGCATTTAAACTGTCATTAAAATCCGATCTCTTCAAGAAAATTTCATAGCCTGTTTATTTGGATGAATATCCTGAAGATTGTCAGTCATTTAAAATGAAATTGCATGATAAATCATTGCAAGAAAATATAATAAAACTGAATGATCGTCATTAACTCTTGGCCTGCAATTTGCGTATTTATAATGGTTACGCAAATAGTGTAGATCCAGATCAGCCAAATTCCTGCTGGGAGCTGTCTGATCAGGATCTGCACTATTTGTTGCCCAGTCTTAGTATATAAGTATATCAATCCCTGACATGTATCACAAGAAAAGTTTATCCGGTAGTATAAAATTCTTCAAAATACTTAAGGCCTTCATATGAAAATATTCAGAAAAAGAGATCATGGATGGTATAAAATAAATGAATTTGCGAAAACAGCTTAATTAGGAATTCATCACACATCATCGCTGTCCACGTGTCTCCTAGACTTGAAGATTTATTTTCTGGAATTGTTACTGTAGAAACACAATGGGAGACTTCAGTATCACTAGGCTGGTGGCATTATTCATTGTCCTTGGTCATTGGTGTTGGTCACTTTTGGTCAAGGATTTTATTGTTGCCATGGAAACCAGGGAGGGAAGGGAAATGGTGGTGATTTATTATCACTGGATGACCAAGAATCTGTTTTGCTTCTTCATTAAGAATGTATACTCCTTATCCTGCTCAGTTTGTTAATAAACCGAGACTAATTCTGAGATATTTACTAAAAAAACAGACAAAAGAAAACATGCACAAAGGTTGTCCAAATTTTATTTCGATATTTCCAAAGATTTTTCAGCAAATGGTTCAGTTTCCTATCAGATGACCAGGAGCAGGTCTGGTCTGGATCCGAATTATTTGCCAAAGCCTGAACAGGATAATTCTCTGCATTTGATTTGCTCATTAGCACAAGAATGTGACCCATTGGTCTGTATGACACTGCCTGAATGACAATTGAGGGCATGAATTGAAATGAAAGAAACTGACTTAAGTATCCCCAGTCCTATCGTATCAGATCAGTAGTTAGTTTCATGACCTACTTTTCTTCATTATGGATGTCTCTAGATAGAAGGTTGCAATTGGGAGAAATGTAAGAAAATCAAACTATATTTAAAGAGAACATTATGTAATACAAGCAACAAAGAAATGAACAAATAAAACATTACACATCTTATATCTGTACATTGAAAAATAAAATGGCAAGATCATGTGGATTATTACAAATGAAGAAATTACAAGAAAATAAAATTTACCCTTCTATACAATTCATATGAAAATCCCTTGAAGTTACCATCAAAGATGGCTGCCAAGATAAGGGTTTTTCACTGATGTGGAAACTATCTATTCCTAGAAACAAAGTATATATGGGCTATATTGGAGTCACATACTTCCATCTGTTCTGTTGATCAGTCTTGGTCAGATGCAAGAACTTTCCTGTAGGGAGGTTTTCCAACTTGCAGTGTGCTGGTGGTTCTACCCAGTCTTAAGTCTGGAGTCTTCTTCCATTAATAATTAGCGGGACATCGCAGATTAAATAAAAGCATCATTATTTCCTTAGCTCGATCGATGAATGCAGAGAAGACTGATAGTTTAACTGGTTATTTGAGTGATGTACAGTTATTGGAATATTATCGGCTGTGATTCTATCATTTGCATTATAATTAAAATCCGATAAAATTGCTTTATTGAAAGGATGTTTACAATGGATCACAATTTAGTTGTTGCCGCTGTAGAATATAATGTATGGCTTGGTTGGAAAAGTATGATTTGACAAGCACTTTTGCGTGAAATCTAATTGTTATTTTATTGAAGGTTGATACAAACTTGGCCACTGATTTTCTGTCAGTATGCACATCATTTGTACTTTATGCTTAAACTAGGCTTTATTTTATGCATCATTGAACTTTTGAGAGCCGCAAGATGATTTTAATTTCAACTTGGTATATTGACTTAAGCAGACTAATAAGCACATCACATGAATCATTAATAATACTTAATCATTTAGATAAAAAAATGGCAAAATAACAACTTTATATGTATCAAATAACTATTTAAGGACATTTTTGTATGGAGATTTTTTTCCATTTATTTCTTTAAATGTTACATTTGGTTAATAATCAGTTCTAATTCATTGTAATCTTCTTAAACTTTATAGGACCTGATATGGTTCTATACTATTTGCATGTGTGTGATCAATGTTTGCTGAGCCAGCTTAAAGTTAACTTCTTAGGTAGTTCAAGATTTTTCTATCGCAAGTAAAATAAAAAACAGTCCCCTCAGTCGGGGTGAAAACGGAATTCTCATTAAAAAGTCAGTTGTGAATTAGAATACAAAAGCTTCAGGTCCAGCCTATAAGTGTCTTCTACAATATGTACTTAGTGATAGGCCAATCTGTGTGTTGATAAATGCTTCAGTTGCCATGCAACCCACTTGAACCGTTTGGTTCTAAGGACCTCAAACATGCTGGGTACCAGCTGACCATTCTGGACATCATTTAATAGCAGCTGATGGTTCCTAGTCTTGGGTACTAGCTGGAAATCAATAGTATGTAATAATTTAGCACACATTTGTAAAAAATTGAGCAGAGGTTTTAGTATCAGAGTTGTCATAACTAAAAATATATTAAAGCTTGTTGACCTAACTTGGTATTTTATCATGTTAGCTTAACTTAGCTTTCTAGCTTGTTAAGATTAATATTCTAGCTAGTTGGCCTAACTTGGTGCACTAGTTTGTAAGCCTTACTTTGTTTTCTTGATCATAAGCCAAACTTGGTAGTATAGGTGGATTACTTAGTAGTCCAGCTTGTTGGCCTAACTTGGTATTCAAACTTCCTTAAACTATCTTGGTATTCCACTTGGGTGGCTTGATACTGTGGCTAGTTGGCCCAACTTGGTTTTCCAGCTTGTTGACAGAGATCAAAACTTTGATATGTAGATCATTTAAGTATTCAAGCTTGTTAACCTTTCTTGTTTTTGCAGATTGGTGGCTTAGCCTAATGTTCTACTTTGTAGATGTTAGTTGAATGTCTTGTCTTTAGTTGTTTGGTTAGCACAGTGGCCTAGCATGGTAGTCGTGCATGACAGCCTAGCATGGTAGCCTTGCATGGTAGCCTAGCATGGCAGTCCTGCATGGTAGCCTAGCATGGTAGCATAGCATGGCAGCCCTGCATGTAGCCTAGCATGGCAGCCTTGCATGGCAGTCTAAATTGGCAGCCTTGCATGGTAGCCTACCATGGCAGCCTTGCATTGTAGCCTAGCACTGCAGCTTTGCTTGGCTGCCTAACATGGCAGCCTTGCATTGCAGCCTTGTATGGTAGCCTAGCATGACAGCCTTGCATGGTAGCCTAACATGGCAGCAGTGCATGGCAGCCTGGCATGGTAGCCTAGCATGGCAGCCGTGCATGGTAGCCTAACATGACAGCCTTGCTTGGCAGCCTAGCATGGTAGCCTGGCATGGCAGCCTAGACTGGTGGCAGTTAGAAGTGTCAGCAGTGGCAACTATACTGCTATCTTAATTAATATGGATATGGTGACCTGGTTAGCTGATAAGACGATTGTGAACATGGTCTGTTTGTCCTATATTTCTGTACTGCCAGACAGTGGTCAATATCTCTTGTCTGCAGTTACAGCATTGTTGCAATTTTTTGCATTTTGGCTCTTGAATATTGAAATGTTCATAAAATCTTCACATACTTAAAAAATACTTCTGAAGACAAAGTATGGTTTCCATTTATGAAAAAAAAAGGACAACAGGCCTTAATGAGACAGCTGTATCCCCTTATCTTGATCATTATGTGTGACAATACAAGAAAATATGATGCAAACATGTTTCAACCATGTCATTTTGAGATACAAGAATGAATCTCTTTTATTATTGTTTATTTTTATTCATTTTATCTTCTATGATATGAATGCAAAAATTAAAAAGTCAAATTTCATCGAAAACATGTTTCTATTAATTGAAACTTTCATAGAAAAAACACTACATTTTGTCACAGATTTCATGAAGGAAACTCAACTATCTGTACATTTTAGCCTTTCCTGTAAATGACATTCAGTTGGTGTAAAATGGCAAACTTGCAAAAATGTAAAACCACAAGTGGTTTCAGACAATGTTTTCTTGCCTAGTGGCCTCGTTCACATTTAAGGTCCCATCAGCAGAAAGAATATTGTGTTGCCATGGAAATTACAAACCAGTTTCTGACAAATTGCTGCTTTTAATTCACTTGTACTGGTGTATGGTTGCAGCATGTTGAATTTCTTCACAGTTTATTTTTGGCAAACAATTTGTTGATTACATTCTAGACATTTGTTGGTCATTCATTATCGTCTCTGTGTTTATTTGTTGCAATGCAATAGTCTTGAAGACACTTAGTTAATCCGTAACTTGCTATGACTGTTAATTACTGAACATATTTATTATCTCTTTTTTTATTTTCAGCTGAAAATATCTACATGCACATGTATCTAGACGTATTGCAAGAGACACGGAAGCAAATAGTGCAGATCCTGATTGGGAAGTTTTCAGTGGGAGCTGGCTGATCTGGATCTACACTATTTGCCATGTGCCATTATCATTTCCTACTTAGCTGTCTAAGTGCCAGTGACTTTAACAGTGTTGTTACTTCTTTGTTTTTATTGCACATGCCATGGGATGTGTATTCATGTATAATTTTTATTGACAAAATATTTAAGGGAAAGTAGAAGTTTACTTAGAAAATTGGATAATATTTTCATATTTTCTTTGAAAATATGCTTTAAATGTTAAGTAAAATTATTAAAGAAAAACAAGGTGGTTTACTTAGAAAGGCGGTAACATTTGGATAAACTACCGTATTCATTTATGATAAATAACTAACTTCAAAATGCTTTGACTTTTGCTCCATCCCCCCCCCCCATTTGTTTACATTTGTTTGTGAATACAGTGTCAGAGACAGCCTCACTTGTCACATTAAATTGTTGTTTACATGTGCATGCCACTGAAGCATACAACAAACCAGATCAAATGGTTTGATGGTGACAGTGCTGTGAGATAGGTCATTCAAGGAACAACAAATACCATATAATTCTAAGCTTGCTAAGCATGTATTTACCAGGCTTTGGTATATAGTGTTGATCTAGATCAGTCAGTTCCCTGCTGGGTGACAGGATCTAGCTGTTTGCTGCCAAGTCCCTTGACAGCCCAGCCTCTTATCATGTAGGTTCCAGGCCCAGTCGTGGTGAAGGACCTAATATGGGTTTGTCTTTCAGCTGACCTGTTTGGCATCATTGTTTCTACCAATACATTAATTTTGGGTCTTTTTTTTTCAAAAATATAGCTAGAGGTCGCTATAAGACCAAAATGGTTTCGCTGTCATAAATTTTAAGAACAAAACTTAAAAAGAATTTTATTTACGGCAATGGACAAATGCAGCAGCTTTGATGTTTACAAAATGTGGCATGATAAGGTGTCACAGACATGTCCAAACATTTCACATTCCCGGGCTTTTATCATATCTGAACATATCAAATTTCAAATTATCAAACCAGATATTTATAAACAACTTTGTAATTTTTATTAAAATGAAAATATCATGGCAGATTGTTTTGGTGGTGTTGACAAATGGTTGTGTCATGTAGCTGTCAATGGTGGAAAGTAAACAGTGATGAAAGGATGGGTCAAAGAGAGCTGGGAGGAGTCCTGGCACAGTGTTGTCATGTTGAAATGTTGCATGCATGCATTTTGTAGTAGTCATAAAGGTTAAGCAGACCATGGCCAGTCAGTCCACCAAAATTTCCATCTGTCAAGTCAAGTTAAAAAGTTGGGATAATTGTTTCAGTAGATATTGCTAGCTCAGTCTAATGTGCTGGACAAAAAAGACATGAAAATGTGAATGAAGAAAAACAGGAAAATGGGGAAGAAGAAAAACTTAAACATGGAAGAAAAAAAACCCAGGCAACTGTAAAGAAGCTTAGCTTAAAAAGAAAATGTTGTTTTTTAAGGGTATTTGAAATCAGGACTTCTTGCATTGCAATCAATACTATGCCAATTGTACCACCTGTACGTTATATCTGAATGGTTTCTGTAGTATTATTACACATTGCATTTGGCATAATATTTACATACAGCTTTCAAAGTAACCAGTGTTATGATTTTGATGGGTTTCATAGACTTTTAATATCAGTTTGTTTGGATTAAAGTTCAAGCCAAACAAGGTGACAATCACTATTGTTTTGGTAACTCTTTTGTTTTTCTTGTTTTAGATTATTTTGTTTCAAATACATTGACAGGATTTATAGAGCATTGAAGCTCTGACTAACTTAAAATGCAATAAACTCCCAGAACATGGTTTAAACAATCAGTTATGCTTTTTGCAGTTGTGTTTCAAACAAAACTAAGTTAATCATGTTTTTTTGTTTGTTTAAAAATCATACGTTTTTTTGTCCTTCTTGCTGTATATACATACTGTAGATATAGAGAGACCACTTTTTTAAAGTTCAAAAGGAGAAAAGTGAAAGCTTGCACATTGTTATGATATATGATTGCTGACTTTGGAGTCATTAATTATGTGGGAGAGTGTTAAAGGTCATGATGACATGGATAACTGGGGTGATTCCGTACAGAGGAAGTGGACTGCAGTTAGGGTGTGGAAAGATGCAGACTGGCTGTGTGGGGGGCCCAGCTGCATTCAGAGCTGTATTTAGAATAAATCTGACGTAGTTTGGCAAGCTTTCCATAATTCTTAACCAAACAAGGTTATGATGAATATGAAAGATTGGTTCATCTGTTATATGTTCAGAGAATGTGTGGGGCCCAGGTGCATAAATGGGTAAGGTGCAGTGAATACAATAAGACCACTTGAAAGCTGTTCATATAGAAAATTGTTGTCTATTACTAAATGCTATTTATATTTTATGACCACATGAGACACAAATAAGAACTTTTTTTCCCAATTATTTGTTTTGTGATGAATACCTTTTCTTTCAGTTAAATATAACATGTTATTGTGAATTTTATGAGTTTTTTTGTTGGACTCAGGTGGTATGGGATTTAAAATGATGGACCATTTGATGTTGTTTTCTGTGCAGAAATAATTTTCATACAATAAAATGTTATTATGTGTCTGTTTTAGCTAAAAGTTTTGTTTGTTGCTTAGTTGTCTGGTGTACTTTTCAGATTAACTTTACATCTTTATTTTTCAAAAGGCTTTATATTAAAAAGAAAAAATTGCATTTTTAATTGGATCATTTTAGTTTTTACTTTTAATTACATTTAATCTATTTGTATAAATGTATTTTAACAAATGTGCACACTTTTAATCTTATATCATGTTAAGTAAGACATAAGGAAAACAATTATATAGAAAGAAATCTTTATTTGTATTATTATTTTTTTCATATATTTTTTTAAAGTTGGTACAACAGTTTGGACACTTCTTTTTTTAATCAACCAAATTATATATTGTTCCATGAAATGATACCACAAATTGCTGTTTATAAATGTACTGCATTCATATGAAAAGTGAAGTGTACCATGTCACTAAAAATAACCATACAAAGATATATTTTCTATCTGAGCCATGCTGCAAAGTTAGCTTTTTTTTAAACTGTGAAAAACACGTGACCACTTCTAAGATCACATTATATCATTATCTAGGTAATCCTTCTGATGTCAATACCTTGTTTTAGTACAGATCCCCATCATGCTTATTTATAGATTTGGATAAAAATGAAATAATTTCATGATTGGTTCTGTCAAATGATTGAGGCAGTGTTCAGATCCATCTCTCTGAGACTAAAAAACAGGAGTTTATACAGAATTTATGCCCATATTCACCAGATCATTGAGCAATGTAGAGTGTTACATGTATTCGATGTCGACAAACTGTCAGATACCACCTTTAAGCAGATACTAGAAAATATTTTTGTCCTTTATCTAGTCAAAATAATTGTGACGCTTTCCAGGAAACTGTTGATCATCCTATATCTTGAAACTATGAGTACGTCAATAGAAAACAAGATCAAATTAAGGAACAATTACAAAAATAGAATAGCATCAGCAACAAAAGTCTACCCACCCAAAATTGCTTTTGTTTCTTTTTAAAATATTCCTCATTAGTGACTTGATATTTTGTATTTTTATAGATATTTTGAAAAACTCGAACATTTTACCCTTGCTAACTTTTGACCAGTAGAATAAACACACTTTATTTGTGCTGACAATTTTATTACATTAATGAACAAACTAAACTAAATTGGAATGTCTCCTGATGCAAGTAGCTTGTCTCCCAGTTCCTAACCTGCCGGGTTTGGTTATGACTAAGACTAATAGTGTAGGTCCAGAACAGCCAGCCAATCAGGAGCTGTACTATCTACTATAGTGACGTCAGCAATATGACTGTCAACATGTACCTTAGCATGCATGCAGTTGTAAGCAAAAGTTATTTTATTAGAATGGTTTAATAACAAAATGGAGCAGGCTTCAAGGCATAAGTTTTTTCAAGAACACCATTTTGTTTCAGTAGATGGCGAAACATTAACTTCTCTGCATGCGGGGTTGTAATTTTGCCACCCATAGTCAAAAGGAAGGTATAAAGTCATAGGAAAATAGGATCTCTATTGAGATGAATTATGTCATTTGAGAGAAGATTGCATGTCAAAAATTACACACAAGTTTTTTTTTCACATGAGAATCTGTGAGAAAGAGTCTCGACTCATTGTGTAAGTGCATTTGGATCGTGCTTTTAATAGAAAGGTTAGCTTGCTGGTGGTCTATTTTCTGTTACTTTTATAGTTTGAAATATTTTGTTGAAGTCTTTTATTGTTCTAATTCAGCTAAAATTGACCATACAATAGAAAATTTAATTACACATGAAATATGTTCGACTGTAGTATTAAAGATATATCAGTATGAGCCGGGCTTTATAATATTCATGCAAATATTATTCTTCCGACAGTTAATAAGAAATGTGACATTCCTTTTGGAAAAATGGGTTCATGTTTTACTTACTCAATACTTGGATGTTTATTCATGGTTAATATCAATGAAAGATTGCTCTAAACATATTAAGGTCAACATACTTTTACATGATAATATTTTGCTCAACTGCATTAATTGTTTATATTGACTTAAAGTCGAATGACATCACCAGCTCCATATGATAAGTCTGATGTTACAAAAAACAACAACAACAACCCCCAAAACAACAACAGTCAAGATCATTCTGTGTATTCAAAATGTTTGCTACAGGCAGAACTGTTTATATTTTTATTATCAAGAACAATATACAAAATAATAAAAACTTTAGGCATATACAGGGAAAGAACAGTGTAGCTCATATACCTATTTATGTTTTGTAACTTAAAAAGTAGCTTGTCACTTCTTTTTTCGAAGTCATTTATATATATCTGATAATAAAAATGATAAAGATGAGCCATTTGCTTGTTTGACTAAAGCTCTGAATATATTTCTGAGTTGATTAGTCTTGCCCCCCAACCCATATGAAGAAATTATTCTCATATATACAATTCATGTTGTAAAGATAACCTTACATTAGATATGACCCAATTTTTTGTCAGCTGCTGTGTATAGTTTCAGTTGGAATAACACATAATTAAATATTAATAAAATGACACTGTTTTTAATAGTGACTGGTTTGTTTTATGCATGCACATAGCGTGTAATGCATTGATGATGGGGAAGCATTGTATCAATCAATGATATTACTACTTAGCCCCTGTCATGCTGCATTTTGTGATAAGCCATTCAAATTCATAATTATAAGCTATCTTACTTAAGGTAAAAGACATACTGCTTGAGATGGAAATAGTGTAGATCCTGATCTGACAACTCCCAGAGGGATATTACCTGGTGGATTTGGATCTGCACTGTTGGCTTAAGCCTGATCACTGTGTTTGTATCTAGGTGATAGTTTAGCCTTGAAGATAATGTGTTCCATCGATCATTTAACAAATGAAAATGGATTGAATCTGATGGAAAATTATCTAGAACACATAAAATCTGAATGAGATCAATTATGATGTGTATCAGTTGGAGGCAGCGTTGAAATCAGGAAAATAGATTAGTAGTATGTCTTTTATATATCTTGAATTCTTCTATCACCACCTGCATTTTCTGCAGCCTGCATAAGTTGATAAAATCTTGGCCATAGTTTAGATCCAGATCAGCTAGCTGGCTGACATCCCACAAGGAAGTGAGAGAAAAAGTTCTGCATTTTTTCCTGTTAAGTTTCCTGTTGAACGATAAGCAAGAAACTATTTAATCAAGATCTGTATTATTTGCTGATATTTTTACATAGTCATTTAAAGAAAGATAGGAAATTACAGCCTTTATTATCAACTGCAGCAGATTGCGCCATCAACAGGGAGATGGTGATGAAATCAGGAAATCAAAAAACATATTCTTCAAACATTTTATCTTCAATGGTTCTATCATTATGTAGAATCTCTCGGCATCTACCGTTTCATCACTATAAAACAAATTGTTGCATTTGTTGCATGTGTGGAGGCACATAGTCGCAACTTGTAGCGTAATTTCAGTTGTAAATTATTTGATTTTGCCGCGGCCAATCAATAATTAGAAGACACTTTCCCTGATAATGTCAGTGTGGTCTGCTGAAGGGTTTCAATCGTCGCCAATAACCCGTGTGATGTATCCCCATAAACTGCTGCCAAAGATTTGATGAAATTAACCCTTAATATGCTGGAAACATCGTTCACGAAATAAACTTAAAACATACCCCACCCTAAAGGTGTTTCCAGCAAGTAAAGGGTACAGCAAAACAACAGCAACAACAACAACACAAATAACAACAACAGTAACAATAAAATGGTATTACAGTAAATGGATTCTGTTTTAATATATATATTTTTTATATGTTTTATCTTTGAAATCTTTTATTATTACTGCCGCAGTTTGATGAAAAATTAAGAAGAACAACACAAAACAAATGGCATATCTTGTAACGAATTCAGTATTCATATTTTCTTTTCTTATTCTTATTCTGTTGAAACCATGGAATGATGTAGCCCTTAAACCGTGCCAGAGATTATGTGAAATAAAGCACACACATATACACAAATCAAATATAAAAAACACATTGATAAATTGTAATTAGGTACTATGTTCTAAGCTGCTCTTTTGGAATGAGGTATTTTTCAAAGCCTGTAAAAATACTCACTGTAGACATGGAATAATTGTTCCCAAACTAAAGGAGACCCCAAACTAAAGGAAATGGTAGGAAGCACTGAATTTAAGATGTATAGAGGGGCGCCCGTGGCCGAGCGATTAGATTCACTGACTTGAAACTCCTCAGCCCCTCACTGCCTGGGTTCGAGTCCTGGTCGGACAAGAACTTGTGGGGAGGTTTTCCAGCTAACCTGCAGTGTGCAGGTGGTTCTTCCTCCACCACTAATTAGCTGGATATGACCATAATTGTGTAGGTATGTTGTAACACAAACACAAATGCTGCAGAGAAATTCTCTATTTTAATAAAAACTTTTCATTGTTTTTTCCTGAACTGAGACAAAAACTTTAGCTCTTAGCTTAGTTTTAGCTCTAGGGTCCATAAAGCCTTCCGGACATTTATCCTTTGGTGATAATAAATAAATCCTGGTCAGTGAAAAAAAAGAAATAGAAATATCATGTTTTCCCTTTTTTATTAATGTAATAATGAATTAATATACATTATTATTATTTTTAGATAAAATTTAGATGCAAGCCAGCTTTGCATGCAGTGGAACCAAGTTCCATGTTTCTTGGTTAAATTTAAAAAGCAATTCTTCTTCCTGCACTGTCATTCCAAATTCCATCTAAGCAATCCATATTCTGTTCCATTATTTTCTCTCCTCTGAAAATATCTGATAGAAAAGCATATCTCCACTTCATGGTCAATATGCCTCTTGTACTATTTTGATCTCTAAGATTGAAGAGTCTACAAGACTTCTCAGACCTCCATGCTGAAGAGTTATCAAATTTGGATGGTCTTCTTAAATGGTTCTCTGTGAAAACTAAAGGAAGCATATTGATTTCGTTTTTACCAGCCAAACTAAATAGAATTCTGCTATCAATTAAATGTTTTCCATCGTATTCATAAAACAAGAAAGAAGATGGATGAGAAAGAATTGTCATTGCTTCATTTTAGGGTTCATGAAGGGTTTGGTGAGAAGTAATGTTATGTTTTGTCATTTTTCTCCTGGCTTAATTTGCCCCAAAATAAAAAGCCATAAAGGTTTTTTGAAGGTATTGTGTGACTAAAACTGTGTATTATCAAAAATAAAAAAGGAATTGTCATATACACAGCGTTGCAACCTTGAAGTGATGGGGAGAAAAATCTTTACAAAAACAGATACCTTTTTGTGTAAATATGTTGATGAAGCCAAACTATCAGTTTGATAATTAGATAGTACTGCAGCATTTTTATAATTTAAACACAAAGCATAAACATTTTCAGGTATTTGCATTTATATTTACATACTAAAGTCCTATCATCTATGTAACAATCCATCTTACATCCCTACTTGTTTTATTATGAGTATTTGGAGTCCAAAATCAAGCCCAACATTATTGTATACTCTTTTATACATTGTGAACATTTTGACACCAAATGGAAGCATTGGCATAAATCCCCTTCAGTTAGAACACATCTCCCTCTCTGCTGTGCCATTACCAACAGAAACTGGTGAAGGTCACTTCTCTGCATATCACTGCAATGTATGCATTTATTATCACTTTCAAGTGTTATTATTGCTGCAATATAGATAGTGGTCACTGGTGCCTGTGAGGGGAGCAATAAATGCCTTAGGCTCAAACCTTACCCTGCTGAGTTATTGATAAGACTGAGGTAAATCGTGTAGATCCAGATGAGCCAGCTCGCTGCTGGAGGCTGATAAGGATAGGTACCATTTGCTGCTCATTTGTTGCAATGTGACAATGACGTTTGTGTGGAGTCATCAATTAAAAACAATGACTTTATGGTAGGTAATTGACAAAATGTTTCATAAGGTTAACTCTTGTTCTATTGATAGTCCATACAAATTCATTGTGGTTTCTAACAACTATAAAATTACATAGGTTAAACAAAATATCGCTAAAGATTTGGCAGCAGTTACTTCAGATGCCGATCAGGCAGCTTTCAGCAGGATCTCCTTGAACATTTTTACACTTTTTGCCAAAGTTTTATCAATTTATGCTGGACGGGCTAAGAGATGGTCCTCTTGCTTAAAGGAGAATTATCTGGACAACCGACTCCCTCAGGCCTGGACACTCTAGCTTTATCTAGGATACTTCTCACGGTGCTATCAGGGACACTCATCTCTTTGATCACTCTCGCTAAGTTTTGCGTTTCCTGGTGACTCTTTAGAGTATTTGCTCAATGCAAACAAAAAATAAATGGCTCTAAGTAGGGGCAATGGGAACAGTTGCAGAGTTATCTGTGTTGTTTATATTTATTTTGTTGTATGATGCAGTATGCTAAAGGAAGAGGCTTCATTGTGTTATTTTGTTATGCAGTTCTGTTCAAGAAAAGTTGCTGTGATTTTGCACTTTGCTTAAGAGGTTTTAAAGTTTTAGGCTTAAATTCCCTAGCAGATTTAATTTTATATCCCCAAATTTGCAAATTACATCACTGTCTTGCCAGAAGCTTATTCCTGTCCGCTTTTGAGCTGTTTTACTCAAAGCAGTTCTTTCAGATATTTGGCAATAAACATTTTTTTTAAATAGATAATTTGTATGGTACAGAAAGAATGCAATAACAACGGATTACAGATGTTAAACATGACAAAGAAAATGCCCTAAATTGGTTGATAATGAAATGTAAATTATGCAGAAGAAATAAGTATTAGTTACATTATTCTTAATTCACTGTATTTTTTTCATTAAATGACAAAATAGTCATGGTGTTCTTAAGTTTAACAAAAACATATGTTAAATCACTTTTTTCAAAAACAATGTCAAATTGATGTCAGTGAACCTTAAATCCAAAAGGGTTGCTCTAAAACTCTACAATGCTCAAATGACAAAAACCATCCTTGTGAAAGTGGAAGTCTTTTTTAGAAGTAAAAGTTAAATTGTGCCAACCTGTTTGAAGCAAAAATGTTTCAGATTCAGTACGAAACTCTTGTCCTTGGTTGAATGGTATTAACTAGTTTGAAAATATGTATTTTTAAATTCCGAATGAAAATCATCTCACTGTCTAGTGGGACACTGTGCCCGTTATAACATAGCCTGAGAACAATAATTGTTGCAACTGAGCATTGTTTCACAGCTTGTCAACATCATTTGCACCTTAATGCATTGTGCAGAAACAGATACTTGTTTTATATTAGCTGTGAGCTCTGATACATCAATCTGTTTGCTGGAATCTGTTATTGGTGTTGTCTCACGGAAATCAATATGTCTGCCACATTTAATACTGTCGACATAACAACTTTGAGGCAAACTGTTGCACTCTTCACAGTGGGTGTCATGTGACTTTGACACATGACTGTCATTATAAGAATACTTTCTAAACCTATGTGCTTGTAATTATTATAATACTGTCTTAGCTCATTTGCCTGTTATTATATATTGTTATATATACTAATATTGTCTAAGCACATAGTTATGTGTCTGTTATTACATGTTTAATAATATTGTCTAAGCACATATGTGTATGTTATTATAATAATATTGTCTAAGCACATGTGTTTGTTTTTATATATAATAATATTGTCTAAGCACATATGTGCCTGTCATTATTATAATATTGTCTAAGCACATATGTGTCTGTTATTATAATAATATTGTCTAAGCACACATGTGCCTGTTATTATATATAAAATACTGTCTAAGCACATGTGTCTGTCATTATTATACTAATGTCTAAGCACACATGTGCCTGTTATTATATATAAAATACTGTCTAAGCACATCAGCTGACAATTTAGGCATTTGCTGAATTTTACTCCTATCTTCTTATCAGGATCTAATGAAGCATAGACAAATAAAGTAGATCCAGATTGGACACCTCCTGTTTTGTGGTAGTGTCTCCAACATGTTATTGCAATGTTTGGCCTCTCACCATCTGGGTTTCAGTGCTGGTTGGAACAAAGTGACATAATGTTGGAGCTTTGCAGTGTACATGTGGTTCTAGGCAGGCACTATCTGGGGTCTTCCTTCACCAAAATATCTGGATGATAACCATAATTTTGTCACTGCAATGTTTTTTAAAAAGCAAAACAAAAACAAAAAACACTAAAGAATTACCAATTTTGATTTTATTGGAAAGTAAATTATTAATTGAGTAATCCTTGAATTTTATGGGAAAAAATTAGTAAAAGTAAAAATTTGGCAAAGTATTTAAATTGCATGAATTACCTTACAATGTAAGAGGGCAGAAAAGCCTTACTTTGTGTGCAGAGGTTTATGCTAAATAAAGAATTTAAAGACTTTTGATTGTTGCCTCAAGTTTTAAAACTCATCTGGCCACAGCAGCAAGTGTTAAATGTAATGTTACAGTGTCTTTCTGTTGCCTCAAGTTTTAAAACTCATCTGGCCACAGCAGCAAGTGTTAAATGTAATGTTACAGTGTCTTTCTGTTGCCTCAAGTTTTAAAACTCATCTGGCCACAGCAGCAAGTGTTAAATGTAATGTTACAGTGTCTTTCTGTTGCCTCAAGCAGTGAGGGCAAGTTTTAAATTAAATGTAACTGTGAAAAGGGTGTCCTTGACAAGAAACTTTTTTTTTTTCAGCCAGACATACATTATGTGTGGTTATAGGTGCTTTCAGTTTTTTAAATGCAGTATTATATATTTATTTTATCCACTTCCCTGTTTTATTCCCTAATTTCCCCTGAGTGTAATCAACATTATCAACAGCACCACAACACCATGCATTTCCTGTTTTATTGTTGAACTTACATATACTTAAACAACTGTTAAAACCTTAATTGTGCTCCTGTTAAGTTGCTTCAGTCTTAATTAATTCAAATAAACAAGAAATAATGTGTATGTTCATGTTGTTGCCTGTATAAAAGTAATTATCTTTAGGTAAGACAATGAAACACAAGTGTACACTATTCAGGAGAATTGGAGAAATATGTATGTTTTGAAGACAATAAAATAGATCAGTTATATAATTGAAGACAATAAGGAAATGTCAATATATTCTTAGAAATACTTTTATTATGCATCAATTTAAGAGAAGTTAAGGTAGTTCAAAGAAATGTTTATGTAATTCTTAGAAATTGTAGATAGGTCATAATTTAGGACTAAATAAACCCACACCAAAACCGCAAGCTTAAATAAGCTTGCGACAAGTTTGCGACAAGATTGCGGTAAGATTGCAACCAAGCGTGTTGCAATCTTATTTAAGCTTGCGGTAAGATTGCGATAAGAAAGCCGCAATCTTAAAATTAAGCTTGCAAGGTTGCGATAGGAACCATTACGATCTTGATTGCTCGCTTGCAAGCTTGCGCAATCATGCCAAGCGAGCGGTTTGGCTCGCTTAAAAGCTCGCTTGCACGCTTGGCAAGCTTGCAAGGTTGCGATAGGAACCATTACGATCTTAATTGCTCGCTTGCAAGCTTGCGCAATCATGCCAAGCGAGCGATTTGGCTCACTTAGAAGCTCGCTTGCACGCTTGGCAAGCTTGCAAGGTTGCGATAGGAACCTTTACGAGCTTGATTGCTCGCTTGCAAGCTTGCGCAATCATGCCAAGCGAGCGGTTTGACTCGCTTGCTCACTTATCCCATGCGTGCGGTTTGGTACGCTTGCAAGCTTGCGCTATCATCCCAAGCTTGTGGGTTGTTTTTTTTTCTTTGCTTGATCAAATCCGTTGAGTGGCTAAGGTTGTGGCTAGATTGACATAAATAAAATCACTAGATAACATTTGTGGTTTTCACTTAAAAATCCGATGCAACAAAAAATTTACAGGGAAAATAACACAACAGAAAGATACAAAATATATTCCACTGTAATTAAAGACAATGGCAAAGAACACAAAGAAGTGGTCATTTATTAAAGGAAACAACTAAAAGATGCTTATCAATTAATTTATATTCTTAACCCATAGCTCGCTAAGCACTTATTAATATGAGAAAGCATGACAAGCCATTTTCGGGGGTCAAGCAAATAGGATTTTAAATGATTAAATCAAACTTAAGTATCAATTTATTTATCATTAAGAATAAAATACATACAATGCACTCAAGAAATAGTACCACAGGTATTGTGTTCAAAAACAGTTTATAGTCAGTTCTTGTTGATTTCTCAGATGACAACTCTAGTTCAGCTTGAGGGAATCTTGCATCCTTCCTCTTACCTGCACAGCAAATGTATTTTTTCTCCAATTACGTCTGAAAAAGAAAAAAAATCCAACATTCTGCATTATTTAATATTTTTTTTTCATTACCTGATTTTTTATTTAGCAATGAAAGATTTATTTAGTATGTAAGGGTCTTGTGTTATTTGTACCACACAGGCACCTTCAGTCAAAGTTTGATGCAGAGTAAGTGTTCAAAGATTGAAAGAAATAGATTGGAAATTTTACAAAAAACAAGGAAACAAACAAAAAACCTAATTAGATGCTGACACAAACTTTTACAGCTTTGGTCATGATGCAAACTTGCCTATTCTTTAAAACAGCAATTTGAAAACAGCAACAAATAACAGGAGCTATAGGCAAAAGCACCCCCATATTTTATATGTTTAAAATCTCAGCTGAGAAATGCTGAACTAACTAAAAAGTAAAGCTTAACAAAATACTATCTTGGTTATTTTATAAGCATTAATATGCACAAAGGGGTAAAAGTAAAACACCAGACCTGGTAGTGCAATCCGTAGAGTGTTGGCTCCTGGTACTAGAGGCATTGGGTTCAGTCTGGGCTGCAACATACCAAAGTCATGTTAAATGGTAGTGTTATTGCTCTCTTGCTAATACTCAAGCAAATATACAGCTAGTTCTATGACTAGTCAGTCAGGTGTCAGGATAATGTGACTGGGTGTATCATGCCAGGTGTTCATGGCATGCTAAAATCAGTAAAAACAGCTTTATATTGGCTTCAATTGAACACTATCTTCTAATAAATTGTTGGTGGTTTGATTGTTTATTAGGTTTATTGAGCCACCAACAGTAGTACTGGTATTTCAGTTATCTGGAGACGGTGTTCACTTGAAGCAGATATAGTGCTGCCTTCACTGTGTATAGCATGCCGTGAACAAATAACATGATACCACATCCAGTCATATTATCCTGACACCAGGCCAACCATAAACACACAGATAAATAAAAAGCCAGTAAATTTAAAATGTATGATTATTACAGCAAGATTATTTTTTTATTAATGTAAGTGAATACAGAGAACAAAGGAAATTTAAATTTAAAATATACCAACTAATTTTAATATTATAATATTGCAATCAAAACAGTGGCGCCCATGGCTGAGTGGTTAGAATCGCTGACTTGAAGCTCCTCAGCCCCTCACCGCGTGGGTTCGAGTCCTAGTTGGGGTGAGAACTTCTATGTAGGGAGGTTTTCCTCCACCAATAATTAGCTGGACGTCGCCAATATGGCCATAAATGTGTCCGTGCGATGTAACAAAAAATCAAACAAAATCAAAACAACATATGATTTCCAAAGATTGACATCTTCATGTACCAACAGCTGCGCCATGCAATTAATAATAAACATGGTAGTGTTAAAAGGTAGCAAATGCATTAATACAAGAACTGGTACAAATGGTCAAAATGTTACATAGTTATCTCAGTACCTTTTGTCTGTCATCCATGCGTTGCTCTTCACTGACCTCCTTATTGACATCCGTCTGCATCTCCGATTCTTTTTTTGTTCACTTGCATCTGGCTGTTTCAAACTATTACAGAAAATAAAATACTTTACATGAGTGGCAATGCCATACTAGCAAACACAGTTATGTATGTGTTCAATCATCATGTACAAGTTATCTTGGATATCTCTATTACCGGTGAGCTAAATTTATTTTCTTACCACAACAATGTAATCAACAACAAAAAATATTGTGTAGCCACTTGTAACCGTTTTATGTGCCTTTATTCCTATAGTATGCTATGTATCCATGTGTAATGTGAATGTCCGGTAACTGGATATTACCGTTAATAAGGTCACTCTAAAATAAACAATAATACAAAAATGTCTTACGTTTGAACTTGTCAGAACCGTATCAACTCTAACTGAAGCATAAATTAAATATACAGTAGAAAACACGTGTTTATGGAAAAGTCAACGGTTTCAGAAAACGTTTGTGATAAGAAAAAACTAAGGTGAAATGTCGGAACTGAAAAAAATGGCGAAAATATTTAACACGTTAATTTTGCATTCTAAACCGTTAATGTACTAAACTTACTACGTTCAGAAAACCTGATTTAAAATGTGGTGCTTCTTATACTTGTTTAAGTAGATCAATGTCTCACCTTTGCTTAGTAGTCCAGTGAAGGAAAGTCAATTTTTTCATCTTTTTCATCACATTTTTTTCATTTCGTTGAAAATTGGCGCGGCCGGAAGTGTAGACTGCGCATGTGCTATTGTAGTAAATCGGGACCGCTCGGCGATTTCTTCGGTTATTTTCCGAAAGTTACGATTGACTTTTAATAAAACACCGTAAAAGCGACTTTTAAACTTTTATTATTAAATGGTGTTTATTCACATTCCCAATAAAGTAAGAGTGGTTTTAACATGATACTCTACTGTCTGTTTTGTTGTCATATTAGATATTAGACTGTAAATCTACTTGACCAGGTTTTCGAAAGACAACAAAAAGTTATTAAAAAACTGACATCTTTGGAATGAGATCAAAAAAATAAATATTGTACTGAGCTATTATTACCAAATCTTTTGTAGCTGTCTTTAATGATAACATAGCTTAAAATTGCTTTTGTGATCAGTCAGATCAAGGTCACTGTAACTCATAACAGCAGTTTGCTTTCCATGTCTACTCAGGATTTAGATAGATATCAAATTTGAAAGTTAACTTGTTTATGGGATGCCAAAGTATGGGATTGATTTTGTTGTCAATTAGTTTGAAGGACTGAGTCACTGTTACTAAATACATTTTATTTTGTTTAGTTCATTATCTTATTTTTTTTGAGGATTAATCAGATTAAGTAGTTAACTAACTATCTCATGGGAAGAATATGTTTGGAATTGCTTTAGGGATCAATTGTTGTCAAGTTATTAAATATATTTTTGGATTTTCTATAAAAAAATCAAGATGGGAGTAGGGTATCATTACCAAATTACTTTCTAGGGAGAGTAAATCTGGGACTGTTTTGTATAGGGTTGTGTGATTTCTGTTTAATAATAAATAATGACAAAATAAAATTTAAAAAAAAAATGGCAGTTAGTATTTAGAGCTTTTTTATGTCACATTCTGGTAAGCTTTTTTCAACCAACTGTCCATCTAGCTGCATTAACAATTTGCTCGTAAACACTTTAAAGGCTACCGTTTTGATCCAATCTTAACCAACACTGGTGGTCAGAATGTCATTAAATGTTTGTCTGTATGAAATCTTGGATGAGTTAATAAATAGGTCACATGGTCAAATAGTAGGTGACTTGGTCAGATCTATAAAAACCTTGAGAACACATTAAAAGACTTTTTTGGGGGCCTAATCTTCACAGAACTTGACCAGAATCTTTGTTTGCAATAAATCTGGATGTGTAACTGTAGGCAAAGATTTGCTTCATCATAACTTGTAATCACTAGAATCCAAGGCACAGTTGTGAACATTTAGTCTTGTGATTAAATTTTAAAGCCAGTGTCCTCAGGTGAGCGATACAGGGCCATCATAGCTTTCTTGCTGTATATCTGCAAGTGGAACTGGTCATGCTGGTCAAGTTCTCTTTCAAATGTTATTTCTTTAAAGAAATACAAAATAAATTTCTTAATGTCTTGGAATAATTTTATGCTTGCAAGTCCACAACCTATCCACAATCCTAATAATAATTAGTTTTAAGCTTGCAAGATCGCAAGCTTCTTGCAATCTTCAGTGGAATATAAGATTGCAAGCTTGCAAGACCGCAAGCTTCTCGCAATCTTAATGGTATTTAAGATTGCGAGAAGTGTGCGAACAAAACCTAACCGCAACCTTAATTTCTATGCAAGCGAGCGTGCTCGCATCCGCGACCATAATATTTAAGAATTGCAATCTTATTAAGATTGCGGCAAGCTTGCGCAAACTTGTCGCAAACTTGTGACGAGCTTGTCGCATGCAAGCGTTTTGGTGTGGGTAAAACCTTATTCCTTTTTCTCTTTGAATCAAACTCCTATATCTGCTACATTGGTTGATAAACCCAACCTTTTCTTAGTTATTTTCTTTCTACACTATATCCACATATATGTAGAGGTACCTGGCAAAAAAGAAAGGTGATCATTGAGAACTGGCTAATCTGGAGCTACACTATTTGACTAAATTTGATCAATAAGCACTCATCTATATAAAGGGTTTAACAGAAATGCTTAAGATTCTAAACTGTCATCAACATGCATTTAATTATGCATCACATTCATATTTAAGTGTCTGTATACTAACATTAATGTGCTTGCCCAGCCACCTTTTATACTGCCTTTTTGTCAACATGTGACAGGAGAAATTCCAAACATGTGAATGATGAAAAGTATATATTGAGCAAAATAAAATAAAAAAACTATTCCTCTGTCACATGTCACTCTAGCTGACATAGGTCTGGTGGTAGATTTCCTTTAAGTTACCTTTGACATGTAGCATTTATGCTTGAATTGCCACAACAGTGGGCAACAATGTACAGAGTCAGCTAGACTTGTTGGATCCGTCGTAAAAATGAAGCCTCTGTCAAGGTTTGTTAATATAAATGTCTTAAGTACCACTGCTAGTTCAAGCAGACTTGTTTTTGTAAAAAAGAAATGTTTTACGCCAAAATTTTGCATATAAATCAAAAGCTGAACTATGAAAGTTAGAAATTTAAATAAAAGGACACAAGTGCAACTAAAACCTGCTAGACCTGAAACAGAAGTTATTCCTCAGCCCAAGGTTGTTAATATAATGAATAATTTGAAAGCACTGATGTATTCACTGCTTTGGAAAAGTACTCAAATTTTGATATGATGAATACCATTGTAGATAAACTGTTGTGCATTTTTTGTGTTAGTTAAACCGCCCCTCTTTACCTTATATATTCAATGTAATGGGTATTATTCAAGCAGAAACTGGAGGGTCAAGGACCAAGACCAGGAGAGTTGATCTCAACAGCAGTTATGATTGCATATCAAGTAACATGTTTTCAAATATGCTATATTTCTACACACTCTATAGTTGAGGGTTATGTATAAAGAGGTTAATTTTGTGTTTCATTATTTATCACATTTACATCTGGTTTAAACAGGCTGGACATACTATTATTAATGTTTGATGATTTTGTACTGCGCATATTTTAACGGTGCGCCTCACTTTCGTTTCACACATTATAATGGCAAAACATGAAACTATTTCTTGTTGTGCAAGTAATAGTTGAACTCTGCTAGGACTGCTGCTTTATTCTGGATATTATTAACATTATGATAAAGCAGCTAATACAAACATCTTAAAGATGGTATCCGACAGTTTGGACCAAAACTATTTTAATTAATCATCATAGTATACCATTGTTATCTGAACAGCTCTCACTAAATATTGTTTATTGATGTCCAACACCTGTCTGAAAAGGGAACCAAAACATCACAATCATTATTACAACCATGTATTTCCTATCTGAGCCACACTGCACAGTTAGCAATTTTTAAACCAAGAAAAACATGTGACCACCAATGTTTTAGTTCATCCACGTCATCCGCTGTGACGTCGATGTCTGTTTTTAGCAGGAATCCCAATTGTTCTTATTTACAGATGTTCTGCAAACTGTCGGATACCACCTTTATTTGTGGTTGCTAGTTTATAAAGACTGGTTTATTAAGGCATGCTTTTTTTCCTACAAAATTGGCATTCATATATAAATAAAGATATAATCGAATTTGAAAACATTTGAATGGGATGACTGAAAGGTCATGTTCCTAACATGTTTTGTTTCTAAACCTTCAGTGTCAAGTTTATTTTTTAATCAATAATAACATCATGTTTTAATTTATACATTTATTTCTGAAGTATTTAAATATTTCTTATTCTCTTTCTGGTAAACCAACCATCTTGTCAGGTAATTTCTACTCTGTTTTAGTTAACACACATGTTTAAAGAATATATATTTAATTGGTGGGCACCCGTTAGAGTGGCTAACTTGAAACTCCTCAGCCCCTCACAACATGGATTCGAGTCCCAGTCGGGATGAGAACTTTCATGTGGAGGGGGGGGGTTTAGTTAACTTGCAGCTCGCTGGTGGTTCTACCCAGACATAAGTCTGGGGTCTTCCTCCACCAATAATTAGCTGGATGATGCTAATATGACCATAATTGTGTAGGTACAATATAAGAAAACAAACAAACAACCAAATACATGCATAATTAATCTTGCCTAAATGTTTAACTACATAAAATCTTGTATATTACATTTCTGTTTGTCTATTTTTACCAGATGTACACAGACTTTTGATGTGTAATGTGTGGGATAACATTCCCCCTGTTTACAATACCTTTGTTTGTATTGCTTCCTTTATTATAAACATCCATCACCCTTATAACACCCTCAGAACATCATAACAACAGTAGCAGCATCAACCGTTCAATGCTTATGAACCTTGGTTTATTAGGCAGTCTTACATGCAGACAATGATATAAACATCCATCACCTTTACAACACCACCAGAACATCATAACAACAGTAGCAGCATCAACCTTTCAACGCTTATAAACCTTGGTTTATTAGGCAGTCTTACATGCAGACAATGATATAAACATCCATCACCTTTATAACACCACCAGAACATCATAACAACAGTAGCAGCATCAACCTTTCAACGCTTATGAACCTTGGTTTATTAGGCAGTCTTACGCGATATAAACATCCATCACCTTTATAACACCACCAGAACATCATAGCAACAGTAGAAGCATCATGTGCTTATGAACCTTGGTTTATTAGGCAATCACACTTTGATATAAATATCATTCATCCTTATAAAACATGATAAAAAGCATTGTTACAATAATGTCATTATTTGTTTATCAAACATTTGTTTATAATGCATTCTATGGTATAAATATCAATACACCTCAAACAATATCATCCAAAACATCACACAAGCAGGTGAAACCTTTGTTCCTTATGCATCCTTTAATGTTAGCATACATAACCCTTATAAATCATTATCAGGCACAGAATTAAAAACAACAATATGAAACAGCTGGCGAAACATCAGGTGGAATGGCAGACTGAGCATCCTGCAAGTGCAACTGAAATTCAAAACAAAAAATAAACCACAGCCAAGTGGATCATTTCTGAACATTACAGCATCTCACTTGTTCTCTGTTTGTTTACGTTAATTAAGACGCTGCAGCACTTGGCAATTGTTTTGTGAACACATCAATTGTTCACCTGTCATGTAATCAATTATCTCCAATTAGGCCTAGTCAGCAAAAGTTTCCCCTGATCAGGATAACATAAGAGGGCTTTGACAGCCCCAACTGAGCATGGCTGCAGTTACCACCAATGTTCTAATAAACACACCCGCAGCAGTGTACATAGCTAGTTGGATTGTGTTGTTTCATGGTTTAATGTCTTGACAACAATTTTGGTTTGTGATATTTGATTCATTCTCATAAGACAGAGTTATAAAAGACAGAAATTATCTCATGGCATAAAATATAGAGAAAAATGTTGATTGATATTAAAATAAATCACCCTTTAATTTTTCTTCACACTCCTTACAGATTTTAAGGACTTTATAAAAATATTTAAACCTGTTTTAACAATATACATATAGTAAAATGTTTTTCATGGTCAAATTATATAATGTGTGATTGTTTGGTATTTGTTATTCATTTCCATTTTAGCAAATCTTTCTTGATGGAAATATTTAAAAATTCTACATTTTTTGAACATTGATGGCATGTTTAGACTTAACACTAGAAAGCACACCTGTCAATTAAAAGAACATTTACGGTATGTGTAAACAAGTTGCTAATGCAAGATGCTTGTAATCTAAACAAACTTTGATTGATCACTTTCTATAAGTGTTTGAGATGGAACAAGTTGCTCTTATCTTCAAAGCTCTAGCTATTGTTTATGAAACAGTTGCAGCCTGCCAGAAACAAAATGGCTTGATGCATATACAAAGAACATTTGCACAGCTTGAATATAACATGAGACAGGAGTACTGTGGTAATTTGAGAGTTGTTTAGTCTTTCAAGAAGTTCTATGTTTTAAATGTTTTGTGAGAAAAGTGCAGCATAAATCAATGCCCTGAATAACAAGAACTCACTAATGATGCAAATATTGTTGGAAAAGAAATCCACTTGTTTGGCATATTGATACATTCTTACATTTGTAATGCTGTTGAAGAATTTTGTTGCATATTCAAATGTCAGGCAGATTATTAACATATCTCTCATTTAGAAATGATTGTATTTTTGTTTGTTTGTTGTTTATATCACAATTTATTGTAATGGGGCTATATCAATATACAGGTTTTTGCCTGCAAACCCGTGCATTTGTATATTTAATCCATCATGTATATGATGACCGAAGTTGCATTCTATCTCCATTAAAAGTCATGAAACCGTCTGAAAGCCAGCTTTTACTGCTTTTATTTGGACTCCATTATGCATAGAAGAAGTAGCAGTTGCAATATCCTTTCGTTGTTTCAGGATGGCTCGATACAATTGATGTTGATAGTTGACAGAAAGTCATTAATATATATTGTGCCAGAAATACCAATTACTATTCATGTGAGTGAACTCTTGGTCTCCTGTTCATGATTGGATCAGACTTTGACAAAAAATTGTAGATCCAGATCAGCCATTTTCTCGCTGAGAGCTGTCTGATGAGGATCTTCTCTATTTGCTGCTAAGTCTCTGGTACATTTACTAGTTAACTGCAGGTAGTTGTAAGCCAGTGTTTTGCTTCATTTTTTTGTTTAAGAAAGGCATTGCAGGGACCAATTATGGTTATTATGGGAATCTACAGCTTTTTTTGTGAGTGGGGGGAAGATGCACAACAATGTTGGTGCACCACAGTCAGCTGGAAGACCTTCCCTCATTAAGTTCTTGGCCTTGAATCCACAGGATGAGATGTTAAGCAGTCAGGAGCATTACAAGTTTGTGTCTCTACTGCTATACCATGGGCACGCCAGTGAGAATTAAAAATGGTTTATAAACAGATGTAGCTGGCTATAGATTATTCTATATTCTATGATAATAATAATTGGAATTCTGAAGAAAAATAGATGGTATGCATCATTATTGATTGTTTCTCCAATAAACACTTAACCAGCTTTGGTTAAAACTAAATTATCAAGTTTTGTGCTAAAAAACTACATCTAACAGTTAAAAGACATATATTTCTAGAGACTTATTTCAGCGACTTGTGCAGATCCTGAATTCTCAGCAGAATCTGGGACAATATTATTTGTGTAAACCTAATCAATTTATGTTTGGCACGCTAAAAGTAAATCAACTCAGATGATATTGACAAATATGAATGAAATTGGTGATGGCATTTTCACAGAGGATGCAAAAGAACATTAACAGATTAATTTTTTCTGCATCAGTTGCATATGCGTTACTTTCAACTGACAACTCTAAGATAGAAAACTACAACAAAACTATGCATCCTTATTTCTACACAATTTTGGAGTACATTAATTACATTTATCTGCTTCATGTGTAATGAAATTTTCCTATCATTTCAAGATTTTGAGTTAAGATAATTTCATTTCAAGGTCTTAATGAATTTCTTGTTTTCATTGAACTTTACCAAGTCCCTAAGGGTTCCTAGGCAACCAGGATTAATGTCAGCCAATCAGAGAGAATGTTACAGAATGAATAACTACCAACCAATCAGGTGGTGTGTTACAAACAGACTCAAGGTCATTCATGCCCATGACATAGCAACAGGCTCCCAGATAGGGTATTTATATAACCAGTCAATACTTTAAGATTTGTTGTTGTTGTTGGTAGGATTTCATCATCGGAATTTGCTCGTTACTCATGGATAATTGTCCTTGCAAACATTCCTGTACATAGTGGTGACTTGGGACATGAAATTCAAGGCCTTGTAATGAAAATCAATATGGCATATGTGCATGTGCAGATACCATGTGGCTTGTCAAAGATATTCATATAAAATTAGTAATTAGATTTATGAAAGTATTTTTCTTAACAAAGCTAGCTTCAATGCTTAATTGAAAAAGTTAGGTATTTTATCGAAATTATGAAAAAACAAGTATTGCTGATGACTGCTTGGTTAAGTTTTCATGGACCTGTTTAGGCCATAAGTTAAGGGCATGAGAAAACATGCTTTGAAATAATATTAATAACACAAAATCCTTTTGATGATATTTGTATAAAGCATATGAATTGGATGTTTTTCTTTGATAATAAGTTTTTGTGTATCTGGCTATTGTTTTACTTCATTGTCTTACACTTTTGATTTCCCTTCACATCTATCTAGTTAGCTGTAGTATGTCATATATATGTATCCTGATATCACTGTGAAGGCAGCACTACAAGGTAGCACTACATCTGCTTCACATGAACCACTGTTCCACCAACAATTAAGATGCCCAAACTTATTCCTGGTCGACGGTGACTGAGGGGTTAGTCACCAGCTTGTAACTACTCAGTCCCTCACCTCATGGGTTCGAGTCCCAGTTGGTTCGAGAACTTTCATAAAGGGACTTTTTCTAGCTAATCTGTTATGCGGCAGTGGCTCTACCCAGACTTAAGTCTTCCTTTACAAAAAATTAGCTGAACATCTCCAGTATAACCATAATTATGTTGGTGCAATGTGACATAAAACAAAACAATGACAACAGCAAAACAAACAAAAAACAACATTCCTCATTTATGTATAACCCAGACTTATTTTTTTACTTTCTTACAATGTCCTGCATACATAACACAGTGTATTGATTAAAATTAGCTGCAAATAGTGTAGATCCGGATGATTCTGATCAGACAGCTTCCACACATGGCAATCAAACTATTAAATTTAACTTCAAATATTACCTGAATTTACATTTATAACATACTTTTGGAAAACACATCTCAGGGGAATGGCATGTCTTGATTAGACAACCCTGTTAAATAATAGAATATACTGTAGTTATTCAATACCAAATTTCATATTAATTCACGTATTTTGTCAGGCTCAACAAATAAAGTCTAATTATTTGGAAAATATGACAGAAATTTACAGTTCCTTTTTCTGTATTTGTCTTACAAATGTTGCTTCATGTGTATGAAAGTGGTTGACAGTTTCCCTTGATCCATGTATGGGAGAATGTTGTTATGAAAATACTTTGGGTTGGCAGAATGCTTTTATGAGTAGGTTACAAGCTGTAGGTTTTTGACTGGTACCTGTCAAGTACATGTCTCGGTTCATGTTTCTGAAATGTATTTGTGTACCAGGCTGACATGGCCATTAGTTTGTCCTTGGATGTTATTGTGCATGGTCTGTGTAAATGTCTGATCACAACAGAATATACCAAAATACATGTCATAATAATACATGGCAGACTTTTTTTAAAGAATGCCATTATATGCTTTAACTGTTATGTAGATTGAAAAATATCATGTTTATAACAGAAAAAAATTCATATTCATTATTGACTTAAATTTATCTTTTTTTTTCTATTGTACTCAATAGATATGTACTTTTATGATGTTTAATTTCCACTATTCTTAGTAAAGAAAAAAAACCACACAACAAACTTAAAGTAAGATTATAATGTTTGTGAGAAACAAAATGGATTTTTTTAGTCTTAAGCAATCAGGAAGTTCCATGTTTTTAAACCATGTAATGTCAAGGTTAATCAGATTTGTTTTTTAATTAAGACTACAGTCTCTATTAGCTTGGCCTAATTACATAATATTAGCCAGTAGTATTGCTACCCCAGGCCCTTGTATGGGTGTATACAGACCACTTGGCTTTAGGAGGCTTGTTTGGCCCCACAGCTGTATTTCAGGCAGACACGGTAGCCATGGTAACGAAGATTCCAAGGATCCAGTTGTACCAGGGTCCCACATCAAGATAGTTGTTGTGGTAAAAAGAGTGAAAAAAAAAGTACTGGAAAGATGAAATATTTTCATTATATACAAAATGGCCTCTTAATGCATGTATGTGAATATAGGCTATTATATGGCTTTTTGTGTCAAAAATGGATAAAATGTGGCTTTTTCTGACAAAATTGGTCTTTTTGAGGCTTATTTTGCTGAAGCTTTTAGTTAACATCACCCTGACAATGAGAGACATAATAAAGATTTTCTCAGACAAAATAACACAGATGTTTTCTCATAAAATGGGACTTCAAGTGGTCTTTTTCTGACAATTAATAAAAGAGGCTTTTTTTCTGGACAAAAACTGGGACTTTTTCAGGCTTTTTCTGACAAAATGGGATTTAAGAAAAATAATGAATTGTATCTGGATCAACACTGGCTGCAGCTTATTTAGACCCTAGGTTCTAAGATTATCTTGTATCTCAAAGAGAATTACTGCACAGTCATTGTGTAATGTGATCTTAACAATCCTTTCTCTTTACAGCAGCACCATGCTGACTGTATAAGAGTATTTACCTGACAAAACATATGGGTTACAGTTTCTTACCAGGATAAATACCATAGGTAACAGATAAACATCTTGCTTAAGGTACAAAAACTTTTAGACTTGTAAGCACAACTTGGTAAGGATTTGGAAAAATCGTGTGCTGCGTCAAAAAACTCTGCATGAAGCTGTCTGATCAGAATCTGTACTAATTTGTTGCATATTTTTGATAAATATGTCTAACTTGCATGAAGTTGTTATAAAAAAATTGTAGAGGTATAGCTTCCTTACTAGTTGCTAATACTCACTCAAATATAACAGAAGGTTCACAACTGGTCATACGGTGTCATGATATTGTGACTGGGTATAGTATCATGACAGATGTTTATGGTATGTTATATATTACACTTTTTATACATTTTATACATAGTGAAGGCAGCACTATATCTGCTTCAAGTGGACACCATCTCAAGGTAACTGAAATACTGTTGGTGGGACAATAAACCCAGTAAACACAGAGCAAAAAGTACAGGTTATTCTTAAATGCAGCAGGCAATGACTTCTCCAGCAGTGACTGTCAAAGTTTTCTTTCCTTTTCCACTCTCATTAGATCTCAAATGATGTAACTTTAGCTAGTTTTATCCCTCTTAAATCAAAGATAAATCTACCAGATAGGCTGTTTGCTTGCATCATTTATATGTATTTTACCAGATCATTATGTGTTGATGGAATAAACAGGGGGAACTTATCAACACAACTTATTTCAAAATGAAGAGTGGATAAAGAGACCTAAATGCAATTTGTGATGCAATTAATCTGTAATTATTTGCTAAATGCACAGGATGTGTTAGACAGATTTTAGAGGATTTTATGAGTTGAAAATGAAGGTAAAATGGGAGGAAATTATAGTTTTAGGTAATAATATATGAAAAATGTATTAATTGATATCTCAAAAGGAAAGCTTAATATAGCATAATTTTGAGTTAATTAGAACTAATTAACAACATGTCCGTTATCATATGCAGAGCACTTGGATTTGCATATTTGGGATAAAAAACCCACCACAACAACAATTTTGTCATATTATTTGAGAAAAAGATTGCATATTTTGGATAAAAAGCCTATCACAACAACAACTTTGTCATATATTTGAGAAAAAGATTGCATATTTTGGTTGAAAAACTCACCACAACAACAGCTCTGTCATATTCTATAATTATATAAATAATTATAGCTGCTCTTAGAATCAACTGATATTGCATTTTTGACACTGTCATTTTCACAACTTATGTTACATCAGTGGTTGCCATCATCTTGAAAGTTCTTTAAATTAATTAGCTTTCCTCTTAACTGCATGTATAGACTTAAATAATTAGATATTAAGATTTACACCTGATGACATATGTATGTGTATATATATATATATATATATATATATATATATATATATATATATATATATATATATAAATATATATATATATATAACTTGCTTAAGCAGGGCTGGAAGGAGCATTTGTTTATTTGTGAGCCAGACTGGCCCACCCTGGTATAAACTGATGCCCAGGGGAGAGATTCAACTGATCAAATCACAAAACCAGTCTCTATGTCTAGAAAATAATGTTACCAGTAACTTTATTTGTTGTGTGAAAAGGGTTGGAAGACCAGTCAACTTGCGTTATTTATGGTACGAGTTTTGTTGTTTTTTTTTCACCAGAAAATATCACAAAAGCCATGTCGAATTTCAGTATGGTCTTTTGTTTTATTTGAGGAACAGTGAAGAAACCTTAAGACTCTAACTATAAAAAATAACCTCAAAGTGATTATTCATTTTGAACAGTTATTATACAAAATTCTGCCCATACTATTAACATCGTATAAGTTAACGTCTCCTAGACAAGTGGCCTTAAATAAGGAAAAAAACAGTTTTCGTTTGATGTTTGTCTCATAATAACAAAACATGTCAAGAGCTGCATGCCTGCATCAATGTGTTCTTCTTGAGCATTTGTTTTTGGTTTGTCATAAGTGCAGCATAAAAATATAGGTTGTTAGTTTTTAACCCTTAGCTTGCTACATTTTGTTAAAAAAAACATGCTGAATTCTCAGATTTTTTAGCTTTAATATTATATATGTTACACATTTTAGCTTTAATATTATATATGTTACACATTTTAGCTTTAATATTATATATGTTACACATTTTAGCTTTAATATTATATATGTTACATATTGGGGTTACTTGTCAAGGTAAACAGAGATCGAGCAGCAAAAAGTATAGATCCTGATTAGACAGCACCTAGACCTGGCTGATCTGGAACCACACTCTTTGTCAAAGTCGTATACTTACTGCTAAGCCCCATGCAATTAGTCTTATAAGATTTGTCTTAATTGTAAGCAAATGTCATAAGAATTAAATTATTGGTATTACTAAATGGGGTGTTGACAGGACCTTAAGTCTGTCGTATATTAAAGTGCCTCACAAGGTTCATGTCATCCTGAGAAACGTTATGATTAATTACATATAACTGGCATGACCCATTAAATGTGCTATCCAACACTTTTCTTATATCAATTACATGCAATAATATCTTACCAATGTTTGGGGGAATTGAGGCATACTTTCCACAAAATTTAAATTTTGATTTAAGAAAAGATCTTTCTAAACACTATCTCAATTGTAAGACAGTACACATCATGAAAAAAATGGATACTCCCTTTAAATTAAATTAAATATACTACCCTCCCCTCAAAGGATTTAAATCTTGGTTATTTTTCCTTTACACAGTAATTGTGACGCTGCAGTTTTCAGGGAGACTGTTTAACCTATATAACTATATAATATTATTCATCTAGTCATCTTCTGTACACCCTTAATAGACGCTATTATTAGCAAGAATCCTAATTGAAAGTTTTTAATTTCAAGAACCATCTATACCTTAGCTTTTCTATGATAAAGATGGGTCATTATTGCACTTAATTTACATAATATATTTCATACAAAGTGACTGTTATGGAATGAAGCCCATAATGATACAAGTAATACAAAAACTGGTCGTCCCTTTCACTTCAGATAGTTATGAACTGTCACTCTTAATATACAGCAAAAGTTATGCCTGGTGATATCTTCGAAATTAACTTTGCATGCTACCCACACCAAAATCGCAAGCTTAAATAAGCTTGCGGCAAGTTTGCGACAAGATTGCGGTAAGATTGCAACCAAGCGTGTTGCAATCTTATTTAAGCTTGCGGTAAGATTGCGATAAGAAAGCCGCAATCTTAAAATTAAGCTTGCAAGGTTGCGATAGGAACCATTACGATCTTGATTGCTCGCTTGACTGCTCGCTTGCAAGCTTGCGCAATCATGCCAAGCGAGCGGTTTGGCTCGCTTAGAAGCTCGCTTGCACGCTTGGCAAGCTTGCAAGGTTGCGATAGGAACCATTACGATCTTAATTGCTCGCTTGCAAGCTTGCGCAATCATGCCAAGCGAGCGATTTGGCTCGCTTGCACGCTTGGCAAGCTTGCAAGGTTGCGATAGGAACCTTTACGAGCTTGATTGCTCGCTTGCAAGCTTGCGCAATCATGCCAAGCGAGCGGTTTGACTCGCTTGCTCACTTATCTCATGCGTGCGGTTTGGCACGCTTGCAAGCTTGCGCCATCATCCCAAGCTTGTGGGTTGTTTTTTTCTTTGCTTGATCAAATCCGTTGAGTGGCTAAGGTTGTGGCTAGATTGACATAAATAAAATCACTAGATAACATTTGTGGTTTTCACTTAAAAATCCGATGCAACAAAAAAATTTACAGGGAAAATAACACAACAGAAAGATACTAAATATATTCCACTTAGACAATGGCAAAAACTCAAAGAATAAGTGGTCATTTATTAAAGAAAACAACTAAAAGATGCTTATCAATTAATTTATATTCTTAACCCATAGCTCGCTAAGCACTTATTATTAATATGAGAAAGCATGACAAGCCATTTTCGAGGGTCTAGCAAATAGGATTTTAAATGATTAAATCAAACTTAAGTATCAATTTATTTATCATTAAGAATAAAATACATACAATGCACTCAAGAAATAGAACCACAGGTATTGTGTTCAAAAACAGTTCATAGTCCGTTCTTGTTGATTTCTCAGATGACAACTCTAGTTCAGCTTGTGGGAATCTTGCATCCTTCCTCTTAACTGCACAGCAAATGTATTTTTTCTCCAATTACGTCTGAAAAAAAATAAAAAATTCCAACATTCTGCATTATTTAAAAAAAATTGTTCATTACCTGATTTTTTATTTAGCAATGAAAGATTTATTTAGTATGTAAGGGTCTTGTGTTATTTGTACCACACAGGCACCTAATGATTTTTCAGTCAAATTTGGATGCAGAGTAAGTGTTCAAAGATTGAAAGAAATAGATTGGAAATTTTACAAAAAACAAGGAAACAAACAAAAAACCTAATTAGATGCTGACACAAACTTTTACACCTTTGTCATGATGCAAACTTACCTATTCTTTAACAGCAATTTGAAAACAGCAACAAATAACAGGAGCTATAGGCAAAAGCACCCCCATATTTTATATGTTTAAAGCCTCAGCTGAGAAATGCTGAACTAACTAAAAAGTAAAGCTTAACGAAATACTATCTTGGTTATTTTATAAGCATTAATATGCACAAAGGGGTAAAAGTAAAACATCGGACCTGGTAGTGCAATCCGTAGAGTGCCGGCTCCCGGTACTAGAGGCATTGGGTTCAGTCTGGGCTGCAACATACCAAAGTCATGTTAAATGGTAGTGTTATTGCTCTCTTGCTAATACTCAAGCAAATAAACAGCTAGTTCTATGACTAGTCAGTCAGGTGTCAGGATAATGTGACTGGGTGTATCATGCCAGGTGTTCATGGCATGCTAAAATCAGTAAAAACAGCTTTATATTGGCTTCAATTGAACACTGTCTTCAAATAAATTGTTGGTGATTTGATTGTTTATTAGGTTTATTGAGCCACCAACATTAGTACTGGTATTTCAGTTATCTGGAGACGGTGTTCACTTGAAGCAGATATAGTGCTGCCTTCACTGTGTATAGCATGCCATGAACAAATAACATGATACCACATCCAGTCATATTATCCTGACACCAGGCCAACCATAAACACACAGATAAATAAAAAGCCAGTAAATTCAAAATGTATGGTTATTACAGCAAGATTATTTTTTTTATTAATGTAAGTGAATACAGAGAACAAAGGAAATTTAAATTTAAAATATACCAACTAATTTTAATATTATAATATTGCAATTAAAACAGGGGCGCCCATGGCTGAGCGGTTAGAATCGCTGACTTGAAGCTCCTCAGCCTCTCACCGCGTGGGTTTGAGTCCTAGTCGGGGTGAGAACTTCCATGTAGGGAGGTTTTCCTCCACCAATAATTAGCTGGACGTCGCCAATATGGCCATAAATGTGTCAGTGCGATGTAACAAAAAATCAAACAAAATCAAAACAACATATGATTTCCCAAAAATGACATCTTCATGTACCAACAGCTGTGCCATGCAATTAATAATAAACATGGTAGTGCTAAAAGGTAGCAAATGCATTAATACAAGAACTGGTACAAATGGTCAAAATGTAACATAGTTATCTAAATACCTTTTGTCTGTCATCCATGCGTTGCTCTTCACTGACCTCCTTATTGACATCCGTCTGCACCTCCGATTCTTTTTTTGTTCACTTGCATCTGGCTGTTTCAAACTATTACAGAAAATAAAATACTTTACATGAGTGGCAATGCCATACTAGCAAACACAGTTATGTATGTGTTCAATCATCATGTACAGGTTATCTTGGATGTCTCTATTACCGGTGACCTAATTTTTTTTTTTTAACACAACAATGTTATCAACAACAAAAAATATTGTGTAGCCACTTGAAACCGTTTTATGTGCCTTTATTCCTATAGTATGGAATGTATCCATGTGTAATGTCCGGTAACTAGATATTACCGTTAATAGGGTCACTCTAAAATAAACAATATTACAAAAATGTCTTACGTTTGAACTTGTCAGAACCGTATCAACTCTAACTAAAGCATAAATTAAATATACAGCGGAAAACACGTGTTTATGGAAAAGTCAACGATTTCAGAAAACGTTTGTGATAAGAAAAAACTAAAGTGAAATGTCGGAACTGAAAAAGATCGTGAAAACATTTGACACGTTAATTTTGCATTCTGAACCGTTAATGTACTAAACTTACTACGTAAAGAAAACCTGATTTAAAATGTGGTGCTTCTTATACTTGTTTAAGTAGATCAATGTCTCACCTCTGCTTAGTAGTCCAGTGAAGGAAAGTCAATTTTTTCATCTTTTTCATCACATTTTTTTGCATTTCGTTGAAAATTGGCGCGGCCGGAAGTGTAGACTGCGCATGTGCTATTGTAAATCGGGACCGTTCGGCGATTTCTTCGGTTATTTTCCGAAAGTTACGATTGACTTTTACTAAAATACCGTAAAAGCGACTTTTAAACTTTTATTATTAAATGGTGTTTATTCACAGTCCCAATAAAGTAAGAGTGGTTTTAACATGATACTCTTCTGTCTGTTCTGTTATTTTGTTGTCATATTAGATATTAGACTGTAGATCTACTTGACCAGGTTTTCGAAAGACAACAAAAAGTTATTAAAAAACTGACATCTTTGGAATGAGATAAAAAAAAAATGTACTGAGCTATTATTACCACATCTTTTGTAGCTGTCTTTAATAGCTTAAAATTGCTTTTGTGATCAGTCAGATCAAGGTCACTGTAACTCATAACAGCAGTTTGCTTTCCATGTCTACTCAGGATTTAGATAGATGTCAAATTTGGAAGTTAACTTGTTTATGGGATGCCAAAGTATGGGATTGTTTTTGTTGTCAATTAGTTTGAAGGACTGAGTCACTGTCACTAAATACAATTTATTTTGTTTATGTTCATTATCTTATTTTTTTAAGGATTAATCAGATTAAGTAGTTAACTAACTATCTCATGGGAAGAATATGTTTGGAATTGCTTTAGGGATCAATTGTTGTCAAGTAAATATATTTTTGGATTTTCTATAAATAACTCAAGATGGGAGTAAGGTATCATTACCAAATTACTTTCTAGGGAGAGTAAATCTGGGACTGTTTTGTATAGGGTTGTGTGATTTCTGTTTAATAATAAATAATGACAAAATAAAATTTTAAAAAAATTGGCAGTTAGTATTTAGAGCTTTTTTATGTCACATTTTGGTAAGCTTTTTTCAACCAACTGTCCATCTAGCTGCATTAACAATTTGCTCGTAAACACTTTAAAGGCTACCGTTTTGATCTGATCTTAACCAACACTGGTGGTCAGAATGTCATTAAATGTTTGTCTGTATGAAATCTTGGATGAGTTAATAAATAGGTCACATGGTCAAAAAGTAGGTGACTTGGTCAGATCTATAAAAACCTTGAGAACACATTAAAATACTTTTTTTTTGGCCTAATCTTCACAGAACTTGACCAGAATCTTTGTTTGCAATAAATCTGGATGTGTAACTGTAGGCAAAGATTTGCTTCAACATAACTTGTAATCACTAGAATCCAAGGCACAGTTGTGAACATTTAGTCTTGTGATTAAATTTTAAAGCCAGTGTCCTCAGGTGAACGATACAGGGCCAGCATAGCTTTCTTGCTGTATATCTGCAAGTGGAACTGGTCATGCTGGTCAAGTTCTCTTTCAAATGTTATTTCTTTAAAGAAATACAAAATAAATTTCTTAATGTCTTGGAATAATTTTATGCTTGCAAGACCACAACCTATCCACAATCCTAATAATAGTTAGTTTTAAGCTTGCAAGATCGCAAGCTTCTTGCAATCTTCAGTGGAATATAAGATTGCAAGCTTGCAAGACCGCAAGCTTCTCGCAATCTTAATTGTATTTAAGATTGCGAGAAGTGTGCGAACAAAACCTAACCGCAACCTTAATTTCTATGCAAGCGAGCACGCTCGCATCCGCGACCATAATATTTAAGAATTGCAATCTTATTAAGATTGCGGCAAGCTTGCGCAAACTTGTCGCAAACTTGTGACGAGCTTGTCGCAAGCAAGCGTTTTGGTGTGGGTATAACTTTTAACTGGCTAAGCATGAATTTATCAGGTTTGTACAATTTCTGTAGACTCTGAATTGCCAGCTCGAGCTGAAAGCTGTCTGCTCAAGATCTGCACTATTTGGTACAGCCTGAGGCTTACAGTTTGATATCTTACATAACTTTACATAACAAAAATTTTATGAGCATGTAACAAGAGATTTAGAACTCATTATTAGCAAATGTAGCATGATGTAAGAAAAAAATGGGAACCAGCTTTTTTGTGGATCCTTTCAGAAAAAAATAAAATATTTTTTATCCCCATGTTGTAGACAAGTGACACTTGTGAATGTAGTTTATCCAATCGAAATGCTACATCACCATGAAGTAAAGTCAGTCATTTTATCACGATAGTGGTACATTTATTACAGTTTCCAAATTTTGATTAATGACTTGTTTTCGCGTGGGCTTTCCAGTGGACCACTCATACTGCTGGTGTTTTATGGTCTGTTTTTTATTGTCACAAGCTTACACAGAAGGAATGAAAAACTTTGTGTAAATAACGATCATCTGTCTCGCAGATCCAGGAACTTATTTAAACCTGAGATGCCAGAAATTGGTCACACTTTGACATATAGTGTAAATAGTGTAAACCCAGGTCACAACTTGGCAAAGTGTGTATATCCAGGATGTCACACCTGGCAGAAGTGTAAACCCAGGAGGTCACACCTTGGTAAAGTGTGTAAATCCAGGAGGTTACACCTTGGCAAATAATGTGTAAATCCAGGAGGTCACACCTTGGCAAATAGTGTAAATCCAGGTGGTCACACCTTTTACCAATAGTGTAAATCCAGGAGGTCACACCTTTTACCAATAGTGCAAATCCAGGAGGTCACCTTTTAACCAATAGTATAAATCCAGGAGGTCACACCTTGGCAAATAGTGCAAATCCAGGTGGTCACACCTTTTACCAATAGTGTAACCCACACCAAAACCGCAAGCTTAAATAAGCTTGCGACAAGTTTGCGACAAGATTGCGGTAAGATTGCAACCAAGCGTGTTGCAATCTTATTTAAGCTTGCGGTAAGATTGCGATAAGAAAGCCGCAATCTTAAAAGTAAGCTTGCAAGTTTGCGATAGGAACCATTACGATCTTGATTGCTCGCTTGATTGCTCGCTTGCAAGCTTGCGCGATCATGCCAAGCGAGCGGTTTGGCTCGCTTAGAAGCTCGCTTGCACGCTTGGCAAGCTTGCAAGTTTGCGATAGGAACCATTACGATCTTAATTGCTCGCTTGCAAGCTTGCGCGATCATGCCAAGCGAGCGGTTTGGCTCGCTTAGAAGCTCGCTTGCACGCTTGGCAAGCTTGCAAGTTTGCGATAGGAACCATTACGATCTTAATTGCTCGCTTGCAAGCTTGCGCGATCATGTCAAGCGAGCGGTTTGGCTCGCTCAGAAGCTCGCTTGCACGCTTGCAAGGTTGCGATAGGAACCTTTACGAGCTTGATTGCTCGCTTGCAAGCATGCGCAATCATGCCAAGCGAGCGGTTTGACTCGCTTGCTCACTTATCCCATGCGTGCGGTTTGGCACGCTTGCAAGCTTGCGCTATCATCCCAAGCTTGCAGGATTGTTCACTTAATAGCTTGATCATCCCAAGCTTGTGGGTTGTTTTTTTCTTGGCTTGATCAAATTCGTTGAGTGGATAAGGTTGTGGATAGATTGACATAAATAAAATCACTAGATAACATTTGTGGTTTTCACCTAAAAATCTGATACAACAAAAAATTTACAGGGAAAATAACACAACAGAAAGATATCACTAGATAACATTTGTGGTTTCACCTAAAAATCTGATACAACAAAAAATTTATAGGGAAAATAACACAACAGAAAGATACTAAATATATTCCACTTTAATTAAAGACAATGGCAAAAAACACAAAGAACAAGTGGTCATTTATTAAAGGAAACAAATAAAAGATGCTTATCAATTAATTTATATTCTTAACCCATATCTCACTAAGCACTTATTATTAATATGAGAAAGCATGACAAGCCATTTTCGGGAGTCTAGCAAATAGGATTTTAACTGATTAAATCAAACTTAAGTATCTATTTATCATTAAGAATAAAATACATACAATGCACTCAAGAAATAGTACCACAGGTATTGTGTTCAAAAACAGTTCATAGTCAGTTCTTGTTGATTTCTCAGATGACAACTCCAGTTCTGCTTGAGAGGATCTTGCATCCTTCCTCTCACCTGCACAGCAAATGTATTTTTTCGCCAATTACATCTGAAAAAGAAAAAAAAATCCAACATTATGCATTATTTAAATTTATTTTTTTATTACCTGATTTTTTTATTTAGCAATGTTAGACCTATTTAGTATGTGAGGGTCTTGTGTTATTTGCACCACACAGGCACCTTATGATTTTTCTGTCAAATTATGATACAGAATAAGTGTTCAAAGATTGAAAGAAATAGATTGGAAATTTTACCAAAAAACGGAAATAAACAAAAAACAAATTTAGATGCTGACACAAACTTTTACAGCTCTGGTCATGATGCAAACTTGCCTATTCTTTAAAACAGCAATTTGAAAACAGCAGCAAATAACAGGAGCTATAGGCAAAAGCACCCCCATATTTTCTATGTTTAAAGCCTGAGCTGAGAAATGCTGAACTATCAAGTACAGCTTAACGAAATACTATCTTGGTTACTTTATAAGCATTAATATGCACAAAGGGGTAAAAGTAAAACACCAGACCTGGTAGCGCAATCAGTAGAGTGCTGGCTCCTGGTACTAGAGGCATCGGGTTCAGTCTGGGCTGCAACATACCAAAGTCATGTTAAATGGTAGTGTTATTGCTCCCTGGCTAATACTCAAGCAAATAGACAGGTAATTCTATGACTGGTCAGTCAGGTGTCAGGATAATGTGACTGGGTGTATCATGCCAGGTGTTCATGGCATGCTATAATCAGTAAAGACAGCTCTATATTGATTTCGATTGAGCACTGTCTTCAAATAAATTAAATATTGTTGGTGGTTTGATTGTTTATTGGGTTCATTGTGCCACCAACAGTAGTATTTCAGTTATCTGGAGACGGTGTTCACTTGAAGCCGATATAGTGCTGCCTTCACTGTGTATAGTATGCCGTGAACAACTGACATGATACCACACGCAGTCACATTATCCTGACACCAGGCCAACCATAAACACACAGATAAAGCCAGTAAAATCAAAATGTAAGTTATTACAGCAAGATTTTTTTTTATTAATGTAAGTGAATACAGAGAACAAAGGAAATTGAAATTTAAAATATACTAATTAATTTTAATATTATAATATTGCAATCAAAACAGACTTGCTGACTTGAAGCTCCTCAGCCCTTCACCGCGTGGGTTCGAGTCCTGGTAGGGGTGAGAACTTTCATTTAGGGAGGTTTTCCTCCACCAATAATTACCTGGACGTCACCAATATGGCCATAAATGTGTCAGTGCGATGTAACAATAAACATTTACAAAATCAAAACAACATGCTTTCCCAACAATGACAACTTCATGTATAAACAGCTGTGCCATGCAATTAATGATTAACACTGTAAATGCTAAAAAATAGCAAATGCATTAATACAATAACTGGTACAAATGGTCAAAATGCTGCATAGTTATCTTTGTACCTTTTCAACTTTTGTCTGTCATCCATGCGTTGCTCTTCACTGACTTCCTTATTGACATCAGTCTGCAATTCCGATTCTTTTTTGTTCACTTGCATCTGGCTGTTTCAAACTATTACAGAAAATAAAATACTTTACATGAGTGGCAATACCATACAAGCAAACACAGTTTATGATGTGCTCAACCATCATGTACAAGTTATCTTGGATATCTATTACAGGTGACCTAAATTTATTTTTTAACACAACAATGTAATCAACAACAAAAATATTGTGTTGCCACTTGAAACCGTTTTATGTGCCTTTATTCCTATAGTATAAAATGTATCCTTGTGTAAACTCAGAAATATCCGGTAACTGGATATTACCGTTAATCGGGTCACTCTAAAAAAAACAATATTACAAAAATGTCTTACGTTCGAACTTGTCAGAACCTTATCAACTCTAACTGAAGCATAAATTAAATATACAGTAGATAACAAATGTTTATGGAAAAGTCAACGGTTTCAGAAAACGTTTGTGATAAGAAAAAACTAAAGTGAAATGTCGGAACTGAAAAAAAAATGGCGAAAATATTTGACACGTTAATTTTGCATTCTAAACAGTTAATGTACTAAACTCACTACGTTAAGAAAACCTGATTTAAAATATGTTGCTTCTTATACTTGTTTAAGTAGATCAATGTCTCACCTCTGCTTAGCAGTCCAGTGAAGGAAAGTCGATTTCTTCATCTTTTTCATCACATTTTTTGCATCTCGTTGAAAATTGGCGCGGCCGGAAGTGTAGACTGTGCTGTTGTAAATCGGGACCCCTCGGCGATTTCTTCAGTTATTTTCCGAAAGTTACGATTGACTTTTACTGAATCACCGTAAAAGCGACTTTCAAACTTGTATTATTAAATGGTGTTTATTCACATTCCCAATAAAGTGAGAGTGGTTTTAACATGATACTCTACTGTCTGTTCTGTAATTTTTTTTGTCCTACTAGATATTAGACTGTAGATCTGCTTGACCAGGTTTTCGAAAGACAACAACAACAAAAAAAAGTTATAAAAAAACTGACTTCTTTGGAATTGGATCATTTTTTTACTGAGCTATTATTACCAAATGTTTTGTAGCTGTCTTAAATGATAACATAGTTAAATATTGCTTTTGTGATCAGTCAGGTCAAGGTCACTGTAACTTAATTAGCAGTTTGCTTTCCATGTCTAGGCAGGATATATATTGATATCAGATGTAGATATTGATATCAAATTTGGTAGTTAGCTTGTTTATGGGATACCCAAGTTTGGAATTGTTTTTGTTGTCCATTAGTTTGATGGACTGAGTCACTGTTACTAATTAAATTTTATTTTGTTCCTGTTCATTATCTTCTTTTTTGAGGATTGATCAAGTTAAGTAGGTAACTAGCTATCTCATGGGAAGAATTAATATGTTTAGAATTGCTTAAGGGATCAATTGTCGTCAAGACAAGTTATAAAATATATTTTTGGATTTTCTATAAATAACTCAAGACAGGAGTAAAGTAGTGTTACCAAATTACTTTCTAGGGAGAGTAAGTCTGGGACTGTATTGTATATGGTTGTGTGATCTCTGTTTAATAATAAATAATGACAAAATAAAGTTTAAAAAATTGGCAATTAGTACAATGTATTTGGAGCTATTTTATGTCACATTCAGCCGAGCTTTTCTCATAACCAACTGTCCATCTAGCTGCATCAACAGTTTGCTCGTAATCACTTTAAAGGCTACCGTTTTGATCCTATCTTAACCAACGCTGGTCAGAATGTCATTAAATGTTTGTCTGTATAAAATCTTGGATGAGTTAATAAATAGGTCACATGATCAAAAAGTAGGTGACTTAGTCAAATCTATAAAAACCTTGAGAACAAGACTTTTTGGGGGCCTAATCTTCACAGAACTTGACCATGTTTCATGTCTCTTTCAATGTTATTTATTTAAAGAAATACAAAATAAATTTCTTAATGTCTTGGAATAATTTTATGCTTGCAAGACCACAACCTATCTGCAATCCTTATGTTAATTAATTTTAAGCTTGCAAGACCGCAAGCTTATCGCAATCTTTAATGGAATAGAAGATTACAAGCTTGCAAGGCTGCAAGCTTCTCGCAATCTTAATGGTATTTAAGATTGCGAGAAGTGTGCGAACAAAACCAAACCGCAACCTTAATTTCCAAGCAAGCGAGCGTGCTCGCATCCGCAACCATAGAATTTAAGAAATGCAATCCTATTAAGATTGCGGCAAGCTTGCGCAAACTTGTCGTAAACTTGTGACGAGCTTGTCGCAAGCGAGCGTTTTGGTGTGGGAAATCCAGGAGGTCACCTTTTTACCAATAGTGTAAATCCAGGAGGTCACACCTTTTACAAATAGTGTAAGTCCAGGAGGTCACACCTTGATAAATAGTGTGTAAATCCAGGAGGTCACAGATTTTACAAATAGTGTGTAAATCCAGAAGGTCACACCTTGGCAAATAGTGTGTAAACCCAGGAGGTCACACCTTTTACAAATAGTGTAAATCCAGGAATTCACACCTTGATAAAGTGAGTAAATCCAAGAGGTCACACCTTGGCAATTAGTGTAAATCCAGGAGGTCCCACCTTTGCAAATAGTGTAAATCCAGGAGAAGCTTGCTGATCAAGATCTACAATGTGTGATTCTTAATTTCTGGCATATGCTGCATAACATTTGCATTAAAACTTAGTAGAGCTTCTTGACAACTGTAGCATTCTTAAGACTTGGTCACCGTGTGGCTTATTATAATGCAATTAGTGCTAAATACCTGTTTGTATAAAATTAGTTCATAATTAATTTCTTTGCATTTGGAATGGATTGTTTTAGTAACATATTTCCATACAAGTTTCCATACTGGATGGTGTTTTACCCAAAACTTCAGATTTGCCAATGCGCGGGCACAGTTTTCAGCTATTAACCAATGTGAAATTATTGTTTGATAACAGTCTCATTCAAAGATAACAGGGCATATATTTTTTTCCCAACCTATTATCAAAAAGTGACAGATTCTGATCATAGTGCTCCGAGCAGCTCCATGTGATCACCTTGTGTACACTTTTTTTCTTCTAGATCAGTTTATTCTCGAGCCCTTCTTTTTTGGTTTCACCAAGCTCTCATTATGAACACTGGATTAGGGATGCACCATGAGACCTAGATGATTCTGTCTGTTTGTTCTCACTCAATTGTCACATCTCCTCCTTGTAATAAACCGGAATTTCAAGCGAGGAAAAAAAAAACCACTTCAAAACTAAGGCTTTGCTTAAAATAGATGCTCATCACCACGGTAACGGGATTTCACTGTGCCAAATTTAGCCTGCACGAGCTCCCTAATGGAAGTTTTAAGACTTTACCTGCTTATTAATGATAAGAGATACCAAGACTGTAGATCCAGATCAGCCAGCTTTATAATGGAGCTCTATGATCAGGATCTGCACTGTTTGCTGTAGTGCAGCAGACAATGTTTACTTTTCTTTTGATGTATTTGTAAGCAAATATTAGATAAATAATAAGGGTTATTTACAAAAGAGGAGGGCTTAGAGAAAAGGTGCCTCAGTGCCCTACATTCAACTGGAAGAGACTTCTAAATTATAGATAATTTCTTTCTTGTCATTGCGGAGGTCGAATTAAATTAGGGAATTTCTAAACCGGCATGGTAGCATCATTCATCATCAGAAGACATTCTGTGTAGGTAATACATTCTCTTCACAAAGACATTAATTAATTGCTATTTATTTTGTTCTCGTAGCAGAAGAATGCATCCTTATATTTGACATTGTGTGGGGCAATATTAGGAAAATACCTAACGGTGGATCGCTATGTCTGAAATTTCAAACTCTCAGTTTTCTTGATTAATTTGCATAAGGTGAATGCAATGCAGAACAATCTTTCTATGGTACTGTTCAGTGCTAAGCTGATACTGACAAAGACCACACACATTTTTAAGGGATTGAATAAGTCATACGTAACTTGTGAAACTTGGGAGGTAAAAAATTGCCTTAATCATCCTCATGCTACATTTCCAAATCCTGTAGTTTACAATAGTTCTTTTTTAGCAGCTATGTCAAAAAGTTACTAATCCTCTTGCCAGTGACCTGTAAGCAAGTAGTGCAGATCCAGCCAGAATTGGCTAATCAGGATCTATGCTATTCACAAATGCTTACATTTATGCACTAAGATTTGATGCACTAAACTATCACCATCTCCATTCTCTTCCCATCAGATCAGTACAGATAGTTTTTCTCTCTGGGTGTTCTTATTTTTATATACGTATTAGGCTCTGATTACATATTTCCGACGATTATAACTGCACATGTCAATATAATCATCCTCAAGGCATGCTTTTGGGCATGGTGTTAAAGAGTCATCATATTAAAAAACAGCATCAGCTTGGCAGTTGGGGTTTTATTTCAGTTATAGTCATGGCTAAAAAACATTTCGCAGAGGTCTTTTACCCGATCTCACTAACTTAAAAAAGCAACATCAGCATCGCAGTGAAGGTCTTTTTTCAGTTAAAGTAACAGCTAAAAGCACTTTCATAGAGGACATTTAGCTTGATCTACAGTGCAATGGTGGTTCTATTCAGACATTTGTCTGGGGTCTTCTTGTAATAAGGGTTATATAATATTTCACTGGAAGACATCTTTATAAACATATTTTTTCGGCTTGACTTGTGAAACAAAATATTCAGAAATAATAGCAATAATTGACCAGTGATTGGGCTCAACTTTAATCCAAATGACCTGAAAGTCACTGGTTGAAATCTGTCAAAATCATAACATTGACTATGCTCAAATTAAAAAGTGATAATGGTGTAGGTGGCCATGCAAAAGTTAATTACATAAGACAAGCATTTAACAAGATCCAACGATTCAGTAAGCAGAACACTGGACTTTCATACAATAATTCCCAGGTTCTAATCTTACAAAAACCAAGCATTTTAGTTTTGCTTTTATTTATTTATATTTTTTCATATTAAAAGCTTCAAAAATTTATCGACAAATTAGGATTTTGTACTATTTTTAAAGCATTTAAAACTGTTATGAATAAGGTACAACAAGGTGCTTGCCACAGTTATTATGCTGTTTGCTTCCAGCAGTATATGTCTTTGATATTGAAACAAGCTGGTTAAGCCAGTGATATGAAAAATAGATTTTCTTGTGTCAGGGGTCTGATTTACAATATTAATCTAAAGATAACATCAGTTTTGTCTAGAGGTTTAGAAATGTTTCTCTTTCCCAACAGAAAATGTTTGTATCATTGATTTGATCCATCTACATGTAAAACTAGTACATGTACTTTTTTCTGAATTTATCAAATTCATTAGAAAAAAAATCCTTACAAATTTTGGCCAGGATAAGAAAATAATTATATTGTAATTATTTTTCTAAATTAACTGATTTTTGGAGGCAAGATATAAACTGATTTTGTCTATAACGAACATGCATAATACTCCTTTGTATAAATGGGATAATCCTGCAGTACAAAGAAAGAACAAAGATATTCTACATAAGACTTTATGGTAACTGGTATGAAAGAATATATTTATGATCCATGTGTTATCTTTGATGGTTGTTCTTGTTGGAGGTATAACTGTGAAGGGTTGGTACCAAAACACGATCTAAAGCATTTGTGAAACCTTACCTTAGATCTCGGCTGAAAATCTGAGCGAGCTAAAATATGACCATCAAAGTCTTTAAAGCTCTTACCTGCTTAATGTGCTTTGATCAAGCTTATGCAAATAGTGTAGATCCTGATTAGCCAGCACCCACCAGGAGTTGTTTGGTTTGGATCTACACTTTATGCTGCTTGTTATATATTATGTGTGTTGTTTACTGAGAATTTAGGATGGGATAACATTGAATATAGCATGCCAAGGATTGAACTGATGCCTTACATCTGAGCTGATAATATTAGGGACCTAAAATGGGACCATCAAAGACTTAGTTTGAAGGTGTATATAATCTTAGGGACCTAAAATGGGACCATCAAAGACTTAGTTTGAAGGTGTATATCGTTAAGTTGGATAGGGTGGGTACAAGTCTTATATTTTGAAGGTGTTTATTGTTAAGTGGGGGTAGGATGGGTGCTTGTTCATTCAGGTGACTGTATATTTGAAGCCTTTAAAGAATAGTTAGTGTGTGTATGTATGTTGATAGGTTGGATGAGGTGTTTGTACCTTTATGGATCTAGGGTGGGGATATGTCTTAGAATGTTCTTTTGAGCTCTATTTGAGCATGTGTTGCCATTTATTGCTTTTGATAGTCTTGTTTGGTCTCATATTTTTCAGACACAATCAGCACTTGTTTGTGAGGGTAGATGTACTTTTATGTTTCTTTTAAGGGTGGGAAAATGACTTAGAAGGTTTGTTTGGCATGTGTTACCACCATACATTGACTTGTTTTGTCTTGTATTTTTCAAACACTATCAATACTTGTTTGTTCTTTGGTTATGTTCCTGTTTAGGAATTCAGTGCTAGTTATATGTTAGTTATGTATTGTTGTTGATAGTGTAAACTGTTTTTAAAATAAAGCAATAGATGTCAATAACATACTTAAAATTTAAGCTGTAATTATACTACACACATTTTCTTTTTAACAAGAGATCACATTTCAAGATGGGAAAATGTATGTTAATTGTTCTTTATCTTTTACTAAAATATATAAATATATATTGTATAAAAATAACCCCACAAAAAAACACTCCATACACCAAAATACTAGTATAATTATCAAAAGTAAGCACAACGACACAAAAGACAAATTAATTTTCATTCTCAGCATCTTTAATTTAATGTATAAATTTGAATTTGTATTTCAAATATATTTCACTGTTGCTTTATGTCTTCCATTTTCCAATTTTGAATTAAGGCACATTACAATTTTAAAAAAGTATTCCAAAATGATAAACAATAAAAGAACAAAAAAAGAAGAAAAAAAAAGAGGAAAGTTTTGTTTTTATGCCTCTGTTGTTTCTGTGACATTTTGTATCATACTGATACATTTTATTTTCTGTTCTTTGTTGTCTTGCAGCTAAGCCTGTCTGTAGCTTATGTTACATAAATTTCACTTCTCTGGTGTTTGCATGTTTGGCTTAGATTTTGTTTTCAGATCGGAAATTGATAGCACAATACAATTGCTGTATGCATATTGATGAGAGAATGATTTAAAATGCTCTAGCTGAAAGTAAACGTGAACAGAGATAGTTCTGTTTTGCACCTATCAGTCACTCATTGTCTGCTGAACAAGAAATGATCAGGTTTTGGCAAATAGTATGGAACCAAATCTGGCAGCTCTTGTTTGAAGTTGTTTGGTCAGGATTTACACCTGCTGCTGAGTCTTTATAGGAATCTTTGCCAACTTTTGTATGAAATTAGTTCAGTAACTAGAATTAACAATGGCTTATCAATCCTTAACTTGTTACATGCTAATTACCAGAGTAATTCTTAGTCATCTTCTTGCAATTACATGCAAAGGTGCCTTAAGACATATTTCTAGAGATTCTGCAGCAAAGAGTGCAGATCCTGATCAGACAGTTCCAACCTGGGACCAGGCTGATCTGTATTTAGACTGTTTGTCAAAGTTGTATAAATATGTGATTAGCAAGCTAAGTGTTAACATATACAGCGGAAGAAGGGTCGACACACACACACACGTAACTGATACCAGACTTTTTGTATTTTTGTCTCTTAATACTGTATGTGGTAATAGAAATTGGCTCATTTTAGAGAAAATTTAGAATGGGTTATTATGCATTTTGAATGGATGTTGTACATAATAACTAGAGGTTAGAATTGCTGAAACAATTCGAAATGGAGTTTGTAGTTGAAATGATTGAATAATTAATGTTGAAGTTATTCAATAGGACAATAAAATGAGAGAAAATAAGTGTCAGCTAGACTGTTTCAATAAAAGTAAACAAAATGCTGAGTCGCTAAAGTTATATTTTGCTGAATAGAAAATACAATAAAAGGTGGGAATGTTGGGGGGTTGGGGGTTGGGGGTGGATATATACTTGTACAACATTAGTTAAGTGTTCAGAAAACTTTAAAAGATAATCCTGTTGGAACTTATAAAGGTCTCTTAGATTATCAAGGTTTTCTGAATAGTTTAATGGCATACTGTTTTCAAATAAAATTCAAGGCAGACACTGAAAAACACTTAAAAGTTTTATATCTATTATCAGGCATGGTATCTTGATAAGTCTGAGCACTTGTTTATACATTAAAATATTGAATCATAAAGCTTGCCTCATCATAAAATATCTCAGAATAAAGTGTTCATCTAGATTTCCTGCTGGTGGTATAAAAGTTTTGTTTCTAGTTACCCGAAGATGTTTTTAACTTTATATCTTTAATTTTTCTGTCAAAGGCATCCTGGTCATCCTCTTTAGCATCTTTCTTGTCATCATCACTATCTTCATCATCTTTGCTTTGTAAGAAATAAAATGTATAAAACATAAGAACAACTTGTATATCGTATATCAAAAAAGGTGAAATATTTTGTTACAGTCATGTGGATTTCCGGGAAAATATAACTGTGAATGCAGTTAAAAATCCTTAGTACTTATTTAATATTTTTATCAGTTCTCAGTGCTTTGGTCTGAATATTGACAATGGCTTAGAAAATAATTTGTTTTATTATCATTCTTCATAATCAGGTGCACTACTTTGAGGAATTATAGGATGCCAGGATTATATAACTGGGCAGGAGGTTAAATAATTATAAATAATTATGCACAAATCCTGGATATTTTGATTGATTTCTCAGCACTTTCAGCACTTTGATCAAAACATTGAAACTGGAATGGATCAAACAAACTGGAATTTTTAGCTTAAATCTGATGAACCAAGATTATTATTTTTTTAACAAATCTTTGGGAAGTTTGTTTCTGAGCTCTCCTTTTGAAGTTGTTTGAAGAACGATGTATGTCAACAGGCGGTTGCAGAATGGAATTCCCCAATCCAGACTCTGCCCTACAAGACAGAGGTGATCAAATGCTTTCGAAAGAAAACGTTTTCCAATTTTTTTGTCAGATGCTCATTACAGGAACTGCTTTTGTCGAGACTGAGTTCTGATGATTTACTGGCACCACTGTTTGTTTATGATTTCAATGGCACTACCAGAGTTCAATAAATATTTTCATTTATCTTCTTGCATTATTTAAAACACCAGTACTTATTTCTTAGATATGTTCTAACAATAACTTGCAATATATGTACACCTTAGCAGCAAACAGTGTAGGTTTTGGTCAGACAGCTCCTTCATCAGCCGACACATCTGGATCTGTATTATTTGTCTTTAATCTGACTTTGTTTTGTAGATAAAGGGTTAAAAGTGGTATTTTTCACAGTTTATTCATTATGTTACCATTAAACTCAATTGTCGGCTACTTATTAGAATAGTTTAACTGTGGTGAGCATAATGAATACCAACATTAAAGAGCTTTATTGAGAATTATGGGATATGATTTCATGACATTGGACTTACTCTTCTGAAATGTTCCGAATTTTTTAGAGTTCATTTTTTCTCATCCAGAGTTTGAATTTAAGTTATCCTTGATAAGAGAGTCCAAGATGGCTGCTTTGCATTATTTTCTCATCATTCTTTAGCAGGCTGTTTGTCTTGCATTAGCAACTACAAAGCATATTTGTAAATGGGTGTATCGGAGGCTTTGATATGAACTGGAGAATGCAGTAATTTTCATAATTTTTGTAATTCTGTATCTTAAGCACAATTACATCTTATGAAATTTGTATGTATATTTGTAAGGCAAGCAGTGGGATGGCTTCCCGACCTACAACATGTCATAATTAATGGAGATAATTAAATATTTATAAATAAAAAACAACAACAACACAACAACGATGCACTAATTAATGCACTTTATAGATCTGTATCACTTGAAACTCGTTGTCAACTTTTTTTTCATGAGAAAAGACCTGCATTCAATTGTTTGAAAATAGGCATATGTTATAAAACTCTCAAAGATGTGAAGAAATCGATTTACCTGCATCTGTATTTCAAGAGAGGTTACTTACCTTTTTGAAGTTCCTTTCTCCTTCCATTGATGTCTTGTGAAGTTAAATCACCGCACAGAAATATTACACCATTTAGCAAAGAGCTCTCATGGCCAAATCATTAACAGTAGTGGCTTGCAACTTTTCATGCCAGCATGGTACACTTATGATGTAAGGCTGGTTGTTAATTGCCCACTCAAAGTTTATTTAGTTTTTACTCTGCCTCCCTTTCTCTTGCACATGGCTGATGATGTTCTCATTTCGCCTTATGGCAGCCCACACACAGTTGGGCCTATCTTTGCTGTCTTTATTCTATAACAGGGTGGCTTATTTGTCTAGAATACCACCAGGTGAATTTGAGACATTTTAAAAAGTCTGTTCAGAAGATGTTTCATGCAACTTTTTACATATCTTTCTCCTCTGAACATTATTATAAAAATGCAAAATGTACCATAGTTTACCATGAACTACCATGGGATACAGACCACATATTGCCCACAACATAAAACATTGACCACTGTTCTGTTTGGAACATTGGAACATGTTCGTTTATGTTACATATTACGTGAAACCAAATGTCTCTACTATGAACATACTGCCCATCACATCATACATAATGTTCCACTCATCACTTTCAACATTTTGCCCTCCTCTTTACATGTTGCACTCTTTTGAATCCATGAAAAACTAGGACATAGTTTAGTTTAATACATCGATAGCCATTTTGTCACCATTTAGAACAGCTGTTTAAAGGTTTAGTTTTGTCACCATGATTTACTTAACTCGTCACCTACACTATACACATTCCAGGTGACATATATTCAATAACTCAATATTACTAAGACCTTGTTAAACTCTTAGCATGCTAGGTGCTAGTTCATCGTGATGAAGCAAGTTTGGTAGATCCAGATCGGTCAGGTTGGCAGCCATCGTATCAGGATCTGCACTCTTTGCAGCTAAGTCTCTTGAAAAATTTCCCATTACCTGTGTAAAGAGTTGTTGGAGAATCCCTTTCAGTAGGTATGAGTGATAAAGAAATACAGCAAGTTTAGGGTTTAAACAAAGATTTGAAATCTGTCATGTGTCCTTAAAGGTCTGCCAGTCTTTCAACCAGTTGGACAAATAATCAAGTGTTTTTATGTTACCCTGAAACCTAAATATGGTTAACACCTCTTTATGGCAGAGTGACAGATTTATAGAAACACCCCTGCTTAAAATTCATCACCCCTTGTTTGAAATAATCACACATTGTGTAATAATGCTTAAGGTCTTTGGGGAAAAGAGTTGACATATTGTAAAAGAAGATGGCAGGATGATGCCCCTTGTCTAATGGGAAGTTAATTAGGCTTGCATTGCAGACAAATTGGGTGGATCCTCATTTTTCCAAGTCCTTTTTTTTCCAGTCCATGAAGATGTTTGAAAAGAAGGGATAAAGAAATTTAATGTTATGATGATAAAAGAGGGTGTGAAGAATTTGTATGAGTCTATTTGTGATGAGTGTCTTTAGTGATGAAGCTTTTTTTAAAATTTATGTTTGAGGATATTTATATAAATGTCCTCTTTATGAGATTAATGCAAATTGCAGAAAAATCTGTGCTCAGAGGGGGTATTAAAAATCAGATTAAAGAGTTACCAGAATTGTTAACAATTATCAATGTAAACCTTGTATTAAGTTAATGGAACACCTTCAAGAAAAATGAAAACATTATGGCAGGAATAATAGACATTTATATTCTTTAAACAGGTAAACAATGAAATGAAATATTCATCTTTCACTTTAAATTTTAACAATAATGTTTTTTTTCATGTTAAGTAATTTTTTTTTACAGAAATAGGTGGCTTTATTTATAATTGCATACATTATTAACAAGCAAAATATTTTATTGAGCTTATATTCCAAACTTAAAATTTTGGTGTACGTTTAAGAGCAAATAAAGCCAACAATGTCAACATGTTCCTTGAGGTTAATCTAGGGTATTAACCGTATTTACTTGCAACCCTGAGGGCACGAAGGGGATAAATTTATACAAATGATATATACAACATGGGTAATTGAGATTCACCCCTGCTGGGGCCTTCAAAACAGCCAGACTTTGGGATTTGGTGAATAATATCTGGCGGGAATGTATTTCCATTTTGTGCATATTTTACCATATGTTTACTGCCGGTTTTGTGTTTTGTTGTCTTGTGATACCCGTGACCTAGGTAAAGGTATTTGTATATGGGTGTTTTGGGTAAATGTAATTAATGAGAGGCAATTTAAATAAGTCACACAAAAACCTCTTGACAAAACACAAGTCTCTTCTTTATTTCATTTTTTACCCACATTGTATGTTATAGAGTTATCAAACATGGATTGATTGAATTTACTACCAATTTTTGTGGTTTGAACATTTTTTATGGCTTGAGAAGTTAAAAAAAGAGGACATTTCTAAACCTTATTGACAATAATTACCTTACATTTCTACTATATTCCATTAAATTTTACAAATATACCATAACCACATAATAATGTATCACAATTCTTCCCATGCCTTTTTCCAGCCTCCATTTCTGAAAACTCTTCCAATCTGTTGGTTATAACAAGTGTTGACCCAAGTAGGTCAACATGACCTTGATGGAAAAGCTCCATCCAGTCTAATTGCAAGATTATGTATTATAAATGAGCTTCATTAGATGTACTTGTCATGCCCTATGCTATATTGTCATAGTCTGCTGTCATTTTTGTGTCACAGTGTTTTGATGTCAAATCAAGAAGTTGGTTTGACATTTTGATTTGTTTCTCAGGAGGACAATCAATGTGCCAACCTGCTACAGCCTTTGTCTGGATAACTGTCATGTTTAGCTGTCTGAATGCTCAGCACAAATCGATCAGGCTTAGGCAAATGTTGTTGATCAAGATCATCACGCTTCAGCTGGGAAATGTATGATCAGGATCTGCTCCATTTGCTGCTATGACTGGAAATAAGTAGAGTTACTTTGTAGTTGTAAGCTTCAACTTAGAATTAATTATAGGATGTTTATAAATTAGAGCTGCAATGATACACCCCTTCCTGGATACAATACGTTCGTCAGTTTATGTCCCTTTATGATATTTTATGATAAGATACATATGAGAAAATTGGATACTTTAAATTGACTGTTTACTGTTTTTGGTGTAACTTTGCTGATAACATTAAAAAGTATAATGTTTAAATGTAAACTAGTTAAACAGCAAAACATTAGACAATTTTTATTGAAACAGCAAACATTTGTATAAATATAATGATATTTAATAAACCACAGTAACTACAGAGTAAATTTGGAACCAAATTACTTTTCAGTGCATGTCGATGAATGGTTAAAGCACTACTTTAAATTCAGTAACTGCAAGGAGAAGATTAAAATGTCCAATCAACATTGAGAAACCCAGAACAATGCTAGTAAAACAGTAAAACAAATTGTGTATGCTTTTATTATATGTGGTAAAGCATTATGTAAAATATGTCAGTTTTATGGTATGCCCCTTGGATTGCATTATGACCTTGCAATATGTAAGTTCTGCCTGTTCCAACTGCTATCCTTAAGGCTCCAGCTGCCATGACAAAATTAGGATGATGTAATTTAAGATTTCAAGTGGTGTAATTTTAACAAATCTTCAATCTTGACTGAACAAAGGTGGTAGGACTGGATAAGATACGGGACACAGTGGAGATTGCTTTCTAAATTAATGACTGTTTCGTTTGACACTTGAATTGAATGCTGTGTTTGCTCAAGTCAACTTTGTCAGGGCAAATAGTATTTAATTTTCTGGCTAGGTAACTGCTACGTAGATACTTCGCTAGATAAGTCACTTTCTCAATATGTCTAGTTTTTAACCCTTATTCTGCGATATTGTTTTCAATTTTAATTCTATGTTATTTGCAAATAATTTCATGCATTTTATGGACCTAAGGACTCTTTTCTAGTAACATAGCAGCAAACAGTGAAAATCCTGATCAGAGAGCTCACAACAGAAGTCGCTTGATCAAAATGTTCCCTAATTTCTTACCTCTGGTTGGTTGGTTCTTAGAAGGTTAAGAGTTTTTGAAGATAACATTTTCATTGCGGTATTGGTTAGTGATGGGGTTTTCATGCAAGAATTGTAGAGCTATTTACTATCTATTCAGAAGGTGTTAGTAAATATTTTTGTAAGAAATAGATTAGATTTGAAAATCATGGCACTGCTCTAGATTCTGTGATTGTTTTCGTTTAAATCCAGTTGCATTGTTTTTCTAATTTATACAAACCATCCAGAAAGTAAGTAACATGATTTGCACTGTTTTGTATAGAATTGTATGTTAAAGACTTGGAACTTGCTTTTGTTGTTGGATTAAAATTACCTTTTGCCAGTAATAAATTGAGGTGGTTAAGAGCTAATGATCTCATTGGTCAGTTTAATTCTGAACAAGCACATAGATGTTGAGAAAGATAAAAGACATAAATAAAACCAATTATGTTATATAATTGATCAATGTTTTGTAAACTTTTTTTTTTTTGCATATTTACTGACTTAGTTCCATACAATATATACAGCCAGGATGCAGAGCTAAAGTTTAAAAATAAAGAGAAACAATTTTCAATGTGTATGCCGACCTCGGTAATTATCTTGAGAAAAAATCCCCATATTCTCTGCTGTTCTGACTTGAAGGTCTGTAATTATTTAAACTCTAATTCAATAAAAAAACAGGACTGGCTTTTTTTTAGATTATAATAGCATGTTACTTGCTTAACCTTGCTTGTGGTAAAATGGTGGTAATTTAGTTTTACCATGTCAAAAAAATATAATTAAAAAGTTTTTAAATTTAATTGATCTTTTCCTCCACTTAGAATTTTAAGTAACAATGCTTTGAAAAATAAATATTTATATGAAAATTAAAGGTCATGTTATCAAAAATTGGTTTAGAAATGATATAAAAGCATTTCTTTATTTTGTATGTGTGCCCAGGTCTGTAGGAGGGCTTTTCATGGAATTGCAATTCATGAGTCTCTTAATAAATAAATCTCACAAAGTTTTTCATTTTCAAAGTGTTCTTTAAAGATTGTACTTCCTTATGAACTTCATCTTGAATCATCAAAACACAGTTTGTACCTTGTAAAATACAAAGATATTAGTGATAAGCCAGCTAAATCCAGTGTCTAAATGTTTCTCTTTGATGTTTAAGACGACCTAAATTGTTTGTTAATTGGATTTTAATTTACTACTTACCATTTTTTATGCCCCTGGTGGGTGGCACATGGGAGTTGTGCTGTCACTCCATCCATGTCTGTTTATATTGTCACTCTGTCTGTCCATCTTGTTTTCTTGTTTTAGCACTAACTTCAGCACAAGGTGTGTGTTGCCCATAACATTTACTAGGGTTGAGGTCATAGTCAAGGTCATAGTCAAGGTCATATTTAAGGTGATTGCATCTTTGGAGTCATAATGTTACTTCCATTGATGTTTATTGTTTCAATGACAACTACCCTCTCTTTTTATAAAATATTTTGTTTAAAAGACCTACAAAAAAGACCTGCAATGTATTCTTAGGCTGGAGGAACATAATTAACTGTTTTGTAGTAGCAGAACTCAAGTTTAGTATAATAATAACATAGTTTAACTTTATTATAGCTACTGAACTGATCTGTATTAAAATTGTAAATCTCAGCTATTTTGAAGAAGAAAAAATACAAACATCTGATGATGAAGCAAAACACTTGCAAGATTAACTTGCACAGTTCCTGTCGATAAGCGGACATATTTTTTCATGATTCTACCCTTGCAATGTCAAACATTAAAGGTATTTAACCTGCCAAGCACAGACTGATTACCCCTGCGAAATAGAATCCGAGTTAAGTTGGAAAAGCTCGTAAAATCATGGATTCCAAGTTAATCCATGTTTACTTACTTAGACAAACTTGGAATATCTCAGACTTCAACTATTGAATCAAATTCCAAATAAATCCAAGTTATTCCGAGATAGCCAGTATTCAGAATATCATGGATTTTCTCGGACTTCTAGTCGAAGTTGGAAAAGGTTGGATTTACTCGGACTTTTAGGTTGGCTCCATAAACTATAAGTTGGAAAAACTAAGAAAAACTCGGACTTTTAAAACTAAACTAGGAAAAATTGGGAAAATCTTAGACTTTAGGCTTGAGCTGAAAATTGATTTTCATATTGTTAAAGTCCAAGAAATTCCAACTTCTGAAAAACTCAGACTTTTGGCACTCAACTCGGAAATACTGGGAACAACCTGGACTTTACCCTAGGGCTCATTTGTCACCTAAGTGTTGTTTTTTTTTAAACATATATTTTTACAGGAGCTCCAGACTCGTGACCTTCCGTTTATTTTGTTTTGCCATGTGTTTTGTTCCGGATGATAAGATGAATTTATTCCCAATTCATTTTAAGCAGGTATTTTTTTACTTTGATCACTTTAAATATGAATATTTGTGATTTGCCACTTCGTGAAAACATTGACGATTATATCGAACACAACAGTGATATCTAAATTATTCTGCACTAATAATCAAGCCAACTCTTATTCGATAGATGCAATTAATTGCACTGTTCTGATTCAACACAGGCAAAATGTGGCTTTATTTATCCGTGATCAGTATCTTGTCTATCATATCAGTGTCAGGGATCTCACTTTTTAATATCTGTGACAGCTGAGCTAGATGTCTGAAAATAAGGACAACCACTCACAACATGATTGAACTGCAAACTTTACATCATATTCCGCATGTAAAATCCTGAAGGTGATAAAGAATAAAAACAAAGCATCACAGAAATAATCACTAAAAGACTTCAAGTTTGAGTAATGCAATTTATTCTCAGAAAATATTTTCATTTGATGCAAAAATACAGAGGCAGAAAGTGTCGAAACAAAGCTTAACAAAAATATTGACTAATGAATTTTGCAAACCTGAACTTTTCCATCTTATTTTGTCTGTGTCATTAATCACGCCCCCCCTCCCCCCACCCCACCCCCAAAAAAAAATAACTAGCACAGTAATACAAGGTTCTACTTATTATGGAAAACCCACAGCTGGTGAGATCTCGTAGGTTATAGATATGGACAAGATGGTCTTCCATGCATACTTGCAATAAAATCTTTATTTCATCCCACACCAAAACGCTCGCTTGCGACAAGCTCGTCACAAGTTTGCGACAAGTTTGCGCAAGCTTGCCACAATCTTAATAAGATTGCATTTCTTAAATATTATGGTTGCGGATGCGAGCAGGCTCGCTTGATTGGAAATTAAGGTTGTCTCATCCAAGATTTTATACAGACAAACATTTTATGACATTCTGACCAGCGTCCAGGTTAAGATTGGATCAAAACGGTAGCCTTTAAAGTGTTTACGAGCAAATTGTTGATGCAGCTAGATGGACAGTTGGTTATGAGAAAAGCTCGCCTGAATGTGACATAAAATAGCTCCAAATACTAATTGCCAATTTTTTTTAACTTTATTTTGTCATTATTTATTATTAAACAGAGATCACACGTACAACCATATACAAAACAGTCCCAGACTTACTCTCCCTAGAAAGTAATTTGGTAACAATACTTTACTCCTGTCTTGAGTTCCTTATAGAAAATCCAAAAATATATTTTATAACATGTCTTGACGACAATTGATCCCTAAAACAATTCTAAACATATTCTTCCCATGAGATAGCTAGTTACCTACTTAACTTGATCAATCCTCAAAAAAGAAGATAATGAACAGGAACAAAATAAAATGTATTTAGTAACAGTGACTCAGTCCATCAAACTAATGGACAACAAAAACAATTCCAAACTTGGGTATCCCATAAACAAGCTAACTACCAAATTTGATATCAATATCTACATCTGATATCAATATCTAAATCCTGACTAGACATGGAAAGCAAACTGCTATTTTGAGTTACAGTGACCTTGACCTGACTGATCACAAAAGCAATATTTAACTATGTTATCATTTAAGACAGCTACAAAACATTTGGTAATAATAGCTCAGTAAAAAAATGATCCAATTCCAAAGAAGTCAGGGTTTTTTTATAACTTTTTTGTTGTTGTATTTCGAAAACCTGGTCAAGTAAATCTACAGTCTAATATCTAATATGACAACAAAATTACAGAACAGACAGTAGGGTATCGTGTTAAAACCACTATAACTTTATTGGGAATGTGAATAACACCATTTAATAATAAAAGTTTGAAAGTCGCTTTTACGGTGTTTCAGTAAAAGTCAATCGTAACTTTCGGAAAATAACCGAAGAAATCGCCGGGGGTCCCGATTTACAATAGCACATGCGCAGTCTACACTTCCGGCCGCGACAATTTTCAAAACATGTGATGAAAAAGATGAAAAAGTTGACTCTCCGTCACTGGACTACTAAGCAGAGGTAAGACATTGATCTACTTAAACAAGTATAAGAAGCACCACATTTTAAATCAGGTTTTCTGAACGTAGTAAGTTTAGTACATTAACGGTTTAGGCTCCGGGAATATTCGTACCACTACAATCTCGTACCGTTACAATTTCGTACCGAATTGGGAATAGTCGTACCACATATAAGATATATGCGTAAATGTTTAGTATGGAGATTGTATGTAACAACTTAAAGGATTTTATCTGCACTTAATTTTTTAAACATGTATTGATGGAAAGTGATACTTTTTTTGTAATATTGTAGTTGTTTAGACCGACGCTGTTGATTTTTTTGTTATTTTTTTTCATTTTACGCACTCAATATTGTAAACATGTGATATTTTTGTATGTGAGTATTAAAAATGATATTTAATTTGATGACCATTTGTTTGATTTTACTGTCCACTCAGTTTTTGGTATCTGACGATTAGCCCTAAATGAATTATGATGAGTTTTGGCAATTAGATTTAATCCATTAATGAGGATTTTGCCATGTAATTATATCAAAAACCTCAATAAATGTAATCATTTATTCATTCAATGCTGTATTTTTTCGTTTTTTTATTTTGTTTAAACTAATCAGATGTGATTTACAATTCGTTTATATATCTTTCACGAAGAAAAATGACAAATTAAATATTCTGATGAATTTCAAGTGAGAAGTGACAACTATCTAATCAAATGTTAATTATCAATGGTACGACTATTCCTGTACCCAACGGTTTAGAATGCAAAATTAACTTTCAAGTATTTTCGCCATTTTTTTCAGTTCCGACATTTCACCTTTGTTTTTTCTTATCACAAACGTTTTCTGAAACCGTTGACTTTTCTATAAACATTTGTTATCTACTGTATATTTAATTTATGCTTCAGTTAAAGTTGATATGGTTCTGACAAGTTCGAACTTAAGACATTTTTGTAATATTGTTTATTTTAGAGTGACCCGATTAACGGTAATATCAAGTGTTAAAAAATAAATTTAGGTCACCGGTAATAGATATCCAAGATAACTTGTACATGATGGTTGAGCACATCATAAACTGTCTTTGCTTGTATGGTATTGACACTCATGTAAAGTATTTTATTTTTTGTAACAACAGCCAGATGCAAGTGAACAAAAAAAGAATCGGCATTGCAGACTGATGTCAATAAGGAAGTCAGTGAAGAGCAAAGCATGGATGACAGACAAAAGGTAACTGCAGCATTTTGACCATTTGTACCAGTTATTGTATTAATGTATTTGCTACCTTTTAGCATTTACAGTGTTAATCATTAATTGCATGGCACAGCTGTTGGTAAATGAAGTTGTCATTGTTGGGAAATCATTTTGTTTTGATTTTGTTTGTTTATAGTTACATTGCGCTGACACATTTATGGCCATATTGGTGACGTCCAAGTAATTATTGGTGGAGGAAAACCTCCCCAAATGAAAGTTCTCGCCCTGACCAGGACTCTAACGTGGTCCATGGGTTATTTTGCTTATTTAACCTAAACATTCAAGTTGTATTTTACTGGTTAATTTTAAACTTTACTATTGTCTACAGCAATTAATTCTCTTATAATTTCAGGAGACGCTGATGATGACACCGAATAAGCTCAGAACCAGTGTGGAGCCAGTACCAAAAGTGTTTTTTAGAATTGTAGAAAAAATTTAAATAAAAAACTATATCAAAAGTGATTGAATAGTTGTTTTTCTGTTCTGAAACAAAATTTACAAATTTTTTATGCTCTAAAGGTAGGGTCTCTAAAGAAGCTAATCCTAATGCTAATGGCAATGTGATCAAATTCTGAGTCGGCGGTTAGATAATGTCATTTAAAACTCACTGTGATCATTTCAGTGTGCAAATATATTTGATAGATAAATGGCAGACATCGGAATCTAAGGTTTTCAAACGAGCCATCCCTACCTTTAAAGTAAGTTTTTGAAAAATGTCTGATTCCTAGTTAATCTAAGTTTTTTCCGAGTTTTGCTAAAATGTTGGATTATGTTAGACTTCCTCAGAATTTGAATTGTCGGATTTTTGTTAGACTTTCTTGGATTCCAAGTTTATCTAAGTTTTTCCTAGAATGAGCCAGCGTCCAAATACCGCCAGATCCAAGATAATCCGAGTATGTGGGAATCCAACTTAAGTTGGATTTTCTTGGATTCCGTCTTCCATCAGAACTTGGAAAAAAGTTGGAATTCCCAGGAAATCCTAGGAATTCCTAAGAATTTTTCGCAGGGGTAGGACAAGGCAAAATAAAAATGTGAAGATCAAGATTAACAAGCTCAGGTTGGAAGTTGTCTGATCAAGGTCTGCACATTTTTATGCCAAGTCTCAAGGATAGTCATGCTATCTTTGTTATTATAAGCAAACAGTTTTGAATAAGAAGTAATCCAACAGTCAGCCTGTTTAAAATGTTGTGATAAGGCTTAGGCAAATAGAGTTGATCCAGATCAGCTAGCTCCGTGTTGTAGGTTTAGGCAAATAGTGTAGATCCAGATCAGCTAGCTCCGTGTTGTAGGTTTAGGCATATAGTGTAGACCCAGATAAGCTGGCACCGTGTTGTAGGTTTAGGCAAATAGTGTAGATCCAGATAAGCTAGCTCCCTGCTTAAAGGTTAAGGCAAAAGGTATAGATTCAAATCAGCCAGCTCCCTGCTATAAGGTTTAGGCAACTAGTGTGGATCCACAACATCTAGCTCCCTGCTACAAGGTTAAGGCAAAAGGTGTAGATCTAGATCAGCCAGCTCCCTGCTATAAGGTTTAGGCAACTAGTGTAGATCCAGATCAGCTAGCTCCCTGCTACAATAGTAAGGCAACTAGTGTAGATCCATATCAACCAGCTCCGTGTTGTAGGTTTAGGCAAATAGTGTAGATCCAGATTTTAAAGTAGAAAAAATACAGACATCTGATGATGAAGCAAAACACTTGCAAGATTAACTTGCAAAGTTCCTGTCGATAAGCGGACATACTTTTTCATGATTCTACCCTTGCAATGTCAAACATTAAAGGTATTTAACCTGCCAAGCACAGACTGATTAGGACAAGGCCAAATAAAAAGTGAAGATCAAGATTAACAAGCTCAGGTTGGAAGTTGTCTGATCAATGTCTGCACATTTTTATGCCAAGTCTCAAGGATAGTCATGCCATCTTTGTTATTATAAGCAAACAGTTTCGAATAAAAAGTAATCCAACAGTCAGCCTGTTTAAAATGTTGTGATAAGACTTAGGCAAATAGAGTTGATCCAGAACACCCACCTCCCTGCTGGGAGCTTGCTGATCAGGATTTATATATTTTTGCTATTTTGTCTTTAGCAGTTTAAGCAGTTAAGTTGCATGAAATTATAAACAAAAAGCTAAGATTTTTTTATTGCATATAAAGAAATGTATGTTTATTTAACAAAATAAAGCAGGTAAAGGGTTAAACCTTATGAAGGTAAGTTGGCTCTTGTTTGGCGGGGACTTCACTTCCTTGCCACAATGTGCTGACTGTAGCAGGCATTCATTGAGACGACTCAATAATCTGTTCAATCCTTGGGACAGTGTTGGTCGGATCTGAGGCTCAGAGAAATTGTGTCGCGCTTATTTGTACAGTGATTGGGATGAGCAAGTCCCGTCTGTTTATGTTGTCCCCTGCATAGAGTAAATGACCCCACTGCATGGCAGACGCGCAAGGCCTTGAAACTAGCTTCAGTAATAATGACAACGCAGAATTATTTTTCAGGATTTCTTTTCTTTCATTTTTTTCACTTGAAAGGTGCTGATTCTGTTATTGTTAGTTTTGTGTATAATTATACATTAAAATTTAAAGACACGAATTTGAAGAATTTGTAAAAATGTTTTATAAGTTTGAGTACGTATAATTAGGTATTTCTGTGAGCAACAATAAAGAATCTACAAAAGCACAAATAAATGTACAGAAATTATATATTAATTATTAATAAAGTTATGATTTGATCAAATACACATTAACATGAGCAGGTTTTCCAGCTAACCTACATTGTGCCAGTGGTTCTACCTAAGCATGTCTGGGATCTTCTTCCAAAAACTATTTAGCTGGACAGCATTATTATGACCATAATTTAGTCTGTCCGATGTAACAAAAAGCAAATATTCAAACAAAAAACAAGACAAAGAACAAAACCTTTAAGCCTTAAGCCTATCATCATCATTTTGGGGCACCCGTGGTTTAATGGAAGAGTTGCAAACATGTAACTCTGACTGCCCAGCCTGAGATGGGTTCGAGTTCTGGTTGGGGCGAAAGGAAAGCTGGTAGGGAGTGTGTCCACTACACAACCCATATATTTGTCTGATGTCTTCCTCCAACAAAGAACCATAACTATCACTGGGATGTATTTCAAAGTACAAAAACAGATGATAGTGTTATCAGCTTGACAAAGGTCCCTGTGCAACAGCCTTTTAAAACTGCAGTGCATTGAAAATAAATTACCTAATTTATGATTAAATAAAACACGGCTTATCTATTGAACCACTGTATCATGCATGCCATATGTCGTCATAAGACGTTTTATTGAGAGAGCTGGGGCCTTTTTCTTGTCATTTTAATCTTTGTTAACTGAGCTTAACTGTTTGCTTGACAATTTTTAGACTCTTATTATTTTTTCATTTTTAGAAAGTTTAAAATTAAACTTATGTGCTTGGTCTCATTGTTTTTCTTATGTTAGAAGAATTAATTGTTACAGAGTTTATTTACCTTCAGTTTGCCTCCTTTTTACATAATGGTTAAGGTTTGTTGTTATTGGATGTTTACAGATTTTCTTTTTGTAAACTTAAAAAAAATATGTTTATCATTTTTTTTTTGACAATTGCTTGATACACAAATTTGTTAAGCATTATTTGAGGCTGTTTGAATAAAGTTTGAAACTTCCATTTCACTCTGGCATGCTTTGTTGTGATTAATTTATTTATTTTATTAGCAGAGCAGTTGTTTGTTAATTACTTATTCCAATTCAGTGCACTGTTTCTGCCCTTTGATTAAGCATATTTTACTATTATGAACTGAAATTTATCTTTTTTAGTTTAAAATAGTCTAATAACCTGCTGTTGATGTAGGTTTGATGTTGCCCCTATCAAGGCCCCATGCTGGGATGTGGACTGGTTTACGTTTTTATTATGCTAATCATGATTTTAAACATGAAAAATATCTGTATCCAGTCAAGCTGCATTTGGAACCCCTTGGTTGTTAAGATGTATTCTAAAACATGCCTGATAAAAAGTAATTGGCTGTAGGTATATTAGGCAGTTGGGGCTTGACAAAAATGCATGTACTTTATAGAAATTTAAGAAAAATAATTAAATTTATCATTTTTTACAAGTTAAAATGGATGTTATAAGATGAAAGTGTTCCACCAGTTTACATTTAGAAAATCATATTTTCCTCTCAACCTTTATGAAGTGAGTAAAGAAATAAATGGCAAAAAGATAAAATAAATGAGTTTATAAAGTTAGATGTATATTTCTAATCTTACTTTTCATATAATTTTAAATTGAAAATCATGCTTTTTGAAATCCACTTAAAGAAGTAATAGTAAAGAAACAACTGTTCCATGGACCTTTCTCGGCTGTCTGTCTTCATCCGTAGACCAAAAAACTCATCAGCCTTAACCTTTATGAAAAAAAAACAACAAAAAACAGTTAGGTTGGGCAATAAATAGGAAATTGTCGTGGATAACATGGCAAACTAATTTATGACCCTATTTCTTAGCCAGTGAAGCACAGATTGACAAGGCTAAAGCTAATGCTGTATATCCAAATCAGCCAGCTCCATTGGATGCTGTCTAATCAGGATCTTCACTGTTTTTGTCGGCATATCTCATTATCTACACTATTAATGAAATTGGCAGTTAAGGACTGAGAATCTATTAGTTTTTCACAAAGGTAGATGGTTAAGGACTAATTCTAATTCAGGAAGCTTAGAAGTTGAGATTTATGATTCTGTTACAGCAGTCAGAATCAATCAGAGGCCATGTCTGCATGATTTCATGGTGGCCAGCCTGGAGACTGCAAGGCAATACATTTTCTGCTGGTCTGCCCATGGACAGAGTATGCGATCTAGACTTGTAATTGTTCTGGCAACAAGTTCTTGTGAAAAAATCTAGCTCTAAAATTGATGTATCTGTGAATATTGGTCATTAGATCGTACAGCCTTTTTGCCTGAGGAAGATCCCAGACAAAAGTCTGGGTAGAAGCACATATGCTTGGCAGGTCAGCTGGGAGACTCTTCCACATTGTGGTCATCTTCAATATTTTGTTTAAACTGTGGAGCCATTTTTCAGTTGTGTATTTAATTACCGATCGGTGAAATAAAAATTTTATTGAAAGAAAAGAATATTGGGTATTTATTTTGTAGATTGTTGCTTTGCTGGAAATGAAAACGATATCTCAGATCCATTGCCAAGACAGTCATTATAAGTGTAGGGTATTAGCACTGGTTGGAATGAAACTGATCTTTCAGCCATTAGACAGATAACTCTCCTCTGGAAACAACATGATTTTACATTTCTAAGTCTTCTGTTTCCTCTCTGTCACTCATGTTTCACACTATCTGTGGAGATACCATAGGTCTCTGCTAGATAGTGCCATGTCTCCTTGTGTCCACTGCTTCTTGCTATGGCATCGCTAATGAAATCTGTAGCCAGAAAATGACTTACTCAAAGTTTTGTCCAAGATGTTCATTTAGATTGGTGGGGGCTTAATTGAGTCATTTTAGCGAGTCAGTAGTGAGAAATTTGGCTTACAGAGACATCAATCATCATGTTTTACAAAGACTATATGGTCAAGGTTATATCTCTGATGCTGCTGCTGCTGTTAATAATGAGGATTTATAATGAGTGAAAGTGATATAATTTCTATATCCTTAATCAATATATTCAATTAAGTAAACACACACAAATACTTATACTTATTTTTTTTTGCAAAAAATCATTTTCTATTACAAACCAATATACCAGTCTGTCTTATAGCTTAAAATCACTACTGCTATCCATATCATGCTTTTCATATAGAATGTCTTCTCAATTTATAAGGCCTTTGGTTAACTGTCAGCCTTTTTCTATTAGCCAGTCTCTGTTTATGTGCCAAGTTTGTTTTTATTGTGTCTAACGCCCCACCAACAGTATTTCACTGGAGATGGTGTCCGCTTGAAGCAGTTATAGTGCTACCTTCACTGTGTTTTGCATGATACATTCCCCATTCATATTATCCTGACACTGACCCAACCAGTTGTGGAACTAACCATATATTTGCTTGATCGTTAGCAATGAAGCTAAACCGCTACCATTTTTAATGACTTCGGTATGTCGCGGCCCGTGATTGAACCCACGACCTCCTGTACCTGGTGCCACCACTCTACCGAATGTGCTACCAGGTCTAGTTTATGACTGTGTCAAGTAACTTTTGAGATGTACTCCTAAGCAAATGCTTAAGAATTGACTGTAGGTTAGGTAAGAAACAGAGCAGAATTAGGTTTAACCTTTACTCGCTAGAAAGGATAAGTGTATGCAAATTAATAATCCCGCATGAACATAAATAAAGTATTTTCCCTGTGCATCAGATTCAAGCCTTCTTTCATATTCCACACTGAAAGCTCCTGATTGAACTAGTCTGTCACTCCTTAAATGTATAAATATGCAAATTTTTGTCGAAGGGTATTCACTCCATAAATGCAGTTTGTTTATTCAGTGTAAATTGTCTGTAAGAAGTCATTAGTGAGAGGCACGAGGCTTTTAAAAGTCATCGTCATCTAAGTCACAAGATTAATGTACAGTCATACAGACTTGCAGAACTCTTGCCTTGCTCTGCAAAAAATTAACCCTGCTAAACTGGCCACAATAGCTTAGGTGGTAGAGTATTGGGGCTAAGGGAACAGCATTACGCCCGACTCATGGGTGTTAGTATCATGGACCGGCCGGGTTCAGTCCCTGGGCACCTCATAAGTCTCCCTGTGCTATAATGATAGCAATGTCGCTGCACAGTATCGGCAAAATGCCGTGGAAACTGTCTGAACAGAATCTGCACCTTCTTGCTGCTGTATCTCTAGCAAAAATATCTTTGTATGTAGTTGTTAGCAAATAACTTAGATTGTTTATAAATGAATAATTAATGATTAATTGCTCCTTTGAATAAAGAATTGTGTGTATGACTTTCATAGAAATTTTATGTGTATGTAATAAAAAAAGGCAAGACTGTAAGCATTTCACTTGGGAATGGTGAGTCCAGGTTCAAACTTGACTGATAAGTTGGTCCTTGTTCAAAACTGTGCATTGCTTAAGTTAGTAACAACATGACTACCAGTTCTTCCCAAGGAGTAGACAGGCAGTGGTAATTAATTTTTAAGGAAAACGATGGATTTTATTTTTATTAGATGGAACAGACAGTGAGGAGGGGTTGGTTTCGGAAAGGAAAAGAATGAATCATAATTTATATTAGTTCTGATGTCCTATAATGGCATGTTAGTCATTTCTATAAAAAAGACTTGCACGATCCAGCCTTTTCTTTTTCTTCCTGATAAGATGCAAGGCCAAATCTAGTGTATAATTGTTCACAACATTAAACAAACTATACAAGGTCACTGCATGTTAGTCACATGTTACGTAGACTAAAAAAAGATAAAAAACAGATAAGGCTTTTATCCTGTAACAGTACAGATATGGTTTTAGTCACTGATCTAGCATGACACTTAAATGGTCGGACATCCATTTCTGTTGGCACGAAACAAAAAGGTATTAGGAAAAAAAAAGAGACTTTCGACAAAGTTCCCAAAAGTGTAATTAAAAGATTGGTACACATGTAATGGAACTATTCATTTATTATTGTTCTTAAAAATCAAAAAGTATAAGCTTGCAAAAATAAGGGCAATTTTAGCAGGTTGTTTTAAATAGAACATTATTAATTAATGATAGAGAATCTTTTTTTTATTTCTACCATTATGTAAATCAACATTAAACTTTCTTCATGGTATACAATTTTATATAATTTAAAAGACCTTGGTGATTTTAACATTAACTGTGATGTTAACTTTATATTTATGTTGTTTCAAAGACCATTGATATAAATTGGTTTCTTCATGTTTTAATAGAAAAAGACCACGCACTTGCAAATTTGATGCTACGACATTAAACTTGAAACCTTATGTTCTTCATTTCCTTTACACAATGTGTTTTGAATGGGAGCGATTAGGCTACACGTGCTATGGAATGTTTCATGTTTGTGTTTTATAGCTGTGAATACCACTGTCTGAATATATGATGACTGTATATGGCTGCAGTTTAATTGCAGGCCATGTAATGATGATGTTTGTGCAGTTCACCCATCACCTGTTGTATTCATAACCCTTGATATGGTCTAGGTTTTGTGGTGGCAACTGTATGTAAAGATAAAAATACAGACAGATATATAACTAGAAACTACGTAAGAGAACAGGCCCTGTCAAAGCAACTGGCTATTCTGGTTCTATACTCTATCACCAGTTTGCACTTTAAGAGAATTATATTAAAAGTGAAAAAAGTTGGACTAATTGTGTTTGCAATTTCTGCATAATGTATAATGGTTCATTCATCATATTTTTATAACTTCAATGGCCATATTTCTACCAAGGTAGCTAGTTGATATATGCAGGTCATTAAAAATGATTGCAGTTATGAAGTAAGCTGGTTGTTTGAATTGTTTGGTGGAATGACATATTGTGTATTGGCTTAACACATTTCTTTGCAGAACTGATAAAGAATGCTCACCCTACCAAGCATATCCTTATCAGGCCTTGTCAAGTAGTGTCGACCGAACCTGGTAGTGCATTCGGTAGAATGTCGGCTCCAGGTACAGGAGGCCCCAGGTTTGATCCCAGACCACGACATACCAAAGTCATTAAAAATGATAGTGGTAAAGCTCTCTTGCTAATGCTCAAGCAAATATAAGGATAGTTCCACGACTAGTTGGCCCTGTGTCAGGATAATGTGACTGGTTGTGGTATCATGCCAGGTGTTCATGGCATGCTATAATCAGTGAAGGCAGTACTATATCTGCTTCAAGTGAACACTTATCTACAAATACTGTTGGTGGGACAATAAACCCAGTCAAAAGAGAAGTAGTTTAGATGAAAATCCTTAATCTCAGCAGCTGGGAGCTTTCCGATCTAGATCTACACTATTTGGTGCTATTATATTACTTTTACATTCAGGCCGTTCCCAGGATAAGCAGTTAGCCTCTGGCTTGCAACCATTACCAGCCCCATACCGCTTGGCTTCGAGTCCATGTTGGGGCAAGAACTATCATGTGCAGAGGTTTTTGAAACATTTCAAATAAATCTCAATTTGTAGCTGTTAAAAAACATTGGAAATACTTTATTAAGGAGGATGTGAAAGAAGGGGTGTGAGTCATATGACCTTGGAATTATTTGTAGGCTCTAAAGTTTATTAGATATTTGCAACTGTTATTAATAATAAAGTTAAATTAATTCATGATTTATATGCCTACAGGAATTGTAAGTTAGAAATTTTCTTTCTGGTCAATTAGTAATATTTTAGTGTTTTTGATTTTCTATCTGCTTGAAAGTGTTTTTTTTTTTTTAATGTTTCTGATTTTCTTTTTGCTCTGAACTTTATTTGATCATTTTGTTTTTTATTTTGCTCAGAAATTTATATGGTCTTTTTGATTTTCTATCTGCTTGGAAGTTTGTTTGATGTTTTGCATCTGTTTTTAAGGATATTATTGTGATTCATGCTTTTGTAGATTTTATTCTGTTGATAAGAATCCTTTTCTCAAAGCTTTGGTGATTAAACTGTGCAGAACACAAATAAATATTCAAAATAAGGTGCTTCACATCCTGAACATCAATGTAAACAAATTTCACTATTTGTAAGACTGTCTGGCACATATACCAAGCCTTATCTACAAGCTTTTGTATCTGGGATACCTAATGCAGATTGTAACAAACAAATAAAAGTGAAAATAAAATGAGTGGCATTCTAAAAAAAGCTTCCATCCCATCAGCAATTAGGAAATATAAAGGCTTTTAGGCGATAAGGCTTTCATTATGTTGTGGCATTAGTTGCAATTAGTTTGGTTAAAGGAGAAGATACATGCAGATAGGAGTATGTTTTTATTTTATTGTAAAAGGTTGAGTTAGTATATTGTTGAATTTGAATATGTGATTACTGTTTTACAAGCTTTGTGTTGTCTGTTGCCACTTAGTATTTGTAATAGTCAGAAACATGTAACTTAATTTGTCTAAAATAGTTCTAAAAATTGAAATCTTTATTTAAATTTTAAATTTTATTAATATATATTTGCAGTCCAAGAAGAGAAACCTCTTCCATTCCCTCTCCTACATGACTTTCTTAACACCACATAACCAATAAACATCATAAGAATCATCATTATCATCATCATTATTATCATAATTTTATTAACATTATTACCCTTATTTTCCATTGATATAATCATTTCCATTATTATCATTACTTTATTTTTTACATATTATTATCAACATAATTACCAACTAATATCACCATGTGTGATACTATTATTTCATCATCTCTCTTGTTATCATTATCATCATTCATCATCACAACCATAAAAATTATCATCGTCATCCATGTAATCAATACTTCTTTTACAATAATGTTTACTGCATAATCTGAATTTACTATTAAATAATGCTTTCAGCATAATTTATGTGATATTTTTATTATAATGTTTACAGCATATTTATCATTATTTCATTATAAATACTGCTTGTTGGCTGTATTTACCTGAACACCTATACAGACCATAATTTACATGACAATTATCCTTGAATTCTCTTGAATCCCTGTGTCCAGTTACTTGACCACATTCCTCCCTCTCTAGTGGACCATGGTCAGTTTTTATCTGCTGTCCACTAATGGGTATGTACTCAGGTGACCCAAGGATGCCTGCGGGCCATCTGAGGTCAGCGGGTCAGCTCCAGTCCATTATTATTCTGGTCACTTACTGCACTCTGCTTACCAGGACCTACCTTACCTCAAAGTTTCAGATCTTAGAAGAAATTTATGAAACTTAAGCAAATAGAGTATGTCCTTATTATGCAGATCTGATTCTGCACTTTATTCTGACATTTTTCTGGCAGTACGTATAATAAATTGTAACTTTATGTTAAGTCTCTATCAATTTATCGTTGTACCTGGCGGATATGTTACATGTTTGATTTTTCCTTTATTCCACTTCTAAACATTCGGTTGGTTACCAGACTCCTGCATGGGGTGCCCATGGCATAGTGTTAGAGTCGCCGATTAGTAACTCGTCTGATTTAAACCTCCTACTGCATGGGTTCGAGTCCCATTCGGGGTGAAGGATAAAGTGTAAGAAGGTGTTCCAGCTAACTTGTGTGCTGGTGCGCCTACCTAGACATTTGTCTGGGTTCTTCCTCCACCAGGTAGCTGGAAGTTGCTGTATTGATATTAATTGGTTGCTGCGATGTATTTAAAAAACAAAACCTGGTAGCGCAGTCGGTAGAGCATCGGCTCCAGGTACATGAGGCCCCAGGTTCGATCCTGGGCCGCAACATACCAAAGTTGTAAAAAATGGTAGTGGTACAGCTCCCTTGCTAACGCTCAAGCAAATAAAAGTGTATAGTTCTACGATATGACTGGGTGTGGTATCATGTCAGGTGTTCATGGCATGCTATACACAGTGAAGGCAGCACTACACCTGCTTCAAGTGGACACCATCTCCTGATTTTAACAACTTCCATCATCCACAACCATTGACCCCCACAATGACCACTACCCTTGCCTGTCCTTTCTCCTATCTAGATGGCCTTGCTCTCAACTGTCTTGCAAAAAAAAAAAGCATCCGGTATCTCACACTTATCTCTTTTCCTGGTCATTCCATTCTCTTCGATTGAATGTCTCGTAATTAAGTTTTTCACCAATGCTGCATGGGTCTGTGCTTTATCTATGGAAGGGAATGGAGAATGGAAAATGAATCAGTTTGTGGCCAACATGCTTAAGTGAGTGACAGCTATAGAGCTTCACAAGTTGCATTTCAGATAAAGGGTCTCTGATATTGATAGTTCTATAATTGATGTTGAGGGGTGGGGGAAACTCAAGAAGAGGAAAAGGCAGGTTGTGGAAGGTTGGCACAAGTTGCAGCCAGCGTTGTTACCCTTTTCACCCAATATGGCTGCAAGAGAAGCCATTATATATGTTGTAAATTTTGCTACTGTATAAACATGTATATTACGGTATACACTATTCTTGATACAGCTGGTGACATATCTGTTGATTTTATGACATCTTGTGTTTACATTTACTTATTGCTAGTGTATGTTTCTGCTAAAATAAATTTAGGAATATTTGTAGATGTTTGAAAATCTAATGTTTGCATTGAGTGGGTACACATTTTCTGATATAGTAAATAAATAACATATTTATGTTGATGTTGCACTTGCCATATACTGATACTGCACTTGCCATATACTGATACTTCATTTTATATACCTGGGTGCACAATTTTGCTATAATGCTAATGGTGTATTTATTTAGGCTGCTGCGACACTGATAGATTCTTTGCACACAGAAGATGGTTTTTTATGAGGGAAATCTAGCAATTAAGGATTAAACTGAGAATTATGGGATATGAGGCCATCAAAATATCACAGATACTCTTATCTGGAGTTCTGATAGAAATAAACACATTTGGCACCATTATAAGGTTCTGTCCAAATACTTGTATGGGATCTCTCACTACTATTTATTTATATCGATGGTCAATTTAGGTCATGATTTTGTTAATACTGTGTATGCATAAAAGTATAAAATCCACATCTACTATTTTTATTACTATTACTATTTCTTCCTCTTCTCAGGTTCTATGGCTCCAACTTATGCTACAACTACTACAACTTATACTATTACTACTATTACTACTACTTCTGCTACTACTACCATTACTACTTCCACTTCTATTAACACTACCATGACTACTGTATCTGCTGCAGCTGCTGCTACTACTACTACTACTTCTACTACCATTACCACTTCTACTACTACTACATCAACTACTACTGCTGCTATACTACCACTACCACTTCCACTACTACTACTTCTACTACCATTACCACTTCCACTACTACTACTTCAACTACTACTGCTGCTACTACTGCCACCATTAGTGATGCTGCTTAAAATTTGATACCACTTTTAAAGAAATAAAAAAAATGTCAAGTTAAATCCAATTTATAATTGTGTAAATAGAAACAGAACAAATATGTTACCAATTTGTTACCAGTTTGCTCATAAAAAACTTCTATAATTTAGTCCTATATTTGTTTTCAGTCCTATAATTTTCTCTTTTCAGGACTTATTACCACAACTGGAAGATCATTTGACAGAGAAAAACAGGCAGAATACAATCTAGAGGTAAGTGTTAACTTTGTTACAACCAAGAGGTTTCTGTTTTGAAACTTCCCTTTTGAAAGTGCTCACACAGCAGCATTCTCCCAAACTTAGGTGTAGCCTATTAATATACATCTATTGAGGATATAATTGGGATTATTTGTTACTGTTGATCATTACATAATTATGCTGAATTATTCCTCTAATGATATTATGCTTCAACCACAATATACCACTTCGTCTGCCTGTCTGTTTCATAATTATATATTAAAGATTTGTCTAAAAATACAAAAAAAAACAACAACCCCAAAACATTATGTGTGTGATAGGGGAGGGTGGGGGCTTGAAAGGATTTTTTTGTTTAAACAATCCTTCCTAACTTCCTCTGCATGTCTTGAGTCATAGTCATAAATAACCATACAGTGAAAAAAAAAAAAAATGTTATTTTCTTTAAACAAGTCTTCACCACTTCCTATTGCATGCCCATTTCATTATTATAAGTTATAGATTCATATAAAATAATTGTTACACATATTTGTCAAAAGAGATGCTGTCTACATGATATAATGTTATTTTCTTTTCATGTCTAGGTAATTATTTCTCTAAATAATTGCTTGGAAATACAGTTTTTGTTTAATGGCTTGTTGCACTGTTTTACGTTCCTCCCACATTTTAGAATTTCACGTAGCAACAGATGAGAAATGAAATGATAGAGACAACTGCGAGGCGAAACTAAGTTTGTCTGGATTGTTTAATACACTGTCATTTAAGACATCAGAACATCTGATGCCAACATTTGTTTTTAGTTAAATCCTGTTTTAGAAGAAACTAATTGTTTTTGTTGCCAAGTGTTTGTAGACAGAATACGTTATTTATGCAGTTATTTGAGACATTACGAAAAAGGTTATTTATGTATGCATTAAATATGGTGGATGCTTAATTATGTTTGTGCAGTAAGTAGGGACATTTGTCATATTTATTAAATTCTGTTTTGCAAGATTGGTGTTGACTAAAAGATTGTACAGAAATGCTAAATGACTGTACAAACATGTTAACTGATGGTACAAAAATAGTAAGGGACTGTAAAAAAATGGTTACTGATTGTACAAGTATTGTAACTGAACACTTTCATTCTCCCATTATAGTTTTCAGTGCATTTTAACCTCTGAGCAGCATAACCTATGAGAAAATACATTGTATTTTCTGAGTCTCTAGCTATAATTAATGTCTTGTTACCTTAGCATGTAGTCGTTAGCAAATATCTTAGATGTTGTGTTACTTCTTAAAAGTTATTGCATGAAAAGATTTAGTCAAGTTTAATTATATGTGACACAATGAGGCCCTCAGCTAGGGTGTTTTGAGAAATAGTAGTTGGCGATGTGGTAGGGTTATATCACCCCACCCAGAGCAATGTCAACCATTATCAAGCTCATATATAATAAGAAATTAAAAATGGTAGTGGTATAGCTCCCTTGCTAATGCTCAAGCAAATATAAGGGTAATTCCACGACTAGTTGGACTGGTGTCAGGATAATATGACTGGGTGTGATATCATGCAAGGTGTTCACGGCATGCTATACACATGGAAGGCAGTACTCTATCACCTTCAAGGGGACACATTTCCAGATAACTGCAATACTGTTGGTGAGATGATAAAGCCAATAAACATAAACATTTATTTATAACAAATTCAAAATCTTAAGTTCTTTGCCAACAACTTCATGCATTGATAACAATACATATTAGTAGAGACAAAGCTGTAGATAGTGTGGATCCAGACCCTCAGCCTGATCAAGTTGCACTTACATGGTTTGGAGAGTGAGTTGTTCAAGCTTTGGTGCAGTAGTTTGTTTTTTCTCCTTCAGGGAGTGTGTGAAAGTTGGTAACTTCACTCCTTATTGCCGCTTCAATATTTCATGCCAGTGTCAGGTGGATAGTTATGCAAATTAGACATGCACATTGTGACATTGGGACATGCTTTGCAAGCATGTGTCAAGTGCGTGGTCTCAATATTAAGCATTTACCTGATTTATAAATTACTACTTTGTTTCTTGCTTTTTTTAAATAATTTATTTATCTTACTTTAAATAGGTATGAAGTTGTTTTTTGTTTGCTTTTGGTTTAAAAAAAAATAAAAAGTAATCAATAAAAATTAAATTATTTTATTTTTACCATATGAAACCTTAATCATATTTTTAAGACTTCATCTCTATTAAAATAAGCAATAGTGTTAAGTTACTTTTGTTTGAAAATATAAATAATTAATCTACTGCACTTCTTCACATCTGTCGTATGACATTCTTTACCTCCATATCATCACTTTAAGTTTAAGACAACAATTGGCAATGGACGTTTTTGTCATTACCAATGTACTTCTGAAATAAATTAACCCAGCGTAGTTTCTGTCTTATATCACACTTAACTTGGAGAAATGAAAATGGGATATGTTTTCCAGAGTGTCAACTCAATGAAAAGAAGCACATTAATTTTCGTATGAAGATTATTGATCTGAGATGCCTCTGTTAGAAATATATTCTACTCAACCTGCTTGTGATAGAAATATCAATCTTCTATAAATAGAATAGATCCACATCTTTCACCTCTGTTATCCGGATCTGCACATTGTCACTTAAGTATTGAGCAATATGTTTTACAATCACTGACGCCATAATGTAACACATAATGAAGATTCTTGAGAAGAAAAATGGGCTATTTACCAATTATCGCTGACTAAGGGTTGTAGATTTTTTTATCAGAAAGTTTTTATTTCTTCTACTGTGTCTGTATATGTGTTTATAGACCTTTCTGATGGAATGAAGGAACACAGTGTTGGTGTTATTACTGGTTTTATTCCCCGTAAGCTGCGACACCTAATATAGGCCAGCCTTACTTGCAATTTGTGATGAACACTTTTATTTGGATGTGTTTATTTCTAGTTCCAACTTTTGATGGAAAAAAACCCAACACAAACCACAAATTACAGAAAATAAATGCGAAAAACGTGTATGTTAAAAAAACAAGTTAGTTTTTAAAAGAAAAAATTGCTGCTAGATATTTAGTGCTGCAGACAGTGTTCTGGTTGTCGATAGTAAAACAGTAGGACAAAAACCTTAAAAAATAATCTCAAGTTAGTTGAATTACTTATATTCTTTCTAGTGCTCAGATAATGATTAAATACATGTATATAAACATTTATGTTTTTAGACCACCTGCAGTTTTTGGAAGATTGGATCTTGGCGCTGAATTTGTCTCAACATTTAAGTCCATAGTTTTCTTATATAACTGCATTCCTATGAAAATGATCTAAATATCTGAGCAGATAAAAAAGTTTAACAAGTGGAACCCCGCTGTCATGTTTATGTCAAGAATATTTTAGAAACAATTATCTCTGAGGCTGCTAATGATGTGTTTATAAGGCTTAGCAAATAAGGTAGATCCGTATCTGTGAGAACCCTGTCAGGGGCTGTCTGATCACGATCTACACTATATGCTGTGTAGTCTCAATTTATAGATATATAAAAGTAATACATTTAAATTTTATATATATACATTTAATATTTCTAATAAATAGGTAAAAACTATGAATTTTGTAAGCTTAGGGTTTAATACTTCGCCCTATTTTGCATTTAAGCTGTATATTTAACAACAGTACGGAATCAACATGAGATGCAGAGGTCAGGATAAATGCAGTATTTCTCATGCTTAGAAGATTATATTGTTCATTGGGTTTATCAGCCCACCAACAGTATATTATATAGGTATTGTGAAGATTATATTATTTTTTATGGAACATTTTAAGATTTGATGCTCTTCATTAGATCTCTCTGCTGTGATTTTAATGAGGCCCCACAGATGACTTTTGCATCATTCCTTCGCTCCTAACTGTATAGGTGTGAGTACAGCTGTTGCATTTTTCTTGCATGGTAAGACCATCTCAATTTCAACTAACTAGCTGTGTGTCAGTGGTTCTACCCAGCTATTTGACTGCTCATTGTTAATTTAACAGCCAATCAGATTGTTTGCTTCCGAGCTTGAGTCTGAGTTGGGTTTCATAACACTGTTTTAAGTCTTTATTTTGCCCAAGAGGTGGTAAGATGTACATAAATTGAGATGGTGAAATTAGTACCTCATTAACACCACATCAATGTAACACCCAGTGGAGGAAATAATCAGGTAGCAGATACAAGATAGCAGCCACAGAGAGGGAGTTGGGTGTCTTGTTGCAGCCTCTGTGTTTCTAAAACACACTCTATGTGATAACTTAGCCTGCTGTTACAGTATGATTTGATCCGGATGAGGCAATGCCTGATCATGATCTATGCTATTTGTTGACAAGTCTACAGCAATTATTACACAAAGCTATCTTTGCATGTAATTGTTGGCCAAGGCAAACAAATTGGGACGTATTATTTACAATTGTATCAGTTCAGGGCTTAAGACATTCACTGGTGTCTATCTGCTATGAAAGTATGAGTTTATCCGGCCAGGGCAAATGCTGGAATATGTCTGATCAGGACCTTCACTTTTTTGATGCAGTGTTGTGGCATTTTGCCTTTATCGTTGTAATTGTTAGCACCCCACTTTGTCTACTTGTGTGCTATTGACAAATGACTCAATTTATCTGGTAATGGGCTGGAAACATTAAAAGCAGAGAAAAAAAGCCCATTCTGTTAGGTGTCTTGTCTGGAAGCTGTTATCTTGCTGGAGACACTAGCTAAGTGGCAGTATTATATAACAATTCATATGATGAGTTTTTGATAAAACATAATAAAGTAGATGGTGCTAGCATGCTGGGTAGGGTCTTTTGTTGCCATGGTAACAAAACATATTTTTGGCTTAAGGTATATTGCATGTTGATGCGGTCTGGTTTTCTAATAATTTGTTCAGTGATGATGTTTTTATTTTTATTTTTAGAAGATAGTAAATTGACGTGGGTTATGAGAAAAAGGATATGAATGGCTATACTAAGAAAATATTTAAGTGCTTAACAGTGTGTTGTTTTAGTTAACCTCATTTTTAAATTCTCTGCAGTGTATAAAATATATCGCAGCCAATGAAAAAGTTACTTAGGTTTTATTTTTTCGGGAAACAGGAAGACACATGTCCCTATAGAATCTCTCTCATCCCTCTGTTTGGCTGGAAACATTTCCTTCCAGTCCTCCTGAGACCAAAGACAAAAAAGTTCAAAAGTTTGTTTTATATTCTGACAGGGCTTTTCTAACTTCTAAGGTGTCTCTTAGCTTCTTAGACCTGTTTCTTGTAACATTTCTCAGGCTGACAACCAAGCAGTGGTGGATGGTCAGGTCCAGCTGTCTGGCCAGTGTTGACCACTGGTCATCAATATTTACAGTTGGGCTGTCAGCAGGATGATATTAGCTGGCCACTGTAGCAGGTCTTGGATGGTGGCTGATGTCTTAACATGGGAGGATGGAGGAATATATGGGTCAAAAATACGAAATTATATGTTAGACAATAAGACAGATTGTTTTTCTTAGTTATAGATATATAAAAATAGATTTTTCCTATTTTAAAAGTTTATGAGAGTCAAAGAACTTTGTGCTTATTCCTTTTTTTCTATAATTGGCTAATATTTATAAACAGGATTTTTGTTCTAAATAATTTATTTCTTCACAATTTATTACTATAAATTTGTACTCATTTGATTGATCTTAACATGACAATTGTACTAAATACTCATAATTTAAGTTTCCTTAAAAATTATGTTATGGTTTGGTAAAACAAAATCATTTTTTTTATTCCAGTTGTTTCTAGATAAAAATTAGCAATTTAGGGCTAAACAGTAAGTTTCTTTGGTTTTGACCCATTTCATTAACCATACTGTTTATTTTGTCAAGACAATATTTATGCAGCCTGGAATTGGTTTGGAATTGTGTAGAGGGCAGAGGCAGGTCAGAGTGAGACAGTCTGATACAATATTTGTCTTGGCTTGTCATGACTCTCTGGAATGGATAGACAGGTGGCACTGGTTCTGCACATACCTGGATGACATCCACTGTCAACTCTGGTGTATCTGCAACCTTGAAGATAGAATATAAAATGTATTTTGTGATGTGAAACATTTGTGTTTTTTCTGAGAAACTACATTATTATATTAATTCTGGGAGGATTTTTTTTTGAGATTTGAAACACTAACTCTAAATACCAGTCTGATTGCAATCAGTTTTCTTTGCTCAATGTGTATTAAGGATATAATCCTGGTGTTTTTCTTAATGAAACCTCAAGCATCTTCTCTGGTTTGAGGCAGTGCTGCTGAAAGGACCACTAAAAAAAAAAGCTTTGTCACTTGTAAAGTGTAGGCATATAGTGTAGATCCAGAGAGATGTCTGAACAAGATTGGACCTATTTGTTGTCAACTCTCTAAGAACATGTCAAGAAACACTTGCAATGACAGATATTATCAAATCTAACCATTGATATGGGTTATAACAAATTTAGCAGGCAAAGGGTTATCTCTTGACCTGCGTATCATGTAAAATTATATTATTATAATGTATAAGGTAAAGGCAAATAGTGTAGATCTGGATTAGCCGATTCCCTTTTGAGAGCTGTCTGGTCAGGTCATCAACTATTGGCTATTTCATATTTATTGATAAACATAAATATAAAAGATTTGTTTTTTTGTTGTTTCATCATTTTGTACACAGTTATTGTCATATTGGCAACATTTAGCTAATTTATATTATTGGCTGAAGAAGACCCCATGCTTAAGTCTGGTTAGAACCACTGTCTCACACATTTATAAGCTAAAAAACAAACAAGAAAAAAAACAACAACAACAATTTAGCATGGAATTTTGAAAAACTTTAGCATGATACGGGTTCACTCTGCGAATAAAGTTCTGTGCCTAAATTCTGCAGGCAAAGATCCCTGTGGGGGATTGCAAAAACGTTGATTTTTATTAAAAAGTATTCATTTTTAAGCACTGAATATACTTAAATTTAGCTAGGATTCTATTTGATTTTTCCACCCAAGGGATATTCCACATTAGACCACGGTATCTAAATATTTAATTTTGCCACATCTACTGCAATTCAAACACATTTCTACTATTTACCTATGCATTAGAATTGTGGAAGGTTGCTTTAAAATGTTCAATCTCCCTGAAGGCATTTACATTGAAACATTGAAACATTTACCATTTTCTTTGTGAACTAGATTTAACTTTTAAATAAGGCGCCCACCAATTTACGACAGTTATTATCCCAGTCGTTTTAGCAAATATACAAGAAATCGCCTTCAATTATGACTTTCTTCACTCATTTGGTGGCAATTTGGATCAATTTTCAATTTTATGTTCAAGAAACTTCACAGCTCTTTTGATATAAATGCTTGTTCACTCATTCACCATTTTATTTCCAAATGTATGCTAAGTGTTCAGCAATAAAAAGAGTTCAATAGGGCAGTATGTATGGTATAAGTGAAATGGGGAATGACCTTTCTTTCACCGTTTGAGAAGCATATTGTTTGTTGCAATATAAAATCTGGCCTTTTTTTTACATTATTTAGTACTTGATTTGTTCATTGTTTTCATATATACATATATATGTGAACTTTTTCTCAGGCCAAAGTGGGAGATTATCACTTGCAAATTGGGAGATTTTTTAATTTCATTTACACAAATAAGGAAGTTTTCTGTTTCCAATAAGGGAGATTTCTGAAAATGTGTAAAACATCCCTCATTTTCAAATAATTTTCAACCTTAAAATAGTTCAATAGTTCCTCCAAAAGCATGAGACTTCACATGTTTGTATACAGTTTAAAAAAAATAATACTTTTTTTACAAAATAAGGAAATAAGGTCAAAAGTATATCTAACTTAGAGGAGAAACTAAATAAATTTATTGGCTATGTTGAGATATTTATAAAACAAAAGATGAGATTTTTCATCAAAAAAATATTTCCTTTGCCAGATTTCAGTGTTTTGCTTTTAAACTATATTTTACACATTTATAATATTTTTAATATTATTCAATACATTGGATTCTTTTATATGAAAACATCTGTTATATTAATTCTCTTTGGTTACATTTTCCTTTTGAATCTTTTGAAGTATGACATTTTCCTATCTCACACCGTTTGAAGGGCACAGTCTGCTATTCTGTAGATGTTACAATATTCAGCATGGAGATGCTATTTCATGGACATCAAGATTTTTATGATTACCTGTTATCATCTGTCGTTAGTATCTCCAATTTCCTCGCCTGTCAAACCACGACAGGTGAAGTAGGCTGAAGCGCCATCTTGTGGGGAATCTGGAATACAGGTCCGACCGTCAGTCAAATATACAGCAGCAGCTATTGAATCTCTTGTAATGAAGAAAAAGGGTAGTTGTTGGTTCCGGCGGGAATGTTCGGTCGGCTACTTTCATCATCATTTAATTACAGTGTGAGATAATATATCAGTTTATGACAACAGTCTTCTCTTATTTAAAAATGAAAATACCTTCTTAATGTAGGCATGCTATTTGTGTGACCATGCTGATGTTATAAACAGTTGTTTTCTGTGATTTTACAGTGACGTACCTGTAGCTCTTGCTTCTTGTATGTTAAAAGAAATGGATAATGCAGTTGTTATTTATATAAGATAAAGAGCTCTGATGTTCATCGAACTTAATTTTGGCAGACAGAAATAAGGATACATTGTCATAAATATGTCTAGTACTTGTGTGCTCTAATTGTATAGCATCATTGGTGACAATATTTTATAATACATAACTCTTGAGAACACCAATTTTAAGTTAAAAGACAATCATAAATGCCAAATTTCATTACAAGTTGTCGGTCAACAAAATATCCAAAGTGCTAGCTAGGCATACATCATGGCCATCATAAATATTTAAGAGTTTGGGGCAGGCTCAGCATTTATGGACATTCTTGTGGCCCTGAAAAACATTATGACAGACAAGATGTTTTCACTTCATAGAGGATATGTCACAGTTGACTTGTCGAGTGTTTGCCATGTGATTTCAAGCACCCATTATTATGTCATTTCTCTATGCCACACTCCCACTCATAGTTCTGAACCAGCAGCAATAGCTCAGGTGGTAGAGCGTCACCTTGCGGATTGGGAGGTTGTGGGTTCGAACCCCGGCCAGGTCAAACCAAAGACATTAAAGTTGTTCGTTGTGGCTCCCCTTCTAACGCTCGGGTCTAAGGGGACAGCATTACGCCTGGCTCGTCGGTGTCAGTAAAATGGACCGGCTGGGTTCAGTCCCTGGGCACCTCATAATTGTCCCTGTGCTATAACGATAGAAATGTCGCTGCGCAGTATCGGCAAAAATGCCCGCTAATCCCATCCCATCCCATAGTTCTGATTATTACCAGTATATGATAACCTTTAGCCAGCACTGATTGTAAATTACTAACATCTTAGAAAGAAATTTTTGTTACATATACAATTCTTAAGCAATGCATGTTGATAGATAATGATTAGAAAGAGTGGAGATCCTGATCAGCATCTAGCAGCAGCTGTCTGATCTACATTATTTTTTTAGCTCACCTGAGCACAACGTGCTCAAGGGGAGCTTTTGTGATACCGCTTCGTCCGTCGTCCGTCGTACGTCGTTCGTCGTCCGTCGTTCGTCGTCAACATTTACCTTGTGAACACACTAGAGGCCACAATTTTTATCCAATCTTCATCAAACTTGGTCAGAATGTTTGTCTGCATGAAATCTTGGATGAGTTCATTATTGGGTCACCTGGGGTCAAAAAGTAGGTCACGAGGTCAAATTTTAAGAAAAACTTGTGAACACACTAGAGGCCACATTTATAGCCCAATCTTCACCAAACTTGGTCAGAATGTTTGTCTGCATGAAATCTTGGATTAGTTCGTAACTGGGTCACGTGGGGTCAAAAAGTAGGTCACGAGGTCAAATCTTAGAAAAAGCTTGTGAACACACTAGAGGCCACATTTATAGCCCAATCTTCACCAAACTTGGTCAGAATGTTTGTCTGCATGAAATCTTGGATGAGTTCGTAACTGGGTCACGTGGGGTCAAAAAGTAGGTCACGAGGTAAAATCTTAGAAAAAGCTTGTGAACACACTAGAGGCCACATTTATAGCCCAATCTTCACCAAACTTGGTCAGAATGTTTGTCTGCATGAAATCTTGGATGAGTTCGTAACTGGGTCACGTGGGGTCAAAAAGTAGGTCACGAGGTCAAATCTTAGAAAAAGCTTGTGAACACACTAGAGGCCACATTTATAGTCCAATCTTCACCAAACTTGGTCAGAATGTTTGTCTGCATGAAATCTTGGATGAGTTCGTAACTGGGTCACGTGGGGTCAAAAAGTAGGTCACGAGGTCAAATCTTAGAAAAAGCTTGTGAACACACTAGAGGCCACATTTATAGCCCAATCTTCACCAAACTTGGTCAGAATGTTTGTCTGCATGAAATCTTGGATGAGTTCATTATTGGGTCACCTGGGGTCAAAAAGTAGGTCACGAGGTCAAATTTTAAGAAAAACTTGTGAACACACTAGAGGCCACATTTATAGCCCAATCTTCACCAAACTTGGTCAGAATGTTTGTCTGCATGAAATCTTGGATGAGTTCGTAACTGGGTCACGTGGGGTCAAAAAGTAGGTCACGAGGTCAAATCTTAGAAAAAGCTTGTGAACACACTAGAGGCAACATTTATAGCCCAATCTTCACCAAACTTGGTCAGAATGTTTGTCTGCATGAAATCTTGGATGAGTTCGTAACTGGGTCACGTGGGGTCAAAAAGTAGGTCACGAGGTCAAATCTTAGAAAAAGCTTGTGAACACACTAGAGGCCACATTTATAGCCCAATCTTCACCAATCTTGGTCAGAATGTTTGTCTGCATGAAATCTTGGATGAGTTTGTAACTGGGTCACGTGGGGTCAAAAAGTAGGTCACGAGGTCAAATCTTAGAAAAAGCTTGTGAACACACTAGAGGCCACATTTATAGCCCAATCTTCACCAAACTTGGTCAGAATGTTTGTCTGCATGAAATCTTTGATGAGTTCGTAACTGGGTCACGTGGGGTCAAAAAGTAGGTCACGAGGTCAAATCTTAGAAAAAGCTTGTGAACACACTAGAGGCCACATTTATAGCCCAATCTTCACCAAACTTGGTCAGAATGTTTGTCTGCATGAAATCTTGGATGAGTTCGTAACTGGGTCACGTGGGGTCAAAAAGTAGGTCACGAGGTCAAATCTTAAAAAAAACTTGTGAACATACTAGAGGCCACATTTATAGCTCAATCTTCACCAAACTTGGTCAGAATGTTTGTCTGCATGAAATCTTGGATGAGTTCGTAACTGGGTCACGTGGGGTCAAAAAGTAGGTCACGAGGTCAAATCTTAGAAAAAGCTTGTGAACACACTAGAGGCCACATTTATAGCCCAATCTTCACCAAACTTGGTCAGAATGTTTGTCTGCATGAAATCTTGGATAAGTTCGTAACTGGGTCACGTGGGGTCAAAAAGTAGGTCACGAGGTCAAATCTTAGAAAAAGCTTGTGAACACACTAGAGGCCACATTTATAGCCCAATCTTCACCAAACTTGGTCAGAATGTTTGTCTGCATGAAATCTTGGATGAGTTCGTAACTGGGTCACGTGGGGTCAAAAAGTAGGTCACGAGGTCAAATCTTAGAAAAAGCTTGTGAACACACTAGAGGCCACATTTATAGCCCAATCTTCCCCAAACTTGGTCAGAATGTTTGTCTGCATGAAATCTTGGATGAGTTCGTAACTGGGTCACGTGGGGTCAAAAAGTAGGTCTCGAGATCAAATCTTAGAAAAAGCTTGTGAACACACTAGAGGCCACATTTATAGCCCAATCTTCCCCAAACTTGGTCAGAATGTTTGTCTGCATGAAATCTTGGATGAGTTCGTAACTGGGTCACGTGGGGTCAAAAAGTAGGTCACTAGTCAAATCTTAGAAAAAGCTTGTGAACACACTTAAGAGGCTACATTGATGGCCCAGTCTTCACCAAACTTGACCATCATGTTTGCCAGTATGAAATCTTACATATGTTTTGAAGTGAGTCATGTGGATTCAGTAGGTTACTTGGTAAAATTCTAGAAAATGTTATCAACCCACTGGCCACACTAATGGTCCAATCTTCACCAAAGATTTCTAAAGTAAATAACTCTTAATTACTTAATGCCAGATTTAAGCCTACGTAAAGCCTGTGTCATCAGGTGAGCGATTAAGGGCCATCATGGCCCTCTTGTTATTTATACATTCAATTTATTTATTATAATAATTTGAGAAACAGAATACCTTTGTGTTTGCTCTTCAAATAAACCCCCATCTCTTATCATTGTCACAATTACATGTATATTTAATTTATATTGCCTTGCCATAAAACATGTTAGGTTTTAATGCAATAAATATTTGTATTGTATTGTATTGCATTGCATTGTATTGCATTGCATTACATTGCATTGTATTGTATTGTATTTACCTAAGCCTGCAGTTCCTGCATAGTAGACTAAGAGTTAAATGTAATTGTTTCTAGTCTGTCATTCAATATATACACACATCTCGATCTAAATTGATAATGAGGCTTCCACATAGGGGAAACCCAAATTTTGATTGACACATTGACACTAATTGGCTTGTGTATTGGATAAAATGTGTATTGGGTGATGAGAATTCTGTTCATTGATGAATGCTTATTTGATTTTTTACACTCTTTGACAAACACTGTCATATGGTTTAATAAACAGTTGTTTAGGTTTGAAGCACTAATGATTTCTTATTAAGCCTTGATTACACTAAGGTGATTAGTTTACCATGATGATGATGATGAGTTTAATGGCTGCTCTTGTCATTTTCTATATAATAATCATTATTAGTGGTGGGATTTCACTGATGTCATATTCATCTAAAAGACAATCATTTTGTCAGAACTGGTTAAGCTCAAGTGTAATTAACAGAACAGAATAGAACAGAATTTGTTTTGTTCCAAATTTTCATCACTGCACAAAACAAAGAAATACAATTCAATCAATCAACAAATCAATCAGTTTTTTAATAAATAAACAGATATACATTAAGCATGTCATACTGACTAATTGTGTATTAATGTTCACATGATATATGCAGTACTTTCATGATCACTTGAAACATTTTCGTTGATGTAAAACTTTTGATATTATTTGTATACTTTCTACATTGCTGTCAAATTGTTCTCAGCTGTTTTTTTATAACAAGCAGGTAAAACTATATATTCAATGAACAAATAAAAATGATTGTATTTGCAGATATATATTAATAATTTATAAGACACTGTTTGTTAGATCCTAGGGTATGATAATGTCATAGTTCAGCATTAATTTATATTATAACTTTATATATTACTTTACTGTTACACATAAGTAAAGGTGGCATCCAACAGTCAGAACCAAAATTATGTTTTTCTTTGTTTTGTAAACAACCAATGTTTTGTAAACAACCGAATGAATTATTTTCACCTTTGAAGATTCTATGGGAAAGGCTGTTGTTTGTTGTCCGACATTTATGCATAAAGTTAAACATAACACTCTTAGGGGCGTCCATGGATGAACGGTTAGAGTGGCTGACTTAAAACTCCTCAACCCTTCAACATGTGGGTTCGAGTCCCGGTCACCAATAATTAGATGAACGTTGCCAATATGACCATAAGTATGTCGGTGCGATGTAACAAAAACAAACAAAACAAGCAAAACACTATTACCAGTACAGAAGTGCAAGCTGAGAGATAGTATTGCACACTATAGCATATAATGCCATTTATGATTAAAGGTGGTATCAGACAATTTGGAGCAAAAATATTTTTTTATTAAACAGCCAAATAAATTACTTACCTGGACCGATCTGGCGAAATGCTCTTTATTGATGTCCTACATCTGTGTGAAAAGTGAGCCATAACAACATAATCATCATTACAAAAACGTATTTCCTATCTGAGCCATGCTGCACAGTTAGCTATTTTTAAACTATGAAAACCACATGACCTCTTATGTTTTAACTCATTAAGGTCATCCGCTCTGATGTCAAATTCTATTTTTAGCGGATATCCCAATGTCCTTATTTATAGATTTAAAAACAATGAACATTTGAAGTGTTGATTAATGAGTTTTACTACTCTTAAAATTGATATACTTTTAAAAATTGTCTAGGCTTAGACTAAATGAATGATCTATCTGCAGAAATTATGTACAAATGCGCCAGACAGAGGTCAGGTAAATTGTTACATATATTTAACATAGGCAAACTGTCTCATACCACCTTAAAGACAGCTCATAGCTTAATTTCTTCATAGATGAGTTGGTGCATAATTTGTTAGTACACTAATAAAGACATTTTATCTTGGGTGTTTATTTTTAAAGAGTTGTTATAGATCCCCTGGTGGTGATAATTTTGGCAACAATTTTCCTCGCTCCAGATCTAATCCATGGTATATTACAAAGCTTGGTGCTCATATTCACATTGACAAATGCTTTTTTGATGTTTCTGGTTCTAATTTTGTCAAAAACTCATCAGTATATACTAGGTTATTAATCATGCTTAGTTCACTGGATTGTAATACTATGTTATTAATCATGCTTTCTGTACTGGATTATAAAGTAATTTACTGGAATGCTGAATGGAAAATAAATACATTTATACTTTATTGTTATATTCCATGACATATAACACTATTTAGTACATTGCTTTACCTTTCTGATTTAATAATTTTGATTATGTTTTGTTGTTTTTTTAAATTGTATTTTACAATTTTTTGTCGTAGCTAGGTGTTGCCTTTGAGCTACAGTAGCAAAGACGAGCTTACATCTCCTGCTTTGCAGTTACTACCTTATATGTCTCTTCCACACACTTATATACCTGGTACTTGTTACAATTGTCTCAATGTGACAATCATAATGGGCGCATACACTTTGGGGGTTAAGAATTATGGGATATATGGCGACACAAAGTAAGATTAACTCCTCTTTTCTGGAGCTTCAACTTGCCCAATATGACAAAATAAAGGTAGCCGTGCCATTGTTATGTATCTAAAAACCAAAAGCATATGACAAGCAAATTGTCCTCAGTCTGATTTCTGTGAGTTAATGCTAACTTTTTATATTACTTAGTTATAAACATTTTTAATTCCCATTAACCCTCTCATAATGTGCTTGCACAGGTTTAATGTATATATTTCGGCATCAATGGTCTCAATTGTGTGGCATTAATGTTTTGCTTGACATAGACTTCCGTACGATATTTGAATATTGAATCGATGCATCAGATATATATCATTTTAATATCTCCATTAAATTGACGCTGTTTGGGTGTGTCTAAAATAAGAATAGAGTTATAATTTTAGGAACTTGAAACTGTCACATTGTTATATGAACTATTCTTAAAAGAGGATTGTGATTAAGGTTCCTTTGTTAAAATATCAAAACTCTGCTCAAAAGTAGATATTTATGTTGGAAGATGATAGTGGGTTGTGAAATAAATAATATATTGACTTCTCCAATATATTTGTATACCTACACAGGACTGCTTACATTACTTCCTATTTGTAAACAAGTTAGACGATTATGCTTAATGAAAATAAATGGTAGCTTTTATGGTTCCACTTATATCATAGTTGACCCACATTGGTAGAATGTAAGCAAATAAGCTTTGATGATTTAGAGATTGCTTACAATGTAGAGTATAATCTATCATAATAATTGCCTCATGAAAATTCATGATACGTTTTATGTTTAATCTACATCTTTGGCAGATTTGATTCATCAGCAGTATTGATCTCTCCCAGAGTCACTATATCGTTATGATTTTTTTGGGAGGACCAACTATATACGGTGTAGGTTTTTAACTAAATTCATTGTATCACCCTTTCAAAACAATTTTAAATTATTTTCAGCCAGAGATAAAGCAAAAACAAGTCAATTTATCATCACTAGTATTGCTATATGTTGCTAGGCATCCCCATGGACCGGTTGGCCTGTATGTGGTGTTGTTTTATGGTAAATGTAACTATTGTCAGTCAGCATCCACATTATCAGCGCTGCTCTTGAGAGCAGTGCCTCTGATGGAATGCATTTTTTTATGGGGATGATAGTGTAGCAGTCAATAACACGATGTTGGATGTGTTCTGTGAGACACTTTTCAGAGAACAGAACTAAGTGTTCAGTTTTTTTTAACAGGGTAGCTTGCAACAATTAAGTGTAGCTTGCAATTATAAAAGGTATCATAAAAAAACGTAGCCGTTTGGCGAAGTTTTGTTTAACAAAAAAAACCCTGAGTATACCGATGTTTGAAATGCAGTTTGTACATACAGATGTAGCAGAGAACAAGGAAAACAAACAAAGTAGCAAAAATACTCAACTTTCCATCAGAGTTATGGTTCGTTACTGTCCAATGTATATTATATAATTAATCAGCATTGTAAGAGAGTGTTTAGTTCCCAGAATAGTCATCTTCTTGTTTAAAGTGCATGCTCTCAATGGTGCCTTGGATGTGTAACATTCTGGCTCTTTCTTGTCAGCTTCTTGATTGTATTGTTTTCTTTTCAGCTTGTTAGTTTTATAATTTTTTTCATTAAGCCATATATAGAATGTGAATCCAAAATCAGATGTGAATATCATACATGTGAACCTCTCCCTCTTTTGGAGGGAGACTCCCTCTTTAAAGGTTCAAAATTATTTCAAAATGAGGGGTGTTTTACACATTTTCAGAAATTTGATAACTTCCTTTTTTGTTTGTATGAAAATAACAAATCTCCCACTTTGGCCTCAGCAAAAGTTTGCATGTATGGAATATTAGTGAAAAAAGTAAATTTATAAGACATCTTCAACAGGACAACATGGAAAATAATGATTGGTCAGATCTTTATGGGTCTGGTGTATACTGTTCATTATCTAAGCCTTTCAAGATATTTCCAACACTTGCCTGTAATTGGGAAACACACTACCTTCCTAAATTTGTCTTTCTCTAGTGTGTATAACAGCATTCAGTGAGAATTTCTTGACCCACTCAGAATGAATTCATGCCTAAGCAAAATTTGTAGATGCAGATCAGCCAGCTGTCTGTCCAGAATCAGCACTAATTGTCGCTGAGTATTCAGTTAAATGTCACTATTTACTTAAATACAGTTTTGGGTTGTCAACCTTTAGCTTTCTACATTTGTTGATAACCCATGCTGAATTCTTAATGATTGGCTAAAAACTTCATGACAAGATCAAAAGCCTTATTGCCGAAGACTCCTCAACAAAAAGTGCCGATCTTGATAAGACATCTCCCAGTAGGGACCTGACTGACTGAAATGTACAAAATTTGAATAAGCCTTATAAAACTTGCTTAGGTAGGATAAGAAGGGATAAGAAATATGGCAGGGTGAGGGTTAGACAAGGATGGTGGCATAGAACAGTAATTGGTGTGAAGATGCTGAATTATTGACTGGTAGAAGGGTGAAGATGATTAGTTTTGGGTGCAATGTTCAGTAGATTTAGAGACCGGTTTGCTATATAGTTAATGAAGTGTTTTAGACATGCTTAAATAAAACAGAACAATAATGAAGCAATGTAGAAACTTGGTGTAGATGATTCATTGACTTAAAACTCCTTAGTCCCTCATTGCTTGGGTTCGAATCCCATGTTCAGGTGGGAATTTTGATGTGGTGAGGTCGTCCAGCTGACCTGTACAGTGTCAGTAGTCCTACCTAGACATTTGTTTGTGCTTTCCCACCTCAACAATAGTTTTCTGTTGCCAACACGACCATAATTGTGTTAGGACTGGATGCATTTAAAACAAAAACACAAACAAAATCTGGTATCCACAATTTTGTTTTGAAATTTTTAAGTACAATTCCATTTTTTATATGAAAAAGCTGTTGAATAACAACAACTCCCACTTTAGTTGGTAATATAGATAACTATTCCATCTTTCATTTAAAAGTCCTTGAGAAAAAACATACTTCAACTTAGCAAAAATATTTCTCCTTGCCCATTTATCTTTCTTGTTCAAATCTTCGAATGTAAGAGAACCATCACGGTTTCAGCACCAATCTTATTATTATCGCTCCTTTTTCCTACATCAGGAAGACCAATTGTCCCTCAAAAAACATCCATCTTCATGCAGTATGATCAATAAATTAACTGCTTAACTTGGCAATTCACTCTTCCAATAGCTTGCCGTTGAAGCATTAGCTCTGTGAAAACAAATTTCCAATTTTTTGTAGAAACATAAGCTTACAGCTGTTCAGAATCTTTAAAGGTCTATGGAATTCATCTTTTTTGACACTTTTTGACACTTTAGAATGGATGGGTTGGAATTTAATATTGATTATTCGTCAGTAACCCTTCACCTGCCTCGCACAAATGAATCAGGGGTCCCTTACCACATGGGTTCATGACCCAGTCAAAGTGAGAACTTGAATATGGGGGAGTTTTTCGAGCTAACCTGTGGTGTACCAGTGGTTCTACCTAGACATAATTCTGGGGTGTTCCTCCTCCAATAATTAGCTGGATGTTGCCTATTCGACCATTATTGTGTTGGTGTGAAACAGAGAATGAACTATTATTAAAGAAATTGTAGTCTGACATATGCAAACATTCCAGATCTAGCTAACTAACACTGGGTGCAGTCTGGGTCAGGATCTGCACTATTTGCTGCCTTATCTTCCAAAATAAACTCTTTACCTTTTCCTGTTGTTGAGAGCAAATTTAGATTTTTAAGTTTCAGTTTTTAAATTGCTTACTTATAGATGTAGTACAATAAAGGTTAAAGTCATAATAACACTAGTTGAGTGATGGTATGGCTTTAAAGCAACTGGGTTATTGTTTTCTGATGTAAATGTAGGTAACAATAAGCCTCTCAAATCAAAAATTCATAGACTGTGTTGCGAGGAACATTATTATACTGGTTATTTTTGAGGATATGAATCTAATTTTTCAAAATAAGATTTTTTGGAAGCCGTAAGGTTCTTAACTGCTTTGGCCGGTACATTTGTATAAGCATAAAAAATACATATACATATACTTAATAGGGAATTTTAACTCAGTATAACAGTCACTTTAAACTTGAAAGTTTTTTTAAAGAGACTTTCACATAAAAAAAAATTGTTTTATTTTTTGCTAAATATCAGTACTTTTACTGTATTTGCTAGAAAGTACATGTAGACATATTGAAAATAAAATTGCATAAGTCCTGGACAAATGACCACCAGCAGGACCTTGCTCATCTTGGTCTTCACTGTCAGCTTAGCCTTGATCAAAAAGCACTTATCAAATTTATAAGTTGGATAGAACAAGAAAGCATGAGCTGCTGTCAGAAGATAATACTTGGTGGAACAGTTATTTTTTTTGATATGCAATTGTGAATTTTCCACTACTTAAGTTTTTAATGCTAACAATTTATAGTGATTAGAAGAAGAAAATTAAAACAGTCTAAAAAAGTATTTCTGTTAAAAGACATAACACTTAATGTGTTACTTTTGTCTGTTATGTAAGGATAATTGAAACATGTACAGGATATGGGAACAACAACAAAGTGAACAAAAATTGAACAGAAAAATAAGATTAGACTTTTCAACAATGTCAAAAATAGAATTCACAGAAATTATTTGGCAGAGCACATTCTCATCTTGAAACTTCCAACTTGAAGACAAAAATCATGATGTAATTCCTTCCCTTAACATCAGATCAAATGAAAGCAGTAGAGCTGAAGTCTGTGGTCTACAAAAATGGCACGAATATGTTTTGGTCTTTTGTTTGGACAAGGGAAATAAATTAGACAGTCCCTGATCTGATGTTCAATTTGTCAAACCCCCATGGTGGTGTGTACTATTTCATCAATAGAAAGAGAGATAGTATTCTTTTATTTAATTATTTATAGGACTGGGTCTAACAATTGGCCAGGTTATTACATTTTAAGGTTTTGGCAAATAGTGTAAACCCAGATCAGTCAGCTCCCTGGTGGATCTGCACTGTTTGGAGCAAAGTGTCTTGAAATAGATCATTCAACTTTCGTGTGTATCTGTTTGCAAATAACAAAAAATATGCCATCCATGAAGTTGTAAGAAAATCATGAACCATTGGCTTGGATGATACATAGATACGGGTCAAAAGCTATCTGTGGAGGCCAGACTTGCAGAGTAACTGATAATGGGTGTTAATCTGTTAAATGTCTAGCAATATATCCTATAATTCTTCTCAAAACTGTTCATCGTTGGTACTCATTAAAAATGTCTCATTGAGACAATTCTAATGAGTACCAGGTATGTAGGAGTTGGGTGAATAATAAAGAATTTAGCTTCAGAAATATCCTCATCTAGATCCCAGGGTCATGGGAGGGGAAAATTGATAGATGAATCAAGATGGACCAGCTGAGGCTGCAAATCATGTGTCATTGCACCATTTTTGTCTGGGGTGACGTTTGTCTGGAGTGTCAAAGTGCATTTCTTACATATCAGCCATCTTTTTCTTATCTCCCAGTCTGCTACATTTGGTAATTGGTATATTGGTAACTTTTCAACCATTATATATGTCTATCTTTGTCTGAATGCTGAACTTTAGTAAGTTAGACCTAAGAGGATACTGACTCATGGCCATGTTTTTTGGATCAAGGCTTACAAATAGTCAGGCCGTCACCAGTTTGTGTCGAGTCTCAGGCACAAAGTTTCAGATGAGTAGCTAATCCAGCTGAGCTGTGTGCATCAGTGGTTCTACCCAGACATTTTTATGACATGTTACTTCACTTTAAATTATGGCTGAATGTCGCTATTGCAACCATTTTTGTTGGTGTGATGTCTGAAGAAGACAAAAAAAGTAATAAAAGTAACTCCAAATACACAACATAACAAAGAAAATTGGAAAAATAAAAACCTGCCGTGACACATGTTGATATTGGTAACAAAGTGAGGAAATTTGTGCAGAATATTTTTCTGTATTTTTAGTACATTTATTTTTTGTTTTATTTATTTATGTTTTGTGAGAATGTGACAAAATTCAGTATTTGGAATTCCAGACACAGATGTGTCTGACAGATTATAAGTGTATGGGCAGCGATATAATGTCGGTAGTAAGAAATTATTGATGTTGCCCAGTTTCTGAAAAATAACACAATAGAATAAGCATTTGGAGTAAGATTTAGAGGAAGCAGAAAAAAAATATATATTAAAATTAAATTATCAAATTAATGCTCATATATAAAGTAATTTAAGTGAATAAATACAGTTAATAATGTGTGACAACTTCTGTAGAAAAACATCCCCAAATGATGTTGTTCTTATAATCTTGTGAAAACAGTTTTATAAATCTATTAATTGAGTGATGTATTTATTACATATGTGCATTGTTGCTTGATAAATTTCTACAATTATAAATATTGTATTATTATATATTTTTTGAGAATACATTGTATAACATTTAAGTTCAAGCCAAGTTAGTTATTTTACGTGTAAAAAATGGAAAGATGGATGTTTTTTTTACACATACAGTTTTCAGAGACACACAGTCCAAATGTGTCTATACTAATATAATGGAATTATTAACACTGTCTTGGTCATATTAATTTTCAAAAAAATATTTTAATGTCCTTAAGTTAAATCAGCTGTTGACAATTGTTAAAACATTTAATAGCCGTTTAAAACAAAAGATATTGTTTTGTAACATGTCTTGTTTTAAGGTTGTGCCTTGAAATTTAATATCATGATGGTTACACTGTATTTAGCTTTATGTGTAAGAAAATTATAACAGTATCTTTCTGTTTTTAGTGTGGCAGCAGTGAATACTTATTTTTCTAATTACCTTTTATAATTTTACCTTTTTTTCTATTTACCTATTATAATATAAATAATTTTCTGTTTTTGTCTAGAACTTTAACTTATTGTCAGTTTGCTTATTGAATATAATTATCTCATGCAGATGATTAATTAAGTTTTAACATAAAGGGACTTTATAATACTTTAAGAAGTAAACATGAAAAACACTCCACTTAGTCGTAAACCCTGCTTTAAAGATGATATCTTAGAGTTTGCCTATGTGAAATAATGTAACAAAATCTTACTCCTGCTTGGGGGGCATAATCAACATAATCCCCAAACTTATACTTTTATCTAAGTGAAGATGATTTTTACAGTATCTGTACTGTTGGACAGTACAAATTGTAAAATAAATTGCTATACATGTTCGTTTAATCAAATCTACAAATATGCACCATGGGAATTTCTGCTAAAAATAGATATTAACATCACATGTGACAAACATTACCTTAATGATTATATAAACGTAATCATATAAATAAATGGTCTCATGGTTATGTTTCTTAGTTTTAAAAATAGCTTACTAGTTGCAATGTGGCTCAGCTAGGAAATATGTGTGGTAATGAGTGGGAAGTTGTATGTTTCACTTTTTACATAGATGGATAGGGCATCAGTAAACAGCATTTCTTGTAACAATAATTTATTTGGCTGTTTGATAAACAAAACTTTGGTCCAGGTTGTTTGATAAACAAAACTTTGGTCCAGGTTGTTTGGTAAACAAAACTTTGGTCCAGGTTGTTTGATAAACAAAACTTTGGTCCAGGTTGTTTGATAAACAAAACTTTGGTCCAGGTTGTTTGGTAAACAAAACTTTGGTCCAGGTTGTTTGATTAACAAAACTTTGGTCCAGGTTGTTTGGTAAACAAAACTTTGGTCAAGGTTGTTTGATAAACAAAACTTTGGACCAGGCTGTTTGATAAACAAAACTTTGGTTCAGGTTGTTTGATAAACAAAACTTTGGTCCAGGCTGTTTGATAAACAAAACTTTGGTCCAGGTTGTTTGATAAACAAAACTTTGGTCCAGGCTGTTTGATAAACAAAACTTTGGTCCAGCCAGGTTGTTTGATAAACAAAACTTTGGTCCAGGTTGTTTGAACAAAACTTTGGTCCAGGCTGTTTGATAAACAAAACTTTGGTCTAGGTTTTTTGATAAACAAAACTTTGGTCCAGGTTGTTTGATAAACAAAACTTTGGTCAAGGGTGTTTGATAAACAAAACTTTGGTCCAGGTTGTTTGATAAACAAAACTTTGGTCAAGGTTGTTTGATAAACAAAACTTTGGTCCAGGTTGTTTGGTAAACAAAACTTTGGTCAAGGTTGTTTGATAAACAAAACTTTGGACCAGGCTGTTTGATAAACAAAACTTTGGTTCAGGTTGTTTGATAAACAAAACTTTGGTCCAGGCTGTTTGAAAAAAAAACAAACTTTGGTCCAGGTTGTTTGATAAACAAAACTTTGGTGCAGGCTGTTTGATAAACAAAACTTTGGTCCAGGTTGTTTGATAAACAAAACTTTGGTCCAAACTGTCGGATACCAGCTTTAAGCATTCTTCAGTCTGACAACTTAAACTCCTCCTAGACATCTTTAGTCTACCATCTTAATATCTCTCAACTGTTTCTAGTCTCTGGAGGCAATTATAAATTAAACATGCTTTCTAGGAATTGTCTGATGGACTCCGCTGGTGAAATATTCCTGAAAATTACTTAACGCCTTAACCCGCTTCATTTATAGTGCTGCTGATACTAAATTCATAGTCTTTGCCTAACAATTACTTGAAAATATACTTACTTACAATGCTTACAAAATTACAAATAGCGCAGACCTTTATCAGACAGCTCCCAGCAAGGGCAAGTTGATCTGAAACTATGCCCCGTGTCTTTACCTGATTATTTTTTACTTAGCACTTTAAGGAATAAGTTGGAAATGGACTGGTTCCTTAATGAAGAATCTGAGGCTGCAGTTTGATGCCATCATGACAGGTAACAAGTCCAAAACAGGAAGGGAGGTAATTGGAGACTGTCTCGACTTCTTCTGACGGAAGATTATTCTCATGGTTGCTATGGTTACAATGACAACAATGATTTCTCATCTGCCATTTGATATGTGATGTCTTAAACATTGGAGACAGATTGAAATTTAAGTATCTATTAGATCAAAAGTGTTTTACATATGGATTTGTTTTGTCTGGCCATTAACATTAAAACATTTTGATGTTATGTAGCTAGCTATACTTACCATACTTGGAAATTGCATGTGAAAGGCAGTTCCAACCTTCTAAAACCTCAAATCTCTTCATATTTTCTTGCGTTATTAGTGACACAATGCCATTCGATTCTAGTAGAATTTATCCAATTTTAAAACCTATTATTTGCTTTCCCTGGCAGTTCCTTGTTTATCCTTATCATGCTGCATTTCTTTAAAAACCCATACTAAATTCTAAATCTTCAAATTAATACTTAGAAGTAAATATTGTAGTTTCATCATCAAATAACCCCTGTGCCACCATCCCCCTCCACCCCTCCCCTATCCCAGCAGAACCTGGCTGATTTGGATCTAAACATTTTCCCTAACACTGGTAAATTCATACTTAGCAAGTTAAGAGTTAAGCAACATATTCTATGATAAAGTTTACGATGTCGAGGACAAAGACTCTGACAGTATATCGAAACAGTGACAGATCTGATTTCTTTGTGAGTATTAAAGTGGGTCTGGATGACTCCTGCTATATACCACAGATGAGAAAAACCAGTAAATATGTTCGCATACCGCAACATTTGTCCCATAGTGCATTTTTTTGCCGTCAAAACTGTTTGCATGAGCAGAGTGATAGTGTTGTTATGGCGTCAACTGTTGTTTGACTTAAACACTATGTGGAGAGGGTTTTCATCTATTTCTCTTAGAGCTATTTCTCATCCGTAATGTATAAAAAGACTTTACCGTTTTGCTTGGTAAGCATGTATTGCTAAAGCTTTGGCAAATAGTGTAGATTGAGATCAGCCAGCTCTCACTAATTAGGGCATGTATTTCTGACATTATGTTGTTTATTATTTCTCCAGGATGCGACATTTGTAAGAAGTAACTTCACTGAGAATTGTGTTATATTTTATAAAGTTGAAACATGTTTCTTTTACTATATGAGTGTATTGAAATTATTTTTTTTCTGTCACATATTTTTTACAATTACACAAACAAGAAATAGCTTATTTGTAATATCAGCTTAAACTATGTTTTATAATGTTCTATAATTATATATAATGGGATAATTATAATGATATTTTCATATATGCTGTGTTAATAATTTTTACAATTACCCAGAATTAATGAAATTAAATACTATGTGTACAAAATCTGCTTTCCACAACTCAGCATAACCATTATTATGCATTAATGTTTTTTTTGCATAATAATTATAGACTATTAAAAATTTCTTTGACCCATTTTCAATTTAAAAAATATCTATATAGGAACTATGAATATGCGAATGCAATTATAAACAAATTCAGTTGTGTATATTTACTAAACAACAGAAAAGAAACAACTTATTTATGCTATTTATTTAAAATATAGTACTATACATGTATATTGTATGATAAACCTTTGTAGTGTTGAACTTTAAAGTTAAAATAAGAACAAAGGATTATACTAAGACAACAACAACATGAAACCTGTACATGTACTGTAACAACATGAAACCTGTACATGCACTGTAACAACATGAAACCTGTACATGTACTGTAACAACATGAAACTTGTACATGTACTGTAACAACATGAAACCTGTACATGCACTGTAACAACATGAAACTTGTACATGTACTGTAACAACATGAAACCTGTACATGTACTGTAACAACATGAAACCTGTACATGTACTGTAACAACATGAAACTTGTACATGCACTGTAACAACATGAAACTTGTACATGAACTGTAACAACATGAAACCTGTACATGCACTGTAACAACATGAAACTTGTACATGAACTGTAACAACATGAAACTTGTACATGATCTGGAACAACATGAAACTTGTACATGCACTGTAACAACATGAAACCTGTACATGAACTGTAACAACATGAAACCTGTACATGCACTGTAACAACATGAAACTTGTACATGAACTGTAACAACATGAAACTTGTACATGCACTGTAACAACATGAAACTTGTACATGCACTGTAACAACATGAAACTTGTACATGAACTGTAACAACATGAAACTTGTACATGATCTGTAACAACATGAAACTTGTACATGATCTGTAACAACATGAAACTTGTACATGATCTGTAACAACATGAAACTTGTACATGATCTGTAACAACATGAAACTTGTACATGATCTGTAACAACATGAAACTTGTACATGAACTGTAACAACATGAAACTTGTACATGATCTGTAACAACATGAAACTTGTACATGATCTGTAACAACATGAAACTTGTACATGCACTGTAACAACATGAAACTTGTACATGAACTGTAACAACATGAAACTTGTACATGATCTGGAACAACATGAAACTTGTACATGCACTGTAACAACATGAAACTTGTACATGATCTGTAACAACATGAAACTTGTACATGCACTGTAACAACATGAAACTTGTACATGCACTGTAACAACATGAAACTTGTACATGATCTGTAACAACATGAAACCTGTACATGAACTGTAACAACATGAAACTCGTACATGAACTGTAGCAACATGAAACTTGTACATGCACTGTAACAACATGAAACTTGTACATGATCTGTAACAACATGAAACTTGTACATGCACTGTAACAACATGAAACCTGTACATGAACTGTAACAACATGAAACTTGTACATGCACTGTAACAACATGAAACTTGTACATGCACTGTAACAACATGAAACTTGTACATGCACTGTAACAACATGAAACTACATGCACTGTAACAACATGAAACTTGTACATGAACTGGAACAACATGAAACTTGTACATGCACTGTAACAACATGAAACTTGTACATGTACTGGAACAACATGAAACTTGTACATGTACTGTAACAACATGAAACCTGTACATGATCTGTAACAACATGAAACTTGTACATGCACTGTAACAACATGAAACTTGTACATGCACTGTAACAACATGAAACTTGTACATGATCTGTAACAACATGAAACTTGTACATGAACTGTAACAACATGAAACTTGTACATGATCTGGAACAACATGAAACTTGTACATGCACTGTAACAACATGAAACTTGTACATGATCTGTAACAACATGAAACTTGTACATGCACTGTAACAACATGAAACTTGTACATGCACTGTAACAACATGAAACTTGTACATGCACTGTAACAACATGAAACTTGTACATGCACTGTAACAACATGAAACTACATGCACTGTAACAACATGAAACTTGTACATGCACTGTAACAACATGAAACTTGTACATGTACTGGAACAACATGAAACTTGTACATGTACTGTAACAACATGAAACCTGTACATGATCTGTAACAACATGAAACTTGTACATGCACTGTAACAACATGAAACTTGTACATGCACTGTAACAACATGAAACTTGTACATGATCTGTAACAACATGAAACTTGTACATGAACTGTAACAACATGAAACTTGTACATGATCTGGAACAACATGAAACTTGTACATGCACTGTAACAACATGAAACTTGTACATGATCTGTAACAACATGAAACTTGTACATGCACTGTAACAACATGAAACTTGTACATGCACTGTAACAACATGAAACTTGTACATGCACTGTAACAACATGAAACTTGTACATGCACTGTAACAACATGAAACTACATGCACTGTAACAACATGAAACTTGTACATGCACTGTAACAACATGAAACTTGTACATGCACTGTAACAACATGAAACTTGTACATGCACTGTAACAACATGAAACTTGTACATGCACTGTAACAACATGAAACCTGTACATGAACTGTAACAACATGAAACTTGTACATGCACTGTAACAACATGAAACTTGTACATGCACTGTAACAACATGAAACTTGTACATGCACTGTAACAACATGAAACTTGTACATGCACTGTAACAACATGAAACCTGTACATGAACTGTAACAACATGAAACCTGTACATGCACTGTAACAACATGAAACCTGTACATGCACTGTAACAACATGAAACTTGTACATGAACTGTAACAACATGAAACTTGTACATGCACTGTAACAACATGAAACCTGTACATGCACTGTAACAACATGAAACTTGTATATGTACTGTAACAACATGAAACTTGTACATGTACTGTAACAACATGAAACTTGTACATGTACTGTAACAACATGAAACTTGTACATGTACTGTAACAACATGAAACTTGTACATGTACTGTAACAACATGAAACTTGTACATGTACTGTAACAACATGAAACTTGTACATGCACTGTAACAACATGAAACTTGTACATGCACTGTAACAACATGAAACTTGTACATGTACTGTAACAACATGAAACTTGTACATGCACTGTAACAACATGAAACTTGTACATGCACTGTAACAACATGAAACTTGTACATGCACTGTAACAACATGAAACTTGTACATGCACTGTAACAACATGAAACTTGTACATGCACTGTAACAACATGAAACTTGTACATGTGCTGTAACAACATGAAACTTGTACATGCACTGTAACAACATGAAACTTGTACATGAACTGTAACAACATGAAACTTGTACATGTACTGTAACAACATGAAACTTGTACATGTACTGTAACAACATGAGACTTGTACATGTACTGTAACAACATGAAACTTGTACATGAACTGTAACAACATGAAACTTGTACATGTACTGTAACAACATGAAACTTGTACATGAACTGTAACAACATGAAACTTGTACATGCACTGTAACAACATGAAACTTGTACATGTACTGTAACAACATGAAACTTGTACATGCACTGTAACAACATGAAACTTGTACATGCACTGTAACAACATGAAACTTGTACATGCACTGTAACAACATGAAACTTGTACATGTACTGTAACAACATGAAACTTGTACATGTACTGTAACAACATGAAACTTGTACATGCACTGTAACAACATGAAACTTGTACATGCACTGTAACAACATGAAACTTGTACATGTACTGTAACAACATGAAACTTGTACATGCACTGTAACAACATGAAACTTGTACTTGCACTGTAACAACATGAAACTTGTACATGCACTGTAACAACATGACACTTGTACATGTACTGTAACAACATGAAACTTGTACATGTACTGTAACAACATGAAACTTGTACATGAACTGTAACAACATGAAACTTGTACATGTACTGTAACAACATGAAACTTGTACATGTACTGTAACAACATGAAACTCGTACATGCACTGTAACAACATGAAACTCGTACATGCACTGGAACAACATGAAACTTGTACATGCACTGGAACAACATGAAACTTGTACATGCACTGTAACAACATGAAACTTGTATATGCACTGTAACAACATGAAACTTGTACATGAACTGTAACAACATGAAACTTGTACATGCACTGTAACAACAAGAAACTTGTACATGTACTGTAACAACATGAAACTTGTACATGTACTGTAACAACATGAAACTTGTACATGTACTGTAACAACATGAAACTTGTACATGTACTGTAACAACATGAAACTTGTACATGCACTGTAACAACATGAAACTTGTACATGCACTGGAACAACATGAAACTTGTACATGCACTGTAACAACATGAAACTTGTATATGCACTGTAACAACATGAAACTTGTACATGAACTGTAACAACATGAAACTTGTACATGCACTGTAACAACATGAAACTTGTACATGCACTGTAACAACATGAAACTTGTACATGCACTGTAACAACAAGAAACTTGTACATGTACTGTAACAACATATGACTTGTACATGTACTGTAACAACATGAACCTTGTACATGCACTGTAACAACATGAAACTTGTACATGCACTGTAACAACAAGAAACTTGTACATGCACTGTAACAACATGAAACTTGTACATGAACTGTAACAACATGAAACTTGTACATGCACTGTAACAACATGAAACTTGTACATGCACTGTAACAACATGAAACTTGTACATGCACTGTAACAACATGAAACTTGTACATGAACTGGAACAACATGAAACTTGTACATGCACTGTAACAACATGAAACTTGTACATGTACTGTAACAACATGAAACTTGTACATGCACTGTAACAACATAAAAATCTTGTACATGCACTGTAACAACATGAAACTTGTACATGCACTGTAACAACATGAAACTTGTACATGTACTGGAACAACATGAAACTTGTACATGTACTGTAACAACATGAAACTTGTACATGTACTGTAACAACATGAAACTTGTACATGTACTGTAACAACATGAAACTTGTACATGCACTGTAACAACATGAAACTTGTACATGCACTGTAACAACATGAAACTTGTACATGCACTGTAACAACATGAAACTTGTACATGTACTGTAACAACATGAAACTTGCACATGCACTGTAACAACATGAAACTTGTACATGCACTGTAACAACATGAAACTTGTACATGCACTGTAACAACATGAAACTTGTACATGCACTGTAACAACATGAAACTTGTACATGTACTGTAACAACATGAAACTTGTACATGTACTGTAACAACATGAAACTTGTACATGTACTGTAACAACATGAAACTTGTACATGCACTGTAACAACATGAAACTTGTACATGCACTGTAACAACATGAAACTTGTACATGTACTGTAACAACATGAAACTTGTACATGCACTGTAACAACATGAAACTTGTACATGTACTGTAACAACATGAAACTTGTACATGTACTGTAACAACATGAAACTTGTACATGCACTGTAACAACATGAAACTCGTACATGCACTGTAACAACATGAAACTTGTACATGCACTGTAACAACATGAAACTTGTACATGAACTGTAGCAACATGAAACTTGTACATGCACTGTAACAACATGAAACTTGTACATGATCTGTAACAACATGAAACTTGTACATGCACTGTAACAACATGAAACTTGTACATGCACTGTAACAACATGAAACTTGTACATGCACTGTAACAACATGAAACTTGTACATGAACTGTAACAACATGAAACTTGTACATGCACTGTAACAACATGAAACTTGTACATGCACTGTAACAACATGAAACTTGTACATGAACTGTAGCAACATGAAACTTGTACATGCACTGTAACAACATGAAACTTGTACATGAACTGTAGCAACATGAAACTTGTACATGCACTGTAACAACATGAAACTTGTACATGCACTGTAACAACATGAAACTTGTACATGCACTGTAACAACATGAAACTCGTACATGAACTGTAGCAACATGAAACTTGTACATGCACTGTAACAACATGAAACTTGTACATGAACTGTAGCAACATGAAACTTGTACATGCACTGTAACAACATGAAACTTGTACATGCACTGTAACAACATGAAACTTGTACATGCACTGTAACAACATGAAACTTGTACATGCACTGTAACAACATGAAACTCGTATATGCAGTGTACTTTGTCCTCAACTGTCAGACTCCCAGGGTTTTTCTTTAAAGTTTTCACCAAATTCTTCATTAAACAGTTCTGCTGGCTTTACCATTCCATTTTGATAACTTAATAAACTAATTCACCCAGTACTCTGCATCTATGATGGTTATTTTTCAATCTGTTAGTTTAACTATGGCAGCTCCTGTGAAAACACTGCCGGGATTATTTGTGCATCAGAGTGGGTGAGCATTTTTTTATTATGTGTGCAAGTTTTTTGCTTTACCCAGTTGACAACAATTTATTCATGAGCAATCTTGTCTACCACCTCTGTAATTAGACTGGATAGAAATATGTTTAAAGGATATTGGTGTATATTTTTTCTTCCTACCTTCTTTTTTTTCTGTCTCATTCTGTCATGCTTTATGCAGAGTTTTTCCAAGGTGCCTCTTTAGAGTAAAGATTCAACCATAGTCTTCATTCCACGATAGTTCTTCTTAACTTGCAAGTAGAGGATTACCTGGAAGATCCCTATCAAAGTCATCATCCTTCATCAGTCAAGGCAAATAATTTGTACCTGGATGTCATTCTGTTGTTTTTGGTATGTAGTAAATCAAATTGGCGAATGATTACCATCACCTGAAGCTACTTGGACGTTTTGATAGCCTCTGAAAATGGCAAACGATTATGTTCTAGATATTTAATGAAAGCTGGCAGGAAATAGTGACTCGCAAACAACCAGGAATTGTTTCTTAACTTACCTATTACACCTTTGGAGCAAGAAATATTTTGACAATGATGACTCTTCAGATTTGTTTTCATGCTGATGTATGATACAATGGTTACTTTAGAACCTACAGATATAAGAATGATAAATGAACGATGTGAAAAAAGTGTTGGTAATCAAAGAAAAAACTATTGAGCAATAAGCATTCCATGTAAATGAATTGGAGGAAAAATGTACGTTCTGCCTGAGAAATGTACGAGGGATGTGTCTCAGTTATGTACGTGGCACCAGGAATATAGGGTGCCATTAATTATGTCAGAGTGTGTAAATTGGACGACATAATGATGATGAGTTTCATGAAAATGAGCAATATTGCCTTAGCAATAACACATCCTCAGAAATTATCTGCTAGAATTATACACTGTATCTAAGTACAAATGTAAGGTTTTGTCTGGGTGATTTTGTAAGTTTATGATCGCAAATCACATGTAGTAGAATTTGGTTTCCAAATATTTTGTAATTGACCTAATTTGTTATGGGAGATAATGCGTTCGTTTAAAGTGTGGATTTGTCTGCAAGGAACTAAAATTGTCTTTTGCTTTGACTAATTGGAAATCAAATTTTAATCTTTGTGATGTACAGAGAACAAGGCACATGATATTATGGTTCAACTGGATCTGCACTTCTGGTATTGGCTTAAGCCTGACCAATCTTGGCTTGACAAAAATGAGATTTTAAATATTTCTTCATACAAACCCATTACTGTTTACAAAAAAAGGTTTTTTCTTTTTTATTTCAAAAGCTCCATCATCCTCTGATTGAAATGACTCTTTGTTGTGAGGCCTACAACTTATTTTATTACCACAGTTTTTGTTGTTGCTTTTGTCCTTGAGTGTTATGATGTATGTTTTGACCCCATGATGAAGTAAGGTGCTTGTGTTTATGGGATATTTCTCTTGTTATTTTTCTCCTCTCTCCTGTCTGAACCCTTAGTCTTCTAAGCAGGAATAGATCAAGCATAGACATATAGTGCAGTCTTCAGAATTAACATCCAGTAATTACATGCCATTTGGATGTGTAACTTGTAGAGATCACCAAAACACAGTTTATTAAATGCTCAGTTTGGTTTCAGTAGCAGCAACAATAAGGTCTTTTTTAAGATTTGATGTTTGTTATTGTACTGTAATTGGAGGCACCATCTGTGCAGAATCCAACCAATTTCTTTCTGAACTTACTTTCAAGAGCCAGAAAAACAACAACACCTGTTCATTGGGCAATAAACTTGATAAAATTCACATGCAAACTCTTAAATTTAGTCATCACAGTAGTTGTTAGCATTTAATTTGATTTAATTAAGGGTTATCTGAATAAAAAAGAAGCTTTTCAGGATTACCTTTGTCCAGGGCTATTCATCAACTGAGCAACAAAGAGTGAGAGATGAAGTACACTTAGAGCAATATTCTGGAGATCAAAAGTCAAGAAAAATAGTCATGATCTGTTTAATTACTTTCTACTGTCGCCTACCTAGTAACTTATTACAAACTCTCTGTAATTAAACATAAATAAAGTGGGGTAGAGTAATCTGTCTTAAGGTGTTGCTTGGTTGTTAGTTTGGTACCCTTATCCTGTTGTGTTTATTTACTAAATACATGCAAATGCTGCCATACATATTGCTACAGACTCAGCAGGAAGTTTAGTGCAGATCTCGACCTGGGACAGACCCCAGTATAAGCTGACCTGGGACAGACCCCAGCATAAGCTGACCTGGGACAGACCCCAGCATAAGCTGACCTGGGACAGACCCCAGCATAAGCTGACCTGGGACAGACCCCAGCATAAGCTGACCTGGGACAGACCCCAGTATAAGCTGACCTGGGACAGACCCCAGCATAAGCTGACCTGGGACAGACCCCAGCATAAGCTGACCTGGGACAGACCCCAGCATAAGCTGACCTGGGACAGACCCCAGCATAAGCTGACCTGGGACAGACCCCAGCATAAGCTGACCTGGGACAGACCCCAGTATAAGCTGACCTGGGACAGACCCCAGTATAAGCTGACCTGGGACAGACCCCAGTATAAGCTGACCTGAGACAGACCCCAGTATAAGCTGACCTGGGACAGACCCCAGTATAAACTGAATGATCTGGATCGACACTATTTTCCTAAGCCTGATCCATTTGTACTATAATGCATGAGTTAAAAACTATGAGTTTAAAGTAGCTGCTGGGTAGTGTTTAAAATACAAGTTTGTTAATTGATAATAACCTTGCAATTTTAGTTAATTTATGTGGTTGATCAAGGGTGAAATGACAAGGGCATGATATCCTTAAATCAGTTTTGACATTTTTTTACTGATGTCTTGAGTGTTTTAATTGGTTAGATCACATAAACTACAGCCAATCACAAGCAAGATAACATTATGCTCTCTAGATTTTGCTGCCTATATATAGAGATTTTTTTTTTTTCTTTTCATAATTTGTTTCTGATTTAAAATGATAGAAAGTAAATGCAGATAAAGTGTCATATTTTACTATTTTGCAAATTGCTCACAATTTTCTTTGAATCAATTTTATCTCAAAACCTGGCATCTTAATATTATGCAATATTATTTTTAATGTCACCTATTCTCGTAGGAACTCAAGCAATTTAATTTTGTTCTACTGGAAAGCAGGTAATAAGAGATGCAAAACATGTATATTGCGGTGCTACAAAATTATACTGGAATAGCATTGTTGACAAAATGTGTTGTATTTTTTGTGTTGTTATTTAAAAAAATTATGAAATAAGTAAAGGGGGTGGAGTTTGGTGCTGTTGCCATAGTTAAGGGGTGGAGTATCTGAATTTTGTAACTTGTACTCTTATTGTAATATGTGCTTTATTCTGAAATTATGTAATGTTTCACATGCAAATGATCTTTTCTATTCTAAGCATGCTTAAAACTTTCAGAATCAGCAAATAAATCTGAAATAAATTCTGCATCATTTGTGGTAAATGATTGATATGAATCTTAAGGTGACTAATGTTATGCTAATTCATTAATTGTTTAATTAATCTTGATGTTGGATTGTTCATTCAAGGATAATAAATATGGGCTGAGAATCAGAGCAGAATATTTTTACTTTATAATCAGAGCTCTTGACAGAGCTCAAAGTTGGGAAAATGAACCATGCCCTTGACATAGGGATATTTCATCACCCTCCCTCCCCTTCACAGATTTGATTAAATTGATTTCTATATTTAAGGACATAAAATAATCTTTTTTTCATAAATATATTATAATATAAATCATTATATAACACTTTGGGCGCCCAGTAGAATTGTCACATTTAGATTGTTCTAATGTGTTGCATAGAGTGATCAAGGTAAGGACATAAAAAAACAACATAACATGAATAATATGCCTCAAAATCTAGAGACCTGATTACATATTTGTAACCAATAACTTACCTGAAGTTGAAAGTTTATTTTGACAACTTTATTGAGATTTCTCATTAAGTGTATGCCCTATTAAAAGGTAAGTTCTATCTGCTGCTAGCAGGTGTGTCTGATGTCTGATAAAGATGATAAATGACAGTGTCCAGGTGATATAATCAACCAGATGTTACAGGAGCATGTGTGTGTGGAAGGGTGTCCCAGGTGGAGCATGTATGTCAGGCTGTCCACTTGACATGTCCCACTCTATTTTGTCAAAGTATGGGTATAGGCATGGTAGGGTGAGGGCAGTTGCGGGACGCAGCCAGGAACAGAGGGGCCTCTGAGTGCAGTATAATGCATGTTTTATACTTATTAAAACTTAGACATTTAGTGGAAGATTTAACTTGAGGTCTTTCAGATGTGATGGTTTTGGCTGTGTAGCAAAAGGATATTTGTTTTGGGGTCTTTGTCACCAAAACTGCTAAAACATAATATAAAGTAAACATTGAAATATTTATGAAAATCAATTTTTTGTTGCCAAGAAAAGAAAAGCAAAATATTGAAGCAAAAAGAAACGTAAGTTTTATAAATCACTCATTTAAATGGAGTTCACCAGTGGTCTTGGGAAGGATTAAATTTATGCTACTCTGGAGAGTGGTGCCTCTTTGGAAATGCATTTTATTCATGTGGATGATACTGTAGCAGGCAGTAACAGGAAATCAAAGCTGTTCTGTGCGACCCTTTTCAGAAAAACCAAGTACTCCACTTTTAATATTGTTGAATGCAACAGTAAAGTGTGATTGGTATTATAAAAACAAAGGTAGCAGACATCAGAAGGAATTCGCAGCTGTTTTGCAAGGTTTGATATGATTCCCTTGGTTACTGTTGTTCAATCATCCCTGGTGTTAATGATGCAGGCTCCCTATTAGTCTGCTGTCTATGATATATAGCCCCTGCAATATCTCTGGAACAGCTACTAGGTGGTATGTTACACCTCATCAGATCCAGTAGAAGTGCCTACATGGCTATCCTAAGAACAGGAGACTAAAGCTTTGATAGGACTTCAACACTAACTTGTGCAATATTTAAAAAAACACCTCATATTTAAAATTTTTAGCAAATAATATTCTCATAAAGAATTTGCTAAAAAAAACCTATCTTGTTAGACTGTTGATGGTGTGGCCCAGTCGGCCTTTTCCATAATATAAAACATAATATTAACTCATACTTAATTCTTATGTACATGGTTAATATACCCGAGACTGGATCTACACTTTTTGCATCAACTTTATACATATGTGACAAGCAGGCTAATTAAAGTCAGCCATCCTCACTAATTAAAGTTAAATGATTGAGCCATTCAGTGGTAATGCCCACCAGTACTATATAGACAATACACAACATAAAAATTTTAATAGAAGTATAAAATAATACAAAATAGTCATAATAAAAATTGGTTCAAAGTAACTGGTCATTTTTATTAAAACATAATGAAGTTTTAGTATTTTCTTGAATACAGACTAGTGATTGATGCAGATTTTCCATAGGCTATTTAACATCCTATAATTCCAATAATCTGGCACAAACCTTTCTCTGTGGCTGCCGTCCATTTCTTTTGATCCATAGCATCTTATGACATCAAAAATAGGCTTGTCAGGTTGTCCATGGTGTTAGCTTGAAATTCTTGGTGCTCTCCACATAGCCTTACCCCAGGGACATATACCAGCTGTCCCATATTTTCTGACCCAGTCATGATTCTCATTTAGGACTACTTGACCAAACAAATCATAATCGCCCTCTTCCATTATGGCAGCAATGTCCTTCAATACAAGTCAGTGCCAGCAAATCAGTGTATGTTGTGGACTCACACAGCCTCCACCCAGCCTCCACCCAGCCTCCACCCAGCCTCCACCCAGCCTCCACACAGCCTCCACCCAGCCAATCTTCTTAATATTCTGCTCTTTATTGTTGCCATCCTTCTTTCATTAAAGATAATAATAATATTTCAAACGGATGCCCCTGCCAAGAATGTTTTGTGTCTTCTTTCTACATCAATTTAAAGCTGGATGTTGTCAATATGGCCATTGTTGTGATGTTAAAAGAAAATAACATAAAGTAAGATAAATAATTAAAAAAAAGAAAGGAAATGTATATATAGGCAAACTGTATATAATTTCCCTTTGTTGTAAATGTATGTTTTAATCTATGCCTGAATGACCTACTTGCAAGCAAGTACCCATATTATCTTCCTATTTGTTTCTTCTTTTTTCTGATAAGTTCATTTGTTTTTCGTGACATGACCAGCAAAAGAACGCTCATATTTTGACCTTCCATTCTTATAACAAAACTAGGTGACCCTGTTTTTATATGAGCTTGTTTGTTTAGTAGGCTACCTTTTGTTGGTTGCCTGGTTACAGATTTATACCCTTTGACAGAAAGATTTTTATGAAAACTTGTGTAAATGGACTGACAAACAAGGTTAACCTCTGAACAGGTGGGAAATGAAGCATGTGTGATTCATAGTTATGATAGTCTACTTTATCATGCCAGGCCTTGAACAGGATTTAAATTCAACCTAACTTATCTAAACAATTGGCTGACAACAGTTAATAAAAAATATGGGAATGTGCATGTTAATATTACACCACAAGGTATTTTTCTTCAAATGAAAGCAGTTATGGGAATATTATACAAGTTTTTTTATGACAAAACTGAAAAGTCTTATTGGTTGTTTTTATAATATTGCCTTTTAAAAATGCAAAAAATAAAAATAAACTGCTTGTTATCTCTTTTTCTCTCTCTGTATGTTTTAAATAATATTCTTGCTAATGTTGATGAGATGTAATTTTGTTGAATTGAAAATTTGTGCTTTAAACAAGAAACAAAATTAGACCTCTATATTTTGGGAAATGAAAAATGAAAGAAAACATAAACTATAAATAATTATGCAGTCATTGTGGAATAAATCTGTAAATTTCATCATTTGTTCCCCGTTCTCTAACAGAGTTGTACAGAAATCAGAAATAATCAGATTAACATTTGTCGTGTAATTACACCAAGGTTTGGGGATGATTGACATTTCTTATACCGATAGGATCTAGGGAGGGTAGAAAGAAGCAGGGAAAACATTTCCAAACAAGTTGATAACATCAAATCTATCAGACTGGATTAGATATAACTATACATTACAAGGGACTGTGTTTGAAACTTGTCAGTTGAACTTGCCTATTGTAGGAACACAAGTGATGTCAGCTCTTAAAGGTAGTGTCTGACACTTTGAACCATTTTCGTTTCTCTCATGCAACCAAACAAACTATTGTTACCTGAAAAGAGCTAGCAAAATGCTTTTTATTGCTGCCCTACATCCATGTAAAAAGTAAAGCATAACATCACAGTAATTGTCATTATAAAAAAGGTATTTCCTATCCAAGCCACCATGCACAGTTAGCTATTTATACACTAAGAAAACCATGTGACAACTTACTTTCAAGCTTAATTTAACTGAACATAATCAACTCTGACATCAATATCTATTTTTAGCAGAAATCTTTATCATACTTATTTTACAGATATAGAAATAATAGGTATATATATATTTCAAGATTTGCACTGTCTGAAAATTAGGTTAATGTTATAAGTAGCCTTTACTTAACTAAAGTATTAGTTTATGCAGGAATTATGCATACATTGTCAAGAACAGGGTTAAGCAGTTGATACATGTGTTAGATACAGGTAAACTGTCCGATACCACATTTAAGTCTGCAATGTGAATATTAAATAGGTTTAGGACAATAGTGTATGTCTAGGTCAGCCAGCTTCTTGCTGTTTAATCTCTATTAATACCTTTTTGACATGTTTTGTGTGTCATGAAAATTTATTTATATTAAAAAATTCAAAATTTACTAAGTAAATTATAAATAGCTCACAATTGGGATAAGTTTGTAATCATTTCTTGAAAATATCTACCCAAAGTCTGGTTGTATCATTACATGCTTAGCAGGCAAAGAGTTAACATAGCTGAGACGATTAAACAGCCATCTTGCAATAAACATCAAAACACCTGCATCATGCAAGGCTACTAGTTATAGAAGGTCATTGAAATGATTTCAATTCAGCCAGCCGCAATGCCTCAGGTGGTAAAGCGTCGGCTTGTGGATCGGGAGGTCGCGGGTTCAAACCCCGACTGGGTCAAACCAAAGACTTTAAAGTTGGTAGTAGTGGCTACCCTCCTAATGCTCAGGGCTGAGGGGTCAGCATTACGCCTGACTCGTCAGTGTCAGTATAATGGACCGGGTTCAGTCCCTGGACACCTTATAAGTGCCCCTGTGTTATAATGTTAGAAATGTCATTGCACAGTATCGGCAAAAATTCCGGTTTATTCCATCCCATCGCTCAATTCACTGAAAATATTGTACAAAATAATTAAATTTCAAAATAACAGCGAAAATTTGTGAACTAAATAAGCAGAACCTTAAGGATATCCTGGTTGTCGACTGTGGGGGAATATTGTTTCATTTCTTGGGTCAGAAAATGCAAGATCTGAGGAATTCTTTTGTGCAAAATATTCCTTTAGGGGGTTTGAGGAATTCTTTGGAAAGTGGTGAGGTGTTAAGGGAGTGATGGTAGATTTATAACGTCTGGAAAGAACAAAGTTTTGTTGTATAGATGTGCAGCAGTTTGGGAAGCAGGTGTTGTGGACAAGCAACCTTGGACAGGGTGACAGATTTATAGTTGTGTAATTAGAGATGAATAACTTTCCGAAACCATATTGTTGAGACCTTTGTAGCCGAAAGGGGAGCTGTCTGAGCTGGATCTGCACAGTTTGTTGTCATATTTTATGTTTCAAGCCCCTGGCCTACGGAATTAGTTTACCATGAGGTTGATAAGGAAAAAAATTAAAATTCTGTATGGTTTAATGATTAGTCTGCTAAACTAGAAAAGAACCAGGTAAATAATTAATATAACATGAAATCAGTTTCAGTCAGCTTGCAACATCAAATCAGTTTCAGCTAGCTCGCCGTAAGGGGAGCTTATGGATCAGGATCTACACTGTTTGTTCCTTATGTCTCCAGCAGTTCTTATCTTGCTACCTTTTGTAAGAAATTGTTAGCAAATAAGGTTTTTATAAATATAATAAACAGCTGTAAATTGATAAGGCTAGTAAAAAAGCGACACCTGTTAATGCAGCGACGGTAGTTTTGAAGATGTATTTAAAAGTAAATGATCAAGATTTAATGATGTCCCCTTGCTCTTACCCTATCAAAGGATTTTTTATCTTTACAGACATCAAAGGGAGTGCAAGTCTTCCAAAAGTGCATCTTTAGATATTAAATTCTCTTCTCGCTAAGGTTGTGTTTTGAGCTTAGCAATTTTGCAATGCATGCTATGCAGTTTGCGGATGAAAGATAGTGTGTGCAAATTTTTAAATATTTAGATTAATCTGGACTTTGCTGTAAATTTACAAATTCTTTTGAAACTGTTGCAAGGTATTTTGTATATTTTAATTTATTTTGATGTTACATATTTGAAGAGTTAAGGAAAGAGATAATCTCCTCAATCAGTATAGAGCTGTAAACAACCAGCATATATGCACCTCCTTGACAGATTTCATAAAAAAATATTTTTTATTTTGAATGTTTGTGTTTTTACTAAGATGTTTACATGCCATTATCCACATGACATTGCATGTATAATACAAGGTCAGTAAACTTGTATAGTAATGTATCAGTACATGTATTCTGTATTTATGAACATTTATGGGAACAAACCATGCTCCAGTTATTTGACAATAAAATATATCTTGACAGTGGTGTCCCATTATGTTTCATCGAAACTAATTGATAGTCAATTTCTTTTCATCTAATTTTCCTTGTAATTTTTCAATGACTGCTCTACTTTACTGACTCTGGGGCAGTTTCCCCTCTTTCATAATAATGCTGATTATAATCGCATCTGGAACCATTCTCAGTGTGCATAATGGTAGGTAATGTAATAAATTACGTTACTGATTACATAATGTTTGCTGGTAATCAAATCCGACTGGCGTATTATTGGCTGGACGAAATTATGGTAGAAATGGCAAATATTGTACAAAGATGGAATTGGTCACCGTGAGTAATTGATTTGACCAGAGAGTCTGGACGTTACATTGTCCTCACCCTGCTGGATGTATATTAGTTATCTGTTGCTTAATTTTATTCTTAACTGTGTAGGTCCTAATTATTTAACCCACACTCTGAGTAGGACCTGCACATTTTGTTACCAACCCCTTTAATAATGCATAAATTACCACTGCATGTAAATATTTGCAAGTAATAAAGTTTCTGAATAAATCTTTAAAAAATAAAGCACTGGTTAAAGGTCTAAACCCCATGCTAATTAAGTTTTTTGCTTACAATTACACGTTCATTAAAGATCTAATTAACTATGCACATTGCTAATGACACGGCAGCAAAAACTGCAGATCTTGATCAGACGGCACCCAGCAGGTTAAGGAATTGTTCTGGCGCAGAGGTAAATTTTGTGTCATAGATTATGCCACTGTTACAGAACAATGCATTATTAATCCAATTAGTACTGTAGAAGGTCACCTTGACCTGTCAGCATTGTTTGTACATCGGTCACCGGCATTAAATATATATAATGTCTAATTTAATGAAATAAAAAAAGACTTGGCTGAAAACAAATGCCTCTTTTCTTAGATAAAAAACAAATCAACAGGTTGAACTGAAAATTTGCTGAAAATAACTTGAAAAATATCTGACAAATTGTTTACAACATGAAGCATTAAGTATTGACATTTGTTGAAACCACAGTATATACTATAGTCTGGCCTAAATATTCTAGAGGAGAAAGCCTTTAGGACATGACTGCAGAAAGGCTTTATAAGTTTTTCATAAAAGATAAAAGACAGGACAGAGTGAGTGCCCTTGAGGTTAATGTTTTTATTTCACATGGTGGACAGGCTGTTGGCTAAGTGACCATACTGACCTGACAACTGGTGCATGATCCCTCATTAATCAGCCTGAAGTCACAGTACTACAGCTGTGTAACAGAGTCTGGCTGAAATTTTATTACTATAGGGGAAGTTAAAATAGGTTTTAAATATCAAATTTTTTTCAACCAAAGCCTATTATTTTGGTAATCATTGGAATTTTTTGACAGCAACAGTTCAGCTGAGTTTCAGGTAGATAGGGTTCATTAAGAAATGAATCATTTAACATAACAACTTCTTCCCTTTGCCAGAATGGTAGTGCAATCAGTAGAGTATCTGCTACAGGTTTGGAAGGCGCTGGTTTGAACCTGGGTCGTCACATACCAAGTTATAAAAAATGGTACCGGTATAGCTCCCTTGCTAACACTCAATCAAGTATAATGGTAGTTCCACAAATGGTTGGCCCAGTGTCAGGATAATGTGACTTGGTGTGGTATCATGCCAGGTGTTCATACTATACATAGTGAAGGCAGCACTATATCTGCTTCAAGTGGACGCCATCTCTAAATAATTGTTGCTGGAAAGGTAATTAACTCAATAAACAAATAAATATCTTCAATTCTAGTCTTGGTATATGTGTGGTCTATTTGTGACCTTATGTCATTGGTAGTAATTGCATTAGAAAGATGGAGCTTATCATCAATGTCACACACCAGATGTGTGGTATCTCAAAATTTAAATTTAAATGTTAATGAAGTTGACATCATTTATACCAGAAAGACACATTTTGTAAGGTTATGCAAATGATTTGCAATTTTGCTGAAGGTCAGATATCAAGGTGTTTATTTTTCCATTATTTGTAAATTATGTGAAATGTCTTTGTAACATCAGATCAACAGGTGGACCAACTTGCAGAGTATGACAGATGTTTAATAGATCATTTTATGAAATGTTATTTCTACAAAAGTGTTTTTTTTTATAGTTTCCCTTTGATTTTCAACATTTTTATTCTTATGTTAATTAATATACCTTTGCTTGATTCTATTACACATAATTTATTTGATATTTGGTGCTGTTTAAATTTGATATTTTTTTTCTTATGTTGAACAAATAGTAACTCAGATAATCATTTTGAAGACATAGTTTTAAGGCCACGTAGAGCAGGTGAGAGAACTTTTAAGGGAGATGAGAGGGTGTGTGTGTCGTGGGTGCGAGAACTTTCATGTAGGGGTTTTCTCCAGCTAACTTGTGGTGTGCATGTGACTGTACCCAGACATAAGTCTGGGGTCTTTATCCACCAACAATAGTAAGCTAAACATTGGCAATAAGTCCTTAATAGTGTTGGTGTGATACAACAAAAAGCAAAACAAAATTGAGCAAAGATTTCTTGCTTTGCTGTACTATGGTTATCAATAGTGAGACAGTTCAGCTGGTTGGGCTGTCAGCTCCTGAAGTGTTGGTGTTACAAATCCTCTGATATCAGTAACTTTATCTTCTACCATTAACTGCCATGGGTTATTGAGACACCTTTTGAATGTTGAAGCATGTTTTCATTAAATTCACTACCAAGGCATGGGGTCTTGTTGTGAATAGAGGGAGGGTAAGGGTCACTTGTAGGACTATAAAGGTCACTGCTGATAGTATTGATACTGGTCAGTTGGGCGAGTGCTTGGACACTGGACAAATATGATTTGTATCCTTTATTTGAGTTGATTTCTTTCACTAGTTAAGTCAGGACAATCAAGAGTACTGGGATGGTTCAAGAAATTGGTCAGGGATAAATATGACTTGAGACGTTTCTCCAATAGCAGGTTATGTCAACAATAGTGTCAACTCTCCATGCGCCTGGCATCTTGTGTCCCATGCCAGTGTAACATGGTTAGCAAATATAAAAATGTCAGATTTGTTGCAAAAAAAACAAACAACATTTCTCCCTGAAAATATTACAAAAATGATCTTATATATTTGACGAAATGATAAAATACAGAATGATGAAATTTCAATTAATGTCTGTTTGTCACAAAATATAGGAAACATGATGTATACATTTGTTTAAACCTATTTACTTTTAGTTGTTTGGATGGAAAACAAGAACTTTCAACTTATATTAATCCCTCGTAATTGCCCACTTCCTAAGTAGAACCAGTACTCAGGTACTAGTAAAATGTCTTACTCATCTTTTAAGTATAATTAAATAGCATGATCTAAACCAAATATCATAATATTTAACTAGAATTGGAATATATACAAACTTTCATTTGCAGTTAATAAATAATAAAAGCTTAATTTCTTCTTCTAAAACTTGGACACTTTTTGCTGGATTGAATTTTTTTAACTAACAACTAACAATGTACAATACATACATGCTGAACTAAAACTAGAACAGCCAAGGATTATTTTACATGTTAATTTAACTTTACTGCCTTGTGACGTATCATTTAAATTAAGCCTCAGACACTGTTTTGAAGACTTTAAACATGCTTATTGAAATAAGTTGAAATGTCTTTTGGGAAAAGCACACAAAATCTTTTAGTGCTTCACTGTTAGTCCCCAAGTGAATTATAAACAGAGAGGAAACTGTAAAAGTGCTCGTTTGTTGTATCGCTAGCAAATTAGAAGGAGAGAAGGAAAAATACTGTACCAACAATTCAGGCAAGCAATAATTGTCAGCCTTCTACAGAATAGTAAAGTTTAAAATTTATTTATAGTTAATTGGGAAACATGTTCTTTTAACATATATTAATTCCTCTCAATTGTCCACTAACAGGGTGAAAACAGTACTCAGGTAATAAGTGACGCAAGAAACGTGTAGTAAAGAGTCTTGCTCAAGGACTAACACTGCGTGGTGGTTCTAGATTTGAACCCGAGACCCTCTGATCTGGAGTCTGACGCGTTAACCTTTAGAAAATGGGCACCTATATTTTTCTACACAATAAAAAACATAATAGAATTTTGACACTTATGCTAATTTTGTTAATTAAGCAAACTAATTCTTGGAAACTGCCTTCAAAGTAACAAGACCTGTCACTAAAGAAACATGCAATAAACAGGAAGCTCAGCATAACCGATCAGGATCTACATTCTTTGTGCCCATGTCTTAGAGTTGATGTTAGGTTTTATATATGTTAAACACTTAATTAGCTCACATTTTGTTAAAAACACATGCTAAATAAAGTCTTTGTTGATTTTATTATAGATAGTAAATTTGAAGTTAGTTTCATATTAGTTTCATATACATATTGATAGATATTAATAGTGTAGATCTGGATCAGACAACTTTAATAGACAGCTGGATGATGTTAAGATACACAATCTGCCTAAGCCTTATAAAATCCCTTATTCGCAGGCCAAGAATTAATTTCATTGTAATTAGACAATCATAGATCCAGCAAATGCAACAAAAATAAATCCACTTATTTTGTATGCTGTTTTTATTTGCAATTGAATTGTCTTCAAGTGGTGTGTATCTATAAACAATCTTCGCCACTTAGTCCAAGAAATTTCTTCATTTTACGTAAAATTTTAGGATTTTTATTGAGTTTAAGTATGAGAAAATAACTGGAGTTTTTGATGGATTTGATCCCAAATAGTGAAAAACACATACACACACATACAAAATCATCTTTATTTATGCAAAAAATTAAGATCTATTGTTTTGCTTGCATTTTTTTTTTACTTCAGTGCAGTTAAGTAACAATGTACTGATTCGTGTTATATTTGCAGTTTTTGCAATCCGATAAACCTCACTAGTATCGGTATATATAGTCTCAGCACGCAATGTCTGTAATCAAAGTGCTGCATGTGATATAACCATACGTCAACTACTGCAGAAGTTTGACAAGCAAACTTTTGTGGCCGGGAAACCATCAGGCATTAATGACTGAAGTCAGTTTTTGTCACACTGCTGACTTCTGATAAGAATCTTGTGGTTTGTCTCGAATTACTGATTCGTAATTCCTCAAATTACGTGATTGTAATTTGTCTGTATTATGGTGCTAATTCATAGCAAGTGCAGCTCGTCGTGCATAATAGGCTGGTCACAGTGTGGTTACTGTGTGGTTGCAGTGTGCAGTTACCCGGATATTATCAGGGGTTAACAAGTGTGTAATTACATATGTTTCAGCCGACTGGAGCTTCAGATGTTAAGATATTCACTGCGATATTGTTAAGCTGTAACATGCATGCCTGCTTACAACCCCAAAAAAGTTCTAAGTAGTTTTCTTACATTCAACAGCAAAGGTGTCTAGACATATTTGGAGTCATAAGACAATTCGAACAGATCGTGATGTGATCACTTAGCTCCCACCTGATCAGGATCTGCATTATTAACCAGAACTTTAACAATATGTGCTTTGCAGGGAACATAAGACACAATGTTGGATAACAGTAGAAAAAAATATTTTGATAGGTTATCATTTACTTTCCCAGTCTTCTTCATTTTCTTCTTTGTGTGTTTGTATCATACAATAAGTTCTTACTAAAATAAAGTGGAAAATAATTATATGATCTAAATAGTTGTTAAAATAATGTATAAATATTTACAGACTTGCATCAAGGGTTATATTTAAATACAGAGTTGGTTGTAAATTATTTTTGTGAAATCAAAACAGCACTGAAAAATGTATTGTTAACAAAATTGTAAACCATGTAACCTACCTTAACCAATTTATATGTTTGTGACTACAATATTTAAATATTCAGTACAATATTTGCTTTCAGGGTAGCAGCTGAAATTTTGTCTCCATAGAAATACACTAAAGTCCACACTCCATACATTCATCTTTATCTTTACTCTATTCCACTTTAAAAGACTTTAAAGATGGTAGTTGTGGCTTTCCTCCTAACGCTCGGGGCTAAGGGGACAGCATTAAGCCTGACTCGTCGGTGTCAGTATAATAGACTGGCCGGGTTCAGAACCTGGGTACTTCATAAGTGCCCCTGTGCTATAATGATAGAAATGTCGCTGCACAGTTTTGGCAAATCCCTCCCATCCCTTTACTGCTTTGAAAGACATCTACCCTTAAATAGCACTCTTAGCATAAATTGAGCAGGATTAGGTAAATAGTGTTGATCGAGATCTGCCAACTCCTGTTGAGAGCTGTTGGATCAGGGTTCTGCTGTTTGTTGTTAAGAATCTAGCAATAAGTTTGAGCACTTCTGCATTTTGGTGAAATAAGATGACTTAAAGTAAGAAAGTGGTATTCACAAAATGTAAAAAGATAAGGCAAGAGTTAAGTTAGGAAGAACACGTCAACACCCTCAGTTGGCTTATTCATCATGAAATTTAACAACTAATACCATTTAACAGCAAGCATGGCATGCCTAATTGAAAAGCAATTAATTTTCAGGAAGTCAGTTTCCACAAATTTTGTAATTAGTCTTCTAATTAAGGAGACTAGACATGCTCAGTAATGGCGTTGAAATAGGCAGAATGAAAGCACAAAGTTACTGTTCACTTAGGGACAGACCTTGGGGTGTCTGAATATGGTGAAACTGCTGCTGTTGTTCTGTTATTTCTGTTGTTGCTGATAACAATTCTTTGTGTCACATAATTGCTGTTGAAGACAGTGCCATGATTTTTTTTATATCTTGTTGCTTCTGGTGCTATTGACAATGATTTGGTATTGTTGTTCATTATACTGTTCTTGTTGGTGATACTGACTTCATGATTGTTAGATAGCATGTAAACATTATTTTAATTTTCCTTTTCATACATGAGTTAAAAATACTTTTTTGGGGGGTCATATTTGAGCTGTCTGCAAATAAATTAGCATTCATTGTTTGCACTTTCACAGGTTCACTTTTCTGTTTACCAGAATTATAACTTAAGCTTCTATAAAACGATCTTAAGATGCCATGCCAATCATAATCAATAAACCAAATGGTCACCTTATGGTCAATGAATACACCATCACAGATTCTTAAGTGCATCATGAAGTTGCAGCTCCATATCATTCTAGGGAAAGCCAGATTGCAAGAAATTATGCATCAGAATTCTTTGATGTCACTTGACTAATGCATGGATTCACATTGCTTTCATCCCCCCTTCTGGGTCATGGAGAGAGTAGGATTGTTCTTCAACTTAATTGCATGGAAAAATTAGAAATAGTGGATCCTCGCATGAGGCAGAGAGATGAATCACTGGCTGAATTTGGTCAAGATGACCACTGTTGCCTTGGTAACAGCAATTGGATTTTTCTAAGAAAAATTGACAAATGCAGATATCTTTTCATATTAAAGGAAATTGCAGGACTAGACTCTTGCAAAAAGTTAACATTTTGCTCTAATTTGGCTTTTGTTTTCCTGTTAATGCTACATGTATGTGATTTTAAAAGTTTGTATGCAAAAAAACATTTTGCCTTTTGCTGTTTATAAGTTGCCAGTCTTAATTATTGCCTCTGACATATACTACAATCTTAAAAAATCTTAATATGGATTGCATCCAAATTTTAGAAAGATTTGAAAACCATTGATGGTTAACAAAAAAATCTATAAACATAATGTCTTAATAGTCTCAAAAACAAAATAAACAAAAAAAAAACAGCTTTGAAGTTTTAAAATTGACATAATATCGATAAATCATCAATGAGAAGCAAGCCAAATTAAGTAAATGCACCTCATTTTGGCTTGTCTGAAGTGCAATTCTTTGGCCAATATATGGCCATCATGTCCACAAAGTACTGAAGCAATTTGCAATTAAAACCCTGATGAATCAGCCTGTGCATCCTTGATGCAGCATCACGGTTTGTGCAATGGCAAGGTTGAAAGTAAAATTTTACATTTAGATTGAATTATCCTGCTTATACTTGATCTGGCATATTACAATATCTGCAATGTCAAGGCCATTCATTGGCCATATGCCAGATATGTTGAGAGCCAAGGGCCAAGTTAGTGAGATGGACATGCCTTTCATGTGACAGAACACATCAATTTACTGCATTCTGTCATGCTGGTGTTGTCTCCAGTTATGGTAGCCCAGGGAGCTTCTACAGGCTACCGTGCGAATCTAGCAACTGCTCATTAATTGTTTAAATAATGGTGGGGATGCAGAAATGTTACAAGTTGCTTTGTGATCTCCAATTAGGCTACTGCTCTGAGTTATCTGTAAGTTTACATACAGTCCATGATACTGAAGGAGTGACCACACCTAGTTATCAAATAGATCATGCAATATTTGTTAAAGAGTCACAGGCATAGTCCAGTAACCTGTGCATGAAGTTGTCAGCAAATTGTCGTATGTTGATTATTAACTTTAGTAGCAGGGTATGGCTTGACATATGGGGACAATGCAGAAAATTAAGATGCATCTTGCAATCTACTGACGGCTACACATCTGTTAAGGGATCTTAGTTTGTTGTAGAGCTCAGATGATTTTCTTGATGTCCTAAGGGCATGTTTCTGTGCATGGACTCTAAGCATAAATTGCCAAGTAATTAACCCTTAACATTCTGCATTTATTAATAAACCATATTTGTTTGTTAGTTATTTTTCAAACTGTTACGCAAAAGTTACTGGACATTTACCTGTAGAAACTGAGTATTAAATTGTGTCTATCCTGATCAGACAGCTGCCAGTTTGGTTATTAAGGTATGGAAGATAGAATATAGGAATGTGGATGCTGGCTGTGATTAAAGGGACAGGACTGAGGGTGTGAGGTGATAATGGAGACCTTGCCTGGACACCATATAGGCAAGAGTGGTAGGAAATATCTTCCAGTATAACTATGTTGACAGATGAAGCTGTTCAGTTTTCGCCAAGCCAACAAATGCTGTAATCATCCACATCTTTTTTTCTATAACTGAAACCAGATGTAAAAAATAACTTCATTTAGATGTGGAAAAGGAATAAAACTGCAAAATGATGCTGGCTATTTTTTTAACTTTCATTCAGAATATATTGTTCTCTTGTCATGTATTAAAATGTGAGAACTCTAAACAGTTCTATTTAAGCTAATTAAATTGTATCTAATATAATTTTTCATATTATATATGATATATTTGATATTGATAAGATAATATATTTAATATTAATAATGTGCAATGCCAAGGGAGACAATTTATGCCCCTATGTAGACCTGGATAGAGCAAAAACGTCCCTGTCGGAGGTCTGCCAGCTGATATCTGTGGTGCACTGGTGATTATTCCCACGCATATGTCTCGGGTTTTCTTTGCCAGGTTTTCTTTGCCAATATGACCATTATTGTGTTGGAACAGTGTTACATAACAACAACAACCAAAACAAAAAACAACAGATTCCAAATAAACAATGTTATGGACTTATAGCGATCACAAATTTAATAAAATGTCCTCTATGCATTTTTCTTCATTTCTGTGATTGACTTAAGCCAAATGATTGTTGTATCCTGGTTGCTGATTAACGATTCTTTAATTTGCTAGAATTGGTACAAAAAGATGTGGGATAGGGGATGTTATTTAGTTTAAAGTTTGCCATCACTGATTGAACGTTTGGGCAAAAGTTCTCCTTTATCAAAAGCTGTGACTCTGTGTAGACAATTTGTGTAACCTAAATAGTTATATAACTTGTTTTTCTAAAAAGCTACCTATACATACATGGTTTATCACTTAAAGGAAGATATAGGAACATAACTATAAGCATGACATTTCACAGTAGATAACTCTTTTTGAAATCTCCCATCTTGTTTCTTATATATGTGTGGGGAGTGCGCCAGTGGCCAAGTTAGAATCACCTTTCTCTAACTACTCAGCCCCACACTGCATGGGTTTGAGTTCTGAAGGGGGCAAGAACTGTCATGTGGGGAGATCTCCCTGCTGTCCTGCTGTGCTGGTGGTTTTACCCAGACATATTTCTAGGGTCTTTTTCCATCAGTAATCAGCCAAATGTTACCAATATGACCATAATTGTGTCAGTGTCATGTCACAAAATAACAAACAACAACAAAACAATGTGTGCTTTTTTGTGCTTTTATTATTTTTTTAGTTTCATTGTTTCTAAAATTATGTCATTCAGTTAAGTTTATATAATAAAATTCAGGTTTTGTCTTAAAATAGTCATAAAAGTGTTTTATTACATTGTGGGAAAAAAAACAACACAAGCATGCAGACAAGAAATTTGTTGACCTTCTTCCAGGCTTCACGGCCTCGCATGGTCAAAAGGAACTTTTTCCCCCTCAGAACCAATTACAGATTGAATATGGTATTGTTATTCTTCTGGGACAGAGATCAGTAATTGAATCTGGGAGATGTCTAGTCGACCTAGTACCCAGACAATACATCACCCCGATCTCTTAGCCTGGTAATCACAAGTTGATCACGCTTATGTAACATAGGAAGAAAAATGTGGCAGCCAGTCTGGGAAACAAACCCGGGACCCTTCGCTTACAGGGTGAATGCTCGTCCAACTGAGCTAACAGGACAGCTTACACATTCTGTCCCTATCACCTAGGCACACTTAGGCAAATAGTGCAGATCCTGATCTGCTAGCTCCTGCTGGGAACTGTCAGTCTGATCAGGCACTATACTGTTTTGCTAAATCAATATATAGTGTTACCTTTGCATGAGGTTAAAAGCAAAACACTTTGGTTTTGATTTTGCCTGAAGTTGGTAAGCAACTAACTCAGTTGTTGGTACTGCTTGTAAAAAGATTGTAGGTGGATGAAGGTTATAGATTGATAAATCGATGAATGATTTACTGCCTATTGTCTGTTATAAGTAAATGAGTCTCTGTAGTTGTATTGTCAGATCCCCAGCTCATTTTTCACCATCACTGCCCGGAATCTTCTTTTCCTGTTCAGGATCTGATGAAAGATATGTCATGGATGCCCCCATGAGGATCAAGGTGCTGAAGAAGCTTTACTTCTCACTGTCATGTTGTCTGTCAAGCCTCTGTAACACCCAGACCAGACTGGTCTGCAGATAGATTATTAATGAACAGTAAGACTCAGCCTGGAACAATCCTGAGCTCTTTCAAAAGTGCAGCACAGTCTGTTTTATCTTTTGGCTGACCTTCTTATGAATACAAACCATTACCTAATCTTATATCAAACTGACATGATGTCAAAAGGGAGGCTAAACCATCAGCTTTTGTCTTGGGGAAAAATCAATTTTCATCAGGTTTAATCTAGACAGTTCTCAACTAATTAATCAATAGATGAACACTTCTTTTGTCTATCTTCCTGTGAAGTGTTTGTCTATTAAAAAAAATATAACTAGGTCAGGAAATGGCTCATTCTCTTTATATTTTTTAGCCTGATTTATGCAGTAAATCCACTATCATAAGCCTCTTAATATACTTAATATACTTTAGTAGATTCTTGGTGGATGTTTAGATTGCTATCTTCTGTGTCCTTTATATTAATATTGCAAATGAAGTCTAGAAGTCTGAAGGGTCTGCTTCAACCATAGAGAAATAATAAATTCAATGTGTCCTCTAATCCTATTGGATGAAGTCAGATATATCACAGTGTGAGCTAATCTGATTGGATAAAATCAGATATCTATCACAGTGTGAGCTAATCTGATTGGACAAAATCTGATTGCCTGTGGTATTACATGATTCATGGGGTGATATCCATACGTTTTGTAACTTTTGTACTGTAGCAAGATGTTTATCTGTATTTAATCATGTGTAACTGAAAGTAGCTTGGAGGATAATTCTTGTTGATAAGTTGCTAATCAGGGACAGAAATCTTGCTTAGTTTAAGCACACTGTCAGTTACACAGCCATAGGGCAGGGATTTGGGGAATTAGCTGACCTCTTGATGATGATATCAGTTTGATGACCTTGTCATGTTGATGTAATGAGCCAATTAGAGGCATTTGTTGTTGGTGCCTCTTATAAAGGTAATGAGTGCTATTAACCTATTAGGAAGCCAGATTTACTGTGAACTATACCCTCAACAATAGCCATTTGTTGGAGCATTTGTGCCTGTTGCCCCAAGGAAATTGTAGTTGTTGTGGTTGTAATATTTTGGCTCTTAACTTGTAAACTTTACAGTTAGCCAACTTTTGACATTCCTTCCCACATTGGTTCAAATGAGAGACCAATACCTGTTTCAGTAAATAGCATAGTTCTCACCTATATCCAATATTAGTATTTTTATTCCATTATTCAGTGTGGTATAGTAACATTTTGCTTTGAGCAGAAAATATTTTAAAAAAAACCCCGAACAAATGTTACTTATTATGATCAAGTTACTTTAAGAGTGTCTCTTTTCAACAATTATAATAAGTACCAACAGCATATAGTTTGAAGGAGTTATTGTGCATTCGCTAACTTGAAACTCAGCGTGTGGAATCTAGTCTCAGTCAGGTGAGAACTTTCCAATTGGGATATCTTCCAGCTGACCTGTTGTGTGGTAGGGGTTCAACAAGTCGTATGTCTGGGGTCATTCTCCACGTGTAATTAGCTGGATGTCACCCATATAACAATAACTGTTAATAAACCAAACGAAATTCTTAGCCATATCAGCTTGTTACTTTATGTATAGGTTGCAAGTAGATTTGACTGGCAATTACCAGCAAAAAGTGTAGATCCTCATCACATGACGGTCAGCTGTAGCTGCCTGATCTATATCCATACTATATACATGCTTAGCACAAGTACCAGACGGCTCCAGGTACGAGAGGCCCCGGGTTCGATCCCGGGCCACGACATACCAAAGTCGTTAAAAATGGTAGTGGTTTAGCTCCCTTGCTAACCCTCAAGCAAATATAAGGGTAGTTCCATGACTCGTTGGCCTGGTGCCAGGATAATGTGACTGGGTGTGGTATCATGCCAGGTGTTCACGGCATGCTATACACAGTGAAGGCAACACTATATCTGCTTCAAGTGGACACCGTCTCTAGATAACTGAAATACTGTTGGACGGACGATAGACCCAATAAACAAGTACCAGAAGTACAAGCCCTATAGCAACCTTGGACTGTCATAAGTAACAGGTTATGTCAGTGACACAATTCAAGCATGTCGTAGACGACCATACAAGGAAATAAATGGATGGCGCATGTTCTCAGTCACTGTTCACACTTTTCACTAATTGGTTCTAATGACAGCTTTGACTACCTTGGGGCATTGTTATATCACTGGTCTGCACAGGGACATTGGTAGGGTGGTGGTGGGTTGGTGGTGTTGTGGTGGTGTTTGTCATTTACTTGCAAGAAATATATTTGGGGAAGTGCCCACACCTACAATTTTTCAGTAATATAAACCAATGTACAATGCAGACAGTAATATTTTAATGAAGATAAAAGGCTGCCACTTGTAACACCCCATGGAACATTATTCTGAGTTTAAGATGAACTAATTTAATGAATAAATTATTTTTTCATATTCAAATATTTTTTTTTCAGACAGAAAAGATTTTTTACTTATGTTCTTTTATGTTAAATTGCAACAAAAAATGAAAAATGGCTGACTTTAAAAATGCCAAGGTCTAAGAGATTGTATTATATTTTGAGTACTTGCTGGAGATTTTTTTTTCTCACTTTCTGAAGAAGGTTTAATGTTACCTAATTCTTGTCTCCATGGGCTGAACAGCATTTTCTTTTTAAAATTTCTATATCCGTCTGTATTCCTTCGGGAAATCAATCAGTGCATGGATATTTTTGTTGCTTTTATATAAAATATCGTAACTTTATATGAAACAGTTAAAATATTCTCGCTTTTGTTCAATAAAAGTTGGTTAACCTATGTGTTATATGCATTGTAAAGAGAGAGATCTGTGACGGCTCTGCAAAGGGAAGGGTTCTTAGCCTGGAAAACATAAAATGATCAGGCTATATAGTGAATAGTGTAGATCTAGATTATATCTTGCTCCCATGGGAAACTGTCTGATTGGGATCTACACAATTTGCTTCTAAGTCAATCAAAACGTAATGTTGCCTTAACAATGCTTGAAGTTGCAAGCAGATGCATAAAACTTTGGTATTTGTCATTTATTTAAGTCATGCGGTACATCCTTGTAAAAAGGGAAGCATAACTGATAAAGTCTTGATAAGTATTTTCTTACTATCTATGCATAAATTTCATTTGTTGTTGTTGTTGTTTTTGTCTTTTTTTTTGTTGCATTGCACCAACACAATTGTGGTCTAGGTGACATCTCCAGCTAATTCACAGGTTAGCAACAAGTTGTAGTCAGATTTCTGACAATTTAGTCAGGGTTATTAAGATAAGGGAAAATGGTGGGTTTAATCCTAGGCTTAAGTATTACAAAATCTTCAATTTTTGTTTAAACCTACATAAAAAGATAGCTGAAAATATTGTAAGACAGCCAGCAACAAGTAGTGTATAATTAGATCATACAGCTTCCAGCTAAGAGCCGGCTAATCTGGATCTTAACAATTTGCCTAAGCCTTATAAATGCATGGCTAGCAGACTTAGAGTAAATCCCTTGGGATACCCATTAGGGTTCCTGGAATGGAGATATACAACAGAATACATAATGCATACATCTTTTCATAGAATTAAATAAAAATGATGAAATATGTGTGTGCCCCTGCTTGTAGGAGTTTACAGGAAGTAAACAAATGTCTATGGAGTCATTGATTTGCCATTTATGGGCGTATAGAATACAATCTCGTTGTCTTTGGAGATGCTGTTATTGTAATGGTTACTGTTGCTGAAGTGTAACAAGGATTTAATTTTGTCATTAAAACTGTTGCCATTGTTGTTGCCACTTAACAGCAAGATTTATTATATTTTGTCTTTTTTAGTTATAAAATTTCACCCGAAAAATGAAATTTGAAAAAAAAAAAAAAATTTTTTTTTTGTCTTAAAAATATGTTCAGCCATGAAGTTGCACTCAAAAGATATCTGTACGTTGTTTGAAGACTTTACAATTCTGGACTCTATTTTATTCTTTTGAAACTCTCAAAAACACAAATTGGATTAACTGTACTGAAAATGTCAGCAAAGGAATGCCATTTTATCTGCTACTATTTTTTTCTTCTTTTTCTAAAGGGCAAGAAACTTTCCTTCTTCAAAGATTTTCAAGAAATTCTTTAGATGGTCTACTTAGAATTGACGCTGACAGTTTAGCTTTAATTAAGTCTGAAATCTGAAGGTTGAACTTAGGAACAAGTATGGTGTGTATGTATGTATGTGTATGTACACACACACACACACACACACACACACACACACACACACACACACACACACACACACACACACACACACACACACAACCACACACCACACACACACATACCACACACTACACCACACATACCACACACACACATACCACACACTACACCACACATACCACACACTACACCACACATACCACACACTACACCACACATACCACACACTACACCACACATACCACACACACACATACCACACACTACACCACACATACCACACACTACACCACACATACCACACCACACACACCACACACACACATACCACACACTACACCACACATACCACACACTACACCACACATACCACACACACCACACACACCACACACACACACCACACACACCACACACACACACAAATACCACACATCATACCACACACACCACACAGACACACAACCACACACACCACACACACACACACACACACCACACACACACACCACACACACACACCACACACACAAATACCACACATCATACCACACACACCACACAGACACCACACACACCACACCACATAAACCACACACACCACACACACACACACTACATACACACACACACACACACACTACACACACACACACACACACGCTAACTGGCACATATATATCTTATAAACATAGCTTTCAGACATATTTCACAAATCAGACATAATCAGTTAGTTTGTTTTGGGGCCGGAGATAATCAGATTTGCTTTCATCCCCCAAGGGAGGCTGCGTATATTTCCAAAGTAGCTTCACTTTGTTTTATTATCAGTTAATTTAATAAATCATTTAACTGACACACCCAATAAGTGAATTCGAATAGGACCTGTGGCGTTTAACCATATGTAGAAGTCTTACAATTAGGTAGAAGGTATAAAAGTAAAGGATTTTCTTTCATTTTTAAGACTAGAAAATTGTATAGGTGCACATATTTTTTATAAAACATAACAGTTTCTTGAATAAATTGCACATTATAATCATTAAGTAATTATTATTACTTTTTGAACTTAAAAACAATATTAAAAGGTAAGCAAATGTTTGATTTTACACCTTTTCATGTACTAATTGTATTTTTGTTTTTTTTCACACATACCAGCACACTTAAGGTCATATTGGTGACTATTTTACCGCAGACACCCTCCTTTTTAGTAACTGATTATTATAATAGTCTGGAATATTAGTTCTTCCTAAATATAATGAACATCACAAGAAAAAAACAAGATTTTTTTTTTTTTTTTTTTTTATGACATTTAATGTGAGCATTCATTTATAAGCAAGCTTAATGATGCATTTGTTATTACAGCTATTAAAATTGTTAAGTATAATAACAGGTATTGACAGCATGCACATTGTTAATACGTTTTAGACCAACAGAACTTATTAGTTTCATTCTGCCTTCCCAAATACCTAACATACATCGACAGCATGCACATTGTAAATATGTTTTAAACAAACAGAACTTCTTAGGTTTCAGTTTAAAGCCAAATAACAGACGCTATCCTAACCAGTCACATGATTAGATGCAACTTGCACACACGCGGAAACAGAGTTTCATTACCACAAGCACGCACATTGAGTCTGCTCAAACCCCATCAGGCTGTATTATGTAGCTCTCTTAGCCTTCTAAGTACAAATTAAATAATGCTTAGGCCAATATCAGAGATACAGACAGCCAGCTCCTGTTGGGAGCTGTCTTAACAGGATCTGCAACTTGTGGCTACTGAGTCTCTAGCAATGTTATCTTGTTACTCATACATATAGTTATAAGCCAACAATAGAAGTACTTTATGTTAAGTATTAATAAAGTTAGCAAACATATACCTATACCAATTATAAGTACCGGCCGCAATAGCTCAGGTGGTAGAGCGTCGGCTTGCTGATGAGAGGTAGTGGGTTTAAACCCCGGCCGGTTCAAACCAGACTTGAAAGTTGGTAGTAGTGGCTTCTCTTCTAACCCTCGGGGCTTAGGGGACAGCATTACACCTGGCAGTATCAGTATAATGGACCGGCTGGGTTCCGTCCCTGGGCACCTCATAAGTGCCCCTGTGCTGTAATGATAGAAATGTCGTTGCACAGTATTCGCAAAAATGCCGGCAATTCCCATCCCAATTATAAGTCAGCTTTCATACTAATTATTATGTCAGCTTTCATCTTGTTTTATCAACAAAGGTGCTTGGCAATTTTCTGGAGACTTGATAAGAAACGGTGCAGATCCTGATCAAACGGCCAGCTAATCTGGATCTACAGTTTTTGTATAAGCCTTTTAAATTTGTGCTTAGCAGGTTACAAGTGGAGGTTACTTGTTGAAATGGGCATAGTTCTTAATTTTCTGTGTTCTCTCTCATAGCAGAATTTCACAGATTTGATGAAGTGGTACTAGCTCTCTCTGTAATAACAGATCTATCTGCGAAGGCTCATTTTGCGTCTGCTGCAGTATGTTTAGAATATCGGGCCAGTTTGTTTTTTATCATATAATACTCTGTTGATTTACGGCAGTCTTTGTGCATGCACTCATAATATTAAAATTAATCTTAAGTTATAAATACAAAGATCTACACATTGTGATAATTTGAACTATTTTCCTTGCTATAAATGCTTGGGCATTACATATTTATTCCACACTATATAATTGCTTTTAGCATAATAAATAAATGTAGCTATATGTATATATATTGTTAAAAATATAAAAAATATGAAACTAAACCAGAGAGAATCCTGTCATGTAGGCTACTAAAAACCATAGGTTACAGATTTTTTTACCATTTCATATAAAAAAGCTGTATAGATGAGATAGATCAGTAAGCAGGCAAGAAATTACTGGGGGTATAACCTGGTTATTGTTATGTTTTGTTTCTCCCTAGGTTTATTTGTTAAGTAATTACTGCAAAAATTGCTTTTCTGGAAGAAGAAAAGAACGAGCACAGGTGTAACAAATAAGATTTAAGATATAAAAAAAAAGGCTTTAAACTATACAGAAACTTAGCCGAGTTTATTTTCATTTTTTTCTCTCTCCAGATCAATTTGTGACAAATTTGGTTTAATTCTTGGAAAGTCAATCAAAGGGCATCAAATTTTGAATTGAGCTTTAGCTTAGCTATTTGATTGGTCAATATTTGAGGTCTCAACCAATAAAAAGGCTTAAATTATAAATTGGTCTTAGTCTGTATTTGGTAAAAAATAAATTAGCGTCTTGGACTACAATATATAAACAGGTCACACTTTACTGTTATGGTTATATATGAATATAACCCTTATATTGGAGTTTCCTATATATGTATGTAGAGCCTGTTTTTCTAGCACATTCGTCAATAATTTATTTACAAGCAGACTCAGTTCCATCCATTTGTTTGATTAAATTGACATTTTCTATTTTCTCTCCGGCTTTATAGAATGCACACAAGATTGTTTTAAACATTGATCATTCTAGTGCAAAGAAACTGCCATGGAAGAAAAAAAAAGGATGCCATAGAAGGCGAAAAAAATAATGCCAAGGTTTTTGTTTTGACAAATTCGTTAGCAACATTTTAACTGTCAATACAAATTGGCCTGTGTTTTTCTTTCACAAATGCCTGAAGGCATGTTGTTTAACAAAATTTAAATTGGAAGTTGTTTTTTGCTTCATGGACGATTAGACTGAAGGGGATTTGGGGGAGAGTGATAGGAATCGTTATCACTAGATTGACATTGTGTTTGGCATCTGGGTGATTTATCGTCTGTTTCATTATCAAATTTAATTCTTTGTCAGCAATGAACAAATTGAATAGCCTTAGACAAATAATGTAGATCCAAATCATCCAGTATTACATGGAGATGTGAACAAAATATACCCTAATTGCTGCTAAGCGTCTATATTGCTGTTGTGTCGGTAGGTATACACTGGCATAAGTCTTGGGCTCCACCCCCACACCTCCCCACCCCCCACACCCCAACAACACATAACAACTACAAAAACAATGCCAGGACAGAGGAGTTACAAGTTGGCGACTCACTACGCCATAGGTGCCCCTTTCAATATTTCAGTAATTGGGAGACTGTTTTACTGAATGTTAAAGCAGATCAAGTGATGATTTTGATTAACTCTTATCTTGCTTTATGCACAAATTGATTATGCTTAGGCAAATAGATAAGATGGCAATCAGCCAGCTCCAAATGGCATGACAGCAAAGGATCAAACTTGATGCTAGCACAAACCAGGTCCATGTTCTTTTGCCTACAACACCAAAGTCAAAAATGATTTTGACAGAAAAATAAGGTCACTCAGATGTTGTGAAGCTTGTTTATTTGGTTAATCTTTGGTTTTAATTAACTACAGCTTTAGGAAATATAGAAGTCATGCAAATTGAATTTTCCCAGATGTAAGTAATGTGTTAGTTCTGTGAATCCGTCAGATAATATACAACTATTGATTAAGTTTATGTTCAGAGGATAATTTCCAGACATAGTTTCTATATGTTTCCTTTTCAAGTAGTGTGTTGGGTACAAATTATTAGATCAAATTAATGTCTGCAAATGGATTTCATGGGGAAGAAAATATGAAATGGAAACATTTTGTCATATGAAACAATCTTAGAAACTTTCAAACCTATAATAATACAGTAATAGTTTTAGTAATCTACATTCACTTTATTCTGTCCATTCTGTAAATTGTTTATCCCTTTTCTTGCTTTGTATGTTTATACAACATACTAAATTTTAGTGATTGGCTAACAATTCCTTGCAAAGTCAGGTTATAAAAATGTACTGATAAAGACTTGGGAACAAAAAGTTTACCAGATGTGACTTGGCAATCGATAGAGCATCGGCTCCAGGTACGGGAGGCCCCGGGTTCGATCCCGAGCCTTGACATACCAAAGTCGTAAAAAATGGTAATGGTATAGCTCCCTTGCTATATAACGCTCTAGTAAATATAAGGATAGTGTGGCCTGGTGTCAGGATAATGTGACTGGGTGTGGTATCATGCCAGGTATTCACGGCATGCTATATACAGTGAAGGCAGCACTATATCTGTGTAAAGTGGACACTGTCTCCAGATAACTGAAATACTGTTGGTGGGACGATAAACCCAACAAACAAACAAACAAAGCATTTAGATCCTGATCAGAGAGAGTGTTGATCTACTCTATCTGCCTAAACCTTGGCTAGTTGTGCATAGAATGCAAAGGGTTATAAGAGGCTGTTTGTATTGTTTCTATACTGTCTCTGTCCCTGTCTGTCAGGACATAAAAGAGAAGATCTACATCAGACGCCCCTTGTAGAGGTAAACATATATAACAATTTCCCAATCCCAACTGTTGTGTTTAGGACAGGTGGATGTGATGAAATGAGCCAGAAATGACAGATTGAACAGTCTTGGCCTCACTGTTATCTTCACCTACCTGTTTCTGAATATTTGCCAGTGTCCATTACAAAACTTGTCTGTAATGTTTGGTTGGGTGTCTATTAAAAAACTCATCTGTACTTAAATGGTTATACTTTATTTGGCAAAGATATATGCTTCCATAGAAGTACAGTTTGGGGAGACTGATGGTGTGCAAAAATGCAATATTACACAGTGATTGCACTTTTTATAAGTAAGAAGAGATGTTTGCGTAAAGGTGTAGGACAAAATCCTCCTGGACTGTAACTGTAAGCCAAAAAGAAAATGCTGCATTAAAGAATTAAATTTTAACAGCATTAGGCGGGGGTGATTTTGTCTGGTTGTCCACCTATCTTAAAATGACCAGAAGGTGTGTGTGTCAGATTTTGTAAGCCCCTCTTGCTTAATACATATGAATCACACAGGTTCACATTACCTCTTGGGGATGAGGGATGCAATAGTTCTCAGAACTCTTTAGATAAAGTATTTCTTATTTAAGTCCCTCATTTTTATATGGAAATCCACAAATTTCAAACATAAACCAAGTGTTGTAAGTTGCAAGACAGATTTCCCCCATAAAATGCTTCATTAAGGTTTAGACATTTCATAACAATTTCTCAAAAGACTTTTAGATTATGTTGTCAGTTTCCTGCCAAAGAGTTAAGTCACCCATGGATTTAAATTTCTCAACCATGTCATTGTAGTTATTCACCTAATAGGGTGAATACTTTATTTCTGATATTGTTTTTGGATCCAATTTATCAAAATTATGTCTCACCCTTTCTTATGCAGGCTAAATTGGACTTTCATGCCTATTAGAACTTTCTCCTAAATTCTAATGAAGTCTTTTTGTAATTTGTATTAATATGAAAATTTCTTAGCTTAAAACTTTTCTATCAATTACATATCTAATTACTGAACACTACAAGATAGTTAGCAATCTGCCACTGAATGGTTCGGTTGTCGTACATTGGGCAGAAATGCGGCTGCTGTCAACTAATTCCTATTCACTGCTTTCCTCATGGGACCAAGGATATATCGTCTGAGAAATGAGACTGGTTTGTAAGTCGGCTTTATTGAAGGATTGCTTGTGGTGACACACTTAGGCACTTAGATGAATCCTCTGCTGGATTCTGCCACTGAAGAAAACAGCCACAAGTGGAGTCACTGCTAGCTCTAGTAAAGGATTGCTTGTGGTAACACACTTAGGCACTTAGATGAATTCTCTGCTGGATTCTGCCACTGAAGAAAACAGCCACAAGTGGAGTCACTGCTAGCTCTATTGAAGGATTGCTTGTGGTGACATACTTAGGCACTTAGATGAATCCTCTGCTGGATTCTGCCACTGAAGAAAACAGCCACAAGTGGAGCCACTGCTAGCTCTAGTAAAGGATTGGTTGTGGTCAGACAGGTGTGCAGTAATATACGTAGACAAATTGTCTTGAAGAGGCGCACTTAGACTAATTATTTGGAAGAGCTAGGCACCTTTAGACAAATCATCTTAAAGAGGCACCCTTAGACAAATCATTTGGAAGAGTTAGGAACCTTTAGACAAATCATATAGTATAGGTACCCTTAGACAAATCAATTGGAAGAGATTATACACCTTTAGACAAATCATCTGGAAGAGGCACACTTAGATCATGCAAGACTCACTTAGACAAAATGTCTGGGAGAGTTCCACTTAGACAAATCCTCAGGAAGAGACATCCTTAGATAAATACTCAGGATAAGGCACACTTAACAAATTCCTCTGGAGGTGACATCTTTAGACAAATCCTCTGGTAGAAGCACACTCAGACAAATACTCTGGGAGAAGCACAGTTAGACAAATCTTCTGATAGAAATACCTTTAGACAAATTTTCTAGACAAGACAGATACAGCCATACCCACATGCGATTTAAGGTCTTATTTCTTTGACTTTAAACTTAGGAATATAAGAAATATTACTGTGTACAGAATTGGTGCATATCAGCTAGCATATTGTCAAGATAGATGTAAAGTTTTTGTTAACTGTATTTTATCAAAATGAGGGTTAAGCAGTATTATAGTTCTAAATGAACATCCTTGGAAAGTATAACAGGGTACCGAACCTGGTAGCACAATCGGTAGAGTGTCGGCTCCAGGTACGGGAGGCCCCAGGTTCGATCCAGGGCCGCGACATACCAAAGTCGTTAAAAATAGTGGTATATAGCTCCCTTGCTAACGCTCAAGCAAATATAAGGGTAGTTCCACAAATGGTTGGCCTGGTGGCAGGATAATGTGACTGGGTGTGGTATCATGCCAGGTGTTCACGGCATGCTATACACAGTGAAGGCAGCACTATATCTGCTTCTCCAGATAACTGAAATACTGTTGGTGGAACGATAAACCCAATAAACAAACAAACATAACAGGGTATAACACAAAGGACATATTTAAAAGTACAACATCAAACCTACCAGGTGTACTCAAAAAAATTACCTGAAACTTGAAAAAAAAATGTGTATCATTTTGTAGAGATCATAAATGCAACTAGAGTTGCATGTTTCTCTGAATATTAAATACACTTTTTCTGTTATGTTGTATTTGTTTCATTGCACTGACACAAGTATGGTCATATTGAAGGAGCCATTCTAACAACTGGTACAGTACTGAAAATCATGAAATTGACAAACGGAACGGAGTGGAAATGGAAATGAAACGTTTTTCGTTTCCTGTTGAAACGGAAACGGAACGGAGTGGAAATGGAAATGCAACGGAGCGCTACAAACGCTTGAAACGGTGTAAACGGTATAAACGCTATAACCGGAGCGCTTGGAACGCTAGAAACGGTAGAAACGGAAAAATCGGAATGCTCGTAACGGTAGAGTTATTTTCACTACCGCTTCAAACGTTTCTAGGTCACCCGATTATTTATAGTAACATTTCAACCGTTTCTTGGTACGAAATAAATTTAAACGAACACAATAACTGGCTTCAATTTATCAACACAAACGCGCTTTTATATGTACTCTGCAGAAAGAAATAACATAAATTATTATCAGAAAATCGTATTTATCAAACTTGTACATTACAGTTCCGAAACCGCACGAGTTGTCCAAGTCATCGTGTACCGTTAAAACAGAAACTGCACTAAAAATCACTCCGCACGATAAAACACGCAATTTAACTATAATATTGCGTTTCTGTCGAAACTGATGTTTTAATTAATTCCAATGAATAGCTTAACATCCGCCTTGGATCGACATTCTTAGTCTTCATTGTTTGGCATATGAAGATAGTGTGTACACAGCTGTCATTACACGTATGCGCGCGCAATGTCGCAGCATTTCCCGAGATTGAATTTTCGCTAATTACTTTGTAGCTGCATGGTCCGTTCCCGGATCAACTACGCCAATCATTTTTGTGTGAACATACTTGCTTAAAGTATTTTTCATTTACAAAGAATGCATTGCGTGGTACAAAATAAAGTTACTTAATGAAATTAAACCTCAACCAAAAGAAGGTAACACATCTCATATAACACAAAAAACATAAAACAACTACACATAAAACAAACAATGCTATGTATTATTGCAAGGTGTGACCCAATCAAGAACCAATAACATCCTCCCCGGCACTCAGAGCCAATGAAGAGTATGATCCTAAAGTTCAACGTCTGAATAACCATAGATTGCCAAATAGTGCACGTATACAATCATCGATTGACAGTTAAATGAAACAACCGTGATAAAAACTTACATCACGATAAATATTAAACACATAATAATCATTACCGCCATTAAATTCACCTGATCACACATGATCATCATCAGGATCCCATATTACTTATATAATCACCACTAATCATCATCAAAAGCTGCATCACCGGCATCACGATCTACATCATAATCGTCATGAGCATCAGCATCACCGTAACCGTTATTACCATTTACATTATAATCATAAACAGCATCGGTATCACCGTCATCATTATCAGCAGAAGCAGTAGTAGCAGCAGCAGCACCGTCATTTACATCATCATTACTTTAGTTACAGGGGTATGGATATGTATTTTATTTTATCTTGCCTCTTTTGTCAAGCAAAGTTTCTTCTGCTTCTGATCTTAATTGTTATATATCTTATAATGAACAATGTTGTACATTTGGACAATAGTATCAAAATTCCTATTTCTAAATGCATAGTTCCCATAATGCGCTGTTACATATATAGGATTAATCGGAATTCGTGGACCGCGATTAAGAATCTGCATACAACTTTTGACTTTACTTGACTTGCAACTATTTGAATGAGGCCTGGCTACGGCTCATTTTCCCATTCATGTCTTAAATGTTCTATGCCAAAATGTGGTCTAATGAGGGCCCTACCGGGTACTTAATTTTTGTACCCATTTAAAGATAGAAATATATTAATTTAAAATATATCGTTTTGTAAATTGATATTATGTTTCTCCATGCGCGTGGGTAGGGTTCATGCCATCATAAAGTTCTACTCTAATTGAATCCCTAATTTTAAGACATGAGCGGACACCCCAACTAATTAAGCTAATTGGCAGTTTTATGACACCTTGTTTGTCTAGTGGACAGGAAGTGTGACCGTGTTTTGGCGTCTTTTTCACTTCGCAAGAACACATGCATCCTCTATGCAGCTGTGTTTGAAAATGTCACCTTATGGCAGTCGCGTGGTTTATGACCTTCACCTTTTAAAGAGCAATATGCATTGACTTACGCGAGGACAACAAAAAGAACAAAACACTAAGGTGCACGATATCTTTTTTGGCTCATAAAAGGACCTAACGCTATTTTTAGTAGTTCCCACAATGGTGCACCCTTTCCCCACCCACTATTTTTTAGTTTAAGAAGAGGAAACGTGGATGTGGGGATTGGGGATTTCTTACAGTAAATACTACATTAATTGTCGTGTTTTTTTTTGTAAATAATGTTATCAAGAGAAGACACATCAAGGAACACAGTCTAATGTATATTTTCATCTCGTGTTTATTGCAAATGTATTATTTCAATGGCTCGCCTATTCTTTTGTAGTTAATCCATACCTTAAATATAAATAATACCTTTATAAAAGTGTTTATGATCATTCAAAGGACTAAAAAGTTTTTGTAAGGACATTTATATAAGTAAAAACATGCGCAGTCTGAAATATAACTACATAGTACAGTTTCCTCCCTCCACTATTATTCCTTTAGAACTTATATTTATGCCGCGAAGGTAAATCGTCAATAACGTTGCATATTTTTTCATAGCACACGCCGTTCACGCGTACTTACCATTTTTAATCCCTAAACAGTACCCAGCGTTCACACCCTCTCTCTCTTCTAAATGGCAGCTTGAAGACAATTATCGATCGATATCATGTTGCACAGTATTGAGAGAAATAATAGGTCGGTCAATTTGAAACAAAAAAAAATCTTTTCGGCGACTTCAAATGATAGTGACCGGCGATTGTTTCCCAGAATATTCTTTGATGTTGCAGTGTTAGCCAGAGAGCCCTCCTCTCCAGAAAGAAATTACACCGCATCTAATGATTTATTTGTTCACCGCATTTATTTGTTACAACCTTGGAGAAATTAAAATCACATTGATATAATTAGCGACTTCATGTTATAAGTGCGTGAACAATATTGTCAACAGCCGTTAATTGGCGCTAATATGTGCAAACCGAAAACACAACAACACACACTTGTTTCTAAGAAAGTTGTTTGTTCTATGAGACTTTATGTATGTGCCTGTTTTCGACAAAACAACATGTTCATGTTTATATGAGATAATCATTTTAACCATGAAATGTGACTGTAGTGAGTAATACTTATCTAAAATTATTGGATATTACACGTTACTATCAGCGAGACGTTAAATCTAAAGTCCGCCATATAACAAATATCGGAAAGGGGCAAACATTCGCCTTTTTATTTTGGCAGTGGGGATGGGGGTAAACGCTGGGCCTTTTTATTTGAAGGACCTTTTTATTTGAAGGGGAGAGGGGGTGGCAAACGTCCGGTCTGCACTTATAGGGGCGGGGGCAAACGTCCGGGGGCAAGTTTTAAAAAAAATTGTGTGTGATATCGTCTTATTTTAAGGTCGGATCACCATTACGCTTTTTTTGCGGATTAACACGTCACAGAGAAGTAACTTTTTAGGATACTGGGTGTGTGTGGACCATATTTGAAAGTTATTTTTTGTTTGTTTATTCCGGGATATGACGTCTGGCGAAGACAAGTAGGTAGGCATCTTCTCAATACTGCACTCCCTGAATTTTGAGGATTATTTGCAGGTGCTGGTTGTTAAGGGTATTTTTTGTCTGCAATTTCCCTCCGGGTGACTGACACTGAATATCCTCGTCGCAAACAATCTACTGCCGATTCCTTTATATGTGATGGAAGACTTTTGCCTCTCCCTAGAATGTTTACTTCTTTCGTCATTTTGCAAACACACCGGAAGTACTTTACCTTTAGAAATTTATTAAACGAAATTTTTAGTCAAAATCGGAACGGAGCGAAACGGAACGCTTGAAACGGTAGAAACGGAAGAAACGATAGAAACGCTGGAAGCGTTTGAAATGCAGCGCTGGAAGCGAATAAAACGAAACGGAAACGCAACGGAAGCGGAATGGAAACGGAGCGGCAAACGCTTCCAACTGAAATGGAAACGAAACGGAGTGGAAACGGGAAAATTGTCAATTTCGTGATTTTCAGTACTGTATTGGTAGGGGAAGACTCCCAGATTTATTTCTTGGTAGAATCACTGGCACAGTGCAAAATTTTAGGGATCTTCTATAGAAAAAGCAAGGTCATGCCGAACTATGTCACTGGTTATGTTTAACTTTTGTCAGTCCACATTTATAACATCAAGATCCTGTACCATAGCTACCACCATGATATCATTTTTGAGACATGTACTTTGCATAGTATCATGTTTGTATTACATGATACCAGGTCTACTAAAGTGAAGTCATATTTTGTCAGGTGTCAGATGTTATCTTATTCTATGGCAAATGGACAACGTCATTATAAACATGAAGTAGATGTTTATAGGTCGGTATCATGTAGAAGATGGTAACTTGATCTTCATGACATGATCAAACTAGACAGGTCAGAGGATAAATCAACCTAAAAACAAACACATTGAATCCTCCATTCATGACATTTTTTATAGGCTTCATCTTGCTACATTAATATTGTAAACTTGATTTTTTACTCAGTGAGCGGCCATCGCTCAGTTCTAGAGTCACGAGTTGTAACTCCTCTGACTGCTCAGCCTCTCAGGACATAGGTTCAAGTTCTGGTCAGGGCGAAGGACTTATGTTTCAAGGTCTTCTGGCTGGACTGTTGTCAGGGTTTGTTCTCAAAATATAACTAAACTTTGCTATAATAGCCATTATTGTGTGTCTGCAATGCCGAAAACAAACAAAATAAAATGTACCAAAAGGAAGGTAACTTTAAAGGATGTAACCAAATTCAACCTTTAGGTCACAATGTTTGAAGGTTTATGACACCCTGACGGATTGGATTCAAGATAAGGGGGAAGTTAATTTTGTCACATTCATTGTCAGCCCTCAGTTCTCCTTGAATGCTGTTTTAATGTTTATAGGGATATATGTCAAGCTTATCCTCATTTGTTTGAAATATGATGAGGATCATATCATAAAAAGCCAACCTTTCTCTGAGTCTGCTCAGCACAAATTTATCAGGTTTAGGAAAATAGTGTGGATCCAGATCAGTCAGCTCCCACTGGGAACTGTCAGATCAGGATTAACACTTTTTGACAAGGATGTACACTTTTTGCTAATGAGTTTCTGGCAGTATATCTCAGCATCCTTTCATGTAGACGTAAGACAGTGTAAGACAGTGAGAAAGAAGTATGGTAAGGGTTAGTATCATGAACTGATCACCGGATACAACAATCCTATGAAACCATTTCTGCTGGTCCAGATGAGGGACACTGATGTCATAAACTGACTCTCAGTCATCTGGTGTTTCTATAGAGTGGATACAGTTGTATTTATTGTCAAGACAAATATATATATTTTGGAAAAGTAATACAACCAAGGAAATGGCTTGGTCAGACTGTGATGGCTGAAAAACATATCTAAGGAGGTAAAACGGGTACAAAGTCAAAACAGTCTAGTAAAGTGTACATTAACAGCCTGTCATCATTTGAAAATCTCCCATACAGATTACAAGCTTTATTGACATGACTTAACTAGTGAGCTTTTCTTAACTTTATGGGCAAGACTTACACTGTTTGTTTGCTAGAAAAACCTTCAGGAAGTGCGAGGTTGGAGCGCTGCACAAACCAGCTTTAAGCACCCCAGTTGGCCCTTTTGCTGTTTAACCGTTTTAAAGCGATAACTGATGGTTTTTCTTTATGTGTGTTATGTCTCGTCTCTGTGTTTTTGTCACATTTGCATTTACCTTGTTTGCCTTTGTCTACTGGTAGATAAAATTTAAATATCTGTGAAAGTTTTGATAGGACCTTTTCTTATTTACCTATTTAACTAATAGGCATGACTAAACAGCAGCAGCAGCATTGTAACAAAGCAAAGCATATTGCTATATGATCAAGTATGATTTGGTTTAAATTAATGCAAGTTCTATGTGGACACTTTAATAATCAAATGGACCTGATTAACAGTTGTTTAATTTCTATTTCAAATCAAAGCTTTTTCTTGTTTAGAAATATCCAATTCATTACTATTTCAACAGCAATTTATTGAAAGTTGCATGAGTAAATTGTGATTGCAAGTGTTATTACAAATCAAAAGTGAATTGACAAAAATCAATTTCTTTAAAAAGAAAAATTCATTTAAAACCATTTCAGCACAAACTAATAAAATGATGCATGCTTTAACTTTAATAGCAACATCATAACATATCTAACCTGGTGCCATAGATAAAGGTTCAGTGGTAGCAAGGTGTATGCCTGGGACATAAGCCCACTTTGACAGGTGCACTGAGAACCCTGTGATTGATTTGAAGTGCCATGTTGAATAAAAATGTAGAAAATGAAACAGAAGTGGAGCGACTGTAACAGAAGTGGCCTGTGTCATTGAGAATTTTACTAATTGCCATCATTCATTCAGCCAACGTTTCCAAAAAATTATCTATTCAAGTTATGCTCAATTATAGTTGATTTACATAATAATTAAAGCAGACATTTAAGTAAATAAGATACCGTAGAAAGTATTACTCAGCACTTTTTTTCATTTTTTATGTTCGGAAAATACTTCTTTGTTCTTTTTTGTTTAAAATTCATAGATTTCAGATTTTGTGTCTATTGTCTGTAGAATTGAGGTGTTAATTTTTTATTCACTCAAACATGTGTCTAGGTAAAACTACTGAAGCAGCTCCAAAAATAAAAAACTTCTGCACTTAAATTTCGCGGGCAAAATAAGTCTCATGCTAGAGGAGTAGGACGATCGTAGGACAATCGACTGAGAAGCTTTCAATTCATGGAATCTAGCCACTTAAACCTCTCCACAAGAGGAACCTAGGTAACGGATTGATTGATAAATGTGTCTGAAGCTGACTCTTTTAGTGTCCTATAGTGCTCCAGCTTGTCTTGAGACTGTAACATAGTGACCGTCAGAGTCCTGAGACGGTAACATAGTGACCATCAGCATCGAGACTCTGAAGGAATGACCACGAGTGACTGATCGCAGGCACCATTCAAACGAGTGACCAAGAGTGTATGAATTCAGATCAGAGTCATTGTGACCCTGATTATACAGCGGGCAATCTACAGACATATTGATTGCTTCAAAGATGACTGACCAGTCCTGTGATTGGTTGTTAAAATTGATACAACTGCTGCTGCTGCTGCTGCTACTGCCTTTTGTTGTTTTGGTGATCAATATTATGGTTCCTCATGTTATCGTTGCATTATTGATGAATGTGTTGGCATTTTTATGTTGGTAATTACGTTTTTGATGAGCTATGAAATTAATACATTTGAAATAGTGCAAAGTATTTGTTTTTATCATCATCATCACCACTATCATCACCACCATCCTCCTCCTCCTCCACATCACCATCATCTTTAACATCATCATCCACTTCATCATCAACATCATCATCAACTGTTGCAGCGGCAGCATCTTCAACATCCTCCTCCTTCTCATTACCCCTAGCAGGAGCAGCAACAAGACCAGTATATTTCTCCAAGACCCTATTAGTCATTGACACAATACGTGAGACGTCCCAGCGGGTCATTTGCTGGTCATTCTATATATCCTATGTATTGGAAGGCATTACGCTTGACCGGTGCCATTGTCTGGCCACCAGCAGCCTTTAATCTCCTTATTTCTCCGATTTCACAGCTTCCTTCATTACAACTCTTACCCTGCTAAGCATGTATTGATAAAGTTTTGGCAAATAATATAGATGCAGGTAAGCCAGCTTCTGTCCAAGAGCTCCCTGTTGGGGATCTTCACTATTTGCTACTGGGTATCTAGAAGCATGTCTTGTTACCATTGTATGCGTTTGTTATCAAATAACTTGAAATTATTTTTTCTATTGCCTATTAATAAAATGTAGCATGATAAGGGAGTTTAAGCTGTATGCCACAATTAGAATAGGGTGTATAGGCATAATATTGGAAACACACAGGAATCTGCAAGGAAGCAATATAAGGAGCTTGAAGTGCTGTCTGCATAAAAGAATGTACACCAGAAACAGAGTAACTGAAAAGATATTGGGGTTTGCATGCAGACCTGAATATGAGTAGGCTGCAAAAAGAATTAGTTAAAACAAAATCTGCATTTGTGTTTCTGCTATTATGAAGCAATCAAGAAATTAACAGAGATGTTTTTTATGAAAATCAAATTATGGAAATTGTATCCAATACTGTTTTGTGTTGTTTTATGATAATACAAAAATAGATATTAATTTTTGTTACAAAATCTAACTAAAACCTGTTTGCGTATTTGTTTGGCATTGAGTTTTACTGATATTTAGAAATGTAAATAATATGTAAACTTTTATGCCAGAAAGGTGTTAACAGTAAAGTAAAATGATCTTTTCTTAAAAGCTTAAATTTTTTGTTTAGAATTGCGTGTAAAAATCTCAAACCGACAATATGATCTTTAATTGCTTTATTTTTTGCATAAAAACATGCCAGTGTACCTGAAAGCTTCAAAATATATTAGATGGAGAAATTTCCCAGACTTCAATTGTTCTGTTACCTTAATCAATGTACCCTACAAAAAAAACACCACTGAAATGTTATTGCAGAAAACACTTTAGGTAAGACTAAAAAACCACTGGCAGGGAAGTTCTTTACTTTGGATGATAATTTTTTTAAAGCAGAATCCGCAAGAGTCTGTTGCCATGGGGATTTGTTGAAAATTATTACATAGAATTGGAAATAAGACTCCCTCAGAATTTAGAAACAACATTGCAGAAATGTGTTCCTTTAAAGTGTGCCACTGATAGCTTTTTAATGCTGATTAAAACTTTAATACTGCTTAGCATGAATGATCAGGTTTAGGAAAATAGTGTAGATTCTTATCAGATGCCACGGGGAGTTATCCTTTTATCGTGGGTGTATTTTTTAAAATGTTCTATTTAAATAATTAGTAACAGTTTACGATACTTCTCAGCCCTGATGGAAATTCGGCAAATTGGAATGACAGGATTGCATGCCAATTGTTCAGTAAATGAAAGCATGTTAGTTTTGCCTGATTTAGGCTATGATTATAGGCCTGGGAGGAAGCGGAGTTGAACTTTTGACCTTTGTCACTCTGGTCTCCATGTCCAGGGTGCCTTTATGCATGTCCTGCTCCTGGGCTACTGGTCATGTTGGTCAGATGGGTAATTGTCATGCAGTGAAGGACACACCACCAGAATGTAATTTACCAGCAGGATTGTTTCATGTAAATTTGAATTGGTATGACCAGAGTAGTTCAGAAATAGTTCAGAATTGTCCTCCAATTGACTTGTTCCTTGGAGACTACAGTCTATCTCACTGTAGAATGCCTGAGATCGGGTCAAGGTCATGGTTGGGTGTTGGGGTGGGAAAAGCTCCTAAGAAGGGTCTTATTTGCATTTAAGTAGTGTTGCCATGTATTTACCTCTATTGTTACCAAACCATATTGTGGATAACTATTGGTATTGTCCCATCAAAGGTTAAGGGTTTGCACAAGCAATAAAGGATTTAGCAGGAGAAACTATTATTATTCTTTCATAATAAAACATGTTTTGGGATCATCTTGCTATATCCCACTTGATCTGAAAGATGTATAATCTTTGGGCATTGATTTGAACAATCTTTGTATATCAGCTGTAAGTCATTCAACAAAACCATGTATGGGACTTCTTGGGTCCTTTATACACATGCTATAATGATAGAAATGTCGCTGCACAGTATCCCCAAAAATGCCGGCTAATCCCCATCCCTTTATACACAACATGATGTGAGTAGAACAACCAAAGTGAGGTTAATCTTGAAGTTAATTAAGTCTTTATTTTTGACAGAACTGATAAACAGAAGATTTTAAGCAGCCATTAAACATGGTTGACATACAATGTGTTAGGTAAACTGAAACTGGTAGAGCAATTGGTAGAGTGTCTGCTCCAGGCAAGGGAGGCGTCGGGTTCGATCGCTGGCCGCGACATATCAAAGTCGTAAAAATTGGTAGTGGTATAGCTTTCTTGCTAATGGTCAAGCAAATATAAGGGTTGTTCCATGACTGGTTGGACTGATGTCAGGATAATGTGACAGGGTGTGGTATCTTGCCAGGTTTTCACGGCATGCTATACACAGTGAAGCAGCAATATATCTGCTACAAGAGGACACCGTCTCCAGATAACTGAAATACTGCTGGTGGGATGATAAACCCAACAAACAATGTGTTAGGCACTGGCTTCAACTTTGCCTTTATAAAAGATTCAAACACCTAGCCACTTAATATTAGCAGCTGGCCTATCCTTGTTTGTTTCTGACTTTTATAAAGTGATCCTATTTTCTGCACAGTCATTTTTTCTTTTCATTTTCCTTTTTTTTTTTCATAACTCTCTGTAGGAAATTATATTGTGTTCGCTGCAGGAGTCTTGTCCATAAATGTACAGACCCATATTCCGTACTTTAAGGTAATTGTATTTTATTTCCTTGGGAACAACTGGGCACAAAAGTGAATTAGCAGTCAGTGAAAAAAACACACCATCTTACCCTATGCAAGCCAAGTCTTCACCTGCTGCACATGTTCATATCCCATAGTTCTTCTTAGCTATATTACTACTGGTGATAAAGAATTATTAATTGCTGGAAACTTTGGCTTTTAACCCGTACCATTCCTGATCAGACAGCTTCCATTGAAAGCTAGCTGATCTGGATCTACACTATTTGCTTAAGACCTTAACTTCTTCTTAGCAGCTTAAGAATTTTTACTTTGGAGAAAGCTATTTTAGGATGTTGTGAGGATTTTAGAGAAAGGCTGTAACATTAGGTTACTCGATTGTAAGTAAATTCATTTAGCCTTCAGTTTTAAGTGTTCTCCAACCCAGTTAGAATTAATGTTTGTACAAGTGTCACTTTCGTTTCAGTGGACAACTGATAATTCATTTTCATTTCACTAACCTAATTGACTTGCTATGCAAATTTTATTAGCATATACTGAAAAAGATAACCACCTTGCCCTAGGAACTGGTTCAAATTAGATTACGAGTAGACTTGTAAGTTTTATGTTAGTATGGAAATTAGAAGGCATGTCATGTGATAGCAATTATGTATTTTCAGGTAGAGTTGGTTTATTTTTTTTCAAGCTAAAACAGTTGAAAATACTTCAACCTGTCAACATGTTCCAGGGGAACTAAATTTCAGTCCTTTTTTCCTTACATGTATACCATTGCTGTGCTGAAATAAAATTTAAACATATTCTCTTATTAAAGCAAAACATCAAGGAATTGTTTAAAGTCGAGTTGATTGCTTTTTAATGTAAATGATTGTTATTTGAATTTCATTTGAGTTTGCAAGGTCTTGCTTTATTGTTTTCTGGCAAGGAGGTGACATATTAGACCTGAATCCAGAGGAAAGACAGTAACAACAAATGAGAGCCTTAATTGCTGTGTACTTTTAAGAATTTCATTTAAAGTCCAAGGATAATCTAAAGGTTGAACATGTCACCAGTTAGAATTTGTCATTAACTTAATAGTTCAACATAAAAGTAAAAAATAAAAGTATTAAAGCTCTAAAGTTAACTTTTATTTATATTAACAATAAAAATGGTCTAAAATCGTTATACATTTTCTATTATAAAAAAAGCTCTAAAAATTAATTGTACTTATTTTGACTTTTTAAAAATATAAAAAAAGCTCTGAAAACTGAACTTTTAATATTGAAGATAAGCTAAAGAACAATTTCAGAAGAAGAATTTTTATGATGCTACATATAAATCCTTTTTATCACCTTGACCTACTGTTTTTGCTCCAACATTTGTCTGGGGTTTTTCATTGAGCTGGATGTTACTAAGATTACCAAACATGTATTCCAGAATTAATATATTTAAAAAAATCTTATTTGGAACTTTGAAGGAGTCAACTCTTTGAGTCAGCCTTTGGCCTTTCTGTGCTTGGTGTCTCCAGTATTAATGGATGCCTTGTAAATTCTAGTGCTGACAGAAGAAAATGAGCTGTGGTTGAGAAGAATTAGTGGCCTATTAGACATTTTAACTATGCATTTACTGCTAGTTTATGAACATGAACGCCAGGGGTCATTGCCAAGTTACCAGTCTAATTTCTCTCATTATTTCTCCTTTTGGGTGTTATCAGTTCCTTTCTGTTCATTTCCTGACTCCTCAAGATGGCTCTTCAATGATTAAGGTAGTCTTGGTGACAATTAACTGTCAGATTTGTCATTCGATTTTAAAGTGAATATTTCAAGGACAAGTTTTCTTTTGGCAAACAGAAATGTTCACAGATTGATATTTTAAACAATAATCTAAACAAAAAAGGGAATTAAATGTCAGTTTTGAGTCTTTGAGTTGATGTTAGGAATTGTAAAAAATACCTCTTTAAGCAAGTATATGGTATTTTTATAAATGTAGTTTGAAGCTTGAACTTGACATTTTCTTTCAACCACATACCATTAAATTGCATTATAAGTAGTCCAAAAAATGAAATGCTTAATTTTAATAAGGACTTATACCATCTCAGCATACAGCTGAATTGGATAAGAAAATACCCCAATTTGTTCTTCCATGTTTCTTCATTTCTTATTGTGCATAAAATTAAGGTCACAGTTTGAAGGTCTTAAAAGAAAGCTTGTAGCCTTATATACTCAGTACCTAAAATACCCTTTCTTCAGCAATAGGGAATATCTGAGCATATGACAATATTTATCTTTCAAATTTATCCTGGGATAAGATAGGAAAGTGATACATGGAGAGCTTGGGCTGTAAGTTATTGGAAATGACTGTGATGGGAATTTTGATAAATCTTGAAACTTTCTCTGAACAGTTGTCTTAGAACAAGTGGTTCTGTCTTGCAGGCTTTATTGCTTTCGGCGCCTGCTCGACTTCCCCAAAAGATCACTCTATCGATCTATCTTCCTACCACTCAGAGCTGCAAAACATATTTTGATATGGCTTATGGAAAAAAGTGTAGATCCAGATCAGCATGCTGTATGATCAAGATCTGTGCTATTTTCTGCTTGGACTCTAGAAATAGCTCTTTACCTTTGTGTGTAGTTGTCGGCTAATAACTACGGTTTTGTATTGCTACTAAATGTTGCATGGGATAAGCTTCATTCTTCATCCCTCTTGAATGCTTCCTTAACATAGTGGAATGATGTTGTTTACCCAATGTTCCATCTAGTTATAAGATTTATTTTTCTTTAAACTTCTGATAAAACATCTTGGTGTTTCTAGGCCTTGGATAGCCGGATATCAGATTTATTAAAACAGTTTATTCTTACAAAATATCTTAACCCTAATTAATTCTCTTGGCAAAAATTTATCAGACTTAGGTAAATAGTGAAGATCCCGATTACCTAGATTCCAGTAGCAGTTGGCTGATCAAGATCTGCACCATTTGCTGCAAAATAGCCGAAATTGTATAATATTTTTGTGTTTATTTTTTGTTTGTTTTTTTGTGTGAAAAAAAGTTTATTTTCCTGTCTTTCATAAAGTTGTCTTGCAATTATAAATGATAATTTTATTATGCATGAAAAAAACTAGGGTTATCTTTCTAATAAAATGAGTAGAAAAAATGAATTGAACAAAGATTATAAAAAAAAATACTTATTAAATCAAACATAGTATTTTATGTTGATGTGTAACATAATGTATTTATTATATAATTTATAAAGGACATAGTAAATATTTATTTTTTTATATAATACAGAAGTAGCAGGGTAGGAGCTTTATCATTGGTAGACATTTTGTAACATGCTTCCTTCATTGTTTTCTTGCCAAACTTGAAAACAATTGATACTTGTGTGTGTGTGGGAGTGTGTTCTGGTCTTACATAAAGTGTCCCAATCCTGCAATAACTATACAACCAGGATGGGAAATCTGTCTTCATGTACGTGTCTGGATCCAGCAATAAAGACACAACCAGGATGGGAAGTCTGTCTTCATGTACGTGTCTGGATCCAGCAATAAAGACACAACCAGGATGGGAAGTCTGTCTTCATGTACATTTCTGGATCCAGCAATAAAGACACAACCAGGATGGGAAGTGTACTCATGTACATATCTGGATCCAGCAATAAAGACACAACCAGGATGGGAAGTGTCCTCATGTACATATCTGGATCCAGCAATAAAGACACAACCAGGATGGGAAGTCTGTCTTCATGTACACGTCTGGATCCAGCAATAAAGACACAACCAGGATGGGAAGTCTGTCTTCATGTACACGTCTGGATCCAGCAATAAAGACACAACCAGGATGGGAAGTCTGTCTTCATGTACATGGAAGTTAAAACCCTTATCATGCTACATTTATTGATGTGCAATAGTACAAAGATATTTGTTAACGACAACATACAGAGGTAACAAAGACAGATTGATAAAGACTCTTCAGCATATTGTGCAGACCCTGGTCAGATTCCAGGGAAGTCATTTCTAAGAAGCCATTGTGTAACAGTCAAGATTGTTGCTTGTATTTTAACCTACATTGTAGCCCTTCTTACATTTTACTTTATTTACAACATGCAATCAATATACCATGACAAAAAAAAAAGAAAACTATTTGAAAATTTCATGCTTTGTTACAAAACTGAATATATTGTCTATTTTCTCTGAAAGTATGAGCTGTCAAGAGATGTGGATTTATAGTTATTTAGAGAGGGAGAAAAGAGTACTTGTCATGTGTTTTCCAACCAAGTCAGTCAGTCTGTGCATAGTTCTTGATTAGCAATAAAGATTGAAATAAAGTTTCCAGGAGACGCTTAAGTATACCTGAAAAGGTTGATATTATTAATAAATTAAAAAATATTTTAGTTATTTCCCGAAAGCTTACAGTTGTTTTGTTGTTATTTTTGAAAATACATCGCAGTGACCATTTATGATCATTATAGATTTTCGGTGGAGGAATTGTAGACACATGTCTGGGTAGAACCACTGGTGCACCACAAGTCAGCTGGAAGACCTTCTCACATTAAGACCTTAGCCCTGAACAGGACTTAAACCCACACGGTGAAAGACTAAGTAATCAGAGGAGATACAAATCAGCAACTCCAGCAACATAAAAGTAAAGGTGGAACAAGAAACGTTACTGGAGACTGCAGCAAATATTGCAGGTACCAATGGAAACTGACTGACCAGGATCTGTAAAATTTGCCTAAACAAGTCTGATCAATTAGTACTTAGCAGGCTAAGATTTAAAGAATACATTTTAGAAACACTTCATTTTGAAATTGATTCTATAATCATTATTTTTAGCATTTTCTTTATAAGTTGATTTCTGTGTCACTTTCTGTGTTGGAATATATTGTTTCTGCTGACAATTTATGAACATTGCAAAGGAATATAGACATGAGGAAAGGAGTGAAGAGATGTAATCAGAAAATTGTTTGATGATCATCTTTGTAGCTCTATATGGTTGATGGCAGCTGTTGAAGTGGGGCACAATTTAGGTAGACCATAATTAATGCACAATGGATATTAGTATAATCCAGTGATATATAAAATAATAATAGTGTTCTATTATAAAACATTAAGCTTGTGATGTGTACGACCACAAAACGCATGAAAAATGTACAATGGGTGCAAAAAACATATGATCATAATTACTATGTTATAAGTGAAGCATTGATAGTTGACAATATGTACAGCTGAGAATCACCTAAAAATGTGTTGTACATTATATTAAACTGCTGAAAAAGCCATATTTTATGGGTAAAGCAAGAAAAGAATCCAAGCACTACAAATAAAATTGTCCTATAACTCTACAAGACAGTGGGAAGCACAGTATTTGCTGCATCATGCTATGCCATGAATGTTTACATTTAAAAGTAATATTGTCATGCGGTGATGCTTTGATTGTTTATGTTCTTCAATGTCATCTCTGGTAGCTTATTATTTGCAGCATCTTGCAATGCCGTGAATGCACTCATTTAGTCTCTAGCATGCTCATTCAGGCAAATAGTGTAGATCCTAATCAACCAACTTATTACTGGGGAGTTGTCTGATCAGGATCTGCATGATCTACTGCTACGCCTTTGGCAGTAAACACTTGAGCCAGGAGTTGTTTTTTTTTCTGTAAAACGGACTGGGTCTGGGGCCTTAATGGAAGGGAAGATTTTTTTGCAGCGATTTGTTAAAAAAGGGGGAAAATGTGCATGTTTAACTTTTTATTTGTTATCATACATCACTCTATTTTTCTTGTTTTTTGAACTCTTCCACTAGGTTATCATAGTCCAGTTGATGCAAGCTACTACAAGTAGTCACTGATCTGCATCAATGCATCTTATTTCTGCATTATGGCAATGAAATATTGAATTATTAACAGAGGTGAATTTTCATTTTCAGGGGAAAAACTGGCATTATTTTCCATTAGAAAAACTCTGCTTGAACTTGTCATGAAGTTTAAAGTCAATAACTTAGAATTTCATAGGCATAAGTAACAAAATGTGCCTGCTTGAGAAAAAAAAATGTTATTATGATAATGCTTTAATTCTTAATGTTCTTAAATGTTGTCATTCTTAGCACAGGATTTGCAATATTATATATTGCCATAATTATTACTTCTGAGCTTACTAAACATGACGAAATCAGGCTTAGACAAATAGTGTAGTTGCACTACATCTCTCCGCTGGGAGCTGTTGGTTAATTATCTGCCCTATTTGCAGCTTAATTCCAACCAATGTTTCTTGTTTCTACTGTATAATTGTTAGCATATACTGTGAGATGGTTCAAAGGAACTTTAGCAGTCTAAGATTTACGTCTTTAAAACTAAGGTTGTCATCATGGCACATAAATGCTTTATGTTTTGCATTGCATCTATGTATATACATTTGTGTTCTCATTTTGCAGCAAGTTGATGAAACATTTCTTCATAATGGCCACAGATTCCGGCTCACATATCTTGAATCTGCGCTCTATGAACAATGAACATGCTCTATGAACAATGAACGATCACTTTACTGCAGCCTGAATGCCTTGTATGCATCCATTGTCTTGTGTGCATGGTAACTCCATACCTGTTAGGAATGAATGGATACAGTTCTGACAGATAGTGTAGTTCTTGGTTAGGCTGCTCCTACAGATAGAGATATCGATCTGATCAGGGTCTGCACCATTTCGTGTTATATGTTTTAAGTGATATATATTTACATAATTAAACTTTTTCCTCAAGTTGGTTATCAAGAGATGTTTGTTTGTTTATTGGGTTTATCATCATACCAACAGTATTGACAGAGTCCACTTGAAGCAGGTGTAGTGCTGTCTTCACTATGTATAGTATGAACACCTGATATGGTACTAAACCGAGTCACATCCTGACACCTGACCAACCAGTCATGGAACTACCCTTATATTTGCTTGATCTTATACCACTTCCATTTGGCAGCCCGGGTTGGAACCTGGGGCCTCCCATACCTGGAGATGAAGCTTTACCGTTTGCGCTACCATGTCCAGTTTGTTAGCAAATGATGCAGGATAACACTAGGGCAGATGTATTTACCTTTTATATGTGAAGAACTTTTACATACAAAAATGTTCTCACCTAGCAAAATGGTGTAGGTGCTGATCAGAGCCCACTTCTTCTGTGCACTTTCTTAATAAGGTTTTAAAATTGGACCTGCCTCTGGTGATGTGTTTTGATGCCTTTGCATGTACGTGCAAGAATTTGCACATAGGTGCAAGAATTAACAAGAAAATTAATATGGGTTAACATTGAATGTTACAGGTTTGGGTAAAAACAGTGGGTGTGTGTTTTGGTTGAAGCGTGCTGGAATATTTGTGGAGGATTTTCTGTAGACTGCGCTGGAAGGGTAATGGGCCAGGGAGAGTGGGTAGTGTGCCTCATTTACTTAGCTGGCAGTGCACTATGTGTGAGCTCTTGTGCATGACTTGTGCACAGTTGTCTACAGATAGATTATTGAGGTACATTAGTTCAGCAAGTAGATTAAAATCATGATAGTCAACAGTAATTGTCTTTGTCACTTTATTCCTCACTCCTTGTCTGCATAATGTGATATTTTTCCTGGCCAGCTAAGCACAAATTTAAGAGACTATAAGCAAATAGTGTAAGCCAAGACTAGAAAGTTTCTGCTGATAGCAGTCTGATCAGGATCTCTATAGTCTGATCAGGATCTGTACTATTTGCTGCTGATTTTCTCAGGAAATTAAGTGGTTCATGTAACATTAAGCAGAAAAGTATGTTGTAGATAAGTGGGGTGAATTGTGGAGACACCAATAGGGAGGTGTATGTTGTATACATGTACGTGGGGTGAATAGTGTTCCAACAAGAAAAGGGTCCAAAGACTACATGTAGCAAATGTGGAGATCCTGCTCAGGCAGCTCTGCTTTCAGGGACTGGCTGATCAGGATCAACATTGTTTGCATAAATTGAATGCGCTTAGCAGTCTAACAGTTAAACACCCATGAACAGTCTTACAGTTTTGGTAAATGATGCATTAGGTGAACAATCATTTAAGCGAAACATCAACAGCTGTGTTACATTGTTTCATCAACTCCCACAATGTCACATTGATTGTTTTGTCCTCTCACTGCATAAATAATTCATTCATAAGGCTACTCATAAGATTATTTTTTCTGCTGAGATAGGGGACTTGAGGATTACTGCACTCGAAAAAATGTTCATTCATTAAACTTGAATGAGATGCGCAATGAGTGCAAAGATAATAGAGGGCAAAAATGTTTAGGCAGAGACAAAGAGGTCTATTATTTTGCCATTTACAGTGTCGTTAAAGTCATTTAGGTAAGCTTGCAACCTGGTTGTTGAATAAATGACATGGGTGCATTTAACAATGCGGTATTTCCTGCCGTTTAAAAAATAGCGGAAAAAGGAGGATATCGCTTCATCATATGGAACATTGCATCAAATTTTACACTAGGGAGTGTTGGTACTGTAATTTAATTTTAAGTACCGTAAGCATGGATACGTTAAAAAAGATGGCTTTTTCAGTCATTTAAAATGAGCGGACGAACCATGGCATCCTACTATTATATGGGACACTGCATCTAAATTGATTTAAACTTTGTGGTTTACTTTGATATTTTGTATTGCTTAAGAATCTTAAATATACAATGCATTGCTTTAGATTAAAATATTTGCTGTATTTCAAAATTAGCGGAAATATGGTGATGAATATGTCACTGCAGCATTTGGAACATTGCCTCTAGAATGACCGGTACTATGGGTACTGTAACATCAGTAAATTAAGCATCATAAGTATGAAGATTGCTGAATATATATATATTTATTTAAGTCATATTACTCCCAATTTTCATGTCGCTGCGCAGTATCGGCAAAAATGCCGGCTAATCCCATCCCATCCCAATTTTCTAACTCCCACACATTAAAACTATGATCCAAAAGCCACCTTAATTTTGTACCTCAGTACTGCATAGTTGCATATATTTTCTTTAAAAAAATGTCAGTATGCTTATTCCATAAGGATTCTATAGCTGTAACATGGTTTTGTTGTAGACTTTATGAGAATTAATTTTTATTTCAAATGAAGCGTTATAACTGAACCATTTCTTAATGCAGAATTTATGTGAGCTCTTGCATGGTTAGTTGTTTTTTTTCCCCAAAAGGACCTTAGAAATTTGACTTTTTCATGTACAGTTCAAGAAACAAACAACACATTTTTATCCATGTGTGTTTCATGCCTTCCCCTATAAATAATATTTTGTTTCACTGTGCATGAAGTATAGCAATGTAAGGCATGGGAAGGGGCGCCCTGAACCCTCCATTATAATAATGTGAAAGGGAAATACAACACATTGGAAAAAAACAGCACAATAAAACTTAAGAACATCTTTTTATAGGAGTGATAATCCATTACAGACACTTTATTCAGAAATTTCTTGACATCTTGTGTCAAAATAAATCATTCATTTCGTCTGCTTCCCTTTCTGTCTGATAACAAAACAAGCTCTATCATATAAACAACCTAACCATCATAAACTGCTGTAGAAACATCTTCACTTGCACAAACATATAGTGCATGATATTAATAACTTTAACAACTCAACAAAAACACACAAAACATCTCAACAACACAAAAACTCACAAAAGATCTTAAGTGATATTTGACCATTCAATTAACTGTAGCAGTGATGAAAAATAGGAAAGAAATATCTGCACAGATCTTTTCATTAATCTTGCATTGTGGGTAGACTTTTACAAACTAGTAAACAGCTTATCAGGGACCTTTCAGTTGCATCTGTGCAGATTTTTGGCACCATGATCGTTACTACACCCACACAACCCTTAAACAGCCTCGACCCATATCTTGCTATATATTTGTTTATAAATAATCCTAAAAGTTTGTTTTTCTTAGAACTAAATGCAGAACTAACCAGCTGGCGCAGGTCCCTCCAGATCAACCAATTTCAAATGAAAGCTGCTTGATCTTGAAATGCACTTTTTGCCTCTAATTGATCAATTTATATAAACCAGCATAAGGGTTAATAATGTAACTTTTTCAATTAGCTGTCTTATATTTTATAAATATAAAATGTTTTCATAAACTGTTACTAATCATGGATACATGTTGGGATTCCAATGAGATTGCAAGTTTTTGTTTGATAATTCATTCTCAGAAAAGAATCTCAGTACATATCACCTTAAGCAGGGAAGACTGGAAGATTTTATTATAACATGTGGGGGCTTATTTTATCAGCATGGTTGCATTTTGGTTAGCAGTTAAGCATTCAAGGATATTTTATAGTTAGTATGTAAGTTCTTTTGATTTAATGGCTTGAAAGTTCATGCTTTGCAGTTGAGTCAGAGATTTTGTGAATGAAAGTCTCTGGAGAAGATTAGGCAAGAGATTAATTGCAGTCACTAGTGAAAGCCAGATGGAGTTTTAATCCATCTTGATAGATGGTGTAAAATTGCAAGTTGTAAGTGTCTTAATCCATTGGGTCTTTAGGTTGCTGCCCAATGCTTGATAGTACTTCGAGTTGTGCATATATCCAGTAGGTCTGTACAATGCTGCCCATTTATTGATAGTAATTTTACTTCTAAGTTTGCTTCTTTTTTGTAGTCTAATTATTTCATATGACAGGAAATTAACACCAATTAAAAATGTCTGAGCTGTATTGTTAGGGAGCCATGGCATTTATTATGTCCCTGGAAAGTGGACAGATACAAAACCTTTTCATGAAGTGGCCCAACGAACGCACTATAACATACTTTAAGGACAAAATGATCAAGCTTAGCTAGTTGTGTAGAACCAGGTCAGTTAGCTGCTATGTACCAGGATGCACACCATTTATTTCTGAAGTAATAAATATGTAGTTGTATGTACAAATATGAAGATTTGTTTTATTGCTTATTTATTTATCAAGGTTAAACATTACTGTCCAGGGTTTCCCCCTGAAATTCTCATCTTTTAATTCTTGTCTGTCTCGTAAGTGCTCCTTATCCAGCATGGCTACTCATATATAATCAACCCAATGGCAAATACTATATCTATAGCACCTTATAAAACACTAACAAACTGCCTCCTAAATGGACATTTGCAAGGCAATGCAACACAATTATCATTAAGATATTCATCAATGTAAGCATGGAAAGAACTGATAAGCAATTTACAAGGCTTTTCATGGTCAATGCTGACTATGACATGTTCATGTTAATCTGGCTTTCATCTTTGAACTGGACACATTATTTCTCACACAAGTCAGCTGTACAATCATTACCATTATCATTAGCAACACCTGTGAAACTGCAGCAGCAACAATTGCTCGAATGTTGATTATGTGCCCAGAGGCTTATTGTCTGTGGTCAGAAGTAAATCAACCCAAAGTCTGCTATATTTGTGAATATTCCATACTGTTTCTTAGCAAGAAAAGCTAACTTAGAAATAAAATGTATCATGATTCAGCAAAAACAGTTCAGATCCTGAACAGCTTCCAGTAGGAAGGTGGCTGATCTGGATCTACACTATTTTACCTAGCCTGAAACATACCTTCTTGGCAGGTAAAGAGTGAAGTTCCTGATCTAACAGATAGACTTTCTTTGAAGTGGACCAATTAGTTGGCCATCAAAAAATGGGTAGACCCTCGAAGCACTGGACCACCTGAAAAACTTACTGTTTTATTGGGCCTATCCTACCAGATCCCTATCTGACTAATGGGCCTGACACCACCCTAGTTCTAGCCATTAATTCCAACAATTATAAAGAACACAGATAGACAGAAAACATCAGCTTGGTTTTCATCAATCAACTCCATTAACACATAAAGGAGAGAGAGGATATATGTATGAGAGAGAGGATATATGTATATCTATATACATATATATATACAGTGAACTTTTACTGAAAGGATTGCGAATAAAAAGTAGTCAAAATTGGAAGTGCTTCAGCTTTCTGGATTTTGAAAAAAAAAATCTACTGCATTCAGTGTTTTTGTTAGATTCACATAAAAACCTATAGCATTAGCAATAACAAATAGTCCCATTGAAGTACTTCATGTTTCAATCTTTGAAAACTCTTTATGGGTTAGAACTATATTTCTTAAGTAAGGACACTATTTGTGTTTTCTGAAACTGCAGACCTTTTGACTGTTTTTTATTATTACTTTATTAAATGGTTCAGCTATTCAGCTAAGATTTAAAAACAATAACAACAACAAAAAACAGTTGGCAAATCCCAATCCCACAACAACAAGGGTCATCCTACTTAATATATACACCAGCAAAGGTAGATTTACTTTTCTTCCAAGATTTTGTTGTATAGAACATAAAAATAGACTATTATTCTGGTTAACTGCCATGTAATAAAATGTTACCCGGCTCTGCAGCCTCAATTTAAGGGTTATAAATGTTTTTTTAGGCAAACATTTCCACCTAAGTCTGTAAGTGGCAGGATATTTCTAAGGCCTTGTGGAACAGATCACCGTAGACCATTGTAAGGTCAAGACAAGGGTTTTGGTAAAGTTCACCTCCCATGAATAGGAGCGTGTTAATTGGACAACATCCTGAAAGCCATCATGTTAATTAGAAAACCTGTGTCTCAATCATTGTCTATCTCCATGTATAAACATCACCAAACACAAGCCTTTCTGTGTTTCTGACATAGTCCCTCAGGAAGGTTAAAGTCAAAACCTTCTAAGATTACTAATAACCTGTACTTATTCTTCATTACTAGTTTAAGACTGGTTTCAACTCTGCCAAGAAACTATGATAGAGACTATAAGCAGAAAATTGTGCAGATCCTGATCAGACAGTTTTTAGCAGGAATGGACAATGTTAAGATCAGCTCTGTTTGCAAAAGATTGCAAATAGTTCCTAGAAGGTTAGAGGTTAGGGGGTAAAACACAACATGTTTCAGCGGCTAATCTTAGGCCGAATGTAAAACCAGAAGTGAGCATGAAATGTTCCCAAGGATGCGGGACCTGTTTTAGTATTCAGGGATAATTAAACTTTTGGTTGTTGAAGGCATCAAGGAAGTGTAAAACAATAGTCAAGGGAGGTTGGCAATATTGTAGATATAGGTCTGTTACTTCTGTATTAGTGGGTGGCAGAATTTATAGATGCTACGGTTTTGTTGCATGCAAAAGCCTTTATTTTAAATTTATGTTATCCTATTTTTGGTACTGTTTGTTAGAATTGTTACTAGCAGTGACACATTTTAAGAGTACCAGACAGTAAGGTTTGATTGAGAATAATAGGATATATTATGTAAAGTCAAATTCACTTTCCTTGGAATGTCACTCAAAAAAGCTGAGGCTTTAAAATACCAATCCCTAGCATTTGATTGGTTGGATGGTTATGTTATTTTAATTCTAGCCAATAGGAACCTTTAGTATGATTCCAGACTCAATTCTCAACATTTTATAATCTTCAACGCGAGTGGGTTGTAATTCTAAAGAAAATATTTGATCAGGAAATGGGATCTATGTATTCCTGTTGACAGGTTTGGTTAGCGAGAAGCTTCTGTTTGAACTTCTGTCCGATATATTTACCATCAACAACAACATTTTCTTTTGCTCCTCTATGTTTTACAGGCAACCTTAATAATTACATTGTCTGTTATAAAAATGATAATTCATAAATTGTTCTTTTGATACATTTTGATAAATGCCATCATTACCAACATATGTGCTTATTATCATTTAAATTGTTTGTCTGTTTTATCAAATTTATAATAAAATACATGTTTTTGGATTAATTTTAATACAATGCCATTATCAAATTTCATTTTTTTTTTTCATTTAAATTGTTTGTCTGTTTCCATGAATATGTTGTAAAAAAGATACAGTCTGTTTCTTTTGGTGAATTTTAATGAAACCCATTATTTTCTTTATTATTGTCTGTATTGGATACATTTTCTTTTTCTTTTTATACTTTTTCATTTAATTGCAAGCTAAATAGTTTCTGATACTGCAGCAGGCCCAATTATTACTGTTTGTCTTCTTGCAAAATATTATTTTAATGTGAAAACCAATTAATCTCAAGGCTGCACATAATTGCTAGCAAAGTGTCTGTGTTTACCCACATCACCCCACAATTGAATTAGTCAACATTTAATTCTTTTTTATGAATTATTTATTTAAATTCTGTCCTTTATTTATTTCAAACATGTTTATACATATAATTGATATGCCCATCATTAGTCTAGGAGGTTTGAAAGCATCTCTCCATATTATAATTTAATTCATAGCTGTTGTCTCACAACTTATAGGTAACTTAATGTATTGATATAGTCCAAAACAAATAATGCCGATTCAAATTCGAAACTTCCCACTGGTGGCTGGCTTATGTGGATCTACACTATTTGCCTCCGTCTGATCAGTTTTTGCAAGACAAAGAGCTTAAATAGAAATTAGCTGTTAAAGTTGTTGGAAGGGAAGATGAGACAAACATTTGTTTTTTTTTGTTTTGGTGTCAAATAGAACATTGTTGACAATGGTAAACGGGAGTAATGGAAAGATGTTTAATAACAGTATGTTTTAATTCCCCTGCATAAGTGAGAAGACAGTAAGGCAGTTTTAACATGAGAAAGACTGCTTGTTGACAGTCAAGCCATCATTTTGCTTATTTTTAGACAAAGATACCCATCTCAGAATAGTCAAAAGAGTAGTGCGTTGTGTATGTATGTCCGTAATGTTTGGGGGTTTCAATATTGACACATGGTTAGTGATTAATTGCCATAAAACGTCTTGAGTGCTTCATTTACATTGACAAGATAATTATAATTGATCAGTATGTCCCTTGGTCCAGTGACTTGTGTCCATCCCATGTGTCCGGTCCTAGATCATTAATCAAAACCAGAGATTCACATATAGGGAGTAAATCGCATAAAATGTAGCAATATTTCTCATAATCTGATAAAATCTAGCAATATATATCCCATAATTCTTAACCAAAGCCTATTTACTTGGTGCTCATTATAATTGTCTTGTCAAACAAATGAGAACATATGATTTAGCATGAGAAACAGTGTGCTTGTTTTTCTGATGCTCTTGTCACCATTGGCCAGGATGGCAAGTGAGTGAGTGGGTGAACACAGGTCACAGCTTGTGTGAAGTAGACTGTCCAGTGTCTCAGGGAGGTCATCAGTGTCCACTTCAGTGATATTGATGTGCAGGTTTGTGAGACTGTTATGAAATTTATATTAATCACCAAAATATAAATGTCAGTGGCATACATGAGGTAGGCTGTCAGCTATCATAAAGGTGTAACTTTGAGAATCACATGACTATGAAGCTTGAAGAGAACCATTTTTGTTTAATTTATAACAAAAGCAAGTCCTAGCTTACTATCTCCTGCAATAGAAACTTTACCATTTAGTTTAACTGCTTGTCTTGTTAACAAGAATGATGTATGAAAGGTGTAAAGAATCATGGGTGAACACACTCCGAACAAAACAAATTTACGATGCCCTTTCTGAACCCTTTCTCCTTACTGTCAGAGGTTTATATCCTCTTGATGGTCTTATTACAGAAAAATAAAGATGGTGAAGATTAAGTATGTCAAAGAAAATTTGTTGCTGCATGTGTAAGTCGACTACAACTTGGTGAATTTATTGACCATTAAGATTCGTGATTCATGGTAATGCTCTGTCAATGGACAAACAAGAAAGTATGATCTATCTGTATGACAGAAAATTTATTGTGTATAATATGTGTTTTTTGACCCATGATGGAGTACATGTATTTATCACTGTTATACAACCCAGCTGAATCAATTATAACCTGTTTTAAAGATATTTAAAACCATCTTAATATCTCTGTATTTTCTTCTTCATAATGGACTGTTTACTTGTAGCTTAATGCCCCAAGTAAATGAGTATCCTTATTTAGACCGGACCTGGTAGCACATTCAGTAGAGCTTTGGCTTCAGATACTAAAGGCCCCCGGTGCGATCCCTTGTGCGACATATCAGTGTTGTTAAAAGTAGTGTCATACTGATCTCGTACATGTAATGCTGATCATACATTATCAGGTTTTAATTGATTCTTGTTACATCGCTAGACATCTAATTTTGTTCTCATATTTTCCATCCAGTGATGCTGTAACACATTTCTATATATCTGTTTTTAAAGATACAAGAAACCTGTTCTGTATCTAATGGCAAACTAATGGAGAACTGACTTGTCAGTTCAAATCTTCTCCTCCTTTCATTTTGTATTCTTACACCTTGTCAGAACTACTTTCTTAGCTGTTTTTCCAACATCTTTGAATGGCTTCATTTAATGGTCTTTTGTACAGAATCAGACATGGACAGCTTTTAATAGAGGCACTATAAGACAGTGTGCTAAAGTAAGGGTTTTAGCTGTCTAGATCATTAATAGTTCTTACTTGGTGAGTATAGTGTGCTATTTTATGAAGAAAAACACACACACATTAAACTTGTATTTTATCTACTGTATCATCAATATGTTTATATACTTTTACCAAATTTTAATGACTGACTGACACAGTATCGATTGGCACCTCATTGGGCCCAACTTCAATCCAAATGAACAGATTGGCACCTCATTGGGCCCAACTTCAATCCAAATGAACAGATTGGCACCTCATTGGGCCCAACTTCAATCCAAATGAACAGATTGGCACCTCATTGGGCCCAACTTCAATCCAAATGAACAGATTGGCACCTCATTGGGCCCAACTTCAATCCAAATGAACAGATTGGCACCTCATTGGGCCCAACTTCAATCCGAATGAACAGATTGGCACCTCATTGGGCCCAACTTCAATCCGAATGAACAGATTGGCACCTCATTGGGCCCAACTTCAATCTGAATGAACAGATTGGCACCTCATTGGGCCCAACTTCAATCCAAATTGACAGATTGGCACCTCATTGGGCCCAACTTCAATCCAAATGAACAGATTGGCACCTCATTGGGCCCAACTTCAATCCGAATGAACAGATTGGCACCTCATTGGGCCCAACTTCAATCCAAATGAACAGATTGGCACCTCATTGGGCCCAACTTCAATCCGAATGAACAGATTGGCACCTCATTGGGCCCAACTTCAATCCAAATGAACAGATTGGCACCTCATTGGGCCCAACTTCAATCCAAATTGACAGATTGGCACTTGTTGAAACCATTGAAATCATAACACAGGATGTTGAAATATGTATGTAAACATACTGGTCACAATGTATAATAAATTAAATAGACAATCATAGACCAAGATTTATTAGCATAGTAAGTAGATAACTGGACTGCCATGCAAGAGATTATGGGCTCAAATCATAAAAGAACAAGAATTTTCATTTTTGGTTTATATTACATTTTTTTTTATTTTATTTTTTCATATTATCTGCTACAGAATTTTATCTATAAATGAGTAATTTATTATTTTTTAAATATTAACCATTTACAGCTGTAATGATAAACCTGAAAAACATGCCTGCCAGCAGTATTATAGTTTTAAATTAGATTTCTAGTCCACATCTTATAAAAGATTAAGAGCTCCCTCTTGTTCCCCCTTGACAAACAGAGACCTTGAGATTTACAAATCACACAAATTTGACATTTTTCAATTTTGACATGTTAATTTAGACTGGTGTGTAAACAGACAAAATGTGGGTGACATAGATCACAATGCTGTCTGCATCTGTAACACAGTCTGCATCAGAGGTTGGGTATAAATCTTTTCCCCCCGAGTCTGACATCACGTTTGAATGCAGCGTCTCTTGCCAAAATGTCTATTCAGAATTGTATATCAAACGTAACTCTAGACTCCTTCGAAGAGGGGCAGCGGTCTTTTCTTTTTCTTTTGTTCCTTTTTAGATTTTTTGGTTTTGTTGGGTTCATTTGATATTTTTTCTCGCTTGGAATAATATTTGTTTATCTTTTTTTTGTATTAATTTTTGCTAGTTTTTGTAATGACAGTCAAAAATTGCGACTTTAAGTTGTTTGCTAGATAGTGAGGAAGCTTTTCTTAGAATGTGTTGTTTTACATTATTCACATTGTTTGTGCTTGTTTCTGAATATTGACAGCCCCAAATTGAAAAGTCTGTATTTTTAAGGAAAAGCATACCTTGGATTATTTGCGTCTTGCTGACTTAACTGCAGTATCTACTTAGAAAATATTTAAATTGCGTAGACTGTCTCAGCTCTCTTCCCTCTTGTGAATTGTAAATTCTTAACAGTGAGCGTTAAATTCCACCGCTATATTAGAATTACTTGTACACAGCTTCCTGCTTGAATTTAATAAATTTGAAAATATCTGTCTGTGCAGGAAATAACATTAATACAATTTTACAATTTTAGCTGTTAAATAGTTTTAGGTAACAGTTTGTGAAATGTTGATTTTAACTTTAAGTTTAAATATTTATCTGCAGGATTTTTAACAAAAACAGTTGTTTCAGGTCTGAAAAATTGTTAGGTAGGAAGTTGAGTTATCTGCCATTGGTACATGTACATTTCATCATGATTTAAGGTAAAGGTTTGTGTTTAGTTTAAGGTAAATGTTTATGTTTAGTTTAAGGTAAATGTTTATGTTTAGTCTAGGGTAAATGTTTATGTTTAGTTTAAGGTAATTGTTGATATTTAGTCTAAGGTAAATGTTTATGTTAAGTTTAAGGTAAATGTTTATGTTTAGTTTAAGGTAAATGTTTATGTTTAGTTTAAGGTAAATGTTTATGTTTAGTCTAAGGTAAATGTTTATGTTTAGTCTAAGGTAAATGTTGTGTTTAGTCTAAGGTAAATGTTTATGTTTAGTCTAAGATAAATGTTGTGTTTAGTTTAAGGTAAATGTTTATGTTTAGCCTAAGGTAAATATTTATGTTTAGCTTAAGGTAAATGTTGTTTTTAGTTTAGGGTAAATGTTTATGTTTAGTCTAAGGTAAACGTTTATGTTTAGTTTAAGGTAAATGTTTATGTTTAGTTTAAGGTAAATATTTATGTTTAGCCTAAGGTAAATATTTATGTTTAGCTTAAGGTAAATGTTGTGTTTAGTTTAAGGTAAATGTTTATGTTTAGTCTAGGGTAAATTTTTATGTTTAGCTTAAGGTAAATGTTGTGTTTAGTTTAAGGTTAATGTTTGTGTCTAGTTTAAAGTAAATGTTTGGTCTTGACACACCTTTAAAATTTTTAAACTGAGATCAAATGAATACTAGCAATATAAGACTTAAAAATGAAGTTAAAGAAATACACACATACTTCTTTGATGTTTTAAAGTTCAGTTCATTTTTATAGTCATATTGGCAAGGTCCAGCATATTATTTGCCTCAGGCAGACCCTCAAACATATATCAGGGTAGAATTATATGAACCAGCCCACCACAGGTTCTCACATATCACAGATTTTGCTCAGCCTTGACCCAAATGCATATGGTGGAGTTACTTATCGGCAACTTCAACTGCTCGAATACTGGTGGGCCAGTTTTTAAACTGTTATGAAAGATAGCAACACAGAGCATCAGAATAATTATTCCCATCCAAGCAAATCCATTAATTTTTTTCTTAATTATATTGCATGCACTTGTGTCATCCTAATTTGACAATATCTATGAGAACATGTACTATTTAATTCGGTTGAGCATTGGTGAGAAAAATGCATAACCAGTTTTGTAAATTTGCTGGAATTCTGATGATAGTGTCAATGTATGGCAAAATGTCTACTGTTGGAATTGTCTGGAAGCTGAGCAGAGATTTCGGACTGTAAGCTTTCATCAGACATACTTGTAAGTTTCATGTCTTGTCTGATTAAAGCTAGTATTGATACTCGGAATTTTCTGGTGTCTCAAAATCACAATGCTGATGTCTGCCACTCCGTATAAAGGCAACCGAATACAAGCAACTTCTTTTAACAGGAATATTTCAGTGTCTGACAACATCAGAATCACACTGTCTGTTACATGAAACTAAATATCTTCTTATTTGTTGAAAAATGTCTAAAAATCATCAATCTGCTTCAGACAGTTTTAGCGAATGAATATGTGTTCTCATCCTGAAAATACATGGAATTATGTATTATACCATATTCAACAGTCATGGCTCCGATAATGCTCCAGAAGCAAGGGGGGCCCGTGGCATGGTGGTTACTAATATTTTGTTACTGCTCTGATTACTTAGCATATCACTGCATTGGTTTGAGTCCCGCTCGGGGCAATGATTTAATGTGGGAAGGTCGGCCATCTGACCTTCAGTGCATTGGCGGTGTACCCAGACATTTGTCTTGATTCTTCTGCCTCAAAAATAGTTATAATGATCATAACACTGCTATAATGATCATAATTGTTCTCTGTGATGTATTTAAAACGAACCAAAGCAAAACACTGAAGAAGCAGAATTAACCATTCTAAAGACCGGACCTGGTAGAGCATCAGCATCAGATACAGGAGGCCCCGGGTTCGATCCCAGATCGCAACATACCAAAGTTTTTAAAAATGGTAGTGTATTATAGCTCCCTTGCCAATGCTCAAGCAAACATAAGGGTAGTTCAAGTCTAGTTGGCCTGGTGTCAGGATGATGTGTCTGGGTATGGTATCATGCCAAGTGTTGATGGCATGCTATACACTGTGAAGGCATCTTCTTCATGTGAACAATGTCTCCAGATAATTAAAATACTGTTGGTGGGACGATAAACCCAATAAACGTAAACATAAACAATTCTGAAACCATTCTGACATCATTCTCTTTCTTTTATTGCTTTCCTTGCTATATATACTTTTTTCCTCACTTGGTGGATTTGAGGGAATTATTACCTCGGCTTTCAAGCCACACAAAGTCTTGGATCGCTTGAATGCATTTGACAGTTGCTTTGAAGGCTGTGCTGTTCTATTTCTATATAACTGATTTCCTGTATTTTAAGATTCTTCAGCTTGAAACTCTAGTCTTAAGTTTATTAAATGTACATGCTTGGTTCAGTCTAGTACAGCTCGTTCAAGGCCTAAAGTTATTTTGACACTTGCATGTTTAAGAAGTTTAGTTTAAATTTTCTGTAAGATTTTTTGGGAAATGAATAACAAATTACTGACAAACCTTTTAAATGATATGGTTTTAAATCAGTATTTACCATTTGTTATTTGTGATTATATTTCTTGGTTTGGTTTTGTCTTTTTATGTTTTTGATTTATGGCTTGCGTATTGTGTATTGACTTGTGAAAGCTCTGAAAATTTAGTTAAACAATAGTTTATTCATTATCTAGTATGAGGATGAATGAGACTTGGTACATGATAAATGAAGATACTTCAGGATGTATATATATGTTACAAGTGAATTGTGTCCCAGATGAAATGTTTTTATTTTTTTGAGTTGGCATTGTCTATGAAAGGTTCTAAAACTGTGGATGGAACATTGAACAGTGGTAGATGTATTTTAATAATAAATGTGATAATGAAAGACCGCTATATTTTTAGGTTAAAAACTGTTAATATGTTATTTATCCAAAACATGGTATATCTATATATAAACCCTTCTGTATTTTCAGGTCACTATCTCTGACAATGGCGAGCCAGCCCTTACTTACGAAACCCGAGTCTTTGTCAAAGTAGAGGATGAGAATGACAACCGACCAGAATTCACCGAGCGTATTTACCGAGTTCGCTTCCCGGAGACACGATTCACCGGCCTCAGTATTCCGGTGTTCCAGGTTCTGGCCAGTGACCCAGATGAGGGACAAAATGGGGAGTTGACATTCGAAATTCGAGAAGATGATGATGAAGAACCGATCGTCTTTACAATCCATCCCCGCACTGGCATTATCTACAGTACCACCGATCTGAAAAATGGAGACGTACACCATTTTGTGGTACTTAACTAGATTATTGTTTATATATAATTTTATAATGATAATGCTTTTATGCAAAGTTGTTTAGCAATTGAAATAATTATTTAAATCCTTGCTGTGTTTAAAAATTCCGTATGTGTTAATTACAGTTCTGTTTATATGCATGAAAATGATTTTGAAGCATTGTTGGTGTAATTATTGTTTGTACATATTAATTATAAGCAAATTATAAGGAAATGATACAACATTGGTAAAAATGAATGTTTTGAGTAAAATCCTGTTATGGATTTTTTATTATTCATGTTTTATGTCACACTGCAACTAAAAAAGTCATGTGATGTTGAATAAAAAGTATTCTTTGAAAAATATACAATAATTTTGAAGAAAATAAGAAAAGTTCCATGAAATTATAATATACGAAATAATATATATAAATCACTTTTCTGCAGATTCGAGCCTCTGACAATGGCTCGCCACGTAATCGCCGCAGCACCATTAAGGTGCGTATCGAGATTGTTGAGAAACTGACTCAGTCTCAGAATGCGCCACAGTTTGACTCGGCTGTGGTGGAGAAACACGTAATGGAGAGTGACGCAGTGGGACACCTCGTGGATGTTCTACACGCATATGATCAGGACAGGGACAATCTCTACTACTCCATACTAGGTAGGTTCCGAGTATTAGTTATATAAGGAATTCCATGCTAGAACCAATATTGTATGTGTGGCTGGTGTTAAGCCCAGTGTATCTTCATATAAACTACAGTTATGCTAGTTCTTTAACCTATCAATCTGCTGATAAAGATTATTTCAATCTTCAATGGTTTCCTGCTAAAAACTGTTTCCTAATTTAAGCTTGATCAGTTATTTTCTTTCTAAGTACATGCAATAATGTTGGCAGTTCAGTTATAATTAGTAACAAATGACTACTCAATTCATTACTATACAGTTGAAACTTCAATTCCAGACCAAACCTGCATCCACCATGCAGGTTAATCTTAGCAAAGTTCTGCCTTGGTCACTGAACCTTTATAAGATCCTGGCTGTTTTTGGATACAAAAAAATCCCCAAACACCCACAAACCAACAGGCCTTATTTACTCATACAAGCCATAAACTTTGTTGATTTACTGTCAAATGATCTTTCTCATGCAAAGTGGCAAAACCAGGTCCTTTTTCTTTGGCTGGCCAGACCATTGTTATTATTATAACAACAATAATTACAATATTGACGCTATTAACCACTCTCACACAATTATTGTCTATTAGCTCTAAGTAGCCTGAAAGTCCATCTTGAGTTGTCTTGTTTGACCATTCACACAACAAACTAAAGTGGCCAGTAAATATATACCAACCATTCAGGAACTTTTTGATCTCTATAACTGCTTTGCAGAAAATAATTCCACTTAGACAAATAGTGTAGATTCAGATTAGCTAGCACCTGCTGGGAGCTGTCTGATCAAGATCTACTTTATTTGCTTCATATTCTCTACAAATATGATAATTTACTTAAGCATTGTTGTTAATTGAAAACAAAAAACTAATTATAAAATAATAGCAAATGTAGTGGTGTAAGGGTTGTTAGAGGTCCAAGAATATTGCACCTAATAATGAACAGAGCTTCTGTTTTGTAGCAGTCATTTAGTAGACATATCCCATGGTTTTCATCTCTCATGTAAGGAAGTCTTCCAGCTGATCTGCAGTATGCTGGTGGTTCTACCCAGACATATACCTGGTGTACTCCACCACCAATAATTAGCTGGACCTTGGCAATATGATCATAATTATGACCATAAGAATAAAATCAAAGCCATTTGTTGGTAGTTGTTGAAATTGTTATATTGATTCTGTTTCTAAAATATATCACATTGACAATAACACATACAAGTTTAGTAAAACAGTTGAGTGTTTGAGCAGACGATGTAATGGATTTACTTTTCAGATATCTTGTAAACAATCCAGAGAATAGGAATCATGTTTAAAATTTATTGCAATAGGATGTACTTGCAATAAACACTTTGTTTCCATTCCTTTATTGCGGACAATATTCTGAGTGTTTTATTTGGTTTTAAGCATTTCCTCTACACTGCTATAAAATGGTAAATGCATAGAATACTTTTAAATCAAAAACATTTTTACAACTTTTTGTTCAGGATATTTGCTGAGAAGGCAAAGAATTACACTGGAAAACTGTTTTTTTGTTTTTTTTGTTTTTTTTTTAGTTTTTTGTTACATCGCACAGACACAGTTATAGTCATATTGGTAAGGTCAAGGGAATTTTCGGTGAAGGAAGAACCATACAATATTGGTTTGCTGGATAACCTTCAACATGAACGTTCTCACCTCGACCAAGACTCTAACCCATGCAGTGAAGGGCTAAGGAGATTAATGTCATCGACTCTAACCGCTCAGCCAGAGGCGCCCTCTGGAAAACTGTAGACTTAGATTAGATAACTTGGTTTGCTGCAAAAGCCAAGATGGACTCTGAATAACTTACATACTTAGATTAAATATAATAAAAGAATATAATGTAATTTACTTCCAAAGGTTATTGATCATAAGTCAGATTTTTCCTTTAACATTTCTATTCTGTCCACAATTACTACAGATTTATCAACCCTTCTAGTAACAACAGATCATATATTGGTCTGCAGAGCTTTTATTATTTTTCTGAGAAACCCTAGCATCATCAGATGTGGTCATATTATTAGCAATAAAATCAGCAACTTCGGAGTGAAATGAATTAGGCTTGCCACTTGGCTACTTGTGTTTTTATGCTGCTTCTTGACCTGCTAAGCACATTATGAATCTACCTCAGGCAAATAGTCTAGATCCAGATCTGGGGGCAGTCTTATCAGGGTTTGCACCGTTTGTGGCAATGTCTCTAGCAATGCTCCTTGTTCTCTGCTGCCTAAAGTTGTTCATAAATAATGAAGTCACTGGTCTGTCAGAAATGTATCAGTGTATGGGTGATATGGACTCTCATGAGTGCTTGCCACTGCCTGTTCAAACAGTTGATTATTGATTGCTATCAGGATTTATGGCCCCTTAGTTGGTAACCCTAGAGATACTGGACTTTAAGGTCACTACCCTCTACGTGTCTTTTCGAGATGAGGCTTGGAACCAATGAGTTAACTGTTTCATTTGAAATGTGTTTTCTATTTAAAAAGCTGAAATTATTTTAAAATCAGGAATAAAATGAAATGATACCAGATTTCTAAAGTTTTTAATATTTTTGTGGATGTACAATACCTTTTATAATTAAAAAAGAATGTAAAAGAAGACTAACAGGTTATGGGAAATTGAAAAAAGAAAGTGAAGATCAAAATAAGTATAAACATCTAAAGTAAATTGTCTATTAAATATGAGCAAGGCATCCACTAAGTGCACTATCTTGTAACTTACTACAGTATTTAAAAAAGTTTCTAGGGCCCACCAATGAAGAATACCAAGCTTAATTATTATTAAGTGTTGACATTTCTCAGCATTGTTGTATAATGTACATCATTTCTCAAATCTGTTTTTCTACTAAAATATTACACCATGTAAAACCTGACTCTCACCTGAACAAAATGTTAGATATTTTCGAACAAACTACATGTAAACTCTGCTCTAGACTATGCAGCAAAACGCTGGTTTAGTTTGATCTTCACTATTTACTGATCAGTTCTGCTTAGAAGGTTAATCGTTTACTTCCTGGAAACACCTTTCACCCTATTAACATACCCTAACCTAAAGGTGTTTCCAGCAAATAAAGGGGTAATGGTAACTCAAGGCCACTGGAAATGTCTCTGATATTTCTTGTGGGTATTATATAAAGTCGCCTTTCTTTCCAAGTCTATTAAATTCCTCCCCAAAATCTGCCACTGATTAATTCTTCTTTACCCAAGATGTTCACATGTGAACATTTACATAAAAATAATTCACTTAGCTTACTTATGGCAGTAGATACTGTAGCTTTGAAGACATGCTTTCTACGCGGGAGAGCCAAAAGCACACAGACGAGTCGAATATGCATGACTTGGATTTTGTTTTATTTGTCAGCAAGATACTCTGTAACAATCAACCTAGCATTCCAACTCAATGTTTGTAACTTACACAAAGCTCCTAAGCACAACTGTTATGAATTTTTGCCTGCAATCCTTATTACTTTACCATATGTGTTATTGTTGCCAAGCACGAAATATTGCAACATATGATCTAGTCCCACATTCTTTATCTTTCTTGATACTTGTTCCTCTGTGACTTGATTTTTATTTTTTTGGTGAGGAAGATGCGTGAGCTAGGGTTGGAGTGTAATTACTATAAGGTTGGCATGACGGTTGAATTTCAAGGGTGGGTAATGCTGGAACCTTAGACCTTAACCTGCCATGTATGTTATACTTTCTTATCTTGATGCATATTATAAAAATGTCATGTTGTTTTTTTTTGCTTTATTTATATTGTATAGACACATACTTGTTATTAGAGACTATGCAGTTAATGGTGTAGATCTTAATCCGACAGCTCTCGGCAGCAAGCTGGCTAATCTCGATCTACACTATTTAAGCCTTAAAAAGTACACGATAAGCAAGCTTAGAGGTAAAAACCTTTAATCTTCATCTAGCTATCTGCAATAATATGTAATACATGATAAGCAAGGTAAGAGGTAAAAACCTTTAATAATGTAGTTACATGATGAAATCTTCATTTATCTGCAATAAGATGTAATGGTAAACACTTAGCAATAATTTGTGTAGATTCTGATCAGACAGCACCCAGCAGGGACCTGGTTGATCGAGAATGGCTCTATTTGACTTAGCCTTTTCAAATCGTGCTTAGCAAAATAAGAGTTAGATGTGTGTACAAGCTCTGCTAAGGTTTTGTATTACACCAAATTGCAGCAATGGTTAAATTGGTAATTTTGTTAGCCTCATTTTTTGTGTGTGTACTGAGTGGCATTGCATCAATACTGAAAAACAGAGAGATAAAACAGACAAAAAATGTTAAAGTTGATCATATTGGGAAATATGATGATGCTATGACAGTTTTTGTTTATTTTTTCGGGCAAAAATGATTCAAGACCCACATTAGTGTTTTCCTATTTTGATACGGGCTTTTTAGTGCATTTTTCTGCAAACTAAGTTATCTGTGTCAATAATACTTACCTTATTATATTGGCAGACATTTTTCTGCAGCTATCGTTGTATCCCGTATATTAATTTAGCGGGAAGTTTTAGAAATGCTGATAATTTCGATAATGATTAGCATTTGTATCAATATTGGATATCATTTACTTAAAAGATTGGCAAAACATGCTTTGATTAAAATACAAGTTGTGGTATTCCTGTGCATAATCAAGTTAAGAGAACATAGTTTTTATGATTTAAATGAAACTTAAAGGCGTGAAGACCTTTCAATTAATATTTAGATGCAAGGTTAATCTGATGTGTGCATTGCTCCAAGTGCATATTGCTAGAAATTTTAAGTGCTATGGGTTTGCAAGGTTTATAGTATGTAGTTATTTTGTGTGTATCTTCAATAAGTAGAATAATTGTAATTTACTTCTTAAAGTTATACACAGTAGGTAAATAGGAAAAGGTACTATAAGAATTACCAGAGATAAATCTAAACTACCTTAAGACAAAGGTATACAGAGTAAATGTAAAAGTGACAAAAACACAGAGATGAGACATTACACAAAAAAAATAAAAATCAGTTAGAAATTCAAAATTGAAAACAGCAACCACAGTAACTTGTGTTACAAAAATGAAAAACTAAATGCCACAATACTGATGAAGGTGAACATTGGTTTTGTACATGTAGAAGTGTGAAGCCATTATTTGCTTGGTTTTATTTAAAGTCAGCAACAGGTATGAGACAGGTTTGTTTCTTTTGCCAGATATAAGTTTAAAAATGCCATAAACATCATATTCTTGTCTCCTAACCCATTGATGATTAGGGCCAAGTATTTCAAGCATGTACAGGGTCTGACGCCCAGAGAACATCACCATTCTGTGAATCTTGTCCATCAATCAGTCATAATCGTTTTTCCATCCACTCTTTTACTTCATTCTTGCCATGATCCTTCTTGAGCCATTTTTTCTTAGCCTTCAGCTGTCTTACATTTAACCTGCTAAGAAGAAATTAGCTCAACCTAGGCACATTGTGTAGAACCGGATCAGCCAGGTGCTGGGAGTTTCTGATCATAACCTGGATTATTTGCCATTAAAATGTGTATTAATGAATATTTTTACTTGAAAGAACAATGTTTGACCCATAGCTTGCTATATACATGATAATAGTTTATTCTAGATGCTCATTACTCTATGCAAATGGTACTAGACTCACCGACAGAAACTGCAAAAAGTAGTGTAGATTCTGATCTGACAACTGGCTGACCTAGATCTAGACTTTTTGCCTAAGATTAATAAATTCATTCTTAGCAGATTAAGAGTTAGGAAAAGGAAGCCTACCCCATAAATCTAGTGTGTTGGTGGCAGTGTTGATGGAATAATGAAGCCCCAATTGTTTATGCTGGATAATGGACCATCTAGAATCATTCATTGTTTAGCCTAAGTGTCCATGTGCAATGTTTTATGAACAGTAGGGTCATCTGTCAGATGGGGTCATTTATGGGCTGAATTTCCAACCCAAAGCCCAGGTTAACATGTTTTCATCTTTTGTTTAACAGATCAGGGTTGCTAACTTAAGAATATCTTGCATAGAGCAGAACTATGATTATAGATATAAAGGGATTAAACAGTTATCTGTAATGAGGTTTCATGTACAATTAGGAAAAATAAATGCTAAGACATGCTCTCTTTAAATTAAATACCTATTTATAAAAAGGTACCCTCTCTTTAAAATTAATAAAATTTCAAAATAAGATCACTTTTTAAAATAACATTATTTTACAGAGGTTTTCTCTATATTTAAAGTATCTAAAAATTAGGGAACTCACTGTTTAAAGTAATCTGTTAGGTGAAATGGTTTTGTAATGGCCAAGTGAGTATTTTAGGAAACCTGTAGTACTGTTTCTAATAACATTTACTTCCTCACTGATACATTCATTAGTGTAGGGTAATTCGCTTGTTGATTATATGAGCAGTGTTGTATGTGAGGTCACAGAGATGCCGAGAAAATTGCATTGTCTTACAGATCCTTACGTGATGATTATATTTGCTTAAAGGTTTCATGGTTTGTTAGATATTCTACTTTCTGACGACCACAAAGTTCATGTGCGTTGGTGTTGGTTAACCATGCTGTCATGGTCCATTTCTTACCATGCCCTCGAAAGATATTCACTTTAAACTCAGAAACATTGTTAACAAACAATAGTGGAATCATTTAATAGAGCAGATGACCCTTATAATATTCTGTGTACAATTGTGCACAGTTTTTCTGAGTTGGTCAAGGTTTTGGATGTTTTCCAGCACTGAGAAAATTAGAACACATTGCCTGCAGATTGCTCTTGTAGTTTAACTGTGTTGTTAGAGATAGCCAGTTTCTGGTTGCTTTTATTTTTTTTGTCTTGTATATTGAAATCCATTATAAAACCGTAGTGGCTGGAACAAATGACTAAAATTAAAAAGACAGGATTTATTAGTCTATTAGCAACCACCCTTCATTGGATCTATAGGATCCTTTCCTCTGAATGACAGTTCTGTACATTTTATATTCAATATAAGGCTGAATTTCCCCTGTCACAGCTGGATATTTGATAAATAAAAAAACAATATTTAAAAGTTTGCAGTAGATGGTAGTCCTAAAAACGTAGCTAAAAATTGTGCTTTAAACTTGCAAATCTGCTTAGAAAACCATAGAAAAAAATGGATGCCATCAAAATAAACACCAGCTTTGTTTTTAGAAGTGTAAGGATAAAGTACATTAAAGTCTTTATTTAAAATCTTTACTTCTCAAAGATTAACTGCAGCTATGTGCAATGATGTCTATTTCTGTCTTCTGTACTTGTATTTTATTGTTGATTTTAATTACATTTTCATATACAGTAGATGTCATGATTTATCAAGAATGTGGAATCTTTTGTAGCATTTTAACTGCTTTGCTCTGCACAATATGGCTATAATAATGTGATGTCTCAGCTTAAAGTTAATGTTTGTAGATAATCTCAAAGAAGCTTATACAACTTTAAGGTTAAGTAAAAAGGAAGGAGCTTATAAAATTTCAAGGTTCAGTAAAAAAGGAGCTTATAAAATTTCAAGGTCCAGTAAAATAGAATGTGTATAATTTTTATTTTTAAAATCAGTTTAAAAAAGAGTTGAGTTTAAAATAACCTCACTATTCCTCTATAATGACCTGACTTAGAGATTCTTTATCTTGTAAAAGTTTGAAGCAATGTAGAAAATCAGTTGATGGTTTGATTGAAGCTTTGTTATATACCGTGTAATGATATTGATGTCTGGGTTTGTATGCCTCTCACTGCCACGCAGCTCAGCTGCTTGTTATAAGGGGATTCTAAAAGGGGATTCATAAAGCTTTCCAATTTCTCACTTCTGTTAGTGTCAATTTTGTCCTTAGAAATGTCAAAAGTCACTTCATTGCTGGATATGTCAAGACTTAAAGAGCATGACATGTATATGTGATAGTAGGTATCAATATGGCCAAAAGCCTAGACTGGTTTTCTTGTAAGGTTTCTAAATGGAGTGTAATGTGCTAGAATGGTATCAGAGATGTATGGGGGAAGAATAAAATAGATAAATTTTTGCATGTATTGTTTTTGTGTTGGTTTTGTCTTATTATCTTTTTATATATATTTTTGCCAACAATTTAAATTAAATTTTAATTAATTCTTTCTCTTTGCTTTGTTATACTTGTCCAACATCTTTTTTTCTAATGGAATGTTGCCTATTTTTCTTGGACTGATATATATGCATTTAAATCTGAAGACTTTTTGTAAACATTTTTGTGTGCTGCAGAAGCTGGCTGATTCTTTAATTAAAGGATTTAATACAAAATAAGATGAACTTGGCACTGGAAATTTGTAAATAATTGAACCATGCTCTAAAACCATTGCCTGAAATTACCCATGTTGAATGCACAGGCGTGGGAAATCTACCTGTGTTGTGTTATTAATCAAGGTCTTTTCTAGTTTCTATCTATTCTTTTCGGTTTCTCTACAGCCCCATATTCAAGCAGAGTGGTATACCCTTTGAACTTCTACTTTTCATGCTGATAGCTTTTATCATGAAAGTATTGTAATAGTCATAATAATATGCTGCCTTAAATGATGTTTTATAGTTCAAACATTTTTGCATGTAGCCTGATTATCTTTGATAATGAAACTACTTAGAGAAATGTAATTCTTTTTAATTAATTCTTCTTTCGATGCTTCTGCTTTCAGTGGTTTTTCATCTGGGATATCTCTTGTTAGTATTGTAGAATAAATATCCAGATGTTACAAGTAAATTGTTAGCCTGCTAACTACTACAACATCACCAGATTCTGGCATATAGTGCAGACCCAGATCATCCATTTCCTTTGAAAAAAGTTGGATTTGTTTTGATTCAGAATAAAAGTAGCATGTTTAAGATTAAAAAGATGGTTTTCTTGTAAGAATAAGACTTGTAATTGAATGTAATCTGTTTTGTCAGATATGATCCAAGGTAGTCAGTAGGTTCCTTCATCAGTTTTGTACATGTCAGGTCAGTTACTCGGAGTTGCAGCTTCACCATTATTGTTATTTCGTTTCTCCTTATCTTGTGCCATTCTTCAACAGATTGTCTTCTTAGTGACACCTCTGGACGAATATAAACAATCGAAATAACTGTAAAACAATAATTTCAGTTGGTGGATCGCTTGACAGAAAAAAAAGACATCTCTTGGCTTAGACTTCTCTGAACTGTGTTAGATTCTGGATATATTGTTATATTGTTATAAAATAGCTTCATAAGATTATTGTGTTCGAACATTGTGTTGATTTATGTGTCTGTGTTTCTTGGATAAAATGGCCATCTTGCATGGCTGAAGTGTTCAACTTGGGTTTCACAAAATTGACTGAATTTCCTGGAAGGGGTGGGGGGGGGGGGGGAGATAAAAAATAACTGATAAAACAAACAAACACAAAAAGCACACAAATGCAATCATTTGAAATAGTTTAAACTAAATTCTTATTATGAATTGATTACGTTTTCATGCAACAAAACGTAGCAATAAAGACTTAAAGAAAATAGATCCTGATAAGACAGTGATCTGGATTTGTGCTTTCTACCTCAGCCTTACCAATATATATGCTTAACAATCTAAGAAAAAGTTATTTTGAAGACTTAAAATACCAAGCACTGGCTCAGACTCATAAATTGATTTATGATTTTGGCTCCCATTTTAAAAGACAATGATTGTCACCTCATCTTCATAACACTTTAGAAGTTCAGACAAAGGACAATATAGAATGGTTATATGAAAGGTTATAAGGGTTTATTTAGTGGGTTTCCCCGTAGATATCTTTATATTAAGTTCTAAAATAAAAATAAAATACCTTAAAAAAAACCCTCATAATTATCCTGTTTCAAGGTTATGGATTTCATTTAGCAGGCCATTTTTCTTAAAGTCTGATGCATTTTTTTATTTTCTCAGATAAAAAATTAGTCCACTTTGTATATGTATTTCATTTTAATTCATAATAAAGCTGAAACAATTCTTTTATGAGACCATGCAACATAATCTTCTTATAATACCTGTTTAGTTTTTTCTCAATGACTTTAAATGTTAAATCAAATCTGGTGTGGCCAGAAAAATGTAACTGCTATTGAGCCTGCAAAACAAACTTTCATTTTATTTAAGCCTCAAATGTAGTTACTTGGAGAGTTTAATATTAAAACATTTGTATATGGTTGTTTATAGAAATTTTACATTCTTTGCATCCACAAATCAGAAGATTGTATTTGCTTTTTTGGCTCCAGTTTGTGTCGATTTTTTGAGAATTGCATGTTTGCTAATTCAGCCAGACTGTGTCGTTCTTCATTGTAATGCTCAATAAACGTCTGCCGAGACGACACATCTAGACAAGTATAAACAATCGAAATGACTCTAAACAATAAATCCAGTCGGGGAAGTTACTGGACAGAGAAAGATGGATGACATATCTCTTGTCTCTGTACCGTGTTAGATTCGGGAAATATTGTTATAAAATGGCTGCATGTGACAATTATGTTTGAACATTACTTCGATTTATGTGTCTGGACTGCCTGATTAGATTGGCGTCTTGCACAATGTCTTTGAGGGCAATCATGATCAATGTCGAAAATTTTACACTTTGTACTGAATATTTTATTTTGAAATGGGGGAAATGCAAAAACCACAACACCATGCACAAACAACAACAACACAAGAAACAACACGCACAATAGCACAAATGCATGAATATCAATTTCTCAAAAACAAATCACTTCTTCCAACTTATAAATTAATTTACAATTTCTGCTAACATGGTAAATTACATTTATTGTCATCACTTTTTGGTAAGATTTTAAAATTTCAGACAAAGTGACAATAAAGATTGGTTATGCAAATGGTTAGTTAAGTTTAAACCTATTTATTTATAGTCGATTGGGAAACAAGTTCTTTTAACTTATATTAATTCCTCTCGACTGTCTACTTCCTGGGTAGAACCAGTACTCAGGTATGGAATACCTGGAGCAATAAGCAGTAAATAGTCTTGCTCAAGGACTAACATCAAGTGGTCAGTTTCAGGGTTCGAACCCGGGACCCTCCGATCCAGAGTCCAACGTCTTAACCACTAGACCACGAACGCCCACTATGCAAATGGTTGATTTTTCAGGTTTTATTTTGCTAAATGTGTAATAAGTAAATTATATATAAATATATATATATATGTTTATATTTAAATATTCATCACTAGTATCGAATGCACAAGTCTGTCGATTGTAATGTCACCAAAGTTAGAAGTGACACCATTTTGGTTGAAAATTGTATTCTAAAATGAGTCTAAAATCTCCCAAATCATAATTAATACCATCACAAGAATGTGCTGTTCCTAAAGTGATACTTTAATTACAATTTTGACATAAATGGAAGAAATATTGCGAGGAACTTGCCTTTTAATATAAAAATACTCAACGGATTAAAGTTATGTTTTTCACACTTTAAAGAATAGGTTCCAGTATAAAAAATACTCAGCTTTTTAGAGGAGTACTTTTTACTCATGAAAGAATAGGTTCCAATGTTTTGGCAGGTATTTTCTTGCCTTATTGCCATTCCAGAAGATGGTGTACTTCAAAAAATAAAAAGTTATACTTAAAAAATAAAAGTTATGCCTGCAATGAAACTTTCTTTTATATCAGTTCACATATATTTATTTGTTTATTTCCAGATGGTGATCCAGACAACCAGTTCTACCTGGGTTTGACTGGCGGTAATCTGGTGGTGGCAAGGTCACTGGACTACGAGCGACGCAAATCATACAACCTCACTGTCCAGGTCACAGATGGAGTCCACTTCGCCAACTGTATAGTAAGTATTTCCTTTATATATACCGGCCGCAATAGCTCAGGTGGTAGAGCGTAGGCTTGCGGATTAGGAGGTCGTGGGTTCGAACCCCGGCCGGGTCAAACCAAAGACTTTAAAGTTGGTAGTAGTGGCTTCCCTCCTAACGCTCGGGGCTAAGGGGACAGCATTACGCCTGACTCGTCGGTGTCAGTATAATGGAACGGCCGGGTATCGGCAAAAATGCCGGCTAATCCCACTTCCTTTATATCAGACTTGGTAGCCCAGTCGGCAGAGGGTCAGGTTAGAGTACAGGAGGCCCAAGGTTTGACCTCGCAACATGCCAAAGTCAGTAGAAATGGTAGTGGTATAACTCCATTGCTAATGCTCAAGGAAATGAAAAGGAAGTACTGTGACTGGGTTGGTCCATTGTCAGGATAGTATGGCTGGGTGTGGTATCTTAGGCATGCTATACACAGTTTGACAGGTGGTCCTTGTCCAGGATTTTCTGCAATCCATCAAAGCTGGGCATTCACTATATGACTAAGTGTTTGTGTTTGATTTTGATAAAATGCAGAAAAGCAATGATGTCATTATAGCAATGTGCTTCTATACTTGTTGGAAGATCCGGTACAAATATCTGTGAAGAATGTGAAGAGCCACTGACTTATGACTATGGTTGTTGCAGTGATAAATATACATACAAATAAACATACATATGTACATACATACATATATACATATATATACATATATATTTTAGACTTTTACACATACTTTGACTAGTAGAAGGATTTTCTAAATTTAAGCCAGAGTAACGACATGCAGATTTTTCTTATACTTTGGATAAAATATTTTACAAAATTTAAAGCATTGTTATATTTTACAATATTTAAATAATTTTTTTTATTTATCCAGTCTTTAAATGGTTTACCAGACATTTCATTACAATACCCAATTTAGACATAAAAGTATGCTGGGCTGATCTTTTATCGTTTTTTTTAATGGTTCAGACAGAAGTATACTAATATATATATAGATAGATTTACCATATATCTATAATGCCCTGATGTGTGATTTTAGACAAACTTATCAGAAAAATCGGGAATTTGCATGTCTGCATGCAATAGAACAATTTATAACAAGTTTAAAATCGTGTATGTAAGCCTGGACCACTCCATCATGTCCAAGCATATTTATCTGTATTTTTTTTTCTCATACTTTTTTCAATTCTCTCTGACATATAAACATGTTATTTATATGAACTTCTGATTTTGTTATCAGGAATGTAATGCATCTCTAGTCAAGAGTTGGAATTAAGTTTTGGAATGTTTTCAGAAATGCGCCAGTAATTTGTCGAAAGTAAAATCATAACAAACTAACCTGGGATCATAATCATAAAGAACCTAAGTTGTTGTTTTTTTTACTTAAACTAAGAAATTCCTTTAAATCTTAAAATATTTCCATAGATATTAGGAAAAAAAATAAGTTCATAAAACCATTTATTGTTAGAAATTTCTTAGTGTTTTCTTTTTTTTTTTCAAAATTCAAGAGAAATTCCTTAGTTTTAGTAAGAAAGAGTAACTTAGATTTTTTGTAACTACATTCCATGAACAGTATTTAACAAATCACTACATAAGTGAGCATTTGCAAAACAAAACAAAACAAAAAAAGCTTATTTTTTTCACAAATTTGCATTATTTTAAAAAAAAATTGTTGAGTGAATAAGTGATGAAAGATGAGTAAAGGCATGAATTCAGATTCTAAAAGGTGTTTATTGTTATTATCAGGGTAATTGTTCTCTTGCATATTATATTGTCTGTAGCAGAACATAAATTGGGATTAAATTTGTCCTCTGTAAAGCTTAATGGCGTAGGCCATTATGATAACTTTAGTAAGACAGCTATCTACAATGATGGGAGACATATTTTATAATCCACTAGAGAGGTAGAATTTAGCTTTCCTGAGGGGAGCATTTTCCAGAATGAAATTTGTTCTGCAATGCCAAGGTAGATGTAAAATTTTAAACATTCACTTAGAAAATGTACTTCAATTTTGGAAATATATTGAGAAGATAAGTTTCTGGAGGTTGTTTATAAAGTTTCCTAGATTATTACATTTTGTGAGTTAGTCGTACATAAATAATAATTGAATGAGTCTTTAATTGAAAAAAAAGAGTAAAAATTAAATTTGATAATGCATCGATTAAATTTAAAGTAAAAAATTATTACATAAAAAACATAAGGCATAAGACAACTTTTTCCAACCTTTTTGGTATAAAATTTCATGGTGGTATTTTCATTGCATAAACTCATCTATAACAGAGATTACACCATTTTTGTTCTAAGATAGTCATAAACATTCATATAAAAAAGGGATTTATTCTATGGCATACATGTAAGCCACGTTGTGTATAAATAATACTGTACTAATGCATTTGGCACTAATATGGCACTAACTGAGAGCCATATTGGGAGACCTGACCTTGATGTTTCGGCCATTTCTCTGCCTATTAATGGCCACACTTCTACTCCCTAATTGTTGTTTATTAGTTACCATAAAGGTTGCTGCTGTTATTAGTTCTCTGCTAAAGATGCTAGCAAAGATGACTTCACTTTGGGTGTAGTAAATTGGTCTGACATATTAGCAAGCATGTTGTGGTAGGCCATTTGCAGGTTTGTATATATCATCATTTATTTTATTGTTTTAAAAACATCTTGGTAAAATGGCCTTTTTATTTGCTTTACTCTTAGCTTTCTGGCAACATATAAATAATACTAAAACATATATTATAAATCCAGATCAACCAGCTTCTACATACAGGACTGCTTAGTAACAAAGCTTAGATGTGCATACCAATGGCATGTCATGACTTGAGATTTACTAAGTTATGGCCCTTGGTTACTTTTAAAAATAATTGTTGCAAAGCAAAATATGGGGGTCTTCATCATCTTTGATGACAATGGGGTGCATTGGTAAAATGGAAATAGTCTTACTTGTTTGTTAAAATACGAGGTATTCCAAACAGTTGGTAGTAGGTCCTATTAGGTGGAATTCTTGGACTGTTATTTTATATATATTAAAATTACATACAAACAGTGAAATTTCTTAGTTTTGCATAAATATAGGCTTAAAATCAATTTAAATACTTATAGAGATATGTTATTTAAAAAAGAAAACGGAAGTGTTTGTTGATAATGTTAACCTGTGTATCACAAGAAAGGCACAAAAGTCAATATACAGTTCAAAGATCACAAGCATAAAAAAATGAGTAAAACAAATGAAATGAAATGCATTTTACTGATTATTCAGGGGAGACTATTCATTAATGTCTCCCATTCTTGTAAATTCTTGTAAACAAATGTGATCATGATAAGGGTTTACAACGTTCTGTTTGTTTGGTAAATACTGATGTTTCATTTCACTTTAAATATGCCATAAACAACATACCTCAAATCTGTTTAAGGTGGTATCCGATAGTTTACTTATGTCAAATATATGTAACAATAACTGACCTCTATTTAGGAGTTGTGCATAGTTCCTGCAGAAAGATGATACCTTAGTCTAAGCTTAGATGATTTTCAACAGTTTCTCACTTTAAGGGCAGTTAAACTTGCTTATCAGCACTAAAATGTTCATTCTTTGTATATCTATAAAAAGAAGGGATTTCTGCTAAAAATAGACATCGATATCAGAGCAGATGATGTGAATGAGTTATGAGTTTAAATATGAGTGGTTTTGCGGTTTTCTTAGTTTAAAAATAGCTGTGCAGCTTGGCTCAGATAGGAAATACATTTTTGTAATGATGATTGTGTCATTTTGGTTCACCTTTCACACAGGTGTAGGACATCAATAATAGCGTTTCGTGAGATCTGTTCAGGTAACAATAATTTATTAGGATGTTTAAATATTTTTGGTCCAAACTGTTGGATACCACCTTTAAAGCTTACACTATGTATAAAGAAACAAAGGTCATACACTAGTGAGAAATAATATGAGAAAAATATAAAATTAATTTTGAAACTTGTTCTTTTAAACTCCAAACATTTTCTTGGAACCAATTGATCTTTTCATTGAATATAAGAAAATTGTTGCAAGTTCCACATACTGTTTTTAAGATATAACAACTGTCATACTAATTTGTCTTCAGTTACCGTTCACAATATTATACATTTGTATATTTATAATATACTATCATATTTTACATGTGTAATTTTATTTTAATGATACTTTATGTAAATCATTTTTGTATTTATTGCAGCATGACCTTTTAAATATTGGTGTGCAATGAAAACCCAAGTTAAAATAATTAATATAACAACTGTCTGTTTGCATAGAGGGCTTTGTGGGATGTAATTTTCTGGTTTCATCTTGCATTAGACAATAATAAATTACCAACTTAAAAATGCACCAGTACGCAAGAAAACGACACAAAACAATTTCTTTACTTAGAAACAACACTAGGATTAAAATTAATCTTTAAGTTTCAACAACTTGGAAATATTTACCAAAGAATTCCATTACAGGATAAATCCCTACCTTCCGAAAAAATAAAATGTTAAGATTTTGGCAAATTGTGTAGAGATCCAATGCTTGTTCAATGCTTTGTGACGAGAATCTGCATTATTTGCTCCTTAGTATCGACCAATATTTTAACTATGCGAGAAGTTTTGAGTAAAAATAGTGTGTTAAGCAGATCAATTTTTCAGTGGATGCTAGGTGATCTGGATCTACCGGTACACTGTTTACAAGTACCTTATCAATCAGTGCTTAGTGGGGATAAGGTAAAAATCTGGAAAATAATGGTCCACAAGCCAAGAAAAAGTCATCCATCATGACAGATGTATTTGGCTGGCTGATATCAAGACATTGCCTACCCAGCATGCAGTTTTAATAAAAGATAAGCTTCCATGTTGTTACAAATTGGAACTTGTTTGTTTTGACAAATTTCTAGATAGCTACAGTATCATGTGTAAAAAATATTGTATAACTGGCATAAAACGGAACATACAGAATTCTACTTACTGAAAATAAATAACAAATTCTACTTTATGTCTATTGGGTTTATCATCCGATGAACAGTATTTCTGTTATTTAGAAATGATGTCCACTTGAAGAAGATATAGTGCTACCTTCACTTTGTATAGCATGCCATGAACACCTGGCATGATACCACACCAAGTTGCATTATCCTGACACAGGGCCAACCAGTAATGGAACTACCCTTATATTTGCTTGAATGTTAGCAAAGACGCTGTACCACTACCATTTTTAACAACTGGTGTGTATCATGGCTCATATTAAATGGAAGCCTGGGCCTCCTGTGCCTGGAGCCAATGCTCTACCAATTGTGCTACCAGGCCAAGTGCTTTATTTAAAAGTAGTAAATTGGTAGTAAAATCTAAGATTTTTACTAACAACTTAATACAAGAAATGCTGCTCGAAACTCAGTTGCAAAGTATGTAGATCCTGATCAGAAAGCTTCCAGCAGAATCTGGCTTACCTAGATTTACATTATTTGCCATTGCTTAATTAATTTGTGTTTTCAGCTGGCTTGGAGTTAGTTGTCGGAGTTAAGTGTCTAAGTGGATTTAAACAAGACATATACTTAAGCTACTCTTTTGGTTAAGGGTAAACAAACAATGTTAAGTAGAGAAGCTAAAATTGACAGGCATGTTATGCAGGACTTCTTGATATTGCAAATTTTTAAATTTAAGAAAAATGTAACAAGTATAGTCTGAAATGCAAAGATGAATATGCTATCAAAACATTTGAACATTAAAAAAAAAAATCCCCATTTATTTTTTATCACAATTTGCCAAAATGATTTGCCTGCACTTATGTTCAGTCACCTGTTTAAAGTTTAGATTGGCAGTGGTTTAAATTTTCTCGGACATTTTGAAATGTGTTGGAAGAAGAATATAAAGACAGTTCCTTCAAGATTGTTTAACAGATACATCTGTATAAGCTGAAAAAATAAAAATCCCATTTACTCATTTTGGCAGGACTGATGTTCTCAGAAAATCATGGACTAGTCTTACTTAGAGTGCTACGTCGTGCTACTTGTGTTAATAACATTACTTTGAGTCATTTTCTATCAACCTACTGGTCGGGACAATGATCCCATGCAGCAAGAGCCCAGAAGTCAGAGGATTTATGCATGCAAGTCCAACCAGAATGCACTGGATGTGGAATGCATACACCTTGATCATTTAGTGCTTGCATTTTGTTAAGTCTCCTCCCTTTCTAAATGTTTTTTTTGAAGAATTTTTATCACTTGCACGGTAAAATAAGTTACACCTTGAGTGCAGTTTTATTTAAGGGTTTGGAAGGATTTTAGAGGCAGTAAGGTCTGTTCTGCAGTATTTACCTCATAAAACAGTTAAGATAGCTGAAAAGATAGGTTTAGATGTCTGTTTCAGATTCATCCATTTGATGTAATTGCAGCTTGTCTACAGTTGGAGAAGTTAACTGAAAATATATTATTTTTTTATTGTTTCCTGGCTGTTACATTGTATCTTTGTAATTTGGCAGATGGAACTTATCCAGTTTACTTACAAAGGGGTTGGACTAAATCCCTTCATTTTGGCATAGGTGGACAAAATCCCGTAAAACTTCCAAGATGGACAAAAGTTCTCAAGTAAAATTTCCAAGGGAGACAAAATTTCTTTTAGAAATCTTAAAGAATTTTCCACATTTTTTATTTGGTTGACAATATTTTTGTCTTGTAAATATGATCATAATAAAACAGGATGGTTTTATTAATATATGTAAGGGATTTTGTTGACATGGAAAATATATGTAAAATATATAAAAGGGATTTTGTTGACATGGAAAATATATGTAAGGGATTTTGTTGACTTGGAAAATATATGTAAGGGATTTTCTTGACAGGGAAAATATATGTAAGAGATTTTGTTGACATGGAAAAATATGTAAAATATATAAAAGGGATTTTGTTTGCATGAAAAATATATGTTAGGGATTTTCTTGACATGGAAAATATATGTAAGGGATTTTCTTGACATGGAAAATATATATAAGGGATTTTCTTGACATGGAAAATATATGTAAGGGATTTTCTTGACATGGAAAATATATGTAAGGGATTTTGTTGACATGGAAAGTATATGTAAGGGATTTTCTTGACATGGAAAATATATGTAAGGGATTTTCTTGACATGGAAAATATATGTAAGGGATTTTGTCCTTTTCTTCGCTGTTTTCATTAAGTTTATCTGGAAATATAATTCTTTGGAAACCTAGACATACATGATTGTGTTTTTTCACTTGTCCTGTCTGGAGAAATAACAATTTTTTGAAATCCAAACATGCATGATTGTGCTTTTTCACTCCTCCTATCTCGAAAAATAATTCTTTGGAATCTAAAGGTACACGATTGGCCTTGTTCTCTTGATCCTGCTCCCCTCCACATGGTTCCTTTTGTTATTTTCAACATTATTGGAATCCTGGTGTGAAGTTCAACATGTTAGGCTGTTAATGTATTTTTAATCAGGTACCTTGCTGGATGCCTTTGATGGCTTTGAATGGGAGATTTGGCCATTGGACTGTACATTTGTATATTGCCTGGCCTCACTATAGAGCCAAACTGAGAAGAGGGATTTCACCTTGTTTTTGAAAATACATTAATACATGATTTAGTACAAAACTTGCTCAGCATCACTTAGTCTAGATTTCTTTATTAGATCAGAAAAGTTGAGCCTCACCTTTTCTTGAAATTTGGGTGTGGGTGTGGCAGATTAATGAAAATTATATCAAGAATTATTTTCTATCTATTGCTTATCCTGCTACATAAATTGATATGTATTGTAATGACAGTATGCAGATTTCACAAAGCCTTATTTGAAAATAAGCTTGTTATTCAAAGTATCACCATGTTTAATTGCTTTCTGGCATGACCATTATTTTGTGATTGAAAATGACTTACAAAAAGCCTTCTTTCATACATAATTGCCAATTAATAAATAATGAACAGTTATAACATCTCTTGAATAAATTCTTGATCAATGTTGATCATGAGTTACAACCAATGCCTTACATACTACCTTCTTTACAAATTCATGCATAACCACTTGCAGTAGCTAAATTATGTTTATTATTTAAATCTAAATTTATAAAAAAAATTTGTAATGTCAATCAAAAATAATTATAAAAGTTTAATTGAATGATGACATTACATTGTAATACATTCCCTGACATGATGTGCTTTGTTGTTTTGAGACAAAAACATGCATGAAAACCTGTCAGCAAGATTATAACCATGAAACTTACAATCACCATGATGAGATTTAAATTGGTTTCCCAGCTGGAATCTTTGACCTTGGTGGTTCTCCTGTGCCTCTGTCTTTGGTGCCTCAGTACCTCCAACCATTGACCCTGGTTGTTGTTTGTTTTCAGGTGTAATGAGTGGAGGGTGCTTCCTTTCATCAGGTTACATGCTGTCAGATTCTTTATCTGGCCAATGTGCTAATGTTCATTCCAGTCCTACACTTTACATCTGTCAAAAAAAGCAATAAAAAACTGTAGTCATGTTGAAGGCAAGGTTACCCAATTGTTACAATGGTACATTATTTATAATTTTCGGTCAATTTTTTTTTAGTTTTCTTTGTCATATGAAAAGCAACTCTATACATGTATGGTACATTTATTTATAAGCATTATAAAAATGTAATTTTTACAACTTTAAGCATATTAACATAATATTTTATTAGAGACTTAAGCTGTAAATATTGAAGATTCTGATTCGCCGGCTCCTAGAGGGAGTTCCTGGGAGCTGAGGTTGTTCTTGTTATTTACTATTTGCCTAAGCCTGATCAAGCTGTACTAAGCAAGGTTTGAGTTCAAGTGCATTCCAGCCTTAGACTGAAGGTCTCTCAAGAAAACATGAAGAAATGTAGAAACGTTGAAGCAGCATAACAATTTAGAGAAAGAGGTTTGTTTCTGGTTACATGCCCAGAAAAATATGGGTAAGTTTTTGGTGTTTTTTTAACAGCACTAATACCAGTTGACATGACCAGTTAGTATATTCTTGTCCTATGCTTTAATATTTTGCTATTTTTTGGTATATTTAGAGTAGTTCAACTTAAAGAACCTTTAATAAAATCACTATTCCAGTAGTTGGTATCCGAAGTGACTTTCTTTTCACCAAGAAAGACGTTTGAACACACTAAATTCGGACAAAAAATCCGGATGCCGATTTTTTTTGCATAAAAACCTTTGACTCAACAGGTAAAATATATAGTTGGTTGGGTAACCAGAAACAAACCTCTTTTCTTTTAGGCCTTAGTGATAACCTGCTGGTTTTCGGATGCCGATTTTTTGACATAAAAACCTTTGACTCAACAGGTAAAATATACGGTTGGTTGGGTAACCAGTAACAAACCTCTTTTTTTTGGCCTTAGTGATAACCTGCTGGTTTTCGGATGCCGATTTTTTGACATAAAAACCTTTGACTCAACAGGTAAAATATCCGGTCAGTTGGGTAACCAGTAACAAACCTCTTTTTTTTGGCCTTAGTGATAACCTGCTGGTTTTGAATTCAAAAGTGCTGCCAGAAAATGTACATTTTCTAGAATTAGAATTGAATGCAAATGGACATGGTTGGTTTATAATGTTAAAATTCAATGTGGCATAAGATCTTTTTGAGTACTTTTTGGCACCTATCGCCTATTTCAATAACCATTATGAAAATGAGTGAAACAGGTACTTAATTACTATTACCGACACATGGTTAAGAAATTACATAATGAAACAACTTTTAAATAGCTTTCATGGACCATAAATGGTTCATATTTCAGTACTTTTTCTTTGGCTCCAATGGTTATACAGGTGAAATGAATAATGCTTTCTGTGAACATCGTCTTCAATGATTTCTGTCCCTTGTCCTGCTCTAATTGATAACATCCCTGATTACCTCTGTTTTATGTACTACAAATCGCTTGAAACCCTAACTAAAAGACATTACGTATATACTTGTGTCTTGGCAGCAAATAGTATAGATCCTGATCAGGCAGCTCCCGGCAGACAACATCTTACCTGGATCTATACTGGTTGCCTCTGTAAAATAAATTAATATTTAGTAGGTTAAGTAGTAATGAGTCAGTTATCTCCCCTCTTCCTGTAGATTCTTACAGGATCTGATGTCTTAGAAATGGCTTTCTTTTTGAAAAACACTTGCTTTTGATGTTACCTCATGTCATGGTGTGTTAATGTAATTATGGTGTAATAAAGAGAAAAGGTGTGCTCAGCTTTCGTTCAGGTTTTCAAATCAGAATATCTCAGTTTGCTTCCAATTTGATTCGTTTTTGATGAAGCTGTTTGGTCCTCTTTGTATATTGCGGAAATCACTTCTGAAGTAAAAGAGAAGACAAACTGGGCTGAAGAAAACTAATATTTTTTTAAGATATATAACAGTAATTTGTTTTTCCTGTTTTCATGTGTAATGTCATTCTTTTTTTTCTGCTGATGTAAATCAGTTTATTGTTTGTTTCTGTTCATGTCACAGGTCTTTTTCCAAGTTAATACATATATTTAAACAACTGAATATTTTCGTAAAATATGTTTTGACAGACAATGCGTTATTACTAATAAATCCAATTCTTCCAAGATCATATATTTTCTAGTCGGTATCTTTTCTCCAACCTTCATTTCAAATTTCCATCTATTTTCTGCTAAAACAAACAACACGCTCTTCTGATCTCTGGCTTAAGAGAAACAAACTAGATTTGCGTACATAAAATTGAATACATCAGCTCCGTTATTTAATCAGTATTGAAGGAAGGTATATTGCTGTTTGAATGTAAAGCTGCTGCATTTCCTTCTTTGTCTGATTGCATCAGTGCTTTTATTTACAACATTTTTCTCAGCTACATTATCTTCAATTCAGTCTCAAGAAATGTTGTTTTCAGTGAAATGCATCACAATTTGGGAGAAAGTAAAAGTACAACAAAGTTCAGAGCAAAAGAAAGTTTGCCAAAAATTTTTTATTGGAATATTGCAATTTCAGAAATATGTAAGGGCAAAGCTATGGAAGAGTGTGTAACATTTATATCATCTTAATATGTTGATAATTTTTTAATGATAATTTCTGAACTCTTATATGCAAGAGACACCATTAATCTCATTAATGTCAAACATACCCCATTGCCATGGTGTTTCCAGCAAGTAAATTTTAAGTGTTCATTAAAAGTCTTTCTATTGCTTCATTATCAAGATAAATGATAAATACAACTTCCAAATTGTCGCAACAAATTTAACTGTTTGAGCTTCAGGAGATGTTGGCTTTGGTTGCCCATCTGTCTTTCTGTCTTGGCTGCATGCAACTAATTTAAGATAAACATGCAATTTGTTTATAATTAAAGTATTAAACAGTTTAGATTATAAATGCATGTTCTTCGATGGCATGTGGAGATGATAGACATTCTTGCATTGGTAGAGGGCGGTAAATTTCATTAACACTTGCATACCGCCGAGCATTGCTCTGGCATCTTAATTATAGCATGAAGTACCGTTAATTGAAAGCTTTCTTGTAAGATTCACATAATGGCTACGCGAACCTGTCCTAATTTGTTTGTTTTAATTGTGGGTGTGACAGTATCGAGCTACATGCATGTATGTAGATGTCTATATGTATAAGGGTATGATTGTGGCAAAGAATGTCTGACTGTGTGTCTGTGTTTATAATGTCTGTCTTTAAATATAAACTATATCAAATTAACAATAAACAAAAATTCCAATGTCTAAAACAAGGCAACAATGGTGACAAAATGAAGAAGAATTCAAACTGGGCTGAAGAAAACTAATATTTTTTTAAGATATATAACAGTAATTTGTTTATCCTGTTTTCATGTGTATATAATGTCAGCTTTTCTTTCTGCTGATGTAAATCAGTTGATTGTTTGTTTCTGTTCATGTCACAGGTCTTTTTCCAAGTTAATACATATATTTAAACAACTGAATATTTTCGTAAAATATGTTTTGACAGACAATGCATTATTACTAAATAATAAATCCATTTCTTCCAAGATCATATATTTTCTAGTCGGTATCTTTTCTCCAACCTTCATTTCAAATTTCCATCTATTTTCTGCTGAAACAAACAACACGCTCTTCTGATCTCTGCCTTAAGAGAAACAAACTAGATTTGCGTACATAAAATTGAATACATCAGCTCCGTTATTTAATCAGTATTGAAGGAAGGTATATTGCTGTTTGAATGTAAAGCTGCTGCATTTCCTTCTTTGTCTGATTGCATCAGTGCTTTTATTTACCACATTTTTCTCCGCTACATTATCTTCAATTCAGTCTCAAGAAATGTTGTTTTCAGTGAAATGCATCACAATTTGGGAGAAAGTAAAAGTACAACCAAAGTTCAGAGCAAAAGAAAGTTTGCCAAAAATTTTTTATTGGAATATTGCAATTTCAGAAATATGTAAGGGCAAAGCTATGGAAGAGTGTGTAACGTTTATATCAGCTTAATATGTTGATAATTTTTTAATGATAATTTCTGAACTCTTATATGCAAGAGACACCATTAATCTCATTAATGTCAAACATACCCCATTGCCATGGTGTTTCCAGCAAGTAAATTTTAAGTGTTCATTAAAAGTCTTTCTATTGCTTCATTATCAAGATAAATGATAAATACAACTTCCAAATTGTCGCAACAAATTTAACTGTTTGAGCTTCAGGAGATGTTGGCTTTGGTTGCCCATCTGTCTTTCTGTCTTGGCTGCATGCAACTAATTTAAGATAAACATGCAATTTGTTTATAATTAAAGTATTAAACAGTTTAGATTATAAATGCATGTTCTTCGATGGCATGTGGAGATGATAGACATTCTTGCAATGGTAGAGGGCGGTAAATTTCATTAACACTTGCATACCGCCGAGCATTGCTCTGGCATCTTAATTATAGCATGAAGTACCGTTAATTGAAAGCTTTCTTGTAAGATTCACATAATGGCTACGCGAACCTGTCCTAATTTGTTTGTTTTAATTGTGGGTGTGACAGTTTGAAGCTACATGCATGTATGTAGATGTCTATATGTATAAGGGTATGATTGTGGCAAAGAATGTCTGACTGTGTGTCTGTGTATATAATGTCTGTCTGTAAATATTAAATTAACAATAAACAAAAATTCTAATGTATAAAACAAGGCAACAATGGTGACAAGATGAAGAAGACATATGATATAAGTGTTTTATTTAATTGTTGAGATATATAAGATTCTTCTTTGTACATGTACTTACCCCTTGAAGTTAATTTGACATCAGTCTTTTATTTTAATTTGGGAGGGCCGTGGCGTAGTGGTAGAGTTGCCTGCTTGCTACTCCTCTGACTGCTTAGCCTCTCACCACATGGGTTCAAGTCCTGTTCGTGGATGATAGACTGAATGGAGGAAGGTCTTCCAGCTGACCTCTGCTGGTGGTTCTACCCAGACATTTGTCTGGGGTCATCCTCCACCAAAAAAACTGGATGTTGCTATAATGGTCATAATTGATGTGATGTATTTAAAAAACAAAACAATATTTCTCTTTTTTTTCTACTTTAGTTTTCTGCAATGCAAAATTAAAGGTGAAATTTAAACATTAATTTATAGATACCAGATGTTGATTATAAACCAAAAAAAAAAGACAGATTAACTCATAGCTTGTTGCATTTTGTTAAAAACCCATGTTAAATTCTCAGTGTTCTTGGCTTGAAATTGTATATGTTACATGTCAGGGTTGATATACTTCTCAAGAGACTGAACAGCAAGTAGTGTAGATCCTGATCAGATAGCTCCCAGCAGTGTGAATCGCAGGCTAAGAGTTAAATGGGGACTGTCAAATGTTGGAAGTTATTTTTGAAAACCAGAAAATGCAAATTGTATTTTGAATATATATATGAATTATTTTTGGCTCTTACCAGGAAGACCTGCTAATACAATTAACAACAAGAAAGACATATCTGATGAGGATTGGCAAAACTTGAAAAGTCAGACCCCTACCCCAACCTGACAAATTTGCTGCAATCAAAAGTGTTTGGGTAACATTCAGAATGTGTTTTGAATGTGCGGCAATGCGAGGAAGTTGTCTAAACTGTCTGATATCTGTGAATTATGATGAAACCTGAGATTAGCAAAAACATTACACTGTGATTGATCTATGATAAAATGTAGGGATGGTATATTGCTCCATAGAAGATTCTTTTTCTCTGAGACACCTGGCCAAAAGTTACATATGACTCGGATCTAAATAGAGTGAGCAATGCTAGAAATAGAAATGGTGTTTTATGGTTCAGGCAATAATTTATGGATGGCTTGCCCATTTATCTGTTTCTGTCTCCATATTGCAGACCCTTTTAATTGCTAAGTCTTTGATGTGCATTTAGTTTTTGCTTACTTTTAACCTTATGAAAGTATAACCTGCTTGTTTACTGTGGTTGAAATGTATTATATGTTCTGTATTTTTTCCAACAATTGGCTGGTGTTCTAATGATGAAATTCCGTTCACACATGTTTTAAAGAAGGACCAAACATGCTAGTAATATATTTTTAATATCATTGTCATTTCTGTGTCATTTTAATTAATTTTTTTAACTCCGTTAGTTTCCTCTTGCTCTTTCTCCATTATTAAGTATACATTGTTTGACTTGTTGCAGGCCTGTCTTTCTGTCTTCCTGAAACAAGGCAAACATCACATTTTCAGTCATTGAACACCTTTGAGCCTGATCAAACACTAGCTAAGCATGTTTCTATTAATATTGAATTTTAGTTATATTATTTTGCTTACAGTCTCATGCATCAATAAAAAAATCATATTAAAAGAAGGAAACAGTGTAAACATAGATCTGACAGCTCACACGAGAGCTGATCTGGATTGATCCATTTTGCTAAACTTGTGGTGTTCATGTGATTCTACTCAGATATAAGTCTGGGATCTTCCTCCACCCTGGGTTGATCCCGGGCCGCGACATACCAAAGTCGTTAAAAATGGTAGTGGTATAGCTCCCTTGCTAACGCTCAAGCAAATATAAGGGTAGTTCCATGACTGGTTGGCCCTGTGTCAGGATAATGTGACTGGGTGTGGTATCATGCCAGGTGTTCACGGTATGCTATACACAGTGAAGGCAGCACTATATCTGCTTCAAGTGGACACCATCTCCAGATAACTTGAATACTGTTGTTGGGACGATAAAATCAATAAACAAACCAATAATTAGCTAGACATTGCCAATATGACAATTGTGTCATTGTTATGTAAAAATAAAAAATAAAATAAAAAAACACACACTATAAACACTATTTGCCCAAGCCCATGAAACTTTACCCCATGTATAAAGGTGCTTACACTTGTATAGTGATCCAGCTGACTGCTGTAGATCTCTTCCTTTTATATTTCATGAACCCTCAACTTAATTGCCATTAATCACCTTTCCCTTCAAGATACAAGCACTTGGACTAAATTGAGAGATACTTAACTGAATTCTCTCACATTTCCTTCCTAACCCATCCCACAGACTTAACATATGTTTGGGGATTGTTTCGAACAGTCCTTTTTTTTAGTTTTTCCCTTTCCATCAGTGAATTTATGTCACTTATAAACAGTCTTGAAAGCTACTTGTAAAATTTACTGGATCGAAATAATTCAGGATAATGTGTCTGGGTGTGGTATAATGCCAAGTGTTCACGGCATGCTACATGTATACACATTGAAGGCAGCACTATATCTGCTGCAAGTTGACACCTTCTCCAGATAACTGAAATACTGTTGGTGGGAGGATAAACTCAATAAACATAAAATATATTGTGTAAGCAGACGGCAAAATATAGGAAAGCAGAAGACAATTTAGAAACCCATTATTTTCATTAAAGCTCTTGTTAATCTTGCAGGTTTGTGTACTTTTAAAATTCTATTTTTATGACTATTTGATAACTGTTTGTCTAAGATTCTGTTAAGAGTATGCCATTCATTTTCACTTCACCTGACCTTCACGTGATTAACTTAGCATTTATGGTTGGGAAGATTTGATAATAAACAGTTTGAGGGATCAAAATCATTTTAATTTGCTGCCTTAATTGTGAAATATTGCACCTGCTTTGTGTGTCTCTTCGTTTGTTCTTGCATCTCTGCTGCATGTTGCTGAATCTGCATTATTTCAAAGAGTTGCTTTAAAGTGGCTTAACATTTTGTTGTGTTATATTTATTGTCAGATCAAACTATAAATCACCAACTCCGAGATTTTGTAAGATACCTTATTTTAATATAATAGAGAGATAAGTTTATCATTTTTCCATTAAAAAGCAATGAACAATTGTTGCAGACATGATATGAAACATTTGTGCTTATTTTCAAATTGTAAATAATTTAAATACTAAAAGTAATTCATTTACCATAAACAAAAACATTTTGCTGATTATCATATTAAAAATTTTATTAAAACAATATTTAGACAATATTTCCTTATTATCAGTTGTATATACGAAGGAACATTAATGGAATACAGGCAGATGATTTTCCCCTTGATTAAAAATAAGCAACAACTAGTGTAGGTGAAACCAACTGATAAATATTTCTTTTCCCAAACTGGAAAGTAAAATAGATAACCATTGCTTTTAGTAAGAAAAATAGAAAATCATAACTATGTTAGAAACATAGGAATTAATTTCTGTAAGGAATCTGACAGAAGCCATCCTATGGTGATGGTACCTAGGTTGGCTCTGACCCCTGTTGCTAGGGGTCATCAGCTGTTGTTAAGGGCCAGATTCTGGTGGTACAAGTGGTTTTCAAGTGGTTGTAGACCAAGAAGGACCACCATGAAGAGAGTTTGAAGAGGGGATTTGGGAGGGCAAATGGGTCTCATCATTGTCTGTAAAAATACATTGCAGAAATTTAAACTCAAAGCAAACTCAGTCCCAAAGAGGGAGTGCCCATGGATGAATGGTTTGAGTTACTAACTTGTAACTACTCTGCCCAACAGTGAGCGGGTTTGAATCCCGGATAGGGTGAGACCTTTTATGTGACGAGGTCTTATGGTTGGCTGACTGGTGTGTGGCTGGTAAATCTACCCAGACATTGGTCTCTGGTATTCTACTACCTATAGTTGGAGAATATGTCACCAATATGACCAGAATTATGTTGGTGCAATCTCTCATAAACACCAATTATTGTCCCTTGGGCCTAGAAATAAGTTTCCAGGGTGTTAATGGTTCCTGTATCTATAGCAAGTGTTTGTGGTCTTCCTTCAATAACTATCAAATGATCATATTGCCTTCATCAAAAAGGTGGGTTTAGTATCTTATAACAAACAGCATGATTTGAAGATAACAACAGGTAAAACTGACAATTAAAAACTTGTTAAGTGTAGAAGTTATTTATTGTTCTAATTACATTTAATTAAAACAAACAAACTTGTATTGCCCCTTAAATAATACACTTCTTACTATTTACTATTAAAAAGTGAGTATTCACACATACATGAATACAGCCGATGTATGCTTAGGATTTTATCTTCCTAAAGGTCAAGGTCATTTTACGAGGTGAATTAATTAACAGAGTTCGGTACATGTCTCTTAGTGCTTGCTAAGTGGAGGGATCTGTTTTTATAAGTGGTTAATCCTGATGCCTTAAGTATGTGTTACCTCCTCCACTGAACATGAATTAACCAAGTATGTGGAAAAGTGAAGACCCATACCAGTCATTGTTGACATTGAACAACACCAGTCATGATCACTTAATCATCACACCATGTCGGCTACAAAAGCATTGATGCAGAGTTTCAAATTTCATCCAATTAATGTTTCAAACAATAAAATGTGTTCTTATGATGTGCATCAACAGACATGCTATTATTTATTTAACATTGAGTGAGCTGAAAATGTATAAAAACAATTGGTGTATACATGTAAATGACATATGCTGCACCATTTGTATTGTATATGGTCTGAATGTCATAAAAAACTATTTAATAATGTAACCAAACTTTAATGAAATCCACTTGAGGAATATACTGCTTGAACAGCAATCTTTAAACCGAATTATACAAGACTGCTCACAGGTGAGAATACAAACCTGCTTAAACTGAATTTGCCAAAATCGTTTCTTATATACATGATACAAAGTTGAAGTGTTATGACCACCTAAAGACCACACAGAATAACTTGGCATTTCTAAGAAATTCTTTTGTCTGAATACTGCCAAGTTGTTTGACGAGATAACTACAACATTCCATTGACAAATTTCAAAATACATTCCATAAATGGTGCTGTGCTTTATTGCTGAACCAAGTTCTGAAAGAAATAAGTCTCAGAAGATAGCAAATTGACCACCTCCAACTACAGTGATAGGATGTCACAGTTACATTTAAACCCTGAGCTTGCTAAGCACCTGTTTAACAAGGCGTGGACAAATAGTATAGATCCAGATCTGTCAGCTTCCTGATCAGGATCTTCATTATTTACTGCTATGTCTTTCTTAATAGGTATATAAACTATTACATGTGTTATGTATAACATATGTATGTAGCCTGATTCTAAGTATTTAGTATGAGGATTGAACAAAAAGCAGTGTGCTAAGGCATTGTCTTTGTTAGTTGGAATCCCAAAATTTTTTCTGAAACAGTAACTGTTTTGAAGGAGTTTGTAATGTCTTGGCTATGGCCCTATAGCACCTTGTGTAATGTCTTGGCTATATGGCCCTATAGCACCTGGCTTTTAAACACAACTATCGCAATATTTATTTTAAAAGCTATTTTAATTGTTTCTTTAACAATTTCTCTAATTGTTGAAACCAATGATAGTTTCCATTCTTTCTTAAAAGTGTCAGAAAAGCACTTTTAAACCTGAAAAGAAAACAAATCAGTAAATATAGCCAAGTCTGCACGATAACGGCTTGGCCATGTCTTTTGTTGTTTATAAATCAATCAATCGAGAATAAACACTTAAAAATCAAAGCATTTAAAAGAAACCTTTATGTTACACACTTTCATTCGTGATGTAATAAAAAAATCAACCTTGAAACATCAAGGAGTGAATCAACATGGGCATGCTTGGCAGGAAAAACATTTTTTTCTGATGAAGACAAAAATAGCTTATCATAAATTCTCAACAAGATGTCATCGAGTGTTTCAGTCTTAACCTGCTATGCACGTGTTGACAAGGCCTAGGCAAATAGTGCATATCCAGATCTGCCTGCTCCTACTGGAAACTATCTGGTCAGGATCTGCAATATTTGCATGGTCAAATATTGAATCTATGCATGTAGTTGTGAGAAAAGATTATAAGATTTTGTATGCATAATGGACTTTTAGAGTTAAAAAAGGGTTTGGGACGTTCCCATCCCATAACATGTGCACATCTCATTAAATATCTCGTCTCAATGAAATACTTGCCTGGCTACCTTAAGGTGCATGTCTCAATGAAATACCTGCCTGGTTACCTTATGATGCATGTCTCAATGAAATTGCTGCCTGACTACCTTAAAAAGCTCGTCTGAGATCCTATTGAGGACCTTTCATTAAAGATACTCTACCCATTGTCTTTATCAGAAACAAATTTTATGAAAGTTTTATTCAGCAGGTATCTGCTAGGTCATAACTGGGACTGTTATAATGTTTTAAAATAAAAGTCTTGAAAACTTGAATGTTTTCTTTTCTGACTAATGAAGTTTGTTTATGGGATGTATTCCAGTTCACACTATATTTCAATAGTCAGTACTAAAACTTTTAAAAGTTATCATATTAACAATAATGATAATTGACAAAAACAAAAACATCTTTTCTGAATACAGTATTGTTTCATAAGGTGGGAATTTATTGTTTATAGTTATATATATATCACTTCAAGATCTCCATAATGTTTTGTTTTATTTTCATTCATGCTAACAATAGTTTTAAAGCTTCAGGAAACATTTATCACAACCAGGCATATCATGTCATCATTAACATCATAAACTATAATAAAATGACAAAAGACACTTTACCATTGATGAAATCTAGTATGCTGCAAGTGGACTTGAAACCTTAAATCTTAGCCCGTAGCAGGAAATTGTTATAAGGAGAGTCTTAAGCAATGTGTCTTGTTATCTTTGCAAGTAGTTTTTAGCACAAAAAACAAAATAACTTATTTTTTGTGTGTGTTGTTGTTTAAATACATATCATTGACCAATTATGATCATTATAGCACGGTCCAAATATTTTGGTGAAGGAAAACCCTGAATGTATTGGTAGAACCACCAGCGCACCACAGATCAGCTGCAAGACCTTCACCCAGTACAGGACTCAAACCCCCGCGGTGAGAGGCTGATTGGTCAGGGAAGTTACAAGTCAGCGGCTATAAAGCCAGATCAGCCTGGTCCATCTGGGAGCTCTCTCATTAGAATTTACATTGTAAACTATTTGCATCTTAGCTTGATTTTCTGTTTCATTTTTGCCCTATGCATGAAGTGTTGCAATTTACATATATTTATCTATGAATGAAGTTTTGCATTTTACATATATTTACCTATGCATGACATTTTTGAGCAAATTGCAAAGAGCTCTTATGATAGTGATTACCATATGTAGCAAGATAAGGGCTAAAATAAAGAAAAAAAATTCTCTCGATGAATCACAACCTGTATCTTGTCACCAATGGGGAGACATTGATAGGTTCGGTGGGAACCGAATGAGCAAACAATTGGCAGACAGAAAATTAATGAATGAATTGTATGTCTCCTTTGGAGGGTTGTTTGCATGTAGGAGTGCAGACTTTAGGAGTGGATTTGTGTCTGCATCATCTCCAATCATCCATTGGAGATTTGAGATAGGAGATTTAAGGGGGTCTTCAACATGGCTGAGAGTGGTACGGGGAGACATTTGGGTTTACAGCCAGAAAGATTTCTATAATTATCCTTTTCATGTATTTACTGATTGAATAGATATAATTTTCAAGGACTTTTAACAATGTATTTTGCATGTTTTGATTAATCTTACTGAAATCTTAAATGGGTTTCAAAATCACTAGGAACTGTAGTGAAGGAGGATAAATGAGAATAGTACAACAGATTTATTTGTGAGTAGAACCACAAGGCTGACAAACCTTGAAAACTGCAAGAGAGGAAAGTTCTCCTCCTGAACAGAACACAAACCTACATGATCTTGGTGACAAAACACTTGACCATGGGTGCCCCCACAGATTTTTTTTTTTTATTAATTGTAGTGTTTGTTTGTTTATTGGGTTTATCGTCCCACCAACAGTATTTCAGTTATCTGAAGACGGTGTCCACTTGAAGCAGATATAGTGCTGCCTTCACTGTGTATAGCATGCCGTGAACACCTGGCATGATATCACACCCAGTCACATTATCCTGACATCGGGCCAACCAGTTGTGGAACTACCCTTATATTTGCTTGAGCGTTAGCAAAGGAGCTATACCACTACCATTTTTAACGACTTTGGTATGTCGCGGCCCGGGATCGAACCCGGGGCCTTCCGTACCTGGAGCCGACGCTCTACCGATTGCGCTACCAGGTCCAGTAATTATTGTAGTGTTAATTTATAATCTAGTATATTAAAATTTAATTAATTTAAAGGTTAAATGTGTCTTCCGTTTTGTGCTTCATAATCTTGGATGTTTATTTTGATCCAGATCTTCTCTCCTTAATTGTACTCATGTTGTGGAAATCAAAATAAAACCTGATTTTTCTCTTGTTGCATTTATGTTCTAAATGGTCAAGATGGTCATGTTTAAATCCTTTTAATTATAAACAATAAATAATATACTGCAATAAAAAGAATTGAAATGTTTATAATTGATCATTCATATCCTGGTATTGTGCCAAGGTTTTATGTAGAGATCTTGCTGCTAATTTTAAGTACTGATTTAGTATTGATCAGCATCTTCTCTGATCTCTTTTAAGTGGTAGATATCAGATAATTACAATAAGTACCAAGAATGCAATTAATATATATATTTTCATAAAAATAACGATATGTTTATTGCACAGTTGTAATATTTTTTAAAAATAATTTACCCCTCTGCTGTACCATAGATGTGATCTTTGTATTTGGTCCGGGTTTGGCTGTAATGATAAATGTTGATTTGATATGTGTGGAGATGTCGCTGTTGTTTACATATTGTTCAATGTGGCTACTTTGTTACCTCCGACTTAGACTTGGCTCAAAGAAGGTTGTCTCGTTGCCTTTATTTATTCATCCCCTTAAACATTTGCTTAAGGGGATTGAAGCTTTTTTTTTCTAATCTCCACGGCTTACTCTGACTCATTTATGTGTTTTTGTGCACTTAATTCTTCACCTGCTATGAACAAATTGTTGACCCAGCTTAGGCATATAGTTGTTAGTTTGATCTGGATCTACACTATTTGATTTAAAGTCACCAGCAATATATCAAGACACTTTTGCAGGTAGATGTAAGACAATGACATACAGTTTGTATTGGTTAGTAGGAGAATTAAGCAAAAAAGGGGTAAATGATTTTTGTGATCATTATCCTTTTCATGCTGGGAACACCATAGGCCCCTTTTATATAAAATGCATACACTTCTTTAATGGTCTTTCCAGCAGGTAAAAATAAAAAAAGGGGGCCATGTTCAAGTGGTAAGAGTTGCAGACTTGTAACTTCAACCTTTCACCGCTTAGGTTCAAGTCCCGTTTATAGCTAGCACTAATTCTTTGTGGAGAGGTTTTCCAGCTAACATGCATGCCTTAAGAAGGTAGTTCTACCCAGACATAAGTCTTGGGTCTTCCTCCACAAATAATTAGCTGAACGTCGCCAATATGACCATGATTGTGCCGGTGCGATGTAACAAAAAACAAAACAAACAAACCAGCAAGTAAAGGGTTGAATCTTGCTGATGATGCATTGTGAAGGTTATAAATCTAAAGCTTGAAAGAGTTGCAGTATTCTTGATGCATTGAAACCCTGCCAAGAAAGATGAAGTGACAATAGTCAATCGAAGTGTTAATAAAATAAATGATGTCTTTGAAAGGCCATGCAATCCTAGATGTATGACTTTGCATGTTTGAGGGCAGAAATTTTAATGGAGTGTACAGATTTGTATTCACGCAATTGCTTAAAAATGTTTATGTTGCATGTTAAATCATATTGCACAAATTATGACAAATTACATTATTAACACCTGTGGTATTTAGTGTCGCATTTATAGATAAATTACTTCTTTATTGATACAGTAGCTCTGTATTATTTTTCAAAGAGATCATATAGATTTTGCATTAGCTGTTTAATGTATCATGACATTGAAATTTATGCCTTGTGATAATTTAACACCTGAAAAACAAGTTCTTTATTAACATTATGGATGTGCTGATTTGTTATGAAGTTTTCACAAATGCCAAACTAAAATAACAAATAACTTTATCTAGCCTGGTTATTTAATGTGTCCATAAAAAGGAACGAAAAATCATCATTGATTCAGACAGAATTATTAATATTTTTTCTTTTTTATAGGAAAAGATATATATCCATTGTGTTTTTTTCGAGACTAAAAAAAACCCAATTACAAACTAGCTTTTTTAATGACACAATGAATTTAAAACAAAACAAAACAACCTTTTCATCTTCTTCAGGTGTTGGTCTATGTCATCGATGCCAACGACAATCGTCCTGTGTTTGAGTCCCTCTTCTACTCCGGAAATTTCCCAGAAAGCACAGCAGTTGGAACCACCTTGCTGAAGGTCAAGGCCACTGATGCTGACAGTGGGATGTTGATCTACTCGCTACCCTCAACGTGTAACTCCGCAACAACCATACAGCTGTTCGATGTCAATGCTGAAACAGGTAAAAAAAATTAATTATTTATAATTTATAATTAATTATACAGGTATCAGCATGTCATGCAATTGTTTTCCTAATGCAGTAAAAAGAAAATGTTGTCAACAAAAGTCAATATCCTGATTGTATCAGGTGTTAAGTTTTTTCTCAGTTTGCATATTTATAGATTTGAGCTTAAATTTTACCCATGACACAAATTGTCTTTAAAGGACATGTTTTATTGGTAGAATATTGATAATAAGTCTTTGCTTATTGACTATTTGTATATACTGTCAATGAATAAAGGCAGGTAAGTTATGTTATAATCCTTAAGTTATAATTGTGTACTGTTGGTATCTGTGATATGAAATAGGCATTGCATAAAAAATCCATGGTAATATGAGTCACTTGATAACAAAAAAATAGTGTCACCATAAAAACAATAAATTGACATTTAATATAACAGTAACATATATTTTGAAATTGTTTGTAGCAATATCATATTGTTTGAAAAAAATTATCACAAAGTATTTGAATATGAATACCCAATCAAATGCTTAATATTCTGATACTTAAGTTGACTTTTACTCTCTACTTTTAATGCAATTTCAAAATCTCCAACTATTATTTTGATCCTAAACTTTCTTCTTACTGTAGATTATCATATGTCATGGTTTATGTTACCTTGCTCTTATCTACCCAAGTCCAAATGGGACTTCTAAATCAGTAATATTTTTTTTATATATTTTTTTTTTAAACTGAAGAATTTCCCACACCCTAAAGATAAGCAACTGTAAGGTTGTCGTTTACATTTTGCTGATACATGTTAATGTAGTAATCTTTATATATATATATATCTTCTTTTCCTGAAACATCAGAACTGCATTGATAATTGACTTTCTAAACTTTTTTATTATTCTTAAGTATAAAGTAGATATTTCTCTGTAGCAAGTTGTTATATAGGTTTTGCTAATGGTAGATCATAATATATCACTTGTGTTTAAATCTCTTAAATCTCCCCAAGTTACAATCTAGATCTTTAATTTCCTTTTCTAAAATACACAAAATCTCTGACAACCTTAAGCCTAATATTCCAAGCAGTTATTCCTAGGTTTTCTTTTGCCTTATTTTTATACATGTTCAAAAGCCCTCAGTTCAGTACTTACAGTGTTAAAGTTACCATAAACTGCTCCTATTTACTTCTTATGTTTATGCTCAAACTTACGTGTGGCGTTAAACTCCCATCTTCGGCAAGTTGTAGTATAAGGCATCTGTATGCTCTGCTCTCTGTAGATCATAATATATCATGGCTCGTGTTCCTATTCTTTCATCTTCCTTAGATCCCAATGGAGGTTCTTTAATTAAGTTGTGTGTATGATTTATTCGCCATCCTCGCTCTGTTTGTGTCTCCCCCTGGAAATCAAACTAACGTTTTAGCTTATTTGGCTAATAATGAGGGAGAGGAAATTATGAAACTAAGCAGCTTGCGCTGAAAATGTTTTCTTTCCACCAACAAGTTGAATCTTGAACTTTGCAAAACTAGGTTGACAGTTAACTCTTTGCCTTCTTAGCACGAATTGATCATGCTTGCCATAGGCAAATAATACGGATCCAGATTTGGATCAACACTAGTTGCTTCAAAGTCTTTAATGTTATGTTACTTGTACTGTTTGATATAAACAAATAACTGATCAGACAGCTGTCAGATCAGGTTCTGCACTATATGCTAGATTTTGTGTTTTTTCTTATTAATATTATTTTTCTTATTAATGTACTATTGACGTTAATGTTTTGGGATTTAACATTCCATTAATGGTGTTATGTTGCATTGTATCATTATGGTGTTCTTGGAGTACTGTTTGACTTATTTTAATTAGAAAATACAATATGGTGAACAAATAGTGCAGTTTTTTATATAAAGTATATTACTAGTCTTTGAACATATTGACAGTTTGAAATTTTGACTTCTTGAAATTTTCACCAGAAATTATGATATATTGAATGCTAAGTTCACTGGCCTAGGCAAACAATTCCCCAAGTTAGTCTGCAAACAATGTCTAATTGTGCTAATTTCCTTGAAAATGAAGCATTTAGGATACACTGGAAGCAATTGATAGCTGAAATCCTAGTTATACAGAAAAGTGTCTTATACTGACACAGTTTGCTAACGTATGGAATTTGTTTCAAGTTTCCATATTTTATTTGAAAAAATAAGTTAGGCTCATTTGTGCATTTGTTCATGGTGAACATTTTTTTTGTAATGTTTTGACACATATTTTAAAATAAGACACAAAGTTATGAGGTGTTGAGTAACACCTATATTTGTAAATGCCTGTAACTCCTTTGTTAAGAAAATTGCTGATAGCTGATTTTGTCTGTCTAACCCGGACATTAAGGAGTTCTTTATCATCTCTATCTTTCTTAGCCATAAGTTTAAATATCAGAACTGTTTTCCAGTGAAACCAAATTATATCAGTCTCTGCTATTGTTTTAAAACACCTGTTTTACCTCCAGGAGCCATTGTGGTGAAGAGCTCCCTTGATCGTGAAGTGGCAACGCAGCACAACTTAACTGTGATGGTCAGTGATCAGGGAGTCGGGTCGCACAGGAACTTTACCAGAGTGACCATTTACATCCAGGACTTTAATGACCACAAGCCACAGTTCTTGGCCCAAGAGTTCAGAGGTCGCGTGTTTGAGACTGCAGCCATTGGTACCTCGGTGGTCAGCGTGTTGGCTGTTGATGAAGACAAGGGACAGAATGCAGAGATCACCTACACTCTCCTGTCAGGTGAGTGGTTTATAAAGTGGTGCTCATAAGGGTTTTGCATTGACAACAGCTTTATATTAAAATATTACAAAGTAATCCCGAAAGTCCTATTTTGAAATATTTCTCATTTCAGTACAGCAGCAGATATTGCATAGTGATGGGACCACCTGTATCTGAGCAGTATCATAATTGCATGTTTTCAAGTCATTAACCTTCATAGGCGGAGCTCTTTTAGCTGACCTGCAGTGTGTCTGCAGTTCTACCTAGACAGTTGTCCTGGGTTTGTTTTATAGCTGTTCAGTGATATAAAATTATGTATCACTCCTGGGTATTTAGCAAAAAGCAACAACCAAAAAAGATTCTTGTTTATGCCATTTGCTTTGTAAAACAGAACTGAACATCATCAGCAACTATTTTATTTCAATTTATTGTATTTCATTCACTTTGGACTAGTGAACTAAAACTGCAATGAAAATTAATCTCCTTTGTTCTTATGCAACCTATATTCCTTATTATTATCTTGTTCATTCACTTTGGACTAGTGAACTAAAACTGCAATGGAAATTAATCTCCTTTGTTTTTATGCAACCTATATTCCTTATTATTATCTTGTTCATTCACTTTGGACTAGTGAACTAAAACTGCAATGGAAATTAATCTCCTTCATTCTTATGCAATCTTATATTCCTTATTATTATCTTGTTATCATCTACAATGAATTATTAACTTGAAATAAAATCCTATATCATGCTCCAACTACATCATTATTTGTGAGATTATCAGTAAAATAAAATGGCAAGAAACAGAAAACAATGTATGTACATAATTAGATATAACAATATGAAAATAAATATGGAGGGAATCCATGGCGTAGTGATAAAGTCGCCAGTTTGTAACTTCTCTGACTGCTTAGCCTCTCATTGCGTTGGTTTGAGTCCTAATAGGGGCAAAGGACTGAATGTGGGAAAGTCTTCCAGTTGACTTGCAGTCGCTAAAATGATCATAATTGGTCACCGCGATATATGTCAAAAGCAAAATAAAAAATGGTTGACTATATATTAAATTGACTTTCTGAATCATGAACAAACATGATAAGAGATGAATAAATGGTGATAGTGTTTAGGCAGAGTGTAGGTCCAACTTAGCCCTCTGTTGATAGTGTTTAGGCAAAGAGTGTAGGTCCAACTTAGCCCTCTGTTGATAGTGTTTAGGCAAAGAGTGTAGGTCCAACTTAGCCCTCTGTTGATAGTGTTTAGGCAAAGAGTGTAGGAGATCATAAGATTTTGAGTTGTTTACTAACAAATGTAGCATGATACGGTTTTAAAGAAATATGTGCGAAATATAGATGTACATCAAACGGATTCCATGTCCTCAACACAGTGTACTATGTGACCATTTAAAGTTATTATCTGACAGTTTGGACCAAGTTTTTTTTCGACTTTTTACCCTTAAGCCAATAAATTATTGCTACCTGAAAAGCTCCCATAAAATGCTGTTTATTAGTATCATACAACTATGTTAAAAGTGAAAAGTAATACTCGACTTGTTATTACAGTCATGTATTTCCAATCTTAGCCATGCTGCCCAGTAAGCTATTTTTAAACCCAGCAAACCACATGACCATTTACTGTTGAGATCATGTTGTATCATCAGCGGTATCATCAGCCGAGTAATCCATTCTGACATTGAATATATTTTTAGCAGAACTCCCTATTGCGCTTAATTACAGATTTGGAAAGGCCAAACCTTTACAGCAATTTATTTCATGATTTATACTGTCAAACAATTTGGGTAGCATTCAAAATCATCTTTACTTAGAATTAAGTATTAGGTAGCATTGAAAGTCATCTTTACTAAGACTTTAGTATTAGGAAGTATTGAAAGTAATCTTTTCTCAGACTTCAGTATTAGGAAGTATTGAAAGTCATCTTTACTTAGACTTCAGTATTAGGAAGTATTGAAAGTAATCTTTTCTCAGACTTCATTATTAGGTAGCATTGAAAGTCATCTTAACTTAGACTTCAGTATTAGGAAGTATTGAAAGTAATCTTTTCTCAGACTTCATTATTAGGTAGCATTGAAAGTCATCTTAACTTAGACTTCAGTATTAGGAAGTATTGAAAATCATCTTAACTTAGACTTTAGTATTAGGTAGTATTGAAAGTCATCTTAACTTAGACTTCAGTATTAGGAAGTATTGAAAATCATCTTAACTTAGACTTTAGTATTAGGTAGTATTGAAAGTCATCTTAACTTAGACTTCAGTATTAGGTAGTATTGAAAATCATCTTAACTTAGACTTTAGTATTAGGTAGTATTGAAAGTCATCTTAACTTAGACTTCAGTATTAGGTAGTATTGAAAATCATCTTAACTTAGACTTCAGTATGAGTATATGCAGAAATTATGACTAACTTCCACTTAACTGTGGAAAAGAATTGTCACATGCTTGTGGTAGAGACAAACTGCTGTCTTCCACCTTTAATCATAAATACCAGTTTTTTGGAGATACAGTTTCTGTGTGTCAGTTGATTTTTAAACATAAATATATACAAAACATTAGGGATATAAAGATTAGTGAGCTGCGAGTTATTGAAAACCTCCATAACAGGTGTGTTTGTATTGAACGTAGTTACCTATGGCCACACCTGCTGCCTGATGGCCAAGCCTTTTTCTGCTATATTTAAAAATAATCCATACTTATTGTGCCTTAGTTAGCTATAATAAAAACTAATTCAAACAACAATAGACATATAACTAGAGCATTGTCATCAAATTGTGCAGATATTGATCAGGCAGCTCCTAGAGGGGTCTTGCTGATCAGGCTGTTCACTATTTCCTGAACCTGACTCATTGATCCTTAGCAGGTTAAAATGTGTTTATTTTTCAACACCTGTGCATTTGTTGCCTCAGTTTATTTATCAGTTGGAATTCATTTGATTATTTACTTGAGAGGTATTTAATTGCATGTCTTTGGTAAATTATCAACTTACTGCAAAACAATTGTAATCTCCACTTGAGATCTAGATGTGATACAATCCTTTTGCATCCTTCCACTATCTATGCAAGTGCTTTTTGTGGAATGAAAACAGTTTAGGCTCAGTAGTCTGATTTGTAAACTTCTCAGCTTTTTATGGATTGGCTTTGAAGTAAAGGTTGAATACAGACTGTGAATCCCATGACAATTATAACGCAGGCTGCATAATTTCAAATTTCCAGTAGAAATTAAGACCTTAGCTTATAACTGTGTGCAAACATAGCAAGTAATGTAACTAAAGACCTGGCAGAAAATAGTGCAGATTCTGATCCAACAGCCATTGATGGGAACCAGCTGATCTGGATCGTCACTGATCCAACAGCCATTGATGGGAACCAGCTAATCTGGATCATCACTGATCCAACAGCCATTGATGGGAACCAGCTGAGCTGGATCTTCATTGATCCAACAGCCATTGATGGGAACCAGCTGATCTGGATCGTCACTGATCCAACAGCCATTGATGGGAACCAGCTGATCTGGATAGTCACTTAACAAAAGGCATTGATGGGAACCAGCTGATCTGGATCGTCACTGATCCAACAGCCATTGATGGGAACCAGCTGATCTGGATAGTCACTGATCCAACAGCCATTGATGGGAACCAGCTGATCTGGATCGTCACTGATCCAACAGCCATTGATGGGAACCAGCTGATCTGGATCGTCACTGATCCAACAGCCATTGATGGGAACCAGCTGATCTGGATTGTCACTGATCCAACAGCCATTGATGGGAACCAGCTGATCTGGATCATCAATGATCCAACAGCCATCGATGGGAACCAGCTGATCTGGATCGTCACTGATCCAACAGCCATCGATGGGAACCAGCTGATCTGGATCATCACTGATCCAACAGCCATTGATAGGAACCAGCTGATCAGGATCATCACTGATCCAACAGCCATTGATGGGAACCAGCTGATCTGGATTGTCACTGATCCATGTTTATCAATCTTTGTAAAAATCCATTAAAAATCCACAAGGACTTTTAAAATACTTTTTTTATTGAACCCTATTATCTAAGAATGTACCAGTTGGATTTACTCTTTTAGTACCATTTCAGTCATTTGAAGTTATAGAAAGGTCTTGGATGCAAATTTAAAAGTCATTTATTTACACAGAGCAAAGGGTGTTTAACAAATTGTGGTGCACACTTAAAACTTAATCATAATGAATATTTGATGTATGTGTGTTCACTTACAAATTTTCATGCTTTTTGTATTAATAGACATGAAATTTACAGAGTTAAATTTCTCTCCAGAGTATAATTAGGTTATGTAGATTCAAATTAAGGTACATAACCAGATAAGATAGTTTTTGTATGCAGTGGCTGTTTCATACATCAAATACAACCCCCCACAAGTCTTGTCTGTTTATAGCTTAATTGGCAGAAATTTTGCAGAACAAAACATATGAAACAATTTAAGCCTATTGTAATCCTTATCCTTCTAAACATGAATTGATCAGACATAGGCAACAAGTGTAGATCCAGATCAGAAGCTCTCACTCCCATACCTTGAGTCGACACTCTACTGATTGTACTATCAGGTGTCTGCTGATAAGGTAATCCTGTTGCTCCATTGATTATAGTAAAACATATAAGGGTTGTTTTAAGAATGGTGGGATATGCGTAAAAATATTGTGACTGGGTGTGGTGCCATGCTACACGGTCATTGCATATTATCACAGTAAAGGCAAATGAACACTGTCTTCACATTAATTAATCCCTTACTTTCTAGAAACAACGTCAGGGCGGGGTATGTTATATTTTACTTGGCTGAATGGTGTGTCCAGCAAGATAATGGTTGAAGAACATAGTTCTTCTTCTTCTTCCAATTTAGTTCATCCCTCGGTTGGCCGAGTATTGTCGAACTATGTACATGCGCGCAGCGGCGAAGGACTGTACACTTTAGTTGGTGTTGATGTGTATGTCTCCTTTTCTGTCATCTTGATATTCTTTCTTATAGCCTTGTCCTTGTTGAGTTTGTATTCTCTCACTTCTTTAACTAAATCACTCAGTCTTTCCACCTCCAGTCTCGCCTCTTCATTTTGCCGATTTTGGAGTGACGCTTCTGTTTGGACGTCGCCATCTTGAAAAACATTCTGTTCACAGTCGGCGGAAATTTGAATCTCCATAATATCACCTTATTTCCACAAAAGTCTTGTAAAAATAAATAGTTGGGAGGATTAATCTAGCAAAAACAAAACAACAGCTAACATGATCCCCAGTTTATTAGAAGATTGTTGTTTGTTGTTGATTCCAACAAAGAAAAGCTAATAACAACAGTTAAATGAGTACATAGTTGGTTATGCACTAACGTCTGGCAATTGTGTATGTCAGTGTATATTATCAAGACTTTGTCAATATATGGCAATATGAAGATACAAAAATATCCGTACACTGACACACTAACTATGAAAGAAGTGTTAGTAGATGAATAAACATGGTTCCCTTTAGAGTTTCTTTATTAAATCCTATTTTACCATCTTTCTTTCCAATTTTTCTAAACAACCAATTGTCCATCTTTTGTTACATTAGGGCTATTGTAGTAAGCTCTTTTGTTTTGGAAGTCATTAAAGGCATCCATAATGTAAGCTTGACTTACGTGGGAGTTACATTGTGATACATTGACGTGTATCTGGGTGGTAAAAACAATGGCTGACAGAGATTTACGACCTGTTAATTAGTCCATGACTGTCTGATCCCAAGGCCGATAACTCGGTGTTTGATTGACACACCAAGTTGACTGCGCCACAGTCACAGCCGGTGGAAAAATTTGTAAGCTTATCTGATGGTACTTTGTTAACCTGGTGTCCATACATAGTTGCTGTTGACTGTTGAACTGTTAGACCATTAGCTCACAACTAATGAATCATGTCACTGTAAGTAATAGTATTATGTTTTGTTTTTAGATATTTTTTTTTAATAAAAAGATAAACACCTTTTTATAGTATATTGCTCAATATTTAAAATAATGTAGTCAGTCGTGTATAAAACTATTTCTTTTCATTTCTTTTTTTAAATAAATTTATAAAATTATATATGATTAATCTATTTTGAATTTTGATATATTGCTATGCTTAACTGACACAGTTGAAATCTTGTATGGTATTATTAAAAAGAAGCAGATATCTATATACTATTCTTTCAATTGCAAAGAAAATCATCATTCTTCCATTCATGGTGTAGAAAAGTCAGAATTTCTTTTCTTACACTTCATTAGCCTTCTGGTTGGCACCATAGTAAACTGGATCACAGTTTTTTGGATTAAAAAACTGATTTTCTATAGTCAGTAAACCAGTCTGGATCAATGGTGAACTGAATGACCCCTGGTAACCGGCTTTTGTTTTTAGCCAACATTTTGGCAATCAATCTTGATACCTGCACCAATTGACCTGCCATAGTGTCTTAGCAGGCACAATTGATAAACCTTATCCTTACTACATTTATAAATAATACACACTAATTTCTGTCATTTTCTAACAATATGAATAGATGACAAGGCATATCATCTGAGATTTAGCATCAAATAGATCTGGCTGATCTGGATCTACACTATTTGCATATGCCTTATCAGTATACGCACAGCAGGTTAATATATAAGAACAATACAGTTGTACCATTGTTCGTCTAGCTGTGTAATATTAATAGGTTCCGTGTCAGAGTAATTCAGCTAAATGAGCCAGCATTGTCTAATGGATAAATGGATAGTATGATAGCAGGTAAAAAATTGCCTTAATGAATATCAGAGCGCATTAATTGAATAAATTAAAGTCTTATCTTTTGATGAGGCCAATGGTACGTGTGTAGATATATTTATACGAGATATTACTTGCTCACAAACAAACCTTAGTGAAAATGACAGCTTCTTTTTAAGTTTAGGAAGAACTTAGCTATTTTCACAGTGCTGCCATTGAATAAATAATTAATGGAAGGTCTTTTAAAACCTAAACAGCAAATTTCAGTGTAGATTAATGGACTTCCAGGCTCAAAGAATGCAGGAGGACTTCTGTTGACAAAAATGTAAAGTAACATTTACTTCTGCCCCCCACCTCAACCTTGTGGACTAGAATCCTTGTCAATGCAAAAGTTAAATCTTTCATATAATGAGGTTTTCTGACTGACCTGGTGTGTGCCGGTAGTTCTACCCAGACATTTGTCAGGAGTCTGCACATGGCCAATAACTTAATTGTGTTGATGTGACAAAAAACAATGACAACAAACGGAAAATGAATAAGACAAGTATTAAAACAACAAAAAGAGATCAATTGTATTGCTTCAATGAATTTAAACACCAAACTGAACAAACTGTTTTTAAATCATTGCATGTTTCAGTTTAATTACTTTGAGCATCTCCTTTTTATATTTTACTTCAATCCACATAATTGAGACACAGGAAAAAATCCGAACTCCTTTAAAAAGATATAAAAAAGGTACAATTTAGAGAAATAATCCCACAATTTCTATGATAATTAGGTAGCCATTAGGCTCGTTCATTGCACAGGGTTGAGATACATTAGATGTTATCAAATCACTACTTATTCACAATTTGTTGTCACCTTAAGTGCTCCTCAAGTTAGCCACAGATGGATGAAACCCACTTACCTCCTGATAAATTGTGACAGAAAATTATTGGTTGTCCCAATTTTGAAAAACACACTAAACTGCATTTTCTACTTGTCAGGTATGGCTAGCTGAAACAATATCCATTCAATGATATTTTTTATGAAGCATAAAGTTTAGAAATTGCATAATATTTTTGAGATTGAGTTAAAATGTATCGTGAAAATGGTCTATTTGTCAAAACAAAACATTTATCAAGAAATTAAGTTTTAATTGAATGATTTTTAGTTTATAAATTTCAGTTAAAAGCTATAAAAGACTCAAGGTAACTTGTTCTGTGAACTAAAACAGTTTTTTAATGTTGTTATAATTTAATAGAGATGGATCCTGTCTTTAATATATTATAATAATTGATGTATAGTACACCGACATAATAATTGATGTATAGTGCACCTGCATAAATGACACCATGTTGATGGATATTACTCCACTTATAGGATTATTCATTGCAATTTATTTACCTTTTTGCACTCTCACATAGTAATTTATAGAAAAGAAGGTTAGACTAATCAATAATCTTCTTTTACATAATGGAGATTTTTGTATATAATCTTACTTCTTTATTTGAATATTTATTTTATACCATTAAAACTTGGCTGAAACAGAATGAACACCCACCTTTGTTGTTTGAGGACTTTTTGACTGGATGTCATTATAATGTAAATGGATGTTGCTCCATGTCAGATGTTCATAAGATTATATCAAAGTTACTGCAGCACTATATCTACTTCCAGTGAACCCAGTTTTAGATAACAGAACGATACATCCAACTTAACAAACCCAACCAAACTTTGGCTCCATTTCCTCATACTTGTTGTGGGATTATTTTCATTTTTTTTTTGGTGGGTTTTTTCTTTCTTTTGTACAGCCTAGGGCTTAAGGAGGTAGTTACCTTTCTGACATCCGAACTGGGTATTTATACCTTAAGTTTCGGGTCATCTTCTTGGGTTTGTCAGCTTGGTAACCGTTGGCGACAATTGGCAGGTATCCAACCAGATTGTTGGGTGGAGGACATGATAATTATAGTGATCTGGATCACTCAAGAGCTTAGATGATCATTAACCTGTAGACTGGTTACAGATTCTGACTGGTTCAGTCAAGTCATTCAGAAGCTTGACTGTGTCCTGACAACGAGTTTTAAATTATGTTAAATTTATTTTCATAGAGATTTTGTGGAAATGTAGCCCTCGAAATGTCGAAGTGTTTTATGTATGTTCTTAAGGACTGATGTTGACATGATTTTAATTTGTGGTTTGCTTACATTGCAATGCCCTTCTTTGGAGAATATTTATTATTATAAAGCTAATTGATTTTTTAAGAATCATCATCACATACATGCGAGATTTTTCTGAGGCCAAACTGGGAGATTTTCACTTACAAAGTGGGAGATTTTGTTATTTTCACATAAACAAAGACTAGAGGGAAAATATCTGTTTCCAAGTAGGGAGAGTTCTGAAAATGTGTAAAACCCCCCTCATTTTCTAAAACTTTTTAACCTTGAAAGAGCAAGTCTCCATCCAAAAACAAGAGAGTTCACATGTATGCATCATCATTTTCATCAGCATTGAATAATACCTTTCAGAAAGTACTGTGAAGTGCTACCATTTTATGCTGTATTATGCTGGTATTCACAAGCTCCTTGTACTTGTAGATGTGAAACAGAAACATGTGTCATAGTGACACAATGTATGCCAGAGATATCCAAACATGTGTCATAGTGACATGACACAATATATGCTTGAGATCTGCAAACACATGTCATTGTGACACAGTGCATGGTAGAGATATGTCTATAACTAGATGTTTACTCATTGCACGATACAGAATAATATAATTGAGATACATCTGACACGTATATTGTGACGAGTTGTAATATCAAGCTGCGAAACACATGTCCACAGAAATATAAACAAAGTCATTTGTTTCAAAGATATGTGCATTTTTGGCAGGATTTTTTTGTTTGACACTTGGTTTTTACACGATTGTGGGAAATCTGATAAACTGGTGGTAGTTTTCCTAGGAGGGTCTACTTTTTTTCTTGGTCACATATTAAGGAACTGTAGGGACTCATTCTTTATCAAAAGTAAAAATGAATTACGGAAAATGTGAAATGACTTAAGTTCTTGTTAGGTTAAATTGTATAAGTATTAGCTAATTAATGATTAGTAGTTCTTGTCAGGTTAAATTGTGTTATAAGTATTAGTTAATTAATGACAAGTAGTTCTTGTTAGGTTAAATTGTGTTATAAGTATTAGTTAAGTAATAACAAGTAGTTCTTGTTAGGTTAAATTGTATAAGTATTTACTAATTAATGATAAGGTCACAGTACTGTTAACTATTAACTAGGTCACAGTACTGTCTGTATATCTAACATTGCAATTCAATGTTTAGGTTAAATTGTGTTATAAGTATTAGTTAATTAATGACAAGTAGTTCTTGTTAGGTTAAATTGTGTTATAAGTATTAGTTAAGTAATAACAAGTAGTTCTTGTTAGGTTAAATTGTATAAGTATTTACTAATTAATGATAAGGTCACAGTACTGTTAACTATTAACTAGGTCACAGTACTGTCTGTATATCTAACATTGCAATTCAATGTTTAGGTTAAATTGTGTTATAAGTATTAGTTAATTAATGACAAGTAGTTCTTGTTAGGTTAAATTGTATAAGTATTTACTAATTAATGATAAGGTCACAGTACTGTTAACTATCATTACTAGGTCACAGTACTGTCTGTATATCTAACATTGCAATTCAATGTTTAATTAATATTCATTTAGTTTTTAAAAAGTTTACTTTAAAAAAAAAGTTACAAGATTTTCATCCCAGTACAAATAATCTCTTCAACACTTTGTTTTGCTAACTTGCATCCTTTCTGGCATATATAACTAAGGTACATTTATTACACTAACTCTACACGCCTGAAATGTGCATTCAATTATGTGCTTGCATGCAAAAATCTATTCTAGAATAATTTTCTCAGCATCTCTTATCCCATCAAATGTGCTTTCAATTTTATTTAACACACCTACTTGATAAAACTTATGTTTTGAAAAAATGATCTTGGTCTAGATCTATTTTCCCATCAATTATGCCTTCAACAGTATACATTGTATTATACTTAATGTCCTGATGAAGAATATATTTAAGAAAAAGTCACTGTCTAGATCTTTTTGCATGATTCTTTAAATGTAACAATGATGTTCCTTGTTGTAGTTATTTTATACAATGTATTTTTTTGGAAAATGAAGAAAGTCATGAACTTTAAACCCAGTTCCATTTGTCATCGAATATTTTTTGTAGCCACTGAGTAGGTAAAAATCAATTTGATGTTAAATTTCTTTTAATATCTCTCTTAATATCTCCCTACCTTTCTCAACAAAATAATTTCTTCCTAAACACAGAATGATAAATGACAAGTCTTGTTCTTTAGTTTGCTTCATTATCATATTTTAGAATATTATGAATGAGCGAATTATCCACATGCATAAATATAGTCGTTAATAAGCGTTTTTAATTACCTCTGATTTATGACGAGCATTGCAGTAATTATGATTATTATGATTTATTTAATAATGTAACTGTTATGATTTTAAAACACTTAGCCAGCTTTGTTACAATGAAGTTTTGGTACATTTAGTAGTATATATTAAGGTCAGTCAACCCCAACTTGGAGCTCTTTCATCAGCATCTCTTCTACTTGTTGTTTAGAAATAACATTTTGCTAGCAAATTCATAACTTGAACTCCTCTGGTCCTCACGGCATGGATTCAAGTCCCTGTTAGGGCAAGAACTTTCATATGGGGAGGTTTTCCAGCTAACCTGTGGTGTGCTAGTTGATCAATCCAGACATAAGTCTGGGGTCTGACTCCACCAATTACTAGATGGATGTCTGGGGAGGTGTTCCAGCTAACCTGTGGTGTGCTAGTTGATCAATCCAGACATAAGTCTGGGGTCTGACTCCACCAATTACTAGATGGATGTCTGGGGAGGTTTTCCAGCTAACCTGTGGTGTGCTAGTTGATCAATCCAGACATAAGTCTGGGGTCTGACTCCACTAATTACTAGATGGATGTCTGGGGAGGTTTTCCAGCTAAACTGTGGTGTGCTAGTTGATCATCCCAGACATTAGTCTGGGGTCTGACTCCACCAATTACTAGATGGATGTCACCAATATGACCTAAATTGTGATGTCCAATGTAACATAACAAGCAAATCATGATTGGAGCTAAGAACTAATACTTGGGTATTAACAAATGGAGCTGTGGACAATTAGGCTGTAAATTAGTACTAGCAAGGGTGGATACGATAGGTTAGGAAACAGTTCTGGTGAAGGGGCCAAAGGCAGACGAAAGCTGTCATAGAATGATGTATCTACGCAATCCAGACAGTTTTTGGGGAATAACTTAGTGTAACGAATTATTTAATGTCATCGGTAGCTCTTCCAGTTGACTTATTTCTATTGCTCAACATGGTCATCCTCCTTGTATACCTAGACCATTGTTAATTTGCTTTTTAAAATAATAATAATAAAAAATAAATAAATAAATTGATGAAATAATATTGCTTCTTAACGTCTCCTCAATATGTCTAAATGTGAATATTTCCTAATCTGGTATGAGATTCTTATTCAAACTGAGAAAACAGTTAAACAATATATGCCTGCAGAATGCATGTTCTGTTCTGTAAAATTGTACATGTGTTTGAACAATAATTTGCAAGTTTCAACAATTGCAGCATATATTTTATTGCTACATGTAAATTAAACTTTTCTGGGAGCGAAGATTTTGTGGAAGCTGGCTTAACTGTACTTTTTCCGTTAGCCAGGTCAATTGGTGATGAAGAGTTGAAAACTGGCTCTTTGTGACTGAAAACAGGATCTGAGTCACTTCATGTTTTGCATTATATTATGGAGAAATGAAATATTCATTCTCTGTAATGCAGGTTATATAAATAATCCTTACTTGAATATGAGAGTGTTATCTTACAGTGTGATGAAACTGTAATGTTAAGAAATTGGCATACAACAGTGTTAATTTACAGTATGATGAAATGTTAAGAAACTGGTGTTTCCGATTTCAAAGAGACCATGATGACATTAATTCATATACATCCCTTTTGTTCCAATAAGAGGAAGTTTTGAGTTTCTTCTTTTGGCAATTGAGACTAGTTTTGAAACCAGAGATGTCAAAAAGAGTTGGCAAATCACAGGTAATTGTAGTAAAGTTTATTACCTATTTAACCCTATCTACTAAGCATGAATTGGTACAGCTTAGGCAAGTAGTGTACAACTAGATTAATCCTGTTCCCACTGAGAGATGTTTGACTGTTGAAAAATTTGTAAAGTTACATGTGCATGAAGCTGTTAGCAAATAATAAACAATTTGTGAAGGTTGTTTACAAATAAAGGAGGACAAAAAGTTACATGGATTTTGTTTATCTTTTGTCTTCCTACATCTGTTAATCATGTGCTTTAAACTAAATTAATTTGTAACAAGACAAGAGGCCTCCAAGTTCACGGCAAAGGACTTCATGTGGGAATGTAGCTTTTCAACATGACCTGCGGTGTGCCGGTGGTTCTACCCAGACATTTGTCTGGGGTCTTCCTCCACCAAAAATAGCTGAACATTGCTATAATGATCATAAATGGTCATTGCCATGTATTTAAAAGAAAACAAAAACAAGACAAGATGCTTCAAAGGAAGAAGCAAATAATGCAGATCCTGCTCAGTGTGCTTCAGATGGGACCTGGCTGCTCTGGGCCTTCTCTCAATGCTGCCTATGTCTGGTCATGTTTGCCATAGAAGGTTAGGGGAGTGCATGCCTGGAGTTTATACTTAATCTTATCAATGTTATGAGATACGTAACAAAGATAGCATTGTCTGGAAGATTTATGAGCCTCTCTCAGGCTCCTATTAGTACTGAAATGTACCTAGGTGACATAATGATGCTTTCCGATGCTGGTTAGCTGATCTGGATCTTCACTCTTGGCCTAGACCTTGTCAATTTACACGTATACTTAGCTTCTAACAGGAGCTGGCTGGTCTGGATCACCACCAAATGTTTTGTTGTTTACTTATTGAGCTAAGCTCAAAAATGGCCTGACTGATCTGAAACTACGCTTTTTTCCAAGGCTTGGTCAATGTGAGCTTTCATGGGATGAGAGTTACTCAAATTACTCAACCGTATTTATCAACCCTATTCAGTGTACAACTGCAAAGCAGTGTAGTTATAATAGCCTTGAATATTTAGTTCTTCCTTGCAAGTTTTCAGAGATGTTTTTTTCTTATTTTCTTATTTCATTTAAAAAAAATTGATGAATACTCTTAGGTTGTAGTGAGTTCAAATTACAAACACAGTTGTTTTTCCTCCATTTTCAGCTGTTTTCTGTATTTTCAAACCTTTAGCTTCTTTGTTTTAAAGATTTCTTGCTTCATAATGTCATACTTTGGATTTATTTATCTTAAGATTACAGTGTTCATTAATATATATTGTTTTTTTTTCTGCATTTTATATTTGGTGGATCTTTTAAAAAAAAATAATAGGCATAAAGCTGAAAGTATTATCCAGTCATTGCCCATTTTGGATTTTTTTGTTAGAATATTAAAGTATATGTGATATTGCTATGGTTTATTTCCATCCATTGTATCTCTTTATCATTGTTTTATGTCATTATCTTATACAGATAATTGAAAAAAGAAAACCACATTAACACCGTCACTTTGGTATCATTGTTTTAACATGGCCATCTCTTTCATCTTTTATCTACAAATTTAATGTAATGTGTATTATTGACGATGTAACCTTGTTTCAAGGTTTCTAGAAAAGAAATCAAAATGATAACATTATCAGACTCTCTCCTGGAGAGCTGATTATGGGGAGATAACTATGATAGACTGTGTATACAGAGTTATCTTTCATGGTAATCTGATTGTCTGGCCCTTAACCTGCTTCATTTATATTTATATTTTTGTAACATCCAATACTAATTTTTTTATTTTATAACATATGCACAAAATACAAAAGATATTTCTAGAGACTACATCGCCAATAGATTAGTCTCTGATCCAACTTTCCTCAGCAGGAGCTGACCTTATCTGGATCTACACTATTTGCTCACGGATCACTAATGCATGTTTAGCAGGCTGACAGTTAATCTTGTATCAATATTTTGAACCCGACAAAAAGATAAATATCTGACAAATTGTTTGGAATGGGATAAAACTGAGGCATATTGTCATGGTCTTGTCTATTCCAGCAACAGTTACTGTTTGTTCCCATCCCACTGGTTTAGCCAGGTGGCTTCTGTAGGTAACAAGCTACTAGATAGATCAAGACATATCAGAAAGAACATAAAAACTTAAAAAAAACCCACACCACTTGTTGATTATTTATTTGCTAGTTAGACACAAACTAACACCCATCCAGATAATTCCTTGATAAAGAAATAAACTCAGAATAAATCAGAGGACATATGTTCTAATGCTAATTTGTACACTATGTTTTTATATTTAAAGTTAATATCAAAATAAATAAATTTCAGGTTGTTTTATACTAATGTGCGATTAAATCTTATTGTTTGTTTGTTGGGCTTCTTGTCCCACAACATTGATATCTCATGAAAAACAAAGTTTTTTATACTTAATGATATAAATGAACATAAGAGAGTTAGTTAGGTATGTTTGTAAGTTTGCAGAGTTTGGACAGGTAAAGGCTATGTGGTATTTCCTTTCTATGTCTGTTGACATATTCCTGACTATTATTTAAAACAATTGTTCTTCTTCATATTTTTATCAAAATATTTTTCTTTTGGTTCCAGGCAATGTCGGAGGCGTATTCACCATAGACAGCATGCTGGGTACCATCTCTGTAGCTAAGGAACTTGACCGGGAAATGCAGTCTGAGTACCAGCTAGTTGTCATGGCAACTGACAGAGGTGACATCCCAATGTCCAACACGGCAACCGTCAAAATAGACATCACAATCTCTGACAATGCCCCACCCAAATTTGCTGAAAAGGAGTATCTTGCCGAACTTCATGAGAATCAGGGTTGGTACACCAACGTCTTTACCATCAGTGCTGATTGCAGATCCAGTGTCATTTACACCATTGTCGGCGGCAATGAGAAAGGTGTGTTTGCCATAAATCCCAACTCCGGCGTTGTCTATACCAAGAAGTCTGTCGACTTTGAAGTTGATCAGGCATTTAACCTCACCATTAAAGCTACAAGTATTATCCATTCCTCGGCTGAAACCAGGCTGTTTATCCACATTATTGATGAGAATGACAACTCCCCTGAATTTCTACAGGACCTGTATATTGGATTTGTGACCGAGGGTTCAAAGCAAGGAACAATTGTACTGAATAGATCTGGAGAGCCTCTGGTCATCTCGGCCACTGACCGAGATACCGGCCTTAATGCCTTGCTCACATATGAAATCAGAGATGACTATGCCAAGACATTTATTACCATAGATCCCAACACTGGAGCTATAAGGACACTGATTGAAGTGGATCATGAAGAAATTGATCAGATTGAATTCTCAGTTGAAGTCTGGGACATGGGTCAACCTCAGCAACGAACAAAGCTCCCGGCTAAAGTGATCATCTACGTGAATGACACCAACGATTCTCAACCATCATTTGGTCTCAAGGTTTACAAGGCAGATGTTCTCTTACCTACGTACAATGATGTTGTCGTTATTCAACTAAATGCATCTGATCCAGACACAGGTGTTGACACCAAACTGAAATATTCAATCACTAAAGGAAATGATGACGGCAAATTCAGAATTGATGCAAACACCGGTGCAGTTTTTATCATTAACGAAACCAATGTTGAAAGCTTCTTTAAACTTACTATTGAAGTTACCGATGGCATTTTTAAATCTGACACAACACTAGAAATTAACGTCAAATATCCACTGCAAACTTCTATACGCTTTAGTGAAAAAATATACGAGGCCAATGTTATGGAAAATTATGCAGAAGTTCTGACTCTCACTGTGGTGCAAGTGGCTGACCGGGCACTTAATGAACAGTTTGGCTTCTATCTACTAAATGGGCATGGTATGTTTGAAATTGGTCATACCTCCGGGGTTTTGTCAACTTTAGGGGTTGCTTTCGATCGAGAGGAGAACGATGTGTATAACCTGGTGGTGGAAGTGAGAAGGGAGACAAGTCATGGAGAAGAGAGGGCACATACACTCGTGAGGATTTATATTGGTGATGAGAACGATAACTCACCAGTATTCGTACACCAGCCATACCATGCTGTCCTGGTCTTTAACTCTGACTTGGGGACTGTGGTGAAACAGGTGAGTTGGATTGTTACTGCATTGTGAGAAGGTCTGTGATCTGGTGGTTAAGATGTCTGACTCTAGATAAGAGGTCCAAGGTTTGGACCCCGAAATTAACCTCGTGATATTAGTCCTTGAGTGAGACTATTTACTGCTCATTGCTTGTGGTACCAAGCACCTGAGTACTGGTTCTACCAAGAAATTGGGCTTTCAAGAAGAATGGTCTAAAATAAACAAAAAAGAATTTGCTTGGTAAATGAATCAGCCTGCTTTCAATTAAACAAACAGTTCTGCACTAAACTTAAATCTTGCAATTGAATGCAATGTAAAGGCCCAAACTGATGTTTTAGTGTGTTTGTGTATCGTCTGTCCCTTTAAAATATTTTGGTTTGATTATATTTTAAGTTTATACATGGTTTTAGCTTTCAAAATTAGGCTAAAACATACATTTAGCAATCCCTCTCATCAACAGTTAAAGTTATTTGGACTAAGGGAGGTAACTTTGACAAGCCTTTAATTAAATGTTCTTAAAAGAGTTCTCTTTTTTCCCCCTATATTTAATTTCAAAGCAGTATTACTTAATTTTATTTTTATTTTGTTCTCTAGGTAACTGCTATAGACAGAGATGCTGGGCTCTATGGAGAGATCATTTATCGGGTGAAAGGTCGCAGTGACATGGAGGACAAATTTACTATTGATGCTACGTCAGGAAAGATAACTCTGAAACGGCCTCTTCAGAAATCAGATGTTGGCAAGGAAATTGTTTTATCAGTAATGGCTGAAGATAAAGGTATGGCAGAACAATGTATTCATTTTATAAAATGAAAGAAAAAAAAAGATTTTTTTTTTTTTTTATCCAACTCTTTACTTGAAATATGTATCAAACTTTAACTCTAATAAGTTCTCTAAGAGTCAGTAAAACTTGAAAAAAAAATTGTAAAATGGGCAATACATGTAGCATGTCTGAGGCAGGAAGGTTATTTCTTTTTATAAAATGTAAACAAAAATGTACATGCATACAATTATATAATGTACTGTAAAGTGTTATTATAATGCTTAATGTATTGTAAGTATTTGATTTCATATTTGAATTTACTGTATTTTGTACCCCTGAACTGAGTTCAATAAAGTTGTGTTAACTTCAGTACACATTTACCTTGCTTTTGTCTATTACCAAATTTTCCAAAATTTTCATTTCCAGACAAAACACCCAAAACTACCTCTACAGCTGTCCATATAACTGTGATCAATGATGCGTACCCAGTATTTGACCAGCAGGTGTATCGCGCATCTGTGCGTGAATATTTCCCCAAGGGTGCCTCGGTCACCAGTGTCAGTGCCAACAGCCCAACTGGCCAGAAGCTAATCTATACCATCATAGATGGGGACCGCTATGGGGACTTTGATGTAGACTATAACATAGGTAGGTGTTGACATTTAACAATGGGTTGGGTAGAGAAAAAAATAAAATTGTCATGCAAGATTTCTAATGTAACACAGTCTTACATAAAACGGCTATAACTGAATTGGAACCCAGGATGATTTTGGCTTTCGTCGTTTCATAACTGTCATCCAAAATGTGGTTTGTCGCCGAAATGTAATAAGAAACAGATAATAGGGATAATAAAATTTGGATAAAGTTTCCTTGACATCTGCAAAAATTTTTATGTATAGTATAGCCATCCAGCAAAAATACAATTTATGTCACATTTCAAACTGATATTTTTCTCATTATCACATGTGATTAAAATTAATGATGCTTTAGTTTCTTAATTTAAAAAAAATCATTTTTTAATTGTTGTGGTATTATTAAGTTTAATTTGTCAGATTCTTTGTTGTTTTTTTATGTTGTCTGTCATCATCTTCCATAAACACGATTTAAAGTTCTAATCATTTGCATTTTAAATGATGAAGTCATAATTTGAGAAAAAAAATGTTCACAAAACATTTGTATAGCCCCAATATACTTGCATTTTGTTCATTTATTCATCCTTAATTGCCCTGAAGGTTGTCATTTATACTAATTACATCATCTCGTTTGGAAGATAACTTTATTAAAGTTATTAAATTGCTATTCAATTAAATCATAAGACCAGTTAAATTAGAATGTTGATTGATCTTTAGCAGGTCATTTATATTCATACATTTTCTTGATATGCCGGCTTTGATGCAGTAAAGTGTTCAAGATTGAGATTCAAAATCTATTCATTTTATGCTTTTTGTAAAAGAATTTACATATCAAGTATCTTTTAAAAGGGGGTTGTTGACAAGAAGTGTGGGAAGGAAATACAATTTACTTCAATTAAGTAATATAAATTGATACCATGGCATATTATGAAAAAAAAATTTTCATGCACAGGTGGAGGGAATCATGTTTGTTTCAGATAATAATGTACTCATATAAGCATTTTTTCCCTCTTATTTAAAATGCAATTTAGAGTATTACCAATACAACTTAAGCAAATTATTTTGCATTGAATACCCATTACCTTAAATTCATCATAGTAACTCTTTAAAATATGAAAAGTAAATCATGCATAAAACATATTGAATGTCAAACATAAAGCCATATATTTCTTTTTATTTTGGTGTTGGGCGTTTGGAATTGTAATTATATATATTGATAATTATATTATCATTATCTCTTTGATCTTGTTCGCCTGTGTTATATATGCATCTTTTTGGCGGTCAGGATGTGCTTTTCTCATTATCACTAAGGTATGAAAATATATAGGGAACCAGCTTTGCTATGGATGGAAAACTGTGATAAACTACATATACCTCTTTTTAGATAAAAGATTTTGTTAATTATTTTTGCTCATAATTTTAACTGTCTTTGAACAGTTAGGTAAATATTGTTGTCTGTTTAGTTTATTTTTGTGCCCATTGGCAATATTAGAAGCAGATACACTCTGGCCGACTATGTATATGTCCATCTATCCCATTTCTTTTTAAAAGGTCATTGCTTTGTAGTGCTTCATTGAAACTTCACTATCTTACAGATAATACACTTGAAAGGGCATTATGCATATAATTTACAAGTACAGCCATTAGGGTCAATGTCATATTTAAGGTCATGCATCTTTTGGGGCATATGTCAATTTCAGCAACATTATTTTTTCAAACAATGGCATTGTTTTATTTGCTATAACATGTTGACCCATGTTAGGCATTTTCTTCATCTTCATCCACTTTTTGTCATCAAGTTATAGACTTTTTGTGGTGTTTGTGTTTCCCATAGTGCTTGTCCATTTGCGATTCCTGTCAATTTTGAAAGTAACAGCCATATTAAACTAATAATTTAAATTTAAAATAAATAAATAAATATTCATGTGTCAGTCAAATTACTAATGCCAACAAGATGTTACCTTGTGCAGTGTGCTATTCACCCCCACATATTAACTCAACTATTTTTTAATTTTAAATAAATTTAAGCATTTTGTCATTCATCTTACAGCTATGGCCTTATATTAAAGGGGCTTAACTATTGTCATGACTATTACCAGATTTGTAGCCCTTGGAAGATAACACTGAAGTGTCACCCCAATTTTCCCACACATAAACTGTTAACTGTCAAAAACTAATTTCTGTGAAAGTTTGCCTGGGTTTTTGCATCATATTTCATAACAAATAATTGGTTCAAAATATGTCTGATTTCATTGTGCAAGTTGAAAAAAAACAAAAAAACAACAACACAAAAACAACATGTTTTAATCTGCTTAAAAATTAACTAATTGAATTAGTAGCTTGTGATTGTTATACTTTGTTTTTAAGTTAATAAACTTAGTATAACTTTTTTTATAAAAGTTCATCATTTGAAGAATTTAGTATTTTCTAGCTGTTCTTTTAAGTATTGTGAATAATGTATAAACCTTCTTTTGTGTTTTTGCACTGATGTAAGAACCCTTTGTCTGATGTACATTTTTTATTTGTCTTTTACTTTATTTACATCAATATTCATAACATTATAAAGGTTCTTAAGTGTAAAAAGTTGTATGTTAAGGAAGTTTGTTATACCAAGAACAATAAAAATAAACAATTTCTTTTAATGATTTTTAAAAAAATTTTATCTATCAAATTCAAAATGAAAATGAGCATTTTTTAATTTAGGAATAAAACATATATTTATATAAAAAAACATTTATATGTTTATATTTTATCGTTTTTTCTTTGTATTTTTTGTTATTGTATCACAAATGTTAACCATGTTTGATCGGAACCCTATTATGGTGAATTTTCTTAAAGCGATGGATGTGCAAAGTCCCTGTGAGTATTATTATGCTTGAAGCTTGTGTCTCTTTGTAATAGACAAGCTGCATCAAACAGAACTCTAATTAAAAACTAATTTAAAACTCGTTATTTGACAAAATGTCAAAACCATAACAACATTTTGTCATTAACTGTTTTGTTTTGTTTGTAAATAACTGGATACCAACATATCTGCATTGAAATAAATCAATAGTTTTAAAATTTAGAAATGATCACTTTTTATAGAATATTTAAAAAAGTATAATTAATAGTGTTTAAGAATAAATAACTTTTTAATTTTTACACATCTGTAAGACATAATTGACACATTTTATCTTAACATTTGAAACTTGTGCCATTATTTCATATTTCAGGCAAATTTATTTTAGCTGTGCCTTAATTTTTTAAGTGTCGTTGTACACAGTTGCAATAACTTCTGACTCTATAATGTTTGATGCAGCTTTCACCTCTATATATAATCTGGTGTGTTTGCAGCCTAAGAAATTGGTATTTCTTAACATATGGGATCACATGTGTATCTTGCCTGTATAGGGGTTTATTTACAATATAATGAATGAATACAGTCATGTACGTACTGTACAAAGCATAAACATTGGTTGAAGTTTATAACTTGTGCACATTTAATCATCAGGATGCCACACAAAAACTAACATTTTGTATTTGATATTATGTTGGAGGTTGTTTTTTGTTGGATTTTTAATGTTAAACTGTACAATTTGCATGGGTCATGCAATAAGCATGGGAGTCTGTTGCATGGTTTTGGGGCAAAAATACATGCATTTTGAATGATTGCAATTCTTCATGACCTTTACGATATGACAATATTATGTATCTTTTCACAATTCATGAAAATTGCATATAGTTCAAGAATAAAAAATGCCAAATATTAAGATAGTATTATCTTCATTGTATATTACATAGTTTTGAAATAAGACGAGTATTTCTTCAGCCATTTAAACGTACCAAATATGGCATGGTTCGCTGAGTAATGCAATATATATATATAATATATATATATATATTGAATCAAAGATTTTTGAGATAACTGTTACATGGAAATAGATCAAACAACAGTTATGTCTTTGAAGCGTCAATTAGTAGAAAGACCAACTAGGGTGCATCAACTGGCTTTCAGAGCTTTTATCACACAATTCCTGATGATGTAACATGCAGTTGCCATGGTTTTGGGTTTACAATACATTATTTCAAGTTTTCCACCCATTTCTTTCGAGAGCTAGCTATTTCTTTTCTCAACTCCATGTTGTGGGTACTCATTTGAATCGACATGATATGACATTTCTAATGAGTACCAACACTTCTGGGTTAAGATGAGAATTATAGGATATGTACATTGACTTAGATTTACTCCACTTGAAATCTCACTACATACATATTTGATCCTTGGCCAATCTTAGTCTTGCAGTGATATTACTGGGTGCAGCCAAAAGAACACCGACATCAATAGTTACCATAGAAACCATACCTTTCACAGGCTCTTTTTTGCGTGAAACTACAATTCTAGAAAGTTAGAAAAAAGACGTTTCCTTGAAATTTTCTTACACATTTTTATTTAAATTTCATTTTGTAATACCATGACTAATCCATTATCACAGAGTTCAAATTTAATCTAATTTCAGCAGATACAATAAATAACATGACATCTAAAGTAAAATTATAGAAACTAATTTATTAATTTCACAAAAAAAAAAAGAAGATTTATCTGCCAAGAATAATTTGCTTGCTGTTTTGTTATTTTTAGTAAAAAGATTAACAGTTCTCTCTTTTTAACTAACAAAATAATGTATTATTCATGAATAATGTTTAATATTCTAGACAATACTAACAGATATTACTCTAAAAGATATAATCTTGTGACATTTTTTGTTTAACCAAGTTAAGCCAGATACATAAACTTGTGTAGACAATGTCACCATATATATGTAGTGTGCTACAGTTAGATTCCATATCTACTATTCTGTACCCATATCTACATTCCAACCAACCATACTTTGCTATTCCTTGTTACTAAAGCAACTAATAAAACCATAATCCAAACTCTCCAAGTGTTTGCTATCTTAAATGATGTCTATTTAACAATTTCTGTATTTGAGAAAATATTTTTCTTTTCTGTGAATTGGGCTCAGATTTTTTGTTTCTACTCTATGATTGGCCAAAGAAACCCTGTCTTTTTTGGAGTGCTTCCTCTCTTTTTCTGCATATTCTTCTTTATTTTCATTTTCAAAATAAATTGTATTTTTAGATTTATATGGATTTCTTGTTGCTTAATACTTGCTGCATATTGTATAAAATTAATAATACTCATTCTAGAGACTAGGTGAATGTCCAGGGGGGGGGGTCCTCCTGTGTCAGACTTTAAAGGTGTTCGTATATCACTATATCATATAACAAGAAATCTGTTCTCCGGCAAAATAAGTTTAATTTATTCAAGTATCCCACTTCATTAATTGTTGTTTTTGTTTGTTTAGTAAGTAGATAAGGATAAATAATATCTTTAAGGGCCGGTCAAAAAGTTGTTGAAGCATAGAGATTGTTGAAGATGTTGACAATTATATGCAATTTTGTTAAATCATTGATTTTTCTTCAAAGTAAAGAATGCCTCCATTAGTAAGACTCCTTAGGATATTGTCCATGTGAGTAATTAAATGAGTTTACTTTGACATTCTTTTTGGTCAAGAATTATGGGATATAGTTTTACATTGAGTCAGAATATGCATAATTGTGTCAATTTTTTTAAGAAAAAACAACAATGAACGAATGTGGTCAGAATAAGTTCATGTATACCTATCAGTAGCTTTTTTTGTTTTCTTTTTAAGTTTTTGACCTGTCCTGGTAGCACAATCAGTAGAGCATCAGCTCCATGTACTGGAAGCCCTGGGTTCAACCCCGGGCCGTGACATAACAGTGTCGTTAAAAATGGTGGTGGTATAGCTCCATTGCTAACGCTCAAGCAAATAATAAGGGTAATTCCACGACTGGTTGGCCCTGTGGCAGGGTAATGTGTCTGGGTGTTATATTATGCCAGGTGTTCACGGCATGCTATACACAGTGAAGGCAGCACTTTATCTCCTTCAAGTGGACACCGTCGGCAGATAACTGAAATACTCTTGGTGGGACAATAAACCCAATAAACATACTTTAATGTAGACACATTGGTGCCCCATCAAGTTGCTGTGATGTTTTTTTGATGACGTTTAATGATGGGATAGAATTTTCTTAATGGCTACACCATGCAAAGATCCCGTTGGCAATGTTAGTTGTGATTTCTGTGGGATGGATATGGTGAGATCTTAATTGTAATAGGTTCTTGATGTAGGAAGGATGGGCATGGTGATGGTGATTGGATTTAGAAATGATGTCATAGTTTCAGTCCTAACAATAGTAAAAACAACTAGAAGTATAATAATGCAAGATATAAGAAAGTCATTTTTACATGCTAAGTTTTACCTAAAAATTACATTTTAAAAGCTGTTTTTCTATTTAGATTTAGGTTCCACTCAATAAAAAAAACATAGAGAAACATAGACATGAGAGTATAACTGAATATAATTATGTCAAATCATTATTTCAGTAAAAAGTGACAAAGAATGTAAAGATCAGCACATTATTTTTACAATATTTTAAATAGTTGATCTGTTTTTGATTGCATTTCTGCTCATTCTGTAACTGCTTTAATTTTTGTCTATTTTAAATTTTACCTTTTGATTGTAAAACTAATTTTTGTAATTTTAAAGTGAATTCAAATAAACACAATTTTAATAAACAACATTTCTATTTCCTATCACCTTTGTTTTTTGCTATGCTTTTAAGCTTGAATTATTTTTAAATCAGATCAAACTTGTCACATTCATAATTTTTTAAAGAAAATAATTGTAATAAGGAACTATTTGTGGGAGTGTAGCAACTAAAAAAAAATCCACATGCTGCCTGACAGCTACAAAACAATTGTCTTTCCTTTAGTTGTGGTCTCTCTCTAAAGCTTACTCTATACTTTATTAGTGTGCAGTCAACTTTGCTAGAATATATCTGAACTTAGAGGAACTATGCAGTAATATCTGCATATAGACATGGGTATCAAAATATTTTCTTTATCCTTCTTCTCATCTATTTATCTGCCATCTTTATTTACTTCTTTAGTCAACCTGCCTATCTACAATTATCTCTGTCTTTATCTTTATTGGGCAATTAGTGTAAAGTATATAGAACTGTAGATAATAACACTGTAATAAAACAGCATCAAATTGTTAAACGAGATAAACACAGTAGATTATAACATTTATGCAATATTTTATTAGCAGTAATTATGTTTAATGTTGATATCTGATAAAGTTAACCATCCTTTATAAAAGACTTCTACTTCTTTGTTATTTATTAATTTGTTGTTATTATAATGATTGAATAGATATGATTGTTCAACAAAGATTTGTAAACAATTTAATGGTGTCATTAAAAGCTGAAAATAAGGTTTGGCTTTGGTTTGCACCAGTTTATGTTTGTTCTGTCCCAGAACATTGACTTGATAAATTTTCAGGTATATGTTTACATACCGGTATATTATAAGAAAGAGTCTATCAAGTCATTGATTAATTTACAATTCTCATACCTTAAAAATTATAATTATATACATGTGTGATACTGCTCTTAACAATAATAATATGGTCAATGTATAAATACATTGCATTATTGAAATTTTGGTTTTCAATTTTTGTAATTGGATTTACAGGTAGTCTCCGACAGTTTGGACCAAACATTCTTTTCCTCAAATAACCAAATAAGTCATTGTTACCTGAATGGTCCTGCAAAATACTGTTCATGGATGCCTTAAATCTTTTGAACAGTCAAGTATAGAACCCGACCTGTCATTGCAAACAGGTATTTTCTATCTGAGCCATGCTGCAGAAATAGCTATTTTTAAACAACCACTTATTTTTGAGATCATGTAATATTGTTATCCATGTAATCTACTCTTGTGTCTTTTCTTTTTGGCACTACAAACATGCTTGTTAAAGTTTGATAAAATGAATGTTTAGATTGATTCTTTTTTAGGCAATTGGTACTGTCGAATAATCTAGGCAGTGCTCAAAATCATCTTTATTAAGGCTAAAATATGAATTTATGCAGAAATAATGCCCAAATTCCTCTAAGCAGTGGTTAGATATTGTTACATGTAATAGATACATGATACAGGCAAACTGTCGGATGCCACCTTTAATAGCTTAATGGTGTCAAGCAAAGCAGAATATTGCATACTAGTGAATATAACATCTATCATTGTGAGATACCTCATCAACATTGTTGTCGCTCATTGTTTTTTTATTGAGAATCCAGTATTCTGAAAATAACATATGAACACAACTTTGGCTTTAAGGAGCCAATCAATGTTTAATGTTACTTACTTCAAATGTACTGCATTTATCCACAATATGTCAGAACAGTGACTTGAACTTCAATCAAAATAAACTTATCTACCTAAAGGTGAATGTCACAGTTAAATATTCTATACAACTGGAAATGTCTACCATAATTGTTTAATGACTGAGGATCAAGAATAGTAGATGAATCGGGGGGCACAGGGTTATTGTTTAGACACAATAGTTAAAGCTGTACTTGTCTGGGTTTCAGGTATGATTCTGGTCAAAGGCGTGCTGGACTTTGACTCTCATCCAGTGTACAACCTGACAGTCCAAGCAACAGAGACCCTGTCTGGGCTCGCAGCCACTACAAGAGTCTTCATTCATGTTGAGGTGAGATTGTTTACCAACTCCTTTATATGAATTCATTTTGCTTCCCTGGATATGTTTCCCAGTGCTTGCTTTGGTAGGAAACTGACTTGAAATAAGCAAGTGAAAAGCTTTAAATCTGAAAAAATCCCACAAAACCCCAGTATTTTCGATTCTTCTTTTTTGTATCTTAGCGAGTTTATTTGACTATATTCCCACCATTTATTATCTTCACCTTTTGACCAGTTGTCACACATTTATTACTATTACATTTTTATTTGTCAATGCATATCTACCTTCCTTCCATTTTCTTCATTTTCAGGATATAAACAATGTGGCCCCAGCCTTTACCAGTCTCATGTACACCACCACCATATCGGAGGCTGTTCCCATTGGAACATCCCTTCTCACTGTCACCGCCAAGGATTCTGAGAGTGGTGTTAATGGATTGGTCCGCTATTCCCTACTCACTGCAAAGAAAGGCAACCGAGACATTGACTGGTTTTACATAAACGCAGACACTGGCGTGATCACTTCAAGAAAGCAATTTGATAGAGAAAGACAGCCATCATACAGTTTTATCGTAGAAGCAAGTGATTGTGGCGAGCCTCCATTGAGCTCAACAGCAACTGTTCAAGTAGCTCTATCAGACTTAAATGATAACGCCCCAGTATTTGACCAGCCTTCCTACTCTTGCACTATTACCGACCAGGGTGTCCGTGGTCAACTGGTTACAAAAGTTTCAGCAACTGACCCAGATAGCAGTAGCACAGGGCATCTTCGGTATGCCATCCTCAGCGGTAATGGCCAACAGGCATTCCAGATGCATGAAGAGAAAGGAATCATAACACTCTCCAGCCAGAGAAAACCCGAACTCTACAGCGTTTATGAGCTTAACATTACTGTGTCCGATGGCGTCTTCTCGAGCTTTGCTCGAGTGAGTATTAAGGTACAGAACAGCAACAAGCATGCACCTAAGTTTACCCAGACAATCTACATTGCAGAGTTTCCAGAGAATTATGGTGAAGGAATGCTTGTGACAAAGGTGTCGGCGACTGATGAGGACAGTGGAGGGTATGGAATGTTGTCGTACTCAATCCCCAGTGATGAGATGAAACAATTCTTCCGAGTGGATGCTGACTCTGGTATACATCCTTATATAATTTTGTCTCTTGTCAATATCATTTATATTTTCATATTACATATTTAGCACTTTTTTTAAATTTTCATTTAAACTGACCTAATTTATATGTATATATAATTATATAAAAGTAATACTGTTGATGAAAGAATGTTTAAACTAATTTACCAGCAACCTTTCATCACTGATTGCTACATTTTTCTCACTTGTTATTTTATATTTTTTTCTGTGCAGGTGAGATATATTCTGTGCGGGTGTTGGACCGGGAGATCAAGGAATCCTACAGCATACCTATTGCTGCCATTGACAACGGGGGCTATACTGCTTACACAATGGTCCACATCTCCATCATTGACCAGAATGATAATGTCCCGCAGTTCCTAGCCCAGGAATACAAGAAGACATTAGCCAACAACCATCCAGTTAACTCTACTGTCATGGAGGTATGATATTTTAGCATGTACTGTATGAAAATACATTGCTTACAAGACAGATAATAATATATAGACTAGTTTCAAACAGGACAGATTCAAGTAATTAATTTTTGATACCTATTGATTCCACATATACTGCATGCTAGTATAAGTGTTTTCTTTGGCAAAGTAAAAAAAAAAATGTAAGTTTTTCTGCCAATGCAAAACATCTGCAAAGTAGATGGTCTGTAGTAAGATTGCTTTTCAGGAGATAAAAGTACAGTAATAAAAAACAAATAAAACTTATTCATTGTGTTTAGAAATCCTATATTAATAATAAATTTTATTCCAGTCTTTATATATCTATACTATGAAAACCACCTATACCCAGTCAACACTAACATGTATATGCATATAAAACTAATATTTCCCTCTGTTTGCCTTTTTTTTAGATCAGAGCAGAGGACCATGACAGTGGTGTGAATGGACGGATTGTGTACAGTTTTGCCCCAGGGACATCTGAGCGTGTGCCACAGGTGTTCCACCTTGACCGAGAGACAGGGACACTCACTCTCATATACAGTCTCCAGGATTCAGGTAGGGAATTTATGGTTGAAGAAAGGGGATTTATGGTCAAACAATAGGGACTTATGGTTGAAGCTTCAGGCTTTATCCTCAAAGATCAGGGATAAGGGATTTATGATTGAAATTGGGAGATGTGTGGTCTAAGTTAGGGATTTTGTGGTTGAAGGTAGGGGATTTATGGTCAAAAGGGGATTCTTGGGTGACAATATCTTATGCTTACACACTTTTCGATGTGTTTTTACTACTTCTTCATTGCAAATGATATGCATTAACTAGGGATGACTCTCAGTGAATAATAGGCCTTTTTTCTGTTGTTTCTTTCAGCCACTCAAAATAACAGATTTTCTCTGACCTTTTCAGCTAATGAGATGTTCCAGTTCTTTGTACAAGCCAGTGACCAGGGTGTAACACCCATGCAGAATAATGTCCCAGTCAACATGTGGGTCACTTCCAACCTTGATGCTCAGCCTCAGTTCTCCCAACCCTCCTACTCATTCTTCACTCTCGAAAGTGACAATGTTTCCACAGTGATCGCAACAGTCAAGGCCACAAGCAGTCTTCCTCTTGAATACAGCATCATCCCCGGTTTCACCCGCAGCAGTAATGCTCCAGCAAAATTTGGTATAGACAATACAGGTCGCATTCACGTAGCTAGTAAACTAGATATGGAAACAACAAGTTCTTTCACACTGACTGTGCAAGCGCAGACGATAAGTGCCAGATCCCTCGTTCAGCAGATACCAGTTGATATACGTCTGATGGATGTCAATGATAACTACCCAACATTCGAAGCAAATCCATACAGGGTGACAATACCTGAGAACGCAGAACTTGGTATTGAAGTCGTGCGAGTAATAGCTCAAGATAGAGACAAATCATCGAAATTTACTTACAGCTTTGGTGATGGTATGCAGAAATACTCCCATCAGTTTGGCCTGGATTCCTCAACTGGTGTTATAACACTACTGTCCCCGTTGGATCGAGAAGAGCAAGACACGTATAACCTGACAGTCTGGGTTAAAGACAGTGAAGATGACAATGCCTTGAAGAATTTCACCATCATTCGAGTTATTGTTATGGATCATAATGATAATCCACCCATATTCTCCAAAGACCATTACATGACGGCCGTGAATGAAGACGCTTACGAAGGCACCATTCTTATGACCTTGAAAATCTTTGACAAAGATTTAGATATCAACACCGAGACGAGGTTCTATATTACTGACGGAGATCCGCAGGGAAAGTTTAAGGTCCGTCGAAATGGAGATCTGTTTGTGAACCGACCACTAGATAGAGAGGAACTGCCTCGATATGTACTGACAGTGGTTGCTACAGATGGAGGATTTGTCTCCTCAACAACTGTTACCGTGGATATCCTGGATGCAAATGATAATGATCCAGAATGTTCAGAGGTAAATTATAAATCTTTAAGAATGGTTTTCAATAAAGATTTTAGCTTAAGGAAAACCCTTGAGATATTATTATTGATTCATCCTAGATTCTAATTGCTAATGTGTAAAAAACACTGTCTTGTTTGTGTTTTTGTGCAGATCATGCACTTTAATACTCTTTTTTCTTTTCTGGATTTCTTGAAAGCTATCCTTTTTCATTTCTTTTGCAGTCTGTATACAATGTGTTCTTCAAGCCCCCTTTAGCCACTTGAATAGAGTGTACAGTGTAAACATTATGTTAAAGATAATAGCATAATAAGTCACAAGACCATGTTGCCAAAAAAACATTGTATACATGTACATTTATAATATTTAACACAGCCAATTACATGTAAAAATAATGTTTTTTGTTTATGTTCTGGTACAGCCACAGCACTTTGCCACAGTGAATGAGGATGTCACTTCATCATGGGTCATAGCAAGGGTCCAGGCCACTGATAAGGATGAGTATGGTTCCCTGCATTATGAACTGAGTGGGGAGGGCGCAGAGATGTTTTTCCTGGAACCAAACTCAGGTAAGTCTCTTCATTGATAAAAACAACCAAAGATAACTTAAGTACTTTAAAACCCTTAAATAATCGTTAAAGGTACCTGTGGTAGAGTGGGTAAAGTTGCCAACTTAGTTGGCTTTAAGAACCTTTGGCAGCAATCTCATGTAAACAGATCATCAAGCAAACCTGCCTTGCACTGGTGTTTCCACATTCACATATGTCAAGGTTTTTCCTCTACAGAAAAAGCTTGATATTGTTTAATTGCAAATATTTTGATCCTGCAACATATTTAAGAAACAGACTAACTTCCTTTAATCTTGAACTGTAATGGATTGCTCTATAAAATATGCCTCATTTCTTGTCTCAGGTGTGCTTACCTCCTCTGCCATCTTGGACCGCGAGCGACAGGACTCTTACCACCTAGAGGCTCGAGCTGTTGACAGTGGAGGGCGCTTCTGTAGCATGGATGTATTTATCAGCATCAACGATGTCAATGACAATGCCCCTGTCTTCTCCCCTGTTGTTGGTCCCGCCATGTTGAGTGAGGATGCAGAACTGAATACCCTAGTGTACAGGGTGTCGGCCAATGATAAGGATTTAGGTACTGTTTTACCATGTGATAAGAATTAAGAATAGCCCAAAGCTGTAAATTATAATATAATAATTAATTAATTCATAGAGATAACATTGAATATTGATAAATAATTAGTAAATTACAAGAAATATTGAAATGTCATAAGTAATATTTGTTGAATTGTTTATCCCACCAATTATCCTGCCTCAAGGGATATCAGACAAACATATAGTAAGAACACACATTTTTTATTAGTATAAACACTCAATTAACAATTTTTCAATCATTAAATGAATAATAAATTCTACTTGAAACATAAAAGTATATCTTATCTTCATGGAAGAAAACTCTAAATAAAAATTAAGGTCTTGAAATGCATACAAATTAATCAAATATCTAATAAACTTCTACAATAATAACAATATTAAGCGTCTTAATTATTTATTCCCCCAGGTATCAACCGTCAAGTGACCTATGACTTGAAGACCACTTATGATGGAACCTTCAAGATTGATGAGATTAGCGGCCTTATTCAGTTGGACAAATCACTAGACAGGGAGACAACTTCTTCATACCAACTGATTGTGGTGGCAAAAGATATGGTAAGAGTTGTCCCTCCTTACTCCCCCTTTCTGTTCATTTAATGATATTATCAAAAGATTATTATACATAGCTCAGCTATTATTATAACTTCAACAGAAAACTCCTGAATTTAATTTAAAATAGGCAGATGATGTATCATAATATGACAATTAGTGAAAAGAACTTTGCTTCCAGATCCTGGCTTTAAATCAAACATTTTGTAGGATATTTTTGTCACATTGACCTAAGATAGAATAAACTGTCTTCAAATCTTATGTGCATAAATTGTCAATTATTAAATGTATATTTCTCTTTTGACACATATATTCACTAATGATAATGGCAATGGACTTTGCCCCACAAGTTTCAGCCTGGCCCATTCCTCTTCTAAATAAACATTTATTGACAATGTAATTTGCTCCTGACAACACACATACTTCTGATACAGGGCAGTCCCCAGTTATCCAGTGAGGTACACCTGGACGTTGTAGTGCTTGATGTCAATGACAATCCTCCGGAGTTTGAGCAGACGACATATGTTGCGTCTGTGTCTGAGAATGCCAGCAAGGGCTTGTCAATAATTCAGATCCTAGCCACTAGCAAAGACACAGGGCTGAACGCGAAGATTTCATACTTCATACAGGCTGGAAACCATAAAGATGCATTTACTGTGGATGAGGAGACTGGTAAGTGGGGTGGGGACTTTCAACGATGGTGGATTTTTTTATAAGTTTTTTCTACAATCTAAATGTTTATTATTATGCTCAAGTAATAGGAGGATACAAGAAGTTTATTATAATTCAGTTTGTAATTAAAATGTTTCAAACTGTTGATGAGTGGACTAATAGAATGGTGCTGGAAATGGGATGTTTTGTAAGTTCAATTTTATGGATTGGTAGAAAAGTACAAGGATGTAGCAAATGGTTTTATTTTTATATTAATTTTTAAAATAGCCATGAAAATATACTTAGATTTTTTTTTCTTATGATTCATCTCACCAATTCAATTTTGGTCAGATTATATTGTTAAATGTAAAATGAGATATGGGTTATTATTTTTAATATTTAAACCTTAGATCTTTGTATCTTCAAGATATTGGCAATATTTAGTCCACATTTTCACACATAGCTACTTTATGAGTACACCCTCTACACAGGATAGACAAGAGAGATAAACTTGAGTTGTTCCCATCAACTATAACCTAATAGATTTGATCTAAACTGAACAAATACTAGAAGTTTAAATTTGAACAAAGATTCATCATATCTCTTTACTCAGGTGTGATCCGTGTTGCTGGGCCACTGGACCATGAGACTGTCCCTGGTTACACACTGACTGTGCGGGCTCAGGACCATGGAGAAAAACCCCTCAGTAACACAGCCTATGTGAAGATCAATGTGACAGACGTCAATGACAATGCTCCAGTCTTCCTGCAGAAGATCTACTCAGCCAAGATCCGTGAGGACGTCCAGCGTGGTTCAAAGGTCATACAGGTATGGTCCCAGACAAGTCAAGAATATTTACTTAGTTAGAGATTAATTATAGTCAGACACAATACATGCTCTGTAAAATTTTAGGACAGACTTTGAATAAAACAAATATGTACATACCTAAGACTGACTTATAATTAAAAAATATTTACATCTTGTAACATCATTTAACCTTTTAATATCTTTACAAGAACAGGGTTATCAAAATATCAAGTTGAGTATTCACATTTGTGCAGCTTTTGCAGAATACAATTATATTGTGTAATGATTCAGATATTAACCATTTTAATACAGCTCCACGTCATCTAATGTCATTCTTTCTTTCTGCTATTTTCTGTCCATTCTACTTGAAATAATGATGACTGTCAATTGCTTTCTGGTTAAGATCAAATGGTCCCAAGTTTGAATCTTATACCAACCACAAGAATGTCCATGGGCAAGACTAATTTATAGTACTTTGCCCTAGACAGATTCTAGTTCTACCCTGGAAGTTGGATGAAAACTCCAATACTGTGTTACAGGTGTTGACAACAGACAAGGACAGCCTTCCTGAGAACAAGGCTGTCAACTACAGTATCCTTAGCGGTGACCATCTCAACTCATTTGACATCCACCCCACCGATGGAACAATCGTAGTGGGGGCGCCACTAGACAGGGAAACTGTAAGCATGCTAACTTGGATAAAACGTTTTAAGATACACTAAAGCTGCAAAATATAAAAAAAATATAATTTAAGAAAGGCTTCAGGATTCAAAACAATCTGAAGAAAGAAGGGCTTCAAAAGGCTGAAAAATAATAAAAATACAAGAACTGTAAAAAAAATAGCCGCAAACTTCCTGTCTTCCCTCCACTAGATGTATAAAGTTATATATGAATCCTGTTATTGTTTTTTTTTACTGGAAACTCTATTTTTTAATTTTAAAGTTGTAAAAGTTTAAGACGGTTCCTTTAAATAGTCTGAAGTACACATCTTGAAAAAGAGAAAAAGTTCAATAATATTGGGTCTTACTCCATATTTAATGTTTATTTAGGGTGATGTTTTCATGGAAGAACACCCTCTCTTTTGCAGGTCTCATCCTATATTCTCCATGTTCGTGCTGCAAACTACCATCTGTTTGCTGAGACAATGGTAAATGTTGAGATACTGGATGCAAATGACTCACCACCACAATTTACAAAAGACAACTACACTATCTATATACAGGTAAGTGTTGATTGGTTGTCAGGAATCATTTCCCTGTAATCCAAGAGTCAGAGGTTGAAGCTCTACCTTTGCGCTTTAGCTTAGACAGTTAAAACAATAGCTCCTACATGTATGTACCAGAAATTGTAGTACTCTGTCTATGGGTGATTTAACTAGCTCAGCTCTTGCCTTACTTTCTTATACCTTCAAACTGTTGTTTTTTTATAATTTTTGGTTTTCTAAGTATTGATGTTTAACTTATAAGATATTATTTATTTTGTTGACTGGATGAATTTCTGGTGAATGCTTACTTCATTTCCAAATCAGAGTATAAGAATCCAATATAGAAAGCAAGGATTTGTAGGAGGTTTGTACAGTGGAAGAATTTTTTTTGTCAAGGGTATTTGTCTGTTATTTGTCATATATTAAATGTTTGTACCTTAATATGTTTATGTTTGAACTGCTTTTCACTTGTAAATTCTCACAAAATAAAAAGTCATTTGTTCATAAAATTACTTCATTTACTTTTACCAGAATCTAAAATGTTATATATGGAGTAACTATTCAATGTATAGGGGAACTATTCAACATAAAATACAATTTAAATTGTTCATACAAAAGTCCTGATGAACTTTATATATATATTTTAATTTATGTCTTGCCTCACTAATATGTATTTACACGGATAAACAAGCTTTATCATGTATAACATGTATATCATAAAGGGTATGGTAAAAAGTAAGAAATAAAATCTTCTTAGTATAAACCTCAAATTTTATTGTTTTTGTAACTTTTAATTTGATTCATCATGAAAATCAATCTTTACTATTATGTCTGTGTTACTACTTATAGATACAATCTTTATTATCCTTATATACTCTCTATTTCCTCTTCTACTATGAATAGATAATACTAAAAATAGCCTCACCTTTATTGATTTTTCTCTGTGTTACTATAAATAAATTCTATTTTTATCCCATTTTTACTTATATTCTCTCTGTTACTATTAATAGATGAACTCATTATTATCAGTAAGTACTGGAATGTGCTGTAGTCTTTGTTAATCATCATGCATGAATGATTGGAGCATTAAGCCATATGATTAAACATGTCAACATCTATGTAAACTAATTATCCACATATTCCAATTACATGGTAGTTATTTGGTTCAGTAAACACAACAGAACACATGTACTCACTATGTATACACAGTAACAGGGCAGGCATGTTGAATATAAATCAGATCATGTGGACACTGTATACACTGAACAAGTATAAATTGTACACTTTTTTTCAAGGAAAGGTATATTTTTATATCAAGATGAACACTTGAATATATAACAAATCTAAGTAGTTAACAGCTATATATTGTATTAAATATACCCTTAACAAAGTTATGGCCCATATAGTATTTATACACTAGTTTCACAACTGTCTTTTCAGTCTTATGAATATAATGTCTCACATTCAATGATAATTTATTTATTTGACACACAATGACAAACTTTGAATACAAAGTTTCAGACATTGGACACACAATAACAAACATTGGAAACACAATAACAAACATTGGGCGCACAATAACAAACATTGGGCACACAATAACAAACATTGGACACACAATAACGACCTTTAGGCACACAATAAAAACATTGGACACACAATAACAAAATATTGGGCACACAATAACAAACATTAGACACAAATAACAAATATTGGGCACTTAATAACAAACATTGGACACACAATGACCATTGGAAACACATTTAAAAGAATGGACACAAAATAATGAACTTTGGACTCTCAATAAAAAAAATTGGAACCACAATAATGACACAATATCAAACATAAGACACAAATTTATGAACATTGGATGCACAATTACAATCATTTGCTACACTATTAGAAACACTGGGTACACATTTAAGAATATTGGATACACAATAAGGAACATTGGACACAATATTACAAACATTGTTCACTAAATTACAATCATTAGACACTAAATCACAAACATTGCTCACACAATTTTCAGCATTAGACACACAATTACCGTAACAATCGCTTGACACAGTTACAAATATTGGACACACCGTTTCCAGCATTTAATACAAAATTACCTTTGAAAAAGCTATGCACGAAACTCTTGTGACTAGAAACTGATATGTGATAATGTACTAGTCCATTATACTGGAGTTGATTTATTGCATGCCACTGCATTGTTTTGGCTAATGGATGCTGATTTAACATATAATTTATACAACCTATTTTAGTGTACATATAGCAAGATAAGAAAAGTCACTCTTTAGTTGTTAATATGAATTACTTCAAAAGTGTCAGTTACCAAACTGAGAAAGCTTTGATTGTCAACTAAACAACAATTTACCAGACACTAGAAAGAATTAAGCAATTAGCTATCATTATAACTTTGCTACTAATCAACAGCTACCTAAAAGCAATGTTGATCATTTCTTTTTGAGTAAAGATCTATGATTGTAACATAAATAAGGAAACAGTCACAGAATGAGGCAATGACTTCCGATCCACGAAACCTACAACAAAAAATGATGTTGCAAAAATACCAAGAAAAGAAAAATGATATTCTTTGTAATTGTCTCTTTTTCGTTTGTAATAAAAATTATGGTCTTGAACTGAATTAAACAACCAATAAAGCAGATATACACCGATGAAGTCTAACAAGCACTTGGTTAGAACCAAAAGGTTAGATGCACTCACTCCAAATGTGATACTTTATAATGCTTGTAGATCTTAAAATATACACCTGGAATGTAGAGATCCATAGTGAGCTAAGATTGGTTGGAGAAAAGAGAGACTTCAAGGCAAAATAAGTTTGCACATTTTACATTTTTTTCATACAAAAAAAATCCAAAAACTTTGTTTCATTTAAATTATGTCCTTTACAATTTAGGATATGTATATATTATGATAAATGAATAATGTTTATAGTTCTTATATAACTTACATAAATAAGTGCATTTTAAAATCATATGCATGATCAATATTTTTTTCGATAAAAAATCATTGAAAATACATCACAGTTTTTTTTCACTTTTTGAGACTGTTAAGATGTTCATACAGAATTTCAAAACTCATTTTAGAAGACAATACAGTTTGTGTACTGTTGTATATAGGCTTACATTGCTCTGTTTACATGATAGAAACTTAACGACATCCATTTTTACACCTGTATCTTGGCTTATTCTACGTGTACTACTACAATATGAATTAACACACGCAATAACAAGTGGCCTGCAGCACAAGCTTTGTATATCGCAAGTCATTTACACCATATAGCTACATGCTTTGATATATATGTATAACATGTTTGAAGAGTTTAAAGATATTATTCTGACCCTGGTATATGCAAGTTATTCTCATATTCGATATGTGTTGAATAAAGCTGTTGGTGCAAGAAAATGGGTGTATTGGTAATTTAAGTATCTTCGTATAAATGTAAAGGTATGTGGATAATTTATAAATTATTCAGAATATTGCTGGTATAAGTACATACTGCAAAAGGATGTATAAAACATATTGTATTGGTTTGAATAATTTCAAGGATTTTTGTTTGTCATTTGGGAACATTTTTTTTACAAAATATGTGTATACAAATATTATAACAGTTGTTTTGTTATAAAAAGACTTAAAATATTATATAGCTGGCAAGTTTGCTTAGCTATACTAATAAAATGATCATAAAAAATAAAGTCACTATAGATGGACATGTTGATTAAGTTTTTTTTTCCAATTGTCTAATATTGATCAAAATTATTTTACTCAAAAAGATCCTTAATGGTCGTTATAATTAGTGCAGTATAATGCATACTATTCTAGTAATAGGTAATACATTTTGTGATTCTGTTTTCTTTTTTTTCTATGTGGAAAAATACACTTTTGTTTTTATACTTCTTTAAGTTCTCTTGGCATGAATTGATGAATGTTTTACATCTTGAATACCATTTTGTGTTTCAAGTTTTTTTTCCTTTTTTTCTCCTGTGAAAGTCTGTTGTTGTTTTTTTGTGTCATCAAAACGTTTGTTGTTATGATAATTGTTCTAGGCCTGATATCGGTTATGACTAAAACACTAACCTGTAAGTGTCATCTTTGATGGTTGTGTTTTTTTTAACCTTTCATTCCACATTTATATTTTATTATCATTTTTAAGTTATGAACATGATGAGTGTTGTTTTTTCTGTATGTTTTTCTTTGTAAGGTTTCTGTCATCTTTATTTTTATTAGCCTGCAAATACTTAAAATTGGTTTAACCTTTTTTTTGTGAATGTTTTCATTTTTTCAAGTGTAAATGTAAAAAACCCAACCACATGTTAAAATAAAAGCAGAATGCATTTAAAAGTAAAAACAGTCAAACAAGTTCCAAAAATATGTTAAAATCACACAATCAAATGCTAAAAATTAAGCTTTTTGTAATATGTATAATTTTAATGCTTATGCTTTAGATATGTATATTGCATTTTATTCCTCAGCTTCATTTCAATAAAATACTGCGCTTAATTTGTTTAAAAATACACAATCTGTCATAATCACCCTGACGTTTGCAAACTTGTTTTTTAAAATCCCTCATTATTGATGATAAAAATGTAGCTCGTATCCTGCAAAGCACAAATTGTTCCAGATTAGACAAAAGTACATCTCTCTTCTGGGAGCTGATTGATCAGCATCAACCCAATATGCTCCTATGTTCCTTATTCACTATAAATTTTATTACTTTTTACTTATGCAAAAAGCACAACTCTAAGAATTTGTAGTTATTAATAATTGAAGCATGGTTAGGCTTTAAACTTCTGCTTACTTTCACACTTCAGGAGGACAAACAGATCACTTCATGCGTGCTGACCTTTGAGGTCATGGATGATGACCTTGAACCAAATGGTGCACCTTTCACCTACGACATAATTGAGGGTGATGCGGAGAGTCGTTTCCGTGTCAGTATGGATGGTGAGCTGTGTGTTGCTGGCAACCTGAACCGGCGGGTTACCGCTACGTATAGATTGGTGGTCAGGGTCTACGACAATGGTACCCCAGCCATGTATTCTGATGCCGATGTTGAGATTAATGTCATTGAAGAGAGTACCTTTAAACCAGAGGTGTCCAACATCGAGATATCAATTAGCTCCTATCTCGATGAATTCCCTGGAGGAGTAATTGGCACGCTGAAGGCAGTAGATAGCGATAAACATGACACACTTCGATACAGTGTTGTTTCTCAGAACAGGAACCTCTTTGACATTGATCAGAAGGACGGGAGAATCATTGCCTTTGCTGGTCTGGATGCTGGAATGTATGTCATCAATATCAGTGTGTCAGATGGGAAGTATACCGTGTATGGAATAGCAAGAGTGGATGTAAATGTTATCACAGAAGAAATGGTCTCTAACTCTTTGACAATACAATTTGAAAACACAGATCCAGTAGACTTTGTCAAAACCATGCGGACAAATTTCCAAAGGATTCTCAAAAAAGAGTTGAATGTACGTACAAGCGACATTGAAATAATTAGTATCCAGAAAGCAGAGAATGTATTAGATGTGTCAAACAGGTCAAAGAGGGACGTAAGTCAGAATCTTGATGTCTTGTTTGCTGTGAAGAAAGAGACAGAATACATTCAGCCAAAGAGGCTTCAGAGAAAAATCTCCAAGGCGATACCAGAATTGGAAGCCTCACTGAATGTCCACATCCTAAAGGTGTTCACAGATGTATGTGAGGAGGGCATGTGTAAGGGAGGGGAGTGTAAGGGCTATGTCGACTTTGACAAAGAAGCACTTGTACCTGTGGTAATGGATGGTGGAAGTTTTGTGTCAGCCAAGCATAGGCATACCTACGACTGTGTCTGCCCAAATGGAAATGTTGGTTAGTAGGAATTAATTAGTTACTGACATATTTCTATGTCTATATTATTCTCTTTTTATATTATCAAATAGATTTGATACTGCAATTTAAAAAAGGATGTTATTTTTTTACTCAGACTCATGGTGAAAACTTTTATGATGACTGTAAGTACTATAAAGTTAAAATTTTTGTGTAATAATGTATTTTTAATATTTGAAGTTGATTTTAGCCTGCCAAATATAATCATGTCACTCATCTAATTCTAGGAGATAACTGCCTATCAAAGCCAGCAAGCTGCGATGAGAAGCCTTGCCCTATGTACAAACTGTGTACACCCCACCCAGAACATGGGTACCAGTGTGTGTGTCCCACAGGCAAGACTGGGCGCCATTGTGAGAAGGACCTAGAGAATAGGTGTGACTCCACAAATTGTCACAGAGGTAAGAAGATTATTGCTTTTTTCTAGCGTTTCATAGTTTCACTAGGGTTATGGCTGTCTGGTTTGTGTTTTAAATGCAGTTATACTTTGAAGTAAAAGCAGTTGAAAAATGGCTATTTATCAGTATGTTAAGGTTGAAAAACTCAATTTTATCAAATGGATACTTGGGCAAAGTTACCATAAGACAAAGTTTGGTTACATCTGTCAATGTTTTTTTATTAGGAGATGTGAAGTTTGTACACCATAGAATTTTAGTACTAGAGAAATCATTTAACAAGCAACATTGTAAATATGTATTTGCAAACAATATGTATTTGCTAATCCATATATACTTGCTAAACCGTATGTACTTGCTAATTCATACATATTTGCTAAACAATACAAGCTTGCCAAACCATAGGTAATTGCTAATCCATATGTATTTTACTAAAACAGATGTACTTGCTAATCTATATGTATTTTGCTGAATCACCTGTTGCTAATCCATATGTAATTTATCCACAGGAGATTCTCCTATTACATTCTCTGGGAACAGCTATGCTATGTGGAGTCTTGTTGAACCGATCTACACTCGCCTAAGTCTATCTTTGAGAATTAAGACTCGCAAGGAGTCTGCAACCCTCATGTATGCCAAAGGGCGTGTGGACTACAGCATTCTAGAGGTGGGTTTTTTTGTGTCATCATTAGAAAATAAACAAGCCGCATGCCTGTAACCTCTTCTCTGTTTGTTTCATAATGACACTCCTTAACCAGGAACCATCAGGTTATGCTAGCATCACTTTCTCAAATAGGAGACCATAATGTAAAGTAACTAGGTGGCCTTATAATGAAATGTTTTTGTATTTTCTTGCTTCACTATTTTGTGTGTGACAAATGCACTTAGAAGCTGCATTTTTTACAATGAGCATAAAGATTTTAAATATGACTAGCTATATTGACCTCTGTTATGTCAGTATGGCACAAAAAACAAATCAAATTAAATACGACATAGGTTGATGAACAAAAATACAAAAAATTTATAAAAGAAAGTGAAGCTGCACATTGCTTTTAGAACATTGAATAAAATATATTACCAATACCTAATTTCATTCTACCTTATTATACAGTTGATCCATGGAAATGTTCAGTACCGATTTGATTGCGGCAGTGGCGAGGGCCTAGTAATCATACCAAAGATCTACGTCAGTGACGGCAAGTGGCACACTGTCATGGTGGAGCGCCATGGCAACACTGCAGAGATATTCCTCGACGGACAATACTCAGCAATTGCCGGCGCCCCGGGAATCAATGATGTCCTGAACCTTGATACCAGCGATGTGTACTTTGGAGCAGAGGTGGAAATGTACGCCAATGGGTACATAGATGTGAGAAAGGGGTACCGTGGATGTATTGAGGATATCCGAATTTACAATGTCCGTCTGCCCGTCTCTGGAAGTAATGCGGTGGCTCAGTCACAGGATTTTGAGAAGGTTGAGTTCTCCTGTAGAGATTCAGATTTTGACTCGGATGGATCAAGTAAGTTTGAATTGGAGTGAACAATAATATTTGTATTTTTATTTTTTCATGAAATGTTTTAAGTGACTTTAATATTGTCTTACACATACTTGGTGGAAGGTTCTAACTATTAGTTGCACATATTTTAATATGGCAAGCACCCGACTAAAAGTGGCATTTTACTTAATATTTTAAAATTGTTTTTCGCTTTTCTATTTATGAAGACAAATAAACCATGTCTTATGTTGTAAGTGCTATTGGTTAATCTTCTCAAGCAGTTTATTTATTAAATATTGTGACAAAAACTATATCTTAATATGCTTCAATTATAACTTATAAATTATGAATTTGCAGTACAAAATCATAGTTTTATGCCAACAACAACATGCAAAGGTTATGCATTTATTAAATACTCTGCAACAAAAAACTGCAGATCCTGATTAGACAGCTCGCAGCAGGATCCGGCTGATCATGATCTACTCTATTTGTTTACGCCAAAACAATTTGTGGTTAGCAGGGCACATGATGTGCACCAATGAGTCACCAATTTGTCGCTCATTCCCTCAGAGGAAGGGTTCAATTCCTGGTATTGGTGAGAAATCATGTGGGGAGGTCTTCCAGCTGACTTGCTCCGTGCTAGAGATTATATCCAGAAATATGTTTAGGGTCTGCCTTCAATGATAATTAGTTTGTTTGTTTATTGGGTTTATCGTCCCACCAACAGTATTTTAGTTATCTGGAGATGGTGTCCACTTGAAGCAGATATAGTGCTGCCTTCACTGTGTATAGCATGCTGTGAACACCTGGCATGATACCACACCCAGTCACATTATCCTGACACCGGGCCAAGCAGTCGTGGAACTACCCTTATATTTGCTTGAGCGTAAGCATGGGAGCTATACCACTTCCATTTTTTACGACTTTGGTATGTCGTGGCCCGGGATCGAACCTGGGGCCTCCCGTACTGGAGCCGACGCTCTACCGATTGCACTACCAGGTCTGATATTATTGTTAATATGACCATAATTGCATCAATAAACAAGTAAAAAAAAAGGATTTCATGAACCCATTGTTTGTATTGTAGACATCTGCAGTACATTCCCATGTATGAATGGTGGACAATGTGAGAGTACTGGACCTAATTCATACATCTGTAAGTGTGGAGACAGGTATCGTGGCTCCAGGTGTGAGATCGACACCGACCCCTGTTTGAGACAACCCTGTCTTAACAATGGTGTGTACAGCTGCTTTTGTTTGGTTTACAGTATTACAGCTCATCCTTTCTTAGCAGTTAACAAAATCAGGGTGCATGTTTTGAGTCACTGCAAGTATATATATAAATGCTTATATAAAATTCTACACTTTTTATCAGATTAACTGCTTTTTTCCTGCATAGCTTAAAACAAATCAACATAAACACTAATGTTTATTTACTTTAATTTGATCTTGAACTAGCTCTTTAACACATTTCAGGTATATGTGAGAATGTTGCTGGTGTGCCTAATGAATTCAAGTGCAAATGCCCACTAGAGCACAAAGGTCGCAGGTGCGAGTATGGCAAGTACTGTCTGCCAAACCCCTGTCAGCATGGCGGCACATGTGTCGAGGGACCTACTTCCTATCTGTGTACATGCAGGAATGGATTCAGTGGTAAGTTGTGGTTGGAGCTAATTTTGGGTAGGTGGAGCTTAGTTTGGATGGGTGGAGATATTTTGGATGTTGGTGGAGCTTAGTTTGGATGGGTAGAGATATTTTAGATGTTGGTGGAGCTTAGTTTGGATGGGTGGAGCTATTTAAGATGTTGGTGGAGCTTAGTTTGGATGGGTGGAGCTATTTTAGATGTTGGTGGAGCTTAGTTTGGATGGGTGGAGCTATTTTAGATGTTGGTGGAGCTTAGTTTGGATGGGTGGAGATATTTTGGATGTTGGTGGAGCTTAGTTTGGATGGGTGTCGTTGCAGCTTAATTTGGGAAAGGGAGATGGTTGGAGCTAAATTGACAGGATAAATTGCCTAAGTTAGGGTGTGGTTTGTTGAGGGAGAAATACAAATCAAGCACAGATCATTTTTTTGGAAGATATTAAAATATGTTAGGGAGTTATGATTTAAAATGAGAGGAACAAAGAAAAAACAAAATTATATTTTTCTATTGAAAAGTAAGAAAATTGTTTGGTTGTCTTATACAATCACACATTTTGGTTTTTCAAAAGTCATCTTATTTCTTGTTTAAGCTGTGTATTATGATAACATTGTGAATTTTTAACATATTTTTTAGGCTTACCTATATTCAATTATAATTCACATAATTTGAGCCTTACAATTTTTTATATTTCTACCCATGTATTTGAATTTTAACCTGATTATACTCTGTTGATGTTAAATTTCATGTGTTAAGTGTCAGTGTGCCATTAAAACCAAAATTCAAATACAAAATACTTATTTTTGTAAGTTCATTTATTCATTTTTTCCATAAATGATAACCACTTATTTCCTTCCTTTTGTAAATGCCCTTTTTTTTCATGTATCAACCAATTCCAGGTACGAGATGTGAGAGTGTTGTGGATATGTGCGACTCCAACCCATGTAAGAACAATGGTGTGTGTACGCAGGATGGCACGAGTTACACATGTAATTGTTCTGCTGAACACACAGGTGACCATTGTGAGGATGTAGTTCTACCAGCTATAGAGTCCAGCCCATCTGGTGTCGGGTCCACAGAGATCTATATCATCGCTGGTATGGTTTATTCTTCAGTCTGTACACTTACACTTACATTTATTATTAAAATGTATTATCTCCATAAAAAAGAAGCATTATCAAAAATAAATTAAATTTTTACAAAAGTTTTTTAAAGATTCATTGACTTAATACATTTGAAAGAAATGAGGCTGAACCCTTACTTAGGATTGTATTTTAAGTTTAATATATGAACATAATTCATAAGTTGTTGCTGGCAACTTTTGACTTATATAATTATAAAAGTTTTTTTCTTTTTAACTTTGTTGATTTTATTAAGCAAATATTTCATCATAAAACTTTGCATTTACAGCCATTGTCACGTTGATCATCTTTATCGTGCTCATCTTTGTCCTCGTCCGCGTCTGGAGAAGAAACAAACGCTCCCGTCGGCGTGGCAATAATTCTAACGGCATCGCTAACGATGGCAATGAGGTCTACCTGAACCTTTTGAAGGATGACAAGCACAAGTACAAGGCTGAGAACACGCTGAAGGTTGACAACATCAACAATAAGAAGAAGACTCCACCTTCTCCTCAGCCACCTCCTGTTCCTGATAGGCCCGCCTCCTACACACCCAGTGCCCATGATTCTGTTAACACCCTGAATAATTTTGATTCACTACGTAACTATGGCAGCGCGGCAGATGACCTAGAAAACATACCAAATATTCCACCATATGAGTATTTACAGACATTTGTCCCACAGCGCTCGGTTGCAAGTATTCAACCGACTTCATTCATACCACCACCCCCATTGTCGGATACAGATTCTATACAGAAAGAACCGTGGGAATATGCTTGTCAGAATATATTACAGAATTATCAAGGTATGAAACTAATTTGTCTATATTCGAAATCTTCTTAATATAGCTGAAAATAGATTTTTATTGAATTAGAATTTCTTGTTTGAATGTAATATATGACATATATAAGTTTATTTAATTAAGTAGAATTAGCTTTGCCCATAACTTTGTCATTATTTACGGGACTTTTATCATAAAAATAATTTCTCATTCATTTACAAAATTGAGAAAGATAAACTTTATAAGTAACCCGTTTTAACTGCAAGATTGTCATTAACAAACTCTTTTTTTATGATCAAGGTTCGAACCTAGTACAGCAAAAAATACTGTCTGCAATATTTCTTTTTCAAGACTTTTATGTATGAAATCCAGCATTAATTTTTTTGTTTGCCCTTGTAATCTTAAACAATATGTCTATGATTATTTTTATTATTATCAAATTAAACTTTAATATTCTTTAAATTTGTCATTCAGAAAAAAACTTTGTAAATATTTTTAATAAACATTTCTTTTTAGATAAACTTTTATATTTCTTGGATATCTCTTCTAGAAAAACATGGTGATAAACTCTCCAAGATGATGCCTATAGGAACAGTAGCCCCCATGTCTCGTCATAGTAATGGCCAAGATACTACCTCATTTAGCAGTCTTCCTATCTCCGAATCTGAAGAGGATCAACAAGGTACATAACTATGCCCAACTTTTCATGTGTCAGAATAACCTCCCCTGCCTTTTGCAGAATGTACACAATTCAAAATTTAAGATAGAAAAATGAATGAATGTGTGTTATGGTTCATGTTTAAGCAGTATACAAACATAGCAATGTCATTCAAGTCAGATTTAGTTCCATGAACTGTTAACATTGTTAGAATTATCTTAATTTTACTGAATCGAAGTAATTCCCTTGGATTCTATTATGTTTAATTTGTATTTAATATTTCTTTTTCTTATGAAATTAAATCAATTAAAATCTGACTTAAATGAAAAAGAAATGCTTCTAGAAAAAGATAGTTACTTATATATATTAAGGACTTATTTATATTAAGGTATCATATTTAGTATAAAATGGTGGCCATGTATCATATATGTAGACAGTGTAGTTCTGTTGAGGCATTTTACCACCAGTGGTTTTGACATCAAAGTACTGATCTTGTCTTGATACTTAAAATTAAGGCCTTGTGATTTTGTAAGAATGTAAGCTATATATTGTGTATGCCATTTAGCATATTTTTTATGCTAAAACTCGACAATTATTACCAAAATATAAATATATTTGTATGAAATGTGTAAGGAGAAATACAATACAAAAAATTCTCAAATATACAGTAATTGTCAATTTTATCTTTATTTTGTGCTGAAATTATCTTTTAGGACATCTTAATAATTGTTAACATATTAGCTTTATTTTAACATTTATTTCTTACCTTTAATGCAAGCCATTGTTCAAAATTGATATGATTTTAAAGTGATCTAGAGCTACACTGTCAACATTTACATATTTTTTTTTCTTGACTGGTAAAGACATAATCATTTAGGGTAGTGTGTGGGTGTTAGGGTATTAAACACATTTTAATCTATGTTCAAAGTTTGGCAAAGAGAGCTGTATTTGCTCATCATAAAATGGAACACATATGACAGCTTTGAAAATGTCATATAAATATTGTCCTTCTTTGGACATAGTCGTTTCATGAACTATTTTCATACTAAACCACTAATGTATATAGTATAATTTAAAAACATCATTCTATGCACAAAACATAAAATATCCCATGGACAAAATATCCTATGAACATGATAAATTTATTGGAAAAAACATTTTTATCATGTGTTAACCCCTTTTAAAAATATGCATTTTTTGTTTTCCTTCGTTTGTCAAAAGAAAATTAATCATATTATGTTTCGTTCTTGAATTTTCTGTCAATGGGATTTATTATAACCAATACATGATTTAATGATAGGTTTTAAAACTTGCACTGCGTGACTTGTTTGACCCTTACTTATAGCCAAGTAGTTGAGATTTTTAAATTATTTTTTCACCTTTGTCTTGAAAAGATTCATTTTTGAATTATTAGTGCTTGCACCAACTCAGAAATCTGTAGCTTCTTCCATGCATTAAATCAGGCATCCTCAGGTGTAGAATCGTAACATTTGGTCCAACCGAAATATTTGACTCCGAAAATAGTGTAACCTAGGTAACATGGGGTGAGTTTAGCGTGACCTTGTTTGCCCCCCAAACCACAGTATCCATAGCAACAGTGGCATGATGCTCTAATCCTGCCAAACTTGGCTGTTGAACGACAGTTGTTTTGTGTTTCACTCTAGTATATGCTTTAATTATCATTACAAATTTTGTCAAGATATATGTCAAGAAATTATACTTCAGTCTCTGAACCTCAGGATGTTTTGTTTTTGATGTCAATGAATCTGATTGGCTGACTTACTTAAAAGTTTGACCAATCAAAAAACGAAAATTTTTCAAATATATCTTGATTGGTTAATATTATTATTACATTAATAATTAAAATGGTATATTGTTTAACATTTCTTAATTGGGTTATCTCAGTTATTTTATTTACCAATCTCAAATGATGTCTGTTAAATTTTAAAATGGTTGGTTGACAGAATTAGCCAAAGAGGTGACCATTGAATGAGCTGATAAGAGACTGATTTTATAATTTCTAGATCTTTTAGTCATGTGGAATAGGCAAAAACTGCTTGAAGTAGACAGGCTAGAGTTTTTATAATCTGGAAATGTTGAAGATGCTTTGGTCAAAATGTTCCATTTCAAACTCAATTGTATAATTTTTCTAACCAAAAGAATTTACTTGAAATTTGTAGTCTAGAACTTTTACCCACGACATGACATCTGAAAGTGTGATTAAAACATGAATACTTCTAGCTTGTGCCTAAGCATATTGCCTAGTCTATAATTATCCTAATTGTCCTAACTTTGAAGATATTCTGAATGCCTGCTTCTAGATGGATAAAAGCATGATAGCAATGATCCCATTACATAGATTGGGGTTGATTAATACGTTGTGATAATATCAGTAGAACTATGTATGTTATATATAGTACATGTATTTCAGAGTTAGATGTATTGATTAATCACAAAGTTTGCCAATAGAAATAAATCAAAATGAAACTCACTTAAAAAAAAATAACATCTTGATAAACATTTAGACTTTTTTCATCATTTGGTGCCTTCCAGTGACTTTGCAGTCTCATTTATAATAAAAAAAAGTAATTACATGTTCTTTGGTCATATCTCTGAAATTCTATAAACACAATCCTTACAAACATTTTGTTCTCGTATTTTTTCTTTGTGGTTGTAAGAGAATATTTCAGGAAAAGTGTACTAGCAGTTCCTTGCAGGTGTCAGTTCCCACATTTGGTATCTAAGATTCTTTTGAAATAATCATTCTAATGTCCATATTGGATCCAATATGAAGATTTTCATATATTATAATCATTTTCCTGCAGCTGGAGGGAAAAAAGTAAAGAAAGGTGAACATTCAGCTGCATGCATCTATTTATACAATTACTGTATATATGAATGTCTAAATGTAGCCAATACTATAACATCATAACCACTCAGTATTAGCCACTTGTCTGTCGAAAGGGTTATGAACTAGGAACCATGGTGATGGAAAAATGGTGATAAACATAAAATTAATTAATTAAATAAAAATATGAAAATAAATATAAACAGTTTTATTAATTTGTATGAATGTTTTATTCCTTTTTATGATGTGATGTCATTTAAACTTGAAAATTATAAGAATTTCTTTTGAGTGTAGAAAGTCTGGTGATATAATTATAACAGAGTACATAAAAAGAGAAAGCATAGTTTATTTATACAGTATTTAGTTGAAGGTATTTCTGGCAAGTTGTTATAATCAATGGTTTGGTAAAATACACCATACAGGTTATTTCTTATTCAGATTCAGTAGAAGCTTGTTGATATAAAAGGTTTGTAACTTGGGAAATCATATAAAACAACCACCAGTTTTTATTTATAACAGCCAATGGTTCCTGGTCCCACATTTTGCGAGAAATCACAGTGACATCAAGCAACAGAGTTTCGATTTGTTTTTGTTTTTAAACATGTAATTTCATAAAAAACACTTCCTGTCTGTTGTTAAGAAAATGATCCATGCGTGTAACTATTCCTAAACATTTTAAATTAATGACAAATTTATCAAGTGGTAATCTGTAAGCATTTTTTATTATTTTATAGTTTTAAATGTCAAACATGAACAAATTTCGCTTGATAAAACTGTGATTTCAACACAAATTGTATAAGTATGCAGGTCTTTATCCAACTTAATTGTGTGCATAGCTATATTCCACAATCTTTTGTTGCAGACTTGTTAGCCTTGTTTTGAGTTGTAGATATTATGTGTGGCTTTCACTGTAATTTGTAAAACTATTCAATGTTAGAGCAATTGATCATTAAAATAATTCATTATATTTATTAGTTAAGTTTCAGTAGTAAAGAAGGACCAAGTTTAATTATTTATTTTGTTTAGCCAAATATAGTTCCTACATTATAATGATGCAGAGTTTAAACAGTGAACCTTAAGATTTCAAAAGTGACATGCTGGGCAACATTGTATTAATGGAAAGCATATACTAATTATTTATATTCATATATACACATGTATACAGAGCATCTCCGTTACAATGTAAGGAAATCAGAATTAACTTGCATTTATCTTTAAAGATCCTCATTATAAAAGTCACCATGGAAACCATCATTGTTAAATCTACCATCATCATCATCATCCACATAAATTCAATCAGCATCGTCATCAAACATAACACAATATCCTAAAACTTATGCTATCACCAATATAGTCACTGTTATGAACATTTAACCAAGAGAAAAATATTAATCTATCATCATCACAGCTTTGGTCATAGTTCATGTTAAAATATGTAAACAGGCAGTTTGTATAAACCACTTTATTCCCACTTGGTCATAAAGAACAGATTTGAATACATACCATTATGGAATTTTTTAGCTGATGCTAAGTGAACAAATTAGCATAAGGCAGTAACTAGTGGTGTTAGCTGGTGATTAGTGCAGAAAACTACAAATTAAAAAATCAGACAGTTTAACCAGTAGTTATTCTATATTTATAAGCAGTACAACAAAATATTTTCAATAGGCATTGTTAGGAGAATACATTTTACAAGAAATTTGCTAAGGAAAGTACTTGTTAATGTTAGCTCCCTTTAACCACATCCCCTCCAACCCACCTCTCTCTGTGACCGATTTCCATTATCTTTTAACATATTACTAACTTATCTTAAACTTATTCTATAGTAATCTGCAAGCCTAGTTTTGAGGAAACTTTCTTAAGTAAAATGCTAAAATATATGTACAAATCGTAAGCATAACAGTGCATACATTGCCAATATGTTTCCCTGTAACTTCTTATTAACTTTATATAACTCTAATTGATCACCTTTCCTTAAGGTTTTTATATACTTTGCTAACATATGACCTTAAATAAGCATTTCAATTGCATCAAACATCCCAAACATCAAACATTAAAGCATATGATTATTAATAAAACTGTCTTAATTAGCATCATTTTGTTCAGTGGAAAGAACTGACTGTGTTTCCTACCATAAACTTAAAACTGCTCAGTTTCTGATTTCTGTCTTCTCTCCAACTTAACTCTCTCTCTCTGACCGATTTCCCTTAATTTTGTTTTATTTAGTTAATTGTCTTTTATACTCATAATATGGTAATCTGTAAGCCTAGCTTTAAGGGTGTTTTTGTAAATATATTGCTAAAATATATAAACAAGTCATTAGTAGACAATTGATGCATACATTGCATCGTCATCTCTCTCTCTCTCCCTCTCTGTCTCCATCTCTCTCTCAGTCTCTCTGTGTGTGTGTGTCTCTCTCTCTGTCTCCATCTCTGTCTCTCTCTCTGTCAGTCTCTCTGTCTCTCTCTCTCTGTGAAAATAATTCAATTGGCTTTGAGAAATGTTGTTTCAGTTTGCCAAGTAGAGAACAACTCAATCCTCTTTTCCACCTTAAACAGTAAAACTGTTTTGTTTCTGACTTCTGTCAACTCTTTATTATATGGCAAGTAGAAATGTCTTTAGTAGGCTAAATATGCTCCTTGTGTAGGACTACATTTGAAATGTAGGGATAGCAGTAAAAGTAATTTAATATTTAGTTAAAACATATCCATGCAGTTATATCATCATTTCATAAATCATCATTTATCAGTTTATGTATGTACTCTTCATGTTTGCAAATTCATTAAACATTTGCTTTTCATTTTAAGAAGTTCATTATCATTGAATTATATACACACATACACCATATTCTTCAGAAATATTGAGTGACAATATATGCTTTTTCATCTTAATAAACTGCCTTTTTATTCAATGACCAAAAGATACATACTTTTCTCAACATTTGTACACGTTAAAACTTCATTTCTGCAAGTGTTATAAAACAATTTTATGCTTTCACTTTTGCTACTGTATAATTATATTGTCACATTTTTATTCTTTGCAGCTGATAAGGGTATGCTTATGTAATGATTGTGGTTTGTGGCAGTAAAAATAATTTCATTTTTTTATCTTCTGTTTTATCTTGTTCCTGTTAGATATAATGGATATTTTGACTATTTTGCATTTGGTGGATAAGTGATAAAGAAAAACTTATTAAAAAGTTTAAAAATCAAGGTGGTGATTACAGTATGGTTCATCATGCTGAATGCACGTGATGCATGTAAAATAATAATAACAACACTTGAAAAAAAACAAGTAAATCTTTGATTTCTTTTATTATTCTCTTATATGGTGGAATGTTGAGGACTGTTTATGGTGTTTTATTTTCAGTTTCATTTTGTGGCTTTAAATGTTGAACTGTTCATTTTTATTTTTACGGAAAATGTGCATGAATTAACCGTTGATCTTTCGAAATGAGAACTAGTGCATTATGTGGGAATTTTGTGGTCATTTTTTTTAACTTTTATTTTTTATTTTCTAGAAGTGAATGCAATTTCCCTAATTTTATTATTTATGAATTTTTTTTTGTCAAGTGACAAAAATGTATAAAATGATTTATAGAATTGCATTTGTTTTTGCAAATTTTTTTCTCAAAGTTTTAATTAACCTGTGTTGTTGGTTTTTTAAATTCCACCAAGACACTGACACAAATGGAGGTATTTAAGACTTTCTTTATGATATGCTTATTGAAGAATATGTTAACATTTAGTCTGCATTATGAAGCTTTTACGGTTATTATTACTTCTTTTATTCATTGCAATGGAACAAAGAAAGCGTTTTTGTTACAAATCTGTGCAGAATTGGTAGGTAATTCATAACTTTACATAGGGATTATGAAGTACCGACCAGTTCTGTGCAGATTAGTAAACTAATACACTTTCTGTGTTATATTTTTATGTCTCATTAATGTTCTTTCACTTCATACACATCTAAATCTTGATTATATAATTTCATCTGCCCAACAATTATTTTCGCTATCAATGTATGTTGAATCAATTTGAAAATTCATAAAAAGTATCTGTGCAAAGAAAATACAAGCATATGTTTATTTAAAAATATGATAGTAAAAGTTTTAGCTGAATTTTACAATGTCAGTGTATTTATTATTTAAGTTTATTATGTAAGTTGTTTTGGTAAAATAGAGCTGATACATTTGCTTTAGAGGAGTTATTCAATATAAGAATAATGCACAGCCACTATGATTCTAGAATCATTGTTCACACCAATTCTTTTCTTATTACCATACCATGTTGTAACACCAAATACATTACTTATTATTAATCTCATTTTCATACCAAGTTTTCACACCTATTTTCTCCCATATTTCAGGATACCACTGGGACACATCTGACTGGGCCCCTGAGAAGTCACTGCCAAACATCAGCGAGTTGCCTGCGGGCGAGTGCCCAGACTCCCCTGGCTCCGCCAGTCCTCATAGCAACGAATCAAACACACATATCAACACCATGAATGGACATTACAACCAGCTACCACCAGACTCGGACTTCCTTGATGAATCAGAGTATGTAGGTGATTCAGAATTCACCGAACATGATGACGACAATAATTCAGACTTGCCCAACTATGAAGAGATCCTTGCAGAGCAAAGTAAGCTTCTTGCAGACTACGACATGCCCAGTCACAACTACAGTGTGCATCCAAACTATTATCTACCACTAAATTCTAGTTTTAATAGTGCCGATGGACATCAAGAGGATCAGTGGCCAGAGCCCCCACAGTCTCGTGACACTGACTTTGCTGACCAGGGCACAGATTCCAGTCCAACATCCTCGGAAGATGACAATGATAGTGTGCTTCATTATGGTTTCCCTCCTGCTCATGGAAACATAAACCGACTATCAATGATCACAACAGATAGTGACCTTGGTGTGGACCCTCATCGATTGTCAACCGGTTTTACTACAGATGATGATGGTGGGTATAATCGAACATCGATTGTGGATGACATGTCAGATATCTCAGGACTTTGTGAGATTGAAGACAGTGAGGTAAACCTCAGTGAAAGTGAGGATGAGAATACACCTCTTCAGATGAAGCCAAGAGTTCACACGGAAGTTTAAAGTCAAATGTGCCAAGGTTCTTAATAATATTGCAGATTTTTAAAAAAAATTCTGGTCTAGTTATTCACAATATTTATTGCCATGGCAATTTACTGAATGACCTTGTTGAGTCTGGTCATTAGTGCAGTTGTTAAGCCAAAGGGAAGGACCAAAAATGCGTATGAGCCTTGAGATGAAATTCTCAGGCTGTATCACATGGGTTGATCTACAAATTGTGATAAAATTTGTACAGAAGCATAGAAACGTTTTAATTTAGGTTACAGATGGGTAAATATATTTCTCTTAAGTTTTTATCAGTAATTGTATATTTACTAAGCTGTTAAAAGTGCTTGTCTTGTGTTTAGTTTCGTTGTTGTTATTTAATGCATTTTGTTGCCATTATGATTGTCTTCATTTAGTTCCTTAATAAAAGTGTATAATAAAATTTGTTTTTATACATATACATGGATTAAAACTGCTTTTTTGTTTTAATCAATCATGAGAAGTCATGGTTGTGCACTATTTAATATTAAGCTACTTTTTTATAATTTAACATTTTCTTTAATAATAAATAAATGAAATATCAAAATTTAATGACTTAAGCTTAAATGTACAATGTGTTTTTAGTTAACTAGTTCAGTTAAATTCATTTGCTACCTGAAATGTTTTTAACTGTAGAAGTTTCATTGAAGATGTTGTGATTATTGTTAGTTACAGCTAGTTACTATTTCATGGTTTTAATGGTGCTACGATTATATTTTAGTCATGAAATATTGTTCCCTGACCATGACATTGCTAAGCTAACTAGCTATGTGGCTGGCTACACTGACTACCTTCTCATATATTCTGCTAAGCTAAAATCTGTCACACATATACAAATAGTGTAGATCCAGATCATCCAGCTTCTGCTTGGAACTGTCTGTTTTGGTTTTGCACTTTTTGCTTCTGATTTTTCAGCAATATTCATGTTGTTTTTCCCCAGCTGGCATTGCTGTAATATTAGAGTAAATAAAAACTTTATTTTTTCAAAACAATCAATTATTTATTAAATGTTAATTGTCTATTATGGTTAATAGTGTTTGACACTACATTGACCTTTTTAAATCAGAAGATGGTGATCAAAATCTTTGGTTAAGTATAAAATCTCTTATTCCTATTCATTTTTTAGACCAATGTGCTGACAATATCATACTGTTTAAATGCAAAAGATATTAATGTTTGCCCCTTTTTTTATAAGTTGCCTTTTTTTTCTTATGAAATAAGAATTTACGATATTATAAACCAGAAAAAAAAGGTTAAATATTTGCCTATACTTAAAAATGTAGTTTCTGTCCCTGCCACATAGTGTGTTATATTGTTGTAATGTTTTTAAATTTCGAAATCTGGATCAAAATTGGAAATGTTTCTTTCTTCTTTTTAAATAATAACTATTATCAAGTGTCCATCCATTTTGTTTCTAAAAGGTTGTGATTCTTATTTATTTGTCTACATATAAATATTTCTAATTTTGTCGTAAGATACTATTTCTACTTTTCCCACCTAAATAATTGTTTTTGTATCATTTATTTAAAACATCGTTGTTCTTAATTAGTAAATGTTCTCAGTAATTAGGTAACTGTTTCAACCTTTGCCCTCACCTAAATAATTGATGATTGGAATAAATAATTGATCTTTTTATCATTTTTGTAAGATATGATTTTTAAGAACATGTATCTTATTTGTTTATTGGTTAGAGTTTTACATATTGACTTTTTTATCTTGATAAATATCAGTAAATTTTTATGTGAAGTATATTTTGTAAGTGGTGATAAATATTTATTTTTCTAGACCTCAAGTGTGATTTTATACAGATATGAGTGGCATGTGATGTTTCAAAGACATTATCAATGTGTGCATGTTAATGTGCGGCACATCAACTTAATTAACATCTAATTAGCATTTCTCCATATATTACTCATAAAATAAAATTGTGACAGTTAATTGTATCCTCTCATCATAAATATTTGCAATTTTAGATTGTTTCCGAGATGATAAACAAAAGAACATTTATAGTAAAACGAGGGAAATTCAGTGTTGAGTGTGGTCCTGATAGTGTGATCCCTCTTTGATTTTAATAACACAGTCGCTAAGGGCTAAATTACAATTGTAAAAACTTTCCAGATAGCGTTTCTTATGTTACATTTTATAGTTAAGTCTTGCCTGGAAAACTAGCTTTCATGCACCAGTGGTTCTACCCAGGCATTCTTCTGGGGTCTTCATTCTCTGGAAATAGCATGTCATCACCAAAATGTTGGTGCGATGTATCTGAAAATTGAAACAAACAAACAAGTGAACTTATTAATCAAACTGCGATTTGCACATTTGCTTTGTTATTATTCACATTTGCCATTATCAGATAAAAGAGCTTTGCATGCTTTGTGCTTAAGATGGATAAAATTGTGTCGTAATGTTTCATGTATATCTGAGAAAGAAAACACTATGAACAAGTTTATGGTCCTTGTAGAGGAAGTGGAAAAAATTGGAAGTTTTTTGTTTTGAATATATTGGCAGAGGAGTTTATTTTCTGTCTTGTTTGTTTGTTTGTTTTTTATAATAAATCATTAATATGGATAATTGATGGGAAGGTTTTAACCGCTGTACACATGATAATAAACATTTATAGGGCAATTGTGTACGGTGTCATATTTATGTTTTGGTTTGTTTTCATACATTCTTTTGGTCTTTCTGATATATTTTTCTTGGTCTATTTGGTTTCTCAAACAAATTAAACAAAAATCTCGGATTATATTAACTAATCAATTAAAAGATATGTTAGAAACCAAAGTATAACCTCAAAACAATACTTATTCATAGTTTAAAATAAAGGATTTATGATTTTTCTTGATGCCAGAAAAGTTAACTAAATTCTAATCTCAAATCAAAATCTAGAATTTTCATCTATCAGTACTCCTATCTTATTTAAGCAATTAAAAATCTTTGTTGGAGTTTAAGAATTGTTTCATTATCTTAAAGCCAAACAATTGTATAAAATGTGAAGATGGATATTTTGATTGTTTAGTGCATGCAAGCTGATCAATTCAAATAGTTGTTTAAACTGTGTTCAATCATAATTTCATTGTTAATACCATTTTACTACCATTGAATAATCAAGGGGTATGTTAGAACAATGTAAAAGGAATACGTTATTAAGCATGTCAATGCAAACGAATGGCAAGCTTCATTTCTGTGTGCTCTGACATAGCCCTTGTTTCCCAGATCTGATTAAGTAAGACCAACACCTGATATGTGAAAATGCATTATTTAGTGTGTAGAAGTTGTACGTTTGTCTGTCTGCTTGTCAGTATCTGTGTGTTGTGCTTGTATGGTTTGAGTAGTAAATTGTGAATACACGTGTGCATGGATGTCATAAAAATGATTGGTTTTGTTGAAGTTTTGTCAACTGTTATTATCATTATCATCATGATGGTTTTGTATTATATATTAAAATTTAAATGTAACACCGACATTGGTTCTTCTCTTTTCAACTTCCCGAAAATTTCAACTTCCCTAAAAATATTTCCCAACCTGATGAAGTACGAATGGATCATGCTAGAGCATTCAGTGTACATTCAGTCCAGCTAGTTTGGAGCTGTCTAATCAACATCTACAATATTTCGTGCTGGGTCTCCAACAAAAAATCCAGACATCTTTGCATGCCGATGTAAATGAGAAAGCCATTTTTAAGATAATAAAAACTCGCGTTAAATTCTACCGCTCCTGTCCTTCTAGTTTACATAAGAAACATTTTTATCACTTATAACACCTTAAAACAGTCCTTTCAGAATATTCACGATATATTTGTTTGTATACTTGCAGACGAAGCTTCAAACAACATATTTTTGACCGCTACGTTACAAAAATGTACAGAGTGCTGAGTTATCCACCACCGGTTCTTATACTAGCACCATCCTTAACCTTCAGACAGTCATTGACAAATATAAACAGATATTGCATAATTTCAAAATCAAAATAGAATCAAAGCAAGAAAAACTTCCTTCACTATACTGGATTCCTAAGCATCACAAAACATAATACAAGTCACGATTCATAGCTAATGCCAGTTCTAGCACCACCACTTGCATATCTAATCTACTTACATGTTCTTATAGCCGTTCGTAATCACGTTTCAAAATTTTGTGAAAAAGTGTATGAAAATTCAGGAAGTAACATCTTTCGGTCTATTAAAAATTCTTCAGAAGTCTTAGACAAGTTTTCTTTTCTCCAGTGATCCATCAGGTTTACCCTCCAGAACTTAACCTTAATAAAGCAAATAACAGAGACATTTAAATGCATCATTTCTAGACATTAAGATCGCTATTTCCAATGATAATGTCTCTACTAAAATCTATGACAAGAGAGATGATTTCAACTTTAGTATTGTGAATTATACATACCTTGACGGTGATTCACTTCGTGTTACCTCCTATGGTATTTACATATTCCAACTTATAAGGTTTGCACGAGTTTGGCCTAAAGTAGAAGAGTTCAATGCTAGAAACCGGATTATTTCTTTTAAACTGTTACAGCAAGGCTTTCGATTTCACAAATTAAGAAAGGCGTTTTCAAAATTCTTTCACCGCAGTTTTATTGCTTCTAAGTATAATAGCAGTATGAAACACTTACATAAGCAATCCTGCATTTTATGGCAATGGTTTATGCAAGTTAAAGAAAATCAAGGGTCTCAATAACTTTTCTGACCACTTTACAGAACATATCAAAAAATGTATTGCTGACGGTTACAACCCGGGAATCCTTCGTTGTACTGGATTTTGAGCTATTGACACTTTTACAGTCAAAAACTTGCATTGCTTTTAAATTACACGATGGCCATCGCTGAGACTATATGAAACAGTGACTTAAAGCCATGAGCGGACAGTCACTGATGGATTTCTTGTCTCTTCATCTCTCCATTCATGCTCTACATACTACATACTGAGACAACTTGAGCAGTCTCTATGCCCTTTACGTGAGATTGCACAATAGGTATAACATCGGGATTGTTTGTACCTTTATTATAAAAAAATGTCAACTGCGGATAAATCGTCGGCTTTTAATGATATGTTTTTTTTTTAATTTATTACTTATTAACTCCTAACAATACATTTCATTTTTCTTTGGTTTGGGTTGTTTTCTAAAATTCGATGATTTCTTTCGTATTTTACATTTCACTTTTGACACTTTTGGCACATGACGTCATGGCATTGTATGACGTCATTAAATTGTTGTTATCTCTTATACGTCAGCGCTTGGGCTGTTTTATTTCAAACTACTCTCTCATTTGAAATTTTTAGGTTGCCGAGGCTTTTATTTACTGTACATACTGTACATATGTTCATATTTTATTTTATTACTAGCTATTTTGTCTGTATATACGTTCAATATACATATATGTTGTACCTCCCGATGCAGGTGCTAACTGTTAGTTGTCTCACTTTGACGGGCTAGTTTTATTTACACTGTTTGATGTAAAAACCTCCAGGAAGTGCGAGGTTGGAGCACTCCACAAACCAGGTTAAAGCACCCAAGTCGGTCGTTTTGCGGACTGACCGTTCCAAAGCGGTAACTGCTGGTTTTTCTTTTTGTGTGTTATATCTCGTCTCTGTGTTTGTGTCACATTTACATTTACCCTGTTTGCCTTTGTCTAGAGATAGTTTAGATTTAACTATCTGTGGACATTTTTATAGGACCTTTTCTTATTTACCTATTAAGAGTTAGTCTGAGCTATAAACAAATGAAGTACATGTATAATAACAGTTAATGACTTCGTACTAGAGATTGGCATATTTTTTGTGACTCAGCATTTAGGGAGACCAAGATCAGAGAACACTTTACTGTTTGCTGTTTCTTGACCAGATATGAACGACACTCGTGAACAGACCAAAAGCAGAAGCCGGAAAATTTTACAACACAACTCCATAACTTACTTCCTCTTTCGTTTGCAATCAATAGCTAGTGTGCCAACAAGTTTCGACATGAAAATGGAATCCAACGACAACAGCTCCATTTTAACACCTTCGGTTTTAGATTGGTACTTTGAAGAAGTGAGGATGAACCTTTACAACATGGATCCGGTGGTTATTTTGTTCATGGGTGGACTTTCAGCACTGATTTTAGTATTATTATTCATGGCGTTTCAAGGTGGTAAGTGGATAATGTGTTGTACTAAACTACATCATCTACATTTATTTTGTTAGTTAATCACAAATACTTATATAACAAATAATATAGATGCGTTCAACTTTCATCAAAGGTGTTAGAAGGGATATTCGCTCGTTTGCATTGTGTACATGTGTTTTTGTTCAATATTGTTTTACATAATGTTCTATACGAGAGAAAAAAAAGGTATTAATGTGAAAAAATAAGGAAAGATCAAAGGCTGCTTCATTACTAACATATATAACTAATATATTCTCAAAGATGTTAAACTTAAATGCATCATACAAGTCACATGATAATATCTTTCGGTAAAATATTAACGTGAATATACTTCTACTTTCACTTTCCTTTTCATCGTCAGCCACATCCGAATATGTGATCAGGCGTTTTGCCTACTCGCACAAATTGATCCAAATGGTCACATATTTATCAATTTCAAAATACGAGCAAATAGGATTTGACTTCGTAAAACTGGCATGAATATTCGGCACTAATCGAGCGTGGGATGGGGATGGTAATATAATTACTTTAATTTGATGAAAAATATCGCCAGTTAAAAAAAATCGAGGGATTCATAATAACAGGTAATAGGCAAGGGTATCCTAATGGTTTTAATGTATGGATATATTTTATATGTTGTATTGGGAGGCATGGAATAATAAAGTAGGAAACAGATTTCGGACGTGACGTGTTTGTTATTAAATAGTATTATTATTGTTTCAAAAATCATATAATTAATATTTTTATAAACGGCCATATTGTACGTACTCATGTGTTAATAAATTGTATAGTTTTATACTCTTGATCATTTTTAAAAAGATGTGACGCCACTAGAGTCTTATGAATAAAAGAAGCCGAAGCCGAGGCAGTGAAAATGATTTTAAACTATAAGTAAAAACGTTATTATGTCCCTTTGAAGTATGGGAAATTCCAAAATTACGTCCCTTGAAACCCCAATCTACTTCCTCTTTCTTTTTCGCGTTATGTGTTTAACCGGTAAAAATGAGCAACAAACGTAATCGTATATACATTTGTTTACAAAATGTTGTAAAAATTATACGACAGCTTTCACGCTCCCCTTATTGTTGGATGTTCTTTTTTGGGGTATATTCATTTTTGAAAGGTAGGTGCCATACATTAACTACAATAGCTGTTTAACCTCTACTACTGCTACTAAGTACTACTACAACTATTACTGCTACAATTTCTGCTCATATACCACCTAATCCTCCTCCAACAACTACTTCTACTAAAACAATGACACGTTTGAATTTCGGACCACAATTTTCTTTCTTAAACAACTACATTTTTATTATCCCGCGAAATGATGTTGATTGATGTCCTACATCAATTTGAAAAGTGAAACATAACACGTCACTTGGCCTTACAAATATGTATTTCCTATCTAAGCCATGCTGCACAGTTAGCTAGTTTTAAACTGAAAATTACAACAACAGGCGCAACACGTGACGACATACTTCTAAGAGGTCGTTATATCATCATTCGGGTAGTTCGCTTTGACGTCGATGTTTATTTTTAGCAGAGATCTCAGTTGTGCTTATTTATACAGTTTGAAAAAAAAGAACATTTAGAGCGTGTTATTTCGCAATGTGTACTGTCAAACGTTTGAGGTCTGAGAATAAAGCATGCAGTTTATGCAGAAATTATGCCCACATTCACCAGAATATTGAGAAATGTAACATTACACGCATTCGATATAGACCAACTGTCGGATAGAACCTTTAAAGAGGACCCGTACCGATATTTTCATACACCGTGTCAGATGAAGCTAGCCTGAATTACACAACATTAAACCCAATCCCATAAATGTCTCGGAACGTATATTGCAATAACAGGTACTCAAAGTCGGAGTTTTGAACGGCGTGGCTGTCTATCCTCACTTTGAACATATGAGTGTAAAATGTTAATAAAAGAAAATTTAAATCTTTTTCTATCTAGGTTCGTATAAACTTATTTGCTTATAAAATAACTGATAAATAAATCAAGAGTGTCCCAATTTTGGTAAATATAGGCCACAGTTGCAAACACACTTCATGTTTTAAAACGATCAGACAATACTTCTTGATACCACTTAGGACAGTATTGATATATATATGCTATACATGATGTATATTTAGTTTACAATGAAAAAAGAGGATGGATGTTGCCATTGCCAACAATGGTTTTACACTTTTCCATTTCTACATTTCTACTTGAATAATATTTATAATAAGTGTTGAAATATAACGATCTGTGATCTTTATGGAATTTATGATAAAATTATGATGATGATGATGTAGTGATGATAATAATGAAGAAAAAGAAGAAGATGATGATGATGATGGAAATTGAGTAATAAAACTCGTAAGTCGCTGCTTATATTGTTTTTGCATTTTATATGTTTTAGGTATTGTCTGCAAATGTTGTAACTGGTTGTATCGATTGATTTTTAGAAGGTAGGTATGCTTCTAATTTTGTCTTTATTGCATATCTGTTGGTGCAATTGTTTGCAAAAATTATAATTCATATTTACATTGGTTTTAGTCTAACAACTACAAGTCAATGTAACTGGAAGCTTTTATATCCATTTTGTAACGACACTGTAATGCAAATGTGTCAGGTGTGCAGTTGTGTATATAACTATACATGTATATATAAAGGAAAGTTCCATTATTTGCATGTAGCCACCAATATTGAACCGTTTCTATTTAAACACATGTCAAGTGCTCGCAACAAATAGCAGGGAAATCATATCATGTTTTGTGCAGAGTAGACAACTCTTTTTAGACTACATGCAACATTGATCAGTGTTTAGCAAATCATAGGACAACATGCTACAATAACTAATAACAATACATCATGAAATCTTGGATGAGTTCGTAACTGGGACATGGTGGGTAGGTAAAGTTTTAGAAAAGTAAAACATTGCGAACACACTAGAGGCCAGATTTACGTCTCGTTCCCCAAACTAAGAATTAGAGATATCAGCGAGTACTTTGATCAGTACTCGAGTACTCTCGACTGCTAAGGCATTGTCTTTATAAAATGTTATTTAAAAGCAATTTCTATTCTCGGAGGTCATTTAAAATAGCCCTTTCTTTATATTCACGATGGGTCATCTGAAATAGTTTTTTAGCTTCGTGGAGTCATTTCAAAACTGCCGGACGTAGAAGCTCCATCGGTAGAGCGTCGGCTACAGGTACGTGAGGTCACGGGTTCGATCCCGGGCCGCGACATACCAAAGTCGTTAAAATCGTAGTGGTATAGCTCCCTTGCTAACGCTCAAGCAAATATAAGGATAGTTGCACGACTGATTGGCCCGGTGACAGGATAATATTACAGGGTGTGGTATACACAGTGAAGGCAGCACTATATCTCCTTCAAGTGGACACCGTCTCCAGATTACAGAAATACTGTTGGTGGTTCGATAAACCCAATAAACTAAACCCAATAAACAAATCATTTAAAAACGTTTAAGTTCCTCTTCGCCAAACTCTGAAAATGTTTGTCTGCATCGAATCTCAGATGAGTTCGTAACTGGGACACGTGGCGTAAAAATGGAAGGCACAGGCAGTGCGTGGGTTAGTGTGTATTTGAAAAGACTTACAAGGTTTTAGTTATTGTAGGGTGCTTTTTTAAATGTGCTAATTGATATGCTTTTTTCTTTTGCATTTTTTTTCAGTCTGATAACGAAAATATGCGGCATATGGCACTGGTTGAACACATATCTTTTGTTGTAAGTATGTCTTGTTAAATTTTTATAGATTGCTACTTACACGTTGGATGAACCATCCTGTCAGTATAGCTCAGTTTTGTGGATAATAATCTAATTTTATTATTTGATCCGGTCCCTGTAAAGCCATTTTCTGTACCGCCCAGAAATGGAAATTTTAAATATTCATTGTCTCGTATAACTCATTTACGCCCATAGTGTAGTAATCATATGCAGTAATAAACATAAGGTTTCTTTCTTCCAGGACATAGTTGATAACGAAGCTTTCATGTATATAATTGAACCATAGTTCTATGCCTTTATCTGCTATATATGCATATGCTGTAAATGATTCTGAGAAATTCCTTATATTATATGTGCTACTATTGTCCACACCGTTTTTAATTGACCTGCTTCTAGCATCTTGGTTGTCCAAGGCGGTAACTGTTGGGTTTACTATTTTTGCTAAATAAACCATCACAGATTTGTTTTTTAAAAACATTTTGCTTGCATATGAATTCCTTTGTCCAGTGCCTTTTCAGGGTATATGTTGCAGTGCTCATAGGACTTTGTCATATATTCTTATTTATGATGTAGAAAGGACAGATGTCGCATTTGAAGCTGCAATCTCCAACGCAGTGATCTCCCCCTTTCAGTAAGGAGAATCTCTGCTACCACACAGAAATCCTTCCAGATCTGGAAGGATTTGATTTTTTTACTTTTAATTTTTGTTCAGTAAAATGACAATCGGAATGAATGTGTATGTTAGAAAAACGACTAATAATGGATGAAAAAACAAATTTTAACGATAAAGAAAAAAAAAAGAATGTATTTATCACTACAATCATAACAACTCGGCCATTTCCGTCCTTTCGCCGAGGGCGAAATTTCACTGTTACACCGGTTCAATGTAAACAATCAATGAATACTGTTGAAGAAATTCACAAAGTAATAACGGAGTTTGACTCCTCCATAAAAGCGAAACCCAAACAGATCGAGTGTCTGCAGTCTCTTTTGGCATGCAAAGATGATCTGACTATCGTCACGTGAATTTGTATGATGGCAGTGGTTTTGAGCGAGCGTAGCGATGTCGTAAACCCTGTGCGGAGTTTGTTAAAGCTGCCAAACGGGAACATAAACACGGTTATTCCCCCCTGGTTCTATATTCCTGGGTCGGGTTGAACATAACCAGCACTTTCAGACATTCTTTTTAAAACTGCCCAAATCTTGCCGACATTGAGACAGCATACACTTACATTCATTTTCTTCTATTTATTAGTTATGCTATCAATGGCAGATCTCTAAAAATCTTCACCAAATTCAGAATGTCTGTCTGCATCGAGTCTTGGATGAGTTCGTAACTGGGACACGTGGCGTAAAGATCTGAAAAGTTTGATTTTCGTTTTAGTTATTAAAGGGTGCTTTTGGTAAATGTGCCAATTTTAGATCATTAGTGTGCATTTTCTGCAGCCTGAAAATGAAAATATGCGGCATATGGCCCTGGTTGATCGCAATTCATCAATTCGAAAAATTCATCATGTCATTAGAGCTCAAATCTGTGGCAGTAAATCTAATTATTTGACCTGATCCATGTAAAACCATTTTCTGTACGCACAGAAATTTCAAATGTACTTTGACTCGTATATCTCCTATACGCTCATAGTGTAGGAGTCATATGCAGTAATAAATATAAGATTTCTTTCTTCCAGGACATAGTGTAAAACGAAGCTTTCATGTGTATAGACGAAATATAGTTATATGCCGACAAAGCACCCCTGCACGGGAGTTTAAACAAGTTGTTTATTCCCGTGTCGGGTTGGGCCTACTGAAAACATTCGGAAATTCCTTTCCCCTTTGTCAAAGTCTCGACTCTATGAATTAAAAACTTATATTTAAGGAATGCAAATATTTAAACGCTATCCCAATGGGTCATAAAAAAACGTTTTAAACTTTAGATAGTCATCTAAAATCGCTTTCAGTTTCCTTGAAGAGAAAGTATACACGTGGGAGAGCATTTGAAAACGTCTTTAAGTTCCGGGGAAATCATCGTAAGGGGAGGCGGGGCGGGTGGTGTTGGGGACTGAAATGCCCAAATCTATCCGACATTGAGGCAGCTTACACTGACATTTCTTTTGGTCTGTTTATCAAGAATAATAATAATGATCGCTAAAATAACATTAATTCATGCTTTCTTTTTCTGAAATATTTGACCAGCAGTGGAAAAAAGAAGGACGAAGTCAAGGCGCTAAGAAAAAGGTATGATTATTTTGGCTATTGCATCCCTTCGAGTAAGAGATTAATCAATTCAGTGCTTTAAAGCAACTTTAATGTATTTTCGTGCATCATAAATAAGGATATGCGGCTAAATATTTGTCAGATATGTCGTAATAACATATGATACATAATGTTGATTAAGCGGTAATGCATTAATATCGGCATTCAAATAAGGTTGTGTGTCGAATTCTTACTTTATATATTCTGTTGAATAACTTAGACAGAAGGTCAATATACAATAGTTAAGAAAATATTGAATTCTGTAGGTAGATATTAAACCCAAATGTGCGTTTTGATTAAAAAGACGTTATAAGTTTTGTTCATATTTTAGCTTCCATAATGCTTTTTATAACATATGACCCACACAAATTTTTAACCTCGGCAGCAGTGAATGCTTTTAGTGATTATCTTGGGGGAAATTGTGAGGACAGACTGAGGATAGGAACGCTGGTGAATTGGATCGACATCTGTAAATGTTTTATGTTAAATAAGAAGCGCGGGTGGCTCATTATACTTGGACAACAATGGCAGCGTAATTTAATAGGGCATGTGACAAATAACTGAAACGAGACATTGCATACATAGAGAAAAATCGTCAGTTACCATCTTGGAACGGTCAGTCAGCAAAATGGCCGACTGCTGTTGTTAAACCTGGTTTATGGAGCAACTCAACATCGCACTTCCTTAACATCACTTTCAAAGACAAGCTGTATAAATTGAAATATCCCATCAAAGTGAGACCATTGACAGTAAACACATTTACTTAGATTTATAAACTGATCAAAATACAATACACAAACAAAATCCTCAGCAACTTAAAGTGTTCTAAAATGAGAACATTTGAAAATTAAACAATCCAAGCGATAACGTATAATGAGGGAAATGATCAAACTTCAATCCACACCAAAGAAACAAAAATATATTGTGAACCTATTTCCGGTAACGAGATTCAAAAGTAATAATCCTTTATCCTCATGTGGCATGTTAAATAATAAAGGCAAACAAAATCCTAAAGTTATACTTATCGTGCAATATCAAGTTAAAGGCATGGGGACTGCGACTGCTCTGGTTGCCTCAGCTATTAAAAGCACGACTGGAGAGATAAAAAAATTCCAATAGTGACTTTCCAAATTATGGCTTTAAGTCACCGTATTTATGTAGTCCCAACAACATACCCGGTCATCGAGTCATTTAAAAATTGGAAATTCTTGACGTTAAAAGGATGAATTACAAGCAATGTAGCACAAAGAAAGAGTCCCAGGTAGCATTCAGAAACAATATCGACTGACATAAGCAGTCCATAAGGCTGTACTCACGATCTTTATATGTGGACGCTTATGGAAGAGTGAATGCATTTTAGGCTTTTGGGTGAATGAATGAGAAATACCAGGAACAGAAAACCTTATAATTTCACTCTAGCGCATCTCGAACGATAGATTCTTACCTTGAGTCCCAAGGGAGGTTATTAGGGACTATTGATTAAAATAAAATTCAGAGACTAAGTAAGCATGAGATAAAAAGAAAACGCGCCCTTTTCACTGTACATCTGTGTTTAATTTTTTTATTTTTCTTTCGTGGCAGCGCCACTCGTGAAAATATATTTGTCTATGACAACTCTTGAAATAAGATATGATCATACACCGAAATCGACAAATATCCTCTATGTGCTACTGCTCTAAACAACACAAATGGTGTGTACAACTCTATACTGCCCAATTTTCTACTTTGAGTCAGGCATGTTTTGTTTTTTACATTGATCGTAAGGTCATGTCATGTTACAAATACTCAATAGTCAAAATACAAATGTCAAATAATACTTTTGGTTTAACGTTTAAACGCTTATGATATTAATCCATTAGTTTTCCTTATGTGATAAAATAATTAAAATGTTTCTCATTTATTCTTTTATAACATCTTCTGTAACTTTAAAGATAGAAAATACAACTTTAAACTCGTACTATGTAGTTAGAGCAGATCTGCAGCAATACGCCAAGTTCCTTTCTAAAATGGGAAGAATGCATAAACTGGGTATCATTTCAGTGCTAGGCTTTGTACGATAATGTGCTCTTCCCTAACACTTTCATAAAATTTATTCAGCTAAAGTTTTTTTCCCACCCAGCATGCAAGGTAAACTAGTACAGACGATTGAAGCAATTTTACCACAATATAAAATTCTGTGTGCTCACTATAAACAAATTTATGTTGAAAGATACTCAGTGATCAAAGAATTAATTATCTTTTTAATCAGAGTACCTCAACAGGAACGGGAACTAGAGAAAACCAGAAACCTTTTGGATCACTATTCTTTCACTTCTCTTTGGTGTAGATTGATAAAGGATTTCTTTTTAAATACACTTTTACATATACATTTATGTGTTCTCTCATTTCTATATGTTAAAATCACAAATTGTACTGTTTTACAACAATTAATATGTTATCTGCTTCAATTATATGTTATATTCTATTCCTCTTTCAAACGATTTGTCTCACGTGAAAGAGAAACTTAAACCAAGTGCAGGTTTGTTTTTATTCTATAAAGTGCAGTTTAACTATGATTCGCTTAAACATGTTCATAAACAGTACTGTTCCCGTATACGTTATAAGTTCCCAGCAGCTACACCTGCAAGGAATCTCACTCCAGAGAGCGACACATATATATAAACGTTTATACTTTTGTTTTCAGAAAACTGTACGTGTAAGGAGGTCTTCCACCTGAGATGGCGTGTTTTCATTTTTTTCTCCCCACATAGATTATAAGTATACGTAATGATTCTAAGTGTGAACATGATTTTCATTATAAAACAACCGAACTGACTTTGTATCAGAAATATATAATATAGCCATATATTCAAGGCACTTCTCCTTCAATCCAACATCACCAGCATTTTAACATTTACATTTGTTACATTGTAAGCCATTTTAATGTTTATTTCACTTTTCCTTTAAACAGATTGGCTAACACAGAACAAGAACTCGAAGAAACAAAAAGGGAACTCGAAGAAACAAAAAACAGGTTTGGTCAAACTTTTGAGTGCGATAAAATCAAAATGTCAATATATAAACTAATATACTCGTAGGCTCGTGCAAAAGAAATACGAATTTTATATAATGCTATTTGTCTGTTTTCTTATTATTTGTTTGGTCAGTTCCTTGTATAAAATCTTACCACATTATCTTTAATTTCTTTATAAGACTGAATAACCCGTGTTTTCCCCATGTTTTCCCCGTGTTTTCCCCGTGTTATTTCATTTTGTTGATTACATCTGATCATTGTCGTCTCGGTTTCTTGTAGCGTTGACATATGACTGGCATGAGAATGATTGTCTTTTTAAATTTCAAATTTGATGATATATTACAACACTCACAATACTACTTACTACTTACAATAAGACATTGTCTTACATTCAATCATATAATTTAAACAGTTATTATACAGAAATACCGGTTAAACTAAACTACATCCTCTGTGTGTACATCATAAATTACTTTTACCTGCCCTAATAACGAGCTTTAAAGGCTCTGCTCAGTGGGGATGTGAAATGATTGATAAGCCGATGTTTTCGCAATGTTTGTCACGTTGCATCAAAATCAAGCACGCAGTAGACTTTGTAATGTAATAAAAGCCTATTTTTTCAGGTAATTATAAATAAGTATGGAAATATGCGGACGAATAAGAATCTTACGGTACGGGATTGTCGTATGTGAATAACAAAGCTATATTTATGGTTTAGTCCATAGCTTAAAGAATGATTCTGACATGGAACAGAGCAAAATAATGTAATATGTAATAATATATCAGCGAACAAGAATAAAAAAGGAAAACAAAGTTATTAGCAACAAACCTGTGTTGATAGAAACCAGTCTCAAGTTGCATTTAATGTAAAGAAACATTAGGAAAATATATGCCTGACTTTATAACAATGATTTACACTTTACTGGTCTGTAGCTGCGGGAATCGATATGTAAAGCAGGCCCGGTCATACATTTTTTTCTCGACTGTATCTATTGAGAAATGGCTTGATCATATAATTTGTAGACTGTATACTATAGTTATACCTTGTTTGAAAATATTTAATTATACTTTGTCCAGCTTAAAGTAGTAAATAATAATATAGCATGCTAGAAACTTTGATTAGTTGTCGATATTTACATATATTTCCTTACGCCTATACTGCACCAGTGCACCGCTGGATGACCTCCCATCCGACTGGGCCCGAACACACGCGGAAAAGGGATAAAGAGTTACAAGTCGGCGACTCTTACCGATTGATCAAGGAAAACAATTTTATTAAGAACTTGAAATAAGGTGTTCACAGGAACACATTGATAATTTGACAATGTGTGCACAGTCTGTTTTATTGTGGTCCTGTCTTTGAAACGCTTTGCTTTAAATTTAAATTCAGTAATATGATGTTGTTTCGGAACTGCAATGATTGGTTTAGAGGAAAAAGGGCACCAGTTTGGAAATGGTTACTTTTTTGTTTGTCGAAAAATCCTGTTTGTGGTCACTGGACAAAACAAAAACGATTGTCTGATAGTTCTTTTTCGTTTGGTCCAACATCCAAAAACGCTATTCATAGAACATGCCAATCCACTGGAAATCGGGCGAATTTAACATACTTGTACATGTAATAAGGTGCTTAAAAATAAAGAGTTTTAACTGTAGTTTCAACAAAGATCTCTCCCAGATTAAATTGATTTTATTATTTATTTATTTCCAAACAGGCAAACGCAATCGATAGGAAAAATAGCAGAGAAATGTAACAAAGCTGCATATTATGATTCAACTCGAATGGAAATATGTATTTATGCTTTAGCATACTTATTTGTGAAGAATTTGAAATAATGTTACTCTAGGTTTATGTCGTTGCCTTTTTAACTTTTAATAAGTAATACACACACATTTGATAGGGAAGCATGCACCCGTATTCACATATGGCATATGTCAAAGTTATTTGTTTTAAAAGTTATGGGGTTCTTGTCCGAAAAGTTACAGGGATTGTGTGTGTGTGTGTGTGTATGTGTGTGTGTGTGTGTGGCGGTGTTCGCCCCACCCAAGCTTAATCATCTTGGATCCGGACCTGCTTATAACATTTGTACATAAACTAAGGATCCTTAGCAAGATACATTTCGATATGTTTATTCAAGATACTTCTTGAAGTTAAACATTTGATCGGTTCTCCGTTTAAATCTTATTTTACTATTTTAAGTTTCTTTACAATTAATCAGCTTGAGGTAATGGATTTTCTACCTGTGTTTCTTCTTTTGGGGATTTTATCTGCGCTTGTGTTAATATGCAAATACTCAGATACGTCATTATTGACGAAGTAAAGAAAACATATGTTTACTAATAGGGTTATTTATGTTCAGACGCATTAAGTATCATCACCCTTCCAATCCCGTTTCCATATATATATCTTATTTCGGATACTAAACTTGCTAAAAACATGCAAACATATTTAAAAATAGATCTTTGGGAAAGAAACCTCGTTATATTACTTGATGTTATGAGGCATACATATATTGCACACATACTACTTCCTGTTTTACGGGAATTAATTTACGACAGCATCCGAGCGTTCCCGAATCACTCTAAGTTTAGCATAGTAAGATTCTTGAAAATATGAAATAAGATAAGAACTATAAAAGAAAATGACCATAATTGAGTAATTGCTGAACAAATAAACACTGAAAACAGATATACATTTGAACTCGTTTGTTGGAAACAAAAATCTGAGGTAAGTAACACGCGATGAGGTAGATTAATAGCGTATCCTAATAATATTAAATACATTTTACTATACAAAAACAACCACTGATAATGATCAAAAGTGCCCTTCACATCATTGTTTTACGGCGCGAACAAGTAGTGTCTGTGAGAGTTTTGATAGGACCTTTTCTTATTTACCTATTTATAACCAAACAATCATTTTTTGTGAAACTAGACTGTTCCCAAAACACACGTCAACTTTCAAAAAGTTCGATACGGAGATTAATTTCCTTCCCGATTTGATTAATCAATATAAATTTTAAATAGTTATCAGTCATGCCAAGACCGCAATACTGCTCCATATCGAAAGGGAATGCAGTTGTTTGACCGTAACAGTTAGTGAACAAAGAAACAAGTCGCATTCAAAATAGTTTTGCCATTCGACGTATAATCTTTCAAGTATCACTAAGCGTTTCTTAAAATGTTTGTTAAGTACATAACATAGCTCTCGAAGCTCCATTTGTTTTACAGTTACTGACAATATAGTGTCTCTTTAGATGTACATGTGGTGTAGCATATAATTAACATAAAATCAGCTGGTTGGTATTAATGAAGGTTGTTATCACAGCTCTGATAACATTTAGCGATAACCCTTGATCTTACGTAAGCGCTCATTAGATTGGATATTTCCACCACATGTGATTTGATTTTGTATAACATCAGTCGTTTCAGCCAAATGACATATTTGCGTATGGTATACATGATACTTGGTTTGTGGTGCTACATATAATAATAAGAAGAAGATATGTTCACAGTGACATGTATATAAAGCCTGAGAAAATCAGTTCTTGAATATTTGTATCCAAAACGGTTTGATGCCATTTATAAACAGGATTTTAAAGGTAAAATGTCTCCATTTTTAGTATAGCGTTTTATAAAGATTACTGAAAGTTCGACCATATAAAACATTTTTATATCCTGATTTTCAGTTTTAAGTTTTTTGATTATGTAGTTGTATATATAATACCTATACCAAAATATCGACTTAGAAACACTTGTTGTATACCTAATATTCATGTCATTCTTACTATAAATATCCAACTTTTAGGCTGAGCGCTATCATTTCAAGCCGAATACGAGACAACAATCCTAACATTGTCAATCTTGGAGACCAATTTCGCGCAAATAAACTGGGAGAAATGTCAAGTGAACTCTATGACAATGAGTGGACAGACGCATTCGAAGAACTTGCACGGAAGGGTTACGCCGAGACCGAGTCAATCCGAATATTTCTGGATATCATCATGGTAAAACTGATTGGCGACGTGCTGAAGCGTGACGCTATATAATGAATTGTTTTTTTTTTGTTATTGTTTTTAATTATTGTGTTTATAATCACCAACGTGAGGAGCCCAAATAATAATTTTATTATGGACTTTATAAAGAATGTTGTTACTTTTTCTGATTTTAAACAAGAAATATTCTTAGACTTTAAAATAGTGCCTTAGATATAAGAAAATATCTTAAAATTTCATTCATATAACCATTTAATATAAATGAAAAATACATTTTTATTTTAACTAATGCTTGCCAAACGGGTGCCATAGGAAAAATAAAACGGTTGGTACTTTTAGGTAAAAGAAAGCAAGCATTGGCTCTATTCGTTTTGTGAATATCTTATATTCTGTGTATTTCCATGTCCACAAGGCTTCTGGAAAGTTAATCCGGTTTCTGTTGTTTTCAACGTTCAAGTCTTAAATTAGAAATATCTAAAATTATCTATCGATTTGCGTAAATTGTATACTGCTATACAACTACTTACGTGTTAGACGAAATTGGTGCAAATACTTGAGCAAAAGTTATTTTAGAAACATATTCAATAAAAGCATATCACTTCCATTCAGCATGTATATTCTTGGTACGTACGAATTTATAATGTACGTGTTATGGTTACTCAACTTGTTATGCGTTTGGTAAAACATCATTTTTTATGACATTGAGATGTATCTTGAAATGCGAATGAGAAAGTATTTAATAGAAAGTAATGATTTCACAGTGTTATAGTATTCAGTCTTCTGTGTTTTTGCTCCTGTTCAAGATAACATACCAATTGTGCCAGAAGTCGACTGAAGACGAATGGGCTATTGTGAAAGATTGGATACCTGACGATGTAAGTTATTAAGGGATGTGATCCAAATGCTTGAAATGAACTCTAACGAAGACGACGACGGCAACGACGACAATGATAATGATGATGTTTATGATGATGACGATATTGACGGTGGTGATAATGATGATGATGTTGTTGATGATGATGATGATTATGTTGTTGATGATGATGCTGGTGATGATGTTAATGATAATAATGACGATAATCTTTGTAAATATGTTATCCATTGCCAGGGTGAAAGTGCAACCATTCGACTAGCCTTACGGGAGGGGAAGAAAGCCAAAGCAGTTAGGGCCATGGCAAACCACCAATCGGTAAAATATGTAATTTGCTAAAAGAAGAGTTCATCAATATCAGACAAAAAGCAAAATTAATTTGAGTTTCAAACCTTTTCAAAACAATAAACGTTTAAATTGTATTTTAAAGCTGCTTGTGTTAGTAGACGCCAGTCCGATTCTTAAGCATATTGCTCTTTGTATACATAATTTACCAATATACTTTAGCTTTTAACTAAAATGGCTACATCTAGATAATGTAGACGAGCACCAGCAATATATCGTCTTGCCATGACAAAATAATGTCTTAATTATCTGTACATATCGTATATTTTCAAAAAGGTTTTTGTTAAAGTGATTCCATGTAATAAACATTTATCGCATGAATTCACATTTTAAATCGACCAAAATCGCGCACAGTTGTTGCCTCACGTCTTCTACTGATAGGCAATATAAATGTGTTTTTTAATTCAGTTTTAGTAAATAAACAGTGAATATAAACACATATAAGAGTGTATATAAGGATGCGTAAAAGAATAAATCAGGAATATCAAGGACGCGGATGTCAAATCTTAATTAAAACATTAACTTTAACAGTAACCTGTGAAAGTGACTTTGCATTCTTATTTGAGCAGTGGTTTATCTCAATAACTATCAAATAAAATTGTATGAGTAATCATGAAAATATGACATAACTGCTTTAACACTAAAAAAAACCTTTTCACTAATAATTGCAATAAATTGGCATTTTGTTGTTCTATTCACTTAGTTTTTTAATTGTGTGTGTTTTATGTTGCCGTTTTCTCCAACAGAAAATAGCACAGGTCCTTACAGCCGGCTGCCGTGATGACAAGCTGCGTCCTTTGGTGTCAGACCCTGGTCCTGTCTATGTTTATGTGAACGCCTGTGTTAAACTGTGCCTTCTCATGGTGCTTCATGACCCGCCGGTCGTCTGGAAATGTCCACAATGGTCATCAGACATGTTTCTTGCACAACCACTTTGCGCTGACGTCAGTGTCGGAATGCCTGCACAGATTGCCATGAAAAGGAAAGACGCAGCCGGCAACTTAGGGGGGAGCAAAACAATTCAGTTCGATACGTCCTTTTTTAAGCCATACACCGCTGCCGGAAACTACATCGAGCACATTGTTTGGCCGGCAATGTTGCTCCATGAAAATGGACCGATCTTGCGCAAAGGCATCGCACAGGGTTTCTATAAGGAAGTATCATCAGAATCTACATGTGTAAACATTCTTACTTGACTTGACTGAAAATGTCGTTAAACTTAAATTAAATATACGCGAAAAATATGGAGATATATAGCTTCACGCAGGACAATTATGCTCACTTTTAGCACTTTTAGGAATTATTCGTTGTGAATAGTGTGTGTGAAGTTATGAATTAATTTAACTACTGTTGCTTTTTTATGTTGTGCTCCTTTCTTTCAAATATACATGTCTCTCGGGAACATGAACATTTCAGAAAAATATCACCCATGATCAAAATCCCATATCATTCGGGATAAAATCCAGACTTCAATCAATCATTGTGCCGATGGTCTACGTATTGCAACTTCAGTATCAGCACTCTAAACAAATCAATTTGCGTAACTACGTCTCGTTTTGTACATTTGTTAAAAGAATTAAATAAAACTCCTGATTTTGATTTAGCGTTTTAATTGGATATGTGCTTTTACAGCGTTATCATGTTTCAGTTTATGACTCAGGTTGTGTTTTTTTCTACTTGCAGCCCCCGCCCACTCCCCCGTTTTATTGAATGTTAATAATTGATATATAGTTGTGGCATATACAAAACCCATTTTGTTTGTGGATGTGGACACCAAACATGCTTTATGTTAATCATCATACCAATACTATCAACCCTACTCTCTCTCCCTCTTTCTATTTGTCCGGCTGTCAGTCTATCTGTCTATCTGCTGCTACCAGTTGTAATGTTTGTTTTTGTTCTGCTGTCCTTTATGTTTCTTTTTTCAATTCATGATACTACTTAGTCATTTTCCTACTTGAGAAATAATTACTGTACACAAAATACCAATTAAAGTCATCATTGTGACCAAAGTGCGTGATACCAATCGTAACATTGTCAGTCTATGAGACAAAATTTGCCCAGCAAAACTAGGTGAGATGAAGCAAACATTGCTATACTGTTTGTCAAAATGGTAAAATATGTATGTGTTGTATTACAAGATATTATAAAACATTACCAGCTTGGAAAACTATTTCATCTTTCGTTTTCTAATTAACATTTTAGCTGAATCATACCTGAAAAATGATATTAACAATAATACTTACTTTAAATAGTACCTTGAAGCAGTTAGGATACACCTTTATAACATGGACCCGCTTAATATTTACTTTATAGACCGTCTATCGTCACTGATACATTTCCTAGCTGGGCAGATTGTTAAGTGAAAAGGTTTTTGTAATTATAGCTTGGCAAGTTACAGTGTCGCATTCCCTTCTGTAGCGAACATAAGTATACACTAACATAATTTTGTTCGATTTAAACAGCAATCACCTTATATAGCATACATACGTCTAGTGCGTCTTCTTCAACAACAGATTATCTCAATAACGTCAAATAGCGACTGGTTCTTGTAAAAGTTTACAGTCGATGCTATCTACGTATTTACTTTCAACTTTGTGCCACATTCTGTTTAAGTTTAGTGTCCGACAAAGGCAAACGAATAACATTAAGTTAATGGTCATACTTAAAGCTTTTTGTTGACGTCTTATATTTTATGGAAGTATTAATGCCAAACGTATTGGTTCATTTTGAAAGAATAGATTTTGGTATTTTTAAAAAAAATCCAGAATGAAACTTGTCTCCATGTGACTCTGCACACATGAAAAAGTAATATTTTGTATCTAATAATTTCAATGCAATACTGTTTTCTATTCCGGGAAGTATGTCACACAATTATGTGAAATAAATAAGATAATTTCGATATCAAAATAAATATGAATAAGGCCAACCTCGTTTAATCAAACGTGAGATTAGTAAAAATAACAATCTGCGTTCTGTATTCTGTTGTAAAACCACTGCCTAACATTTGAAGAAATAATAAGCATCGGATTAACTACATACACGAATATGAAGAAGGCCAGAAATAATCTTCCATCACAAACAAAGGCCGGTATAACGATTGCGGATATATGATATCAGCTAAGAGTCAGTATCATTTATAAGGAAGACTTACCCAAATACTGTGCCTCAAATCGACTAGTATCCAAGCTAGTATTACTGTCAATAGGTTCCAAAACAAGAAAATATGCGACAAATTCCTCTTTAATTACTTTGATTAATAATTACTAGATTACGCTTCATTTAGTAGAATATCCTGAAAGACCTGGTATGTTCAAGGTGTCAAAATTACATTACAAAGAATTCTTTTGTCCTGATAAATCAAAATAGAATTTTTACCAGATGAAAGAATTAACATTACGCTCGCGGGTAGATTGCTCCGCCCACCGAGTCACGTGACCCACTATCTCATAACCTTGGACATGTTATCGTCGATCGGGTCAATACTCTATTGTCAACGGTCCTACGAAACACTGCAAAAGACATGCAAAGACACACAGAGACATGCACAGACACAACAAAGACATACAAAGACACCACAAAGACATATAAAGAACACCACAAAGACATAAAAAACGATTTTACTGTATATATGTATTCTTATAGTACATATTATATATCAACAATTCGTTGATAGGGGCATAAATAACAATAAACATATACAATCATCTCCAATGAAAAAATTATTGTATGTACTAAATATTGTGTGCGTTACTTGTATGAAATATTAAATGTAAGATATGAACATTAAAACATAAATTACAAAGCATGACCAATGTATTATCGTTTGTGAGCGAGATATGTCAAATTGAAAATAAACACAATTAAAGCGATAAATGTTTTCTATGTTTTGTCGGAAAGAAAATTGAATAACACAGGTGCAGTTGAAAAGAATGTGTTGAAAATTAAAGTGGTTATTATTTGTCTTGATCAAAACATATAATTAACACCTAATGTGGAATATCCATAATAACAAAAGCGGGAGGTTTAAAAATTAAAGAAATACATTTCGAACCTATGCGGCATCTTCCTGGTTGAAAGGTAACCTACGCAGGCAAGCAGACGGGCAGAGTGGCAGACAAAGTGGTAGGCGAAACAATATGCAACTACATATTTAAAATGTTACTTGTGGAGTCGGTTTTAACACCTAAAAGGTGGTTTCGTGTTGACCAGAACTGTAAGGATATCGAGTTCCGCTGTAGGGTTCTTTTATTAATTAGTTCGACAAAAACAAACGAAAGATGCAAATACATGACACAATGAATGTGTAAAAGTTAACTTGCAATTACAATATCTCATTGTTTCCATGTATAACAATTTACACATTTCACAACACTTTGAAATAAACCATTTAACATTTTCAGTAAGTATATTTTTTATAAACAAAACATTTTCAATTACTTTTACCTTAAGCTTTTAGAATATAGTGTACACAAACACTGTATAAAAACATTTAAAAACAAGACTAAGAACTTAGTGGGAAGTGGATTCTAAGTACACTTTCAATTAGGTAATTTATGTTATGAAAGAATAAGCCTCAGATGTTTGCTTAAATATATATCCCAAGTGAAGTTAGTTTAGAGTTCTGAGAAGGAAAAAACACGCTATGCTTGCTGATTATTGATTATTCTTATATTATTACAGACAATTTCTGATAAGCTACCAAATCGGTTAACGACATAATTACTCACTCAAGACAGCACAGAATATTTCCAGTAGACAGAGATTAGAAACACAACCATGACTCGACATTCATAACCGGAAGGATCGTTAACTAAGACATAATAATAAATAAGTGTGCATGTAATATTGGGGCTAGGTAACATTGATATGTACACTAAGTTTGAATTCATGCTTTGGTTTGGGTCAGGTCTATGTTTTATTGCTATTATTATAACGACAAAAATAATAACTTTTCTAAAATAATTTTTCATTATATCCTTTTTAATAAATGGAAGCAGAATGATGAACGAAATTATTGCGTAAACCGAACATTTAATAATTTTAGGTGTTATTTACTCAAATTGGGAAAATGAGAAATTATATTTTAAGTTCTTTATTGAACACATGTTTTACATAAAAAGACATCACATATATTTTTTGCCATTACAATACTGGACAAATAAACAGTACGCTAGAATGTGCTCAAGTGAAACGGTATGCAAATCTTGTAATCTGATGGGATTTGTTGAACAGTCCAAAACATTAATTAACCACATACCTCAGGGATTTTACAATATTTGTAGAAGTAAGATCAGGGAGTTCACATTGTAAATGTATGCAAGTAGAATGCGCGACTAAGGCTTAGTTTAAACTACGTAACTCTGCTTGTTCGTCCTAAACGAGTAATTTATTTCCGCTTTCGTTTTTAACTGATCCGACCTGAAAATGGAAGCTCAAAACGACAACAGTACGAGCAATATATCTTTGGAATATGTCAGAGGTAACTCTAGGATACTGATCCGTTGTTTTTTCTATATGTCATATGGTTGTTATTGTACATTACTTTCACATCCAAACGATTTACTTCTAAAGCAATCAAATTGCATCAAGAAAAACATTGCAAATAATTGTTATTCTAAAAAGTGGCCTCATAGTGTAGCATTATGTTTTATATCTTTTTACAACAACAATAAATACCCATCATGTCTAGCAACCATCGATGTTTAATTAACTTTACAATATATGATATTTACTATTGCTTTATATACCAAAAATCGATTGTATTGAAAGCTATTATTTTGGTATCACAAAAGGCCAAACTGACTGCATTGACTTGAAAGGCCCTACTAACCGATACTTTTCTTAGTCTTAGAGTCTTAGTTTTGTGTATATTTATGTTAACAGATTTAAAAGATGCTAATACGACAGATTGCCTATTCCAAATGCATGCAACGCTACATATCTCGATGACCTGGTGAATCTGGGAATAAGTTTTGCTAAAAGGCATGCTTTAGTATCCGTGAAGACGGATCTAAACAACACCTCAAACTTTTGACAGAACAAATCGTGAAACAAATTGCTCTAAATGTCCATTATTTCTGTATCTATATGTAAGCAGGATATGGATCTGTGCTTAAAATAGATTTTGACGTCAGAGCAGATTACACGGATAATGATATGTAGAAAGTACATGTTAATAAGGCCGGATGAGGTGTTATGCTACACTTTTCACATTATGTAGGGAATTATTAAACAGCTTTTAAAGACACTTTTCAGGTAACATTTCTTGATTGGTTTGTTTGAGAAATAAAATAAAACGTCTTTCAAACTGTCGATAACCTTTGGGGTTTAAAGTTAAACATTTTCCTTTTCCCACTAGTCTACTCTACCCCTTGCTCTATTATCTGATAGAGGCTGAAAACCAGACACACAATACGCTAATATGGTTTGTTCCCAGCATAGCTTTTTATACAAGGAACAGGCAATCCCGTGTTACCAGACATCACTCCCCTTTGAAATAAATTGTCAGAGGGGCTATTTCCATTTGATAAAGTATTCTTCTTCCTCTTTGGAGTAATTAGTAACATATTTTGGGAGTGATTCTTAATATCGTAAGACACGATCTCAGATCTTCATCTAATATTTCTGTGCTGTGCCCCTGTAATGCTTTATATTGTAATCGATTTCGTTTGTATGCAGAAATGCAACACAAAGGGGGTGTTACGCTTCACTTTTCACATCATATAGGGAATTAATAAACAGCTTTTGAGGACTCTTTTCTAGTAACATTATTTGATCTTCATTTTCAGACCCTTTTGTAACCGCGGCAACGCGTTGCTGAAACTAAATATTGTAACTAAAGTATTACGGATAAGAGAAAGAAAACATCTTCATAGATTAGACTAGAAACACAATCATGACTTGACATTCATAACCGGAAGGGTCGTTAACTAGGACATAATAATAAATAAGTGTGCATGTTATATTGGGGCTAGGTAACATTGATATGCACACTAGATTTGAATTTTTGCTTTGGTTTAGGTCATGTCTATGTTTTATTGCTATTACTATAACGACAAAAATAATGACATTACTTTTCTAAATTATGTTTTTCCTTATATCCTTTTTAATAAATGAAAGCAGGATGATGAGCGAGATTATTACGTAAACCGAACATTTAATAATTTAAGGTGTTATTTACTCAAATTGGGAAAATGAGAAATTATATTTCAAGCTCTTCATTGAACACATGTTTTACATAAAAAGACATCACATATATTTATTGCCATTACAATATTGGACAAATAAACAATACGTGAAACGGTATGCAGATCTTGTAATCTGATGGGATTCGTTGAACAGTCCAGAAAACTAATTAACCACGAACCTCAGTGATTTTACGATATTTCTAGGAGTGAGATCAGGGTGTACACATTGTAAATGTATGCAAGTAGAATGCGCGACTAAGGCTTAGTATATACAACGTAACTCTACTTGGTACTAAACGAGAAATTTACTTCCTCTTTCGTTTTCAACTGACCCGACCTGAAAATGGAAGGCCAAAACGACAACAATACGAGCAATACATATTCCATGACGTCTTTCAGAGGTAACAACATGATACTGATCCGTTGGTTTTTTCTACTGTCCTGATATTTGTATTGCCTGGCGACTGGTAAATACTGCTGTTGTTGTTATTGTACATTACTTTCAAATCGAAACGCATTTACTTCTAAAGCAAACAAACTGCAACAAGAAAAAACATTACAAAATAATTGTTATCCTAAAAAGGTGACCTTATAGTGTACCATTATGTTTTATATCTTTTTTTACAACAACAATAAATACTTACCATGTCTAGCAACCATCGATGTTTATATTACTTTACAATATATGTTATTTACTATTGCTTTATATAACAAACATTAATTGTATTGAAAGCTGTTATTTTGGTATCAAAAAGGGCCAAATGGACAGCGTTGACGTGATATGCCCTACTAATCGATACTTGTCTTAGTCTTACAGTCTTAGTTTTGTGTATTTTATTGATCAACGGGTTGTCTGGGAAAAATCAACACAGCAGGCAGTCATTCGATTTTCCAAAGGAATTTGCCATTTAAATTCGGTGTTGACTTAACTTCTGATTATTTCTGCAATGACGTAACACGAAATGGCAAAACAAGCTGTCAGTTCACGATGAGTTCGTTCGCAAATATATGTATTTATATTGCACTTACTTCCAAACATAATGTACTGCAGTAGCATTTTTGCTCACCCGTTCTTCATTTTCAGACACTCTTGTAACCGCAGCAACGCGTTGCTGAAACAAAATATTTGAATGAAAGTATTACGGATAACAGAAAGAAAAACATCTTATGTAATTTTACATCCATCTATTTTTACCAGTAATTACAATAATTCGTCCATCTTTACAGCTTGAATACAGGCTGTTAACCTTTCTCTTGATTTCATTTCAAGTTATTCTGGAGATAAGGTTGTAGTGTTTAGTGACACTTTGTCTGTACTCCAATATATTAAAAATCAAAATTAGTCTAACTTCCACAAAAATAAACTACATTTGAAACTTAGTAAGATTTCCCTTAAAGGTGGTACCCGACAGTTTCCTTATATTAAATACAACATCTTACCCCTGTTCTGGGGAATTCGTGCATAAATTCTGCGTAAAATCTTACTTTATACTGTTACAAATCATGAAGTATGTCGCTTTTAATATCCATAGTTTCCAAACATTAAATAAGCACGATTGGAATTTCTACTAAAATATACATTATTTCCAAATTTATTTCGACGGCTAACCTGATTACATGGATGACCATATAACGTAATTTCAAGAATAAGTGATATTCCCGGTTTAAAAGCCTTGCTGACTGTGCAGCTTGGGTCGGATAGGAAATGGCTTTTTGTAATGACAAGTGGGGCGTTATATTTTACTTGTCACATGGATGTAGGACACCAATGAAACAAACGAATATTTAGTTGAAAAAATATTTATTTGAACGAAATAAACTGGTCCAAACTGTCGGATGCCACCTTTACTAAGATAATTGTTTTCTGTTGGCTACCTAGTCATGTAGGCATCCTAGGAAACGAGGATGCAGATAGGAGTGCAAAATCTGCTTAAGCCCTTACTGAGACAGATGATCTTTGCATCCCGCATAAGGATTTTAACCAATATATACATCGATATATTTGCCAAATGGTAAACAAGTTGGGATACTACTATTTATAACAAATTCCGCGTAATTAAAGGTAATTAAACCTAAGGTCTGTACCAATATGTTTTCAGATAAAATATACAGGAAGACCTAGCTATTACCCGCTGTCGCATTGGACATACTAGAATAACTCATTTATATCTATTAAAAAGTTCAAGCTGAATGTGTTCCTTGACAGGAACCACTGACGGTTAATCATATCTTAATAAATTGTAATACACAAACCATATTCGGTCTAAGTATTTTAATGTTAATAAAATGTACGAACTATTTAGGACTTGTTTGGTTCCTGAACGAAACTGATATTCTTAATAAGTTATAAAAATTGTAACTGTTTATTGTACTAACCTGTTTTCAGTAACATTTCACATTATTTTGACCTCAAAGATTTTTATATTTCTACTTACATATTTTAATGTTAACCTGATCGTATTCTATTCATGTTAAATTTTACTGTATTCGGCGCGGTATAACGTATCAAGTGTCGTTGTGCAGACAAATTTAATGAATGTTTTAAATCGATCAATACACCAGGTATGTTAACATCGGCAAGGGGCAAGATTAGCCAGATAAGATCGACAATCGTAGAAAGTACTGCAGGTAAGTGTAATATTGGGTGAACTTAAATTAGTATAGAAATTTAATAAATATTCTTAACTTAACAACTATTGCAATATTTTTTTTATGCCCTAAGGACGGCATAAAGCGTGTGCACTATTCGTCTAATTAAGGCTGAAATTATATTCATTGTAATGGGCATGGTAAATCTTAAGTTGTATTTATCAAATCTAGTGACATTTTTACTTATATTTTACACGACACGCTATGTTCATTAAATGTTTAACTTTTAATCATTTATACAATTGGTGGCGCGAGAAATTTAACTTGTTGCTCATAGCAAGTAAAACATATCCTCCAGTATGCAACCTGCTGTGCCAACCTATGTTCTCCTAAAAAACCGTATGCTCACAACATTTTATTGATACAATATTTTCGTGTTTTATAGATGTAATAAATACATTGTATAAAATCAAACTCTTACCGGAGAAACATGATTTTTGATAATTTTGGGTTTGTCTTTGAAATATTCCACAACAACACAAGTACGGTAAATATGCGATGTCCACCAATTTGTCATGGACAAAGACAACGGACAAATGTCCGGAAAGAACCACCGACAAACCGCAGGTGAACAGGTTCTATTCTATTTGTATTAAAATACTTGCCGATCTCTGACTAAAATTGACAAAAGAAAGCTTCATTAAAGTTGTAACAAAGACCCGGTCCAGACCTACGCGGTGTGGAACCGAGGTGACAGAAGAGTTAAAAACTCGATCAGAGGCTCCCCTGTTTTTTGTTGAGACGAATGATGTTTTTTCATTAAAACTGTTGACTGCGATCATGATGATGATGATTATGATGATGATGTGGATGATGATGATTATGGTGGTGATGCTGCTGCTTATGATGATGCTGATGATTCACAGTTTCGTAAATAATCGATTTATATATTCTGAACTCTTTTTATTTATTTAATTCTCCTTTTTATAGATAGCTCACGTGATACGAGGCTTTATGGCATGACTTTCGGAAGGTACATTCATTTTTTGCTTTTTCTTGTTAAGATAATTCTAGTTAAGATTATTTTCCTCTTTTAAGTTTATAATCTAAAAAGGCTCGTTTATTTCCAGATTTCCTATGCATAGCTTACCTAGCTTGAAGATAAATATAATTTTAAAGGTGTCCACTGTATTAATATCACTGGAACATAACTGGAACAGAACGTTAATTATTATATTTATATGTGAATAAACTTTCTTAATTCAGAATGTACAAAACATGGAAAACATTTTTTAAATTTTTATATTTCGATAACGATATGATCAAATCATTGAAAATGAATATAAAACTATTTATTATTGTGGGCGCTCCTGTGTAAGTCAGTATGCCAACAACTCTATGTAAAAAAATGCAATTTTATGTTTAATATGTCGCGTATCTTTTTCACCTCTTTTAACTGATTATATGAACGCATGACGCAAATCATATTTTTAAAACTAATGTAAGCGATATGTATTTTCCTCATGATATTTACAAAGATGCGTATAATGAGATATCACCATTAAACCGATGTTGTTTACAAGTCAATTGGGAAGAGGAACAACACTCGCAAGAGAAATCAGAACACAAACTAACAACGCAGAGGTACTGCATATTTATGTCATAAAACAATCACAAACACATTGTTTGACCTCCCCTACAATGGTTTTAAATAATTTATTTAAGAAACGCACTTTAAAACACATATTTCACTTATTTGTAGAACTACAAATATAATAAACACAAGAAAAAAAAGAAACAAAGCAGACATGAAACCAAAGCCAAATTAAGAAAATAATTGGTTATTGTGTGATTCAAACTCCTGACCTGTTTTAGGACAATCCAACATTTTACCAACTCCGGCACTGGTTTTTAGTATATGCATGTTGTATATAGCTTGATAAGAAATGGTCACTCTGCACAATGTTTACAATTAACTATCAGCATAACCAATTTTAACGAGACATAAATTGTCATTGTTTTAGTCGATTTTTTGAGCCTTATACTAACTACTTAATTCAAATTGAAAACTGTGGACAAGGACCTGCAACTAATAAAACAATTTATTGAAAATGTATAAGGCTGCCATGAATTCCAATGAAATGGATGTATCGGCAACACTATTGAATAGCGATTCTTTCTACGGAAAAAAACACAAAAGAACAAAAGAAAGAAAATGTTCAAATTTTGCAACATATATTTCTTCATTATCGAAACTTTTTTTATTTCAATTAAATGTGCTTACTTTTCTTGTAAGTTTCAATCTATTTAACAAACATTAGAAGTGCCAAGCGACTGTATATTAACAGGTTGATGTATTAACTAGTTGTTGAAACTACCTATGTGCTCGACTGAAATCAATATTAAAATACAATTTGGTCAGGTGAATAGACACTTGCAACTCGCTTGTTTATAAAATATTTGTAACAAAATGCTATCCCAATATTGGCGGTACTCTATCCATGAACGAAGCCCCATTATGCAAGGAACTATTGCAGCTCAGAAAAAAGCTTTCAGCCTAGAAAAAGAGGGATAAGATCGATCTGTCAGATGGTAGTGGGAGTTGGGGGCGTGGGGGGGGGGGGGGTCCATCAGCCCTTCAATCTCTAGGTTAGGGATTCACCTTCCTATATGTTGAGATTAAAATACTGTATTATCCATTTAGAGCTTATGTTTTGTCAATAATATGCAAACATTTATAAAAATATATATTCCCATCTACTGTATTTTAACATTAACTTAAACGGAAACTAGAATACATTTTATCCTCACCTTTTATCCTTACCTTTGTTTGGTGTTAGGTAAAAATGAAATAAGAAGATTAGTTTTCAGTACGACAAAATATAAAACATAAGAAGTCCATTAATGACGATAACATTTACATGTAAATATTAAATTAATTATCCTTTCGTGCTATACTTTATGCCATAGAGAACGACATGACATACATTGGTAAAATCAATCGGACTTGTTTCTTTTTTATTTTGTGATATTTGAAGTGTTTTCAGGACATGGAGTTCTATTTATCGTAATGTACGTTTGTTTTCATCAGCAAGATATAGCTTAGAAATCAAAATTACATGTTAAATCCTTTCTAAAACAATTTGTCTTAAGTAGTAGAGAAACTTAAGCATCACGTAGGTTTTATAAATAAATTGTTCTGACGTATTTCTTCTATAAATGTATTGTAACTATGAGCAACTTAATACACGTTTATAAACACTAGTGTTGTCTTATAAGTTTTACTTTTTTATTCTTAACAATCATATGTGTTATATTTTAAGATATTTTAAGGTTTGCATTTTTATTTCAAACAGATTGGCAAACGCAGAACGAGAACTCGAAGAAACAAGACGAGAGCTCGAAGAAACAAAAACCAGGTTCGGTCACTCTTTTTATTTTACTAATATATTAAAAAGAGTTAAGTAAAATCAGCTTGTTGATTATATGCAATTTCTATACACTTACAATTTCTATGCAAAAGCCATACCAATCTTTAAATTGCATGTCTTTTCCCCGTGTAATTTGATTTTGATGATTTTATAGTCTACAGTTGCTTGTAACTTTTACGTATGACTGGCATTTAAATACCGTTGTCTTGTTAAATTTCAAATTATAATATATGTTGCAGTACTCCTCAGTCATTTTGGAATTGCCATATATATCAATACACATAAACCTGTATACAAATTAAACACGTACTATATGTATACAGAAATACGGAGCTCTACATACATGTTATTATTAGATATATCCAAAAAATTTGGTATGGTTTAAATAAAACACTATAAATTTAGATACTATCAATTAATTAATATAATTAGACCGAATCTATTATTCCGTGTATTACATGTAGTAAAACTAAATGAGCTTACGCGTTTATACTTGTATGTTCATGCATCAGTTGCCAAATTCTAAACATGTATGTATGTTTCTTTTCTATTGTGTACTTTGTTGTTAATAAAATTCACTTATTAATATATTATCGATTAATGAATTAAAATCTTTAATTAGTAGTAGTGTGTGCGTGCGCGCGCGTGTGTGTATAGGGGTATGGTAAAATTGTCGTTAACATTTTTATTGCTACTACAGTTACTATTTCAAATATGCAGACACGTGCGATATACAAGGAATTATCTTCGAATCATAGCTTGTTAAAAACAATCCTATGCGAGGAGGTCTTTCATCTGGTTGCTGTGCGTCCAAGTTGTGCAAAAGCTTTAGGTAATTTTCTTTACCAACAATAGCTGGGAGACAAATACAGTGTTAAAGATGCGTTTCAAAACAAATACAACAATACAAGAAAGTTCTGTCACCATATAGTGATAAAATATCTTTCATTCAAGGCTAGACATATTAAGTATCAGTCTTCGTTCTAAAACATTCATGAAACCTACTGACATATCTTAAACTTGCATTTGACAGGAACATATAATTTTAGAAAAAGGCAACTAAACATTAAATTGAGTATCTAAAAAGTTACTAAAATGCATATTTTCTTTCTTATTCTTTATCAGAATGGCTTACTTGGAAAAAGAACTTGATGAAACAAAATCCAGGTTTGGAAGTATTTTGGTTTATGTTATGTTTAAAACCTTTAGCAAAATTATTAGATTTACATTTTTGTAAAAGAAATAACTACCTTTAACAATATACCTTTTAATATGTTTAATGACGATATTTTTTAAAGTTAAAGCTTTGATCGATTCCCTGTTTAAATCTTAATTACTTTTCTTAAGTTTCTCGACCAGTTTGAGTTAGCTATGTTTTTCTACCAGTGTAATTCTTTTGAAGATTTGACGAGCGCCTATTTCATTAATGCAACAATACGAAGTTTTGTCCAAAATGATGAAATAAAGAACAATTCTGTATTATGTTTGTAAATACATGTTCTCATTGTCTAACATCTTTTCGAATAAGCTTACTGATGTTCAGACGCATTATGAATCACAACATTCAAAGACTTTTCCCATCAAGATCTTATTTTGTTGCTTAGATTGCCAAGAACATGCAAAGATAAAAAACTAGGGAAATGAAACCTCTTGATCTATATATCAAACATTTTGACAATAACGCATAAAGTATAAACAAAGATGCGGATTTCTTAACTGATATCCTAATATTTTTTCCAAAGGTTCACCAACATCACGAATCATCAGATTGAAAAGTATGTTACTACATTTTCATTAACGCCACTTTGTAGTAAGACCCAATTTTCTCTAAATTTCTACAAGAAATAAACTTTCCGTAATACCTTGTGCACTTTGTTTAGTCTAAGCGACTTATCTCAGTTGATGCAATATGTACTCTTTTGTTGTGTTGTGAGTCACTCTAGTTTTAGAATCATGGAATTATTGAAGACATTATTTAAGACCAGAAGTATAAAACTACATAACTATAATTGTATAACTGCTAAACAAGTAAACAATATAATACATATACACTTTTAAACTTGTCTGTCAAAACAGTAATCTGAGGTAAGGCAGGAGTGACGTGGTACGTACTGTGAGAGCGTATCCAAATAAATTAAGATTATAATAGAAAGAAAACAACAACGGACAAAGGTAAAATGTCACTCACATCAATGTATTACGACCCGAAAGAAAAAGTATAATGCACCAAACAATCTTAAACCCTGTTCAGAAACCAGACTTTTCCATGAAACAATGTGAGTTTCAATACAAATACTTATAAAAAGATGTTTGTAAATCGATCCTGACTGAAATCCCTTTTGGGATGTTTGTGTCTTGTGTTTGAAATGCCGCAAGATTTAATCGATAAACTGGATGCAATCAAGAATTAAGCGTAAAATGTCTCCATTTGAAGTCTAGCTTTTTATAAAGAGGACTGAAATCCTACCATATGAAATGTTCTATAGCATGGTTTTTAGTTTAAATACTATTTCATTATGTCGTTGTATATTTAATATCTATGCCAAAAATCGACGTACAAACACTTGTTATATATCTAATAACCTAGACATTTAATATAAGTCTCAAACTTTAGGCTAAGTGCCATCAATTCGAGCCGAATACGAGACAATCTTGGAGACCAATGTCACCCAAATAAACTGGGAGAAATGTCAAGTAAACTCTATGACAATGAGTGGACAGACGCATTCGAAGAACTGGTACGGAAGGGTTACACCGAGACCGAGTCAATCCGAATATTTCTGGATATCATCATGGTAAAACTGATTGGCGACGTGCTGAAGCGTGATGCTATGTAATGAAATGTTTCTTTGTTGTTGCTTTTTAATTCTTGTCAGCAACACTCACATCAGCAGCCCTAATAATAATAATAATAATAATAATAATAATAATAATAATAATAATAATAATAATGATGATGATGATGATGGCGATAATAATAATAATAATAATAATAATAATAATAATAATAATAATAATAATAATAATAATTTACTGGCGACGACCTGAAGTCGCACTTATGAAGAATGTATGTATCTTTATCTGATTTTAACCAAGAATGTTTCTTAGATCTTAAAAAAGTGTCTTAAATGTAAAATTTCATTTATAAAACAATTTAATCAAAGAAATGAATTGATTTTCCCCCTAATTTATGGACATTTCTTGGTTTATGTGAGAAAAAATAAAACAAGTATATGCGGTGAAGAAAACGTACAGACTGATGTCTGGGCAGAATTACCGGCACATCAGAGGTCATCTAAAATAATTTCTCACATTAATTAATTCGCACCGACATGGACACGTACCCACCCGGAGCAAGGTTTAGCAGAAAGAGAAGTTAAAATGCTAAGTGGCTACGGGCATACCTATTATGGAATGCTGACTAAAATTTGCACTGCCAGGGTCGGGTTCTGCTTTGTTCGTTTTAAATCAAGTTCAGCTGGTCCTCATTCGCTTTGCATTGCTCTAGTTCTAAAAAAAATCATGCAAGCAGTATAAGAAACACAGATGTGTTTTTTCAGTGTTTATTGTATTGCTTTGATTGTAATTGTTGGTTCGAAAGTTGAAGGGAATTACAAGATGCGGCTGATCCTTATTCGCTTTACGTATTATTATTTCTCTGTAAATTCCATGCAAACACAAAACACAACACTTTATAAGTGTTTATTTATGTTTTGCTTTATCGTTGTTGGTGTATTTTGTTTGCTTTGTTCATTTCTATGCAAGGTTTTGGCATGCATGTATTTTGTGGACACATTTTATGTCGCCGCGAGGGGGGTGTACAGTACACTTGTCACGTACAAGAACAAGATTTGTATCATACAGGTTAAGATTCGAATCCGTGGTCAGTTAAATACGAGACTGCCAAAATTATTGTAAGGGTTATTACATCACAAAACAACAACAACAATCCATTTAATAATAATAAATGCTTGCCAAATGGTTGCCATAGCAAGAGTAAAACGGTTGATATTTTTTTGTAAAAGAAAGCTAGCATAAGCTATATTCGTTTTGTTAATATATTCTGAGTATTTCTATGTCCAGAAGGGTTCTAAGTCTAATATTAGAAGTCTAAAATTATCTATCGATTTGCGTAAATTGTAAACTGGCATACAACTATTTAAGTGTTAGATGAAAATGGTGCAAATACTTGAGCAAAAGTTATTTTAGAATGTAATATATTGTCAAAACACAATCAATAAACACACATCACTTCCATTCTCCATGTTTATTCATGGTATGTACGAATTTATAATGCAAGTCTTATAATTACTCAACATGTTATGCATTTAACATTAAAATTTTGTATTACAATTATTTAGAGTTATCTACAAATGCGAATGAGAAAGTATCTAATAGAAAGTAATGATTTCACAATATAAAAGTATTCAGTCTTCTATAATTTTGCTTGTTTTCAAGATAACATACCAACTGTGCAAGAAGTCGACCGAAGACGACTGGGCCATTGTGAAAGATTGGATATCTGACGATGTAAGTTATAAAGGGATGTGGTCCAAATGCTTGAAATGAACTCTAACGAAGACGACGACGGCAACGACGACAACGATAATGATGATGTTTATGATGATGACGATAATGGCGGTGATGATAATGATGATGATGATTATGATGATGACGATAATGTTGTTTTTATTGTTGTTGTTAATGATGATGTTAGTGATGATGATCTTCGTAATTATGTAATCTGTTGCCAGGCTGAAAGTGCAAGCATTCGACTACATTTAAGGGAGGGGCAGAAAGCTAAAGCAGTTATGGCCATGGAAATCCACCAATCGGTAAAACATGTAATTTGTAAACAAATAGTCTTCCTCAATGTCAGACAATAAGTAAAATTAATTTAAATTTCAAATCTATTCAGGTTAAAGTTAAAAACAATAAACGTTTAAATTGCATCTAACAGCTGCTTGCGTTAGTAGAAGCCACTTCGATTGTTAAGCATTGTGCTATCTTATACATAATTATACTATATACTATGGCTTTTAACTAAAATGGCTACATTAAGATAATGTAGACGAGCACAAGCAATGTATCGCCTTACCATAACAAAAATAATGTCTTAATTGTCTGTACATATGGTATGTTTTCTGAAAGGTAAAAGTGCTTCTATGTAATCCATAGTTATCGCATTCATATTTTGACATCGACAAAATCACGCACAGTTGAATTGTTGCTGCACTTCCTCTACTAATAAGCAATATGAATGTCTTATTTTTAATTCAGTTTAGTTTAAATAAATGAACGGTGAATATAAGCACACATAAGAGTGTATATAAGAATGCGTAAAAGAATAAATCAATCATATCAAGGACTCGGATGTCAAATCAAACCTTTTTCGCACCTTCATTGAGTATTTCATCATAGAAATGATAACAACCTTAACAATAACAGTAACATGTGAAATATTGACTATGTATACTTATTTGGACATATTGCAACCTCAATAAATAAAAAAACTAAAAATATGAGTAATATCGAAAATATGACATAACTGTTTTGACACTAAATATTTTGTTTTCGGCAGCCGTTAAGATAAATATACTTTTTGCCCTTTCGATTTCATGTCGCCAGAATTAATATTTTATATATCTAACTTTGTTGGCTGGATAATTTTCCTTTTCCATTTTCTCCATAAGAAAATAGCACATTCCCTTACTGCCGGCTGCCGTGACGACAAACTGCGTCCTCTGGTGTCGGACCCTGGTCCTGTCCGTGTGTACGTGGACGCCTGTGTTAAACTGTGTCTTCTCATGGTGCTCCATGACCCCCCGCTCGTCTGGAAATGCCCACAATGGTCTCCAGATAGGTTTCTTGCACAAACGCGTTATGCCGACGTCAATGATGAGGAAGGACTGCCTGAACAAAAGAATGATAACGTTGCCACATCAATGCAATGGGAAGAAACAGGCGACTGCGTAGGAGGGAGTAAAGCAATTCACTTCCATACGTCTTTGTTTAAACCATATACCGCTGCCGGAGACTACATCGAGTACATTGTTTGGCCGGCGATGTTGCTCCATGAAAATGGACCGATCTTGCGCAGAGGCGTCGCACAGGGTTTCCAAAAGAAAGCATCATCAGAAACTACATCCGTAAACGTTCCTACTTTAGTTGAATGATGATCACGTTAAACTTTAATTCAATACTCGAGTAAATATGGGGTTATAGAGCTTTATCCAAGACAATTATGTTCGCTTTGAGCACAATGCATTATTCTTTGTGAATCGTGAGTGTAATGTTATTTATTTTATTTAATTTTTGCTGTACTTTTATGTTGTGCTCTTTTCTTTAAAACATACATATCTGTCACAGAAGAGAAAAGTTCAGAAGAATATTCATAATAGGATTTAGTAACAAATAATCACAACCTAATTTCATTCTGGATAAAATCAGATATATGTTTTTGTAGAACGTAATGATGATTTAGTTTTAGTCTGCTTGCCCTGCGTTTAATTGATTGTTCATAACTGTTATGTTGTTACATGCCGTAATGTTGTTTATACAAGGTACATATTGTTTGGACACCAAAACATGCTTCATTTTTATCACCATACCAAAACTATTTTTCAAATACTTCGTGTTGTAATTAGACATAAAGTAAACAGTAAAACATAAATATTATTCAAAGACAGATAGATATCAAAGATAGATACAAAAACACCAAAATCACTGTTTGCAATAGTATTTCAATCAATAATCCAAATATGCTCTCTATACATGATGGTATTTTAAAAACAAAACAAAAAAACTTTAAATACCGATAACAAGTCTTGTGTATTATACAAAGTATGCTTTATTCTTGTGAATATTCTCTTTGGTAAGTAATAGATGTAGTGTTTTGCTCATTATACACACCGTATTTGCTGTGTCATTGAAACAGTAAGATATGAGAGGCTTTTTTATGCCAACTATTCCAAGTATTAAACCTTTCACTATTACGCATAATGATATACAAACCAAAAATATTTTTCTTACGACATTTTTCACTGTATGACATTGCCAAAATAATTCCACGTTTTGTTTTTCACAATTGCACAATACACGAATTGTATAAGCAGTTTCCTTCAATTTATATTATAGTATATTATTAGCCATGCTTCAATAGTTGATTCTGTATTAAACTAGTATATGTAAGAAAAAAAGGTCAAATAATACTTGAAAATAATCTTTTTCAAATCGGAAGCAAACATAATGAAACTTATTAAGAAAATGAATTTCACAACATTAATTAAATAATTTATCGAACATTATTTTGAAAATACATAAAATGAACATTAATTTATGGTTTTTATTATAATACGTTTGCCTTCATAAACATACATAAAACGTATTTGTCTTTTGTACTTTTTTCTTTCGTTATTAGGCGTAATCTTTTTTGGCATTAAAATCAGTTTTACCGTAATTTGTATTATAATAGATATAATATTCCATAATTGTCCTACAAAAACCGCTCTACAATACTCCAGCATGCTTACTTTGGAGAGTGATGTTCAGAATGTCAAATTCTTAATAATCAATAGGTTCTAAGTGCGTCCTTCAAGATAAGCATCGTCAAAATGGTAAATTAGGAAAAAAATAAAAATATTCTTCAAGAACCGGTATTTGAACTACCGCAAAAGATACAAATTGAGGTTAAAGTGACAAAGTATTGATATGAAGCATTACAAATAGAAAAAAGACAACAACAACAGCTGCAGCCTTGGTCGGTCAGTCGGGAAAAGAGCCGACTGGGGTTTTAACCTGGTTTGTGGAACTCTCCAGCCTCTTAATTTCTGAATGTTTTTCTCAAAGATAGTGTAAAATAAAAATATCCTATTAACATGAGATAAATTACATTAAAAACCTGGATCGGGAGGTAAAAATGATCAAAGAATGCTTTTTAAACAGTACAACATTAATTATAATGAACTATAAAAATATGCACAATGAATCGTAAAGCAGTACTGCTGTGTGTCTCGTTTACATGTAAATAGACGTAGAAACGAAAGAAATAAACATATAAATTTATTAATTCTCGCATAAGGACAATGGTAGAAAAATATCCATGAATACCTCTAAATGTTTATAAAGTCATTCACCATAGGAGCAAGCAAATTGTTTCTTAGTTATAAATATAGTTGATATAATAATATATAATATATGATATATAATATCAACATAGTTGAAAACGAAGCTTTTATGTATATAGACGAAATATAGTTCTATGCCGACAAAGCACCCTCGCACGGGAGTTTGAACAAGTTGTATATTCCCGTGTCGGGTTGGGCCTACTGAAAACATTCGGAAATGAGTTTCCCCGTAGCCAAAGTCTCGACTCTATGAATTAAAAACAAATATTTAAGGAATGCAAATATTTAAACGCTATCCCAATGGGTCATTTAAAATCGTTTAAAACTTTGGATAGTCATCTAAAAACGCTTTCAGTTTCCTTGAAGGGAAAATATACACGTGGGAGAGCATTTGAAAACGTCTTTAAGTTCCGGATAAATCATCGTAAGGGGAGGCGGGGCGGGTGGTGTTCGGGACTGAAATGCCCATATCTATCCGACATTGAGGCAGCTTACACTGACATTTCTTTTGGCCTGTTTATCAAGAATGTTAATAATGATCGCTAAAATAACATTAATTCATGCTTTCTTTTTCTGAAATGTTTGACCAGCAGTGAAAAAAGAAGGACGAAGTCAAGACGCTAAGAAAAAGGTATGACTATTTTGGTTATTGCATCCCTTCGAGTAAGAGTTTAATCAATTTAGTGCTTTAAAGCAACTTTAATGTATTTTCGTGCATCATAAATAAGGATATGCGGCTAAATATTTGTCAGATATGTCTTAATAACATATGCTACATAATGTTGCTTAAGTGGTAAAGCATTAATATCGGCATTCAAATAAGGATTTGTATCTAATCTTACTTTAATGTATATATTCTGTTGAATAACTTAGACAGAAGGTCAATATACAATAGTTAAGAGAATATTGAATTCTGTAGTTAAATGTAAAAACCCAAATGTGCGTTTTGATTAAAAAGACGTTATAAGTTTTGTTCATATTTTAGCTTCCATATTGCTTTTTATTACATATGACCCAAAGTTAGAACAAATAAACAGGAAATCTTAAATATTGTAATAATATATTTTATGATATGATTTCCTAACACCTAGGGAAAATGTAGCAAAGAAGAGAACAAATTTATTTTACCTCGGCAGCAGTGAATGCCTTTAGTGATTATCTTGGGGGGAAATTATGAGGACAGACTGAGGATATGAACGCTGGTGAATTATATCAACATCTGTTAATGTTTATGTTAAATGAGAAGCGCGTATTGCTCATTATACATAAACAACAATGGCAGCGTAATCTAATAGGGCATGTGATATAACAAGTAAATACTTATGTTTCAATTAATATGTAGTTTTGCGGGCTTTGGGCACTATCACAATACCCAGGTCCTTCAAACTATATATTGTCCTTAACACAATTCTTTATTTGTATAATATTACACCAGTGTGATACAACAATTTGATTGATGACGTCATCATGATACAGATCACTCTTTCCAATATTTCACCAAGAATCGTTGGTAAAATTTCATAAATTTTATATTGGCGACTAAAATCTTATGATTAAAAATATCTGACACTCGTTGTCATTTAATACAAACATTTATAAAACCAGGAAAAAATGATAGTAAGCTCGTCATAGGCTTGCTTAGTTTTACTTTTCCTGAAGTCGTTTAATGAATGACAACTTGTATTAGATCATCTATATCCTAAATACCATTCGAAATTATGAAAAGGTTCTTTGAAAACTATCAAATATATATTAAAATGTGAACTACAATTTGACAAAGGAACACAACCGATGTAATGTAAACGTGACAAAAACACTGAGACGAGAAATTGCATACATAGAGAAAAATCCTCAGTTACCATTTTGGAACGATCATTCAGCAAAATGGCCGACTGTTGTTGTTAAACCTGGTTTATGGAGCGTCCCAATATTGCATTACCTTAACATCCTTTTCAAAGACAAGCTGTATAAATTGAAATATCCCATGAAAGTGAGACAACTGACAGTCAACACATTTACTTAGATTTAAAGACTGATCAAAATACAATACATAAACAAAATCCTCAGCAACTTAACATGTTCTAAAATGAGAACATTCGAACATAAAACAATCCAAGCGATGACGGACGTATAATGAGAGAAATGATCAAACTTCAGTCCACACCAAAGAAACAAAAATATATTGTAAACCTATTTTAGGTAACGAGATTCAAAAGTTATAACGCCCATGTAACAGGCCAAGCATTTATCATGTGGCATGAGGCAAACAAAATCCCAAAGTTATACTTTTCGTGCAATATCAAGTTAAAGGCATGGAGACTGCTCTAGTTGCTTCACCTATTAAAGGCACGATTGGAGAGAAGAAAAGACAATTCCAATAGTGAATTTCCAAATTAGGGCTTTAAGTCGCCATATTTATGTAGTCCCAACAATATGCCTGGTCATCGAGTCATTTAAAATCTTGAAGTTCTTGACGTTAAAAGGGTGAATTGCAAGCAATTTAGCACAAAGAAGGAATCCCAGGTACCATTCAAACAATATCGACTGACATAAACAGTTCATAAGGCTGTTCTCACGATCTTTATATGTGGACGCTTATGGAAGAGTGAATGTATTTCAGGCTTTTGGGTGAATGAATGAGAAATACCAGGAACAGAAAACCTTATAATTTCACTCTAGCACATCTGAAACGATAGATTCTTACTTTGAGTCCCAAGGGAGGTAATTAGGGACTATTGCTTAAAATAAAATTCAAAGACTAAGTAAGCATGAGATAAAAAGAAAATGTGTCCTTTTCATTGTACATCTGTGTTTACATTTTTTATTTTTCTTTCGTGGCTGCGCCACTTGTGAAAATATATTTGTCTATGACAACTCTTGAAATAAGATACGATCATACACCGAAATCGACAAATACCCTCTATGTGCTACTGCTCTAAACAACACAAACGGTGTGTACAACTCTTTACTGTTCAATGTTCTACTTTGAGTCAGGCATGTTTTGTTTTTTAAATTGATCATAAGGTCATGTCATGTTACGAATTATTCGTATATTTCCCGAAAACTTCGGAAATTGAAATCCGAGTTCGCACAGAAAATATAACTTTTTTGACTCAATAGTCAAAATACAAATGCGTCTGTCAACTAATACTTTTGGTTTAACGTTTAAACGCTTATGATATTAATCCATTAGTTTTCCTTATTTGATTAAATAATTAAAATGTTTCTCGTTTATTCTTCTATAACATCTTCTGTAACTTTAAAGATAGAAAATACAACTTTAAACTCGTACTGTGTAGTTAGAGCAGATCTACACCAATACGCCAAGTTTCTTTCTAAAATGGAAAGAATGCATATAATGTATATCATTTCAGTGCTAGGCTTTGTACGATAATGTGCTCTTCCCTAACACTTTCATAAAATTTATTCAGCTAAAGTTTATTTCCCACCCAGCATGCAAGGTAAGCTAGTACAGATGATTGAAGCAATTTTACCACAATATAAAATTCTGTGTGCTTACTATAAAGAAATTGATGTTGAAAGATACTCAGTGATCAAAGAATTAATTATCTTTTTAATCAGAGTACCGCAACAGGAACGGGAACTAGAGAAAACCAGAAACCTTTTGGATCACTATTCTTTCACTTCTCTTTGGTGTAGATTGAAAATGATTTCTTTTTATATACACTTTTATATACATTTATGTGTTCTCCTATTTTTTATATGTTAAAATGACATATTTTACTGTTCTACAACAATTACTATGTTATCTACTTCAATTATATGATATATTCTATTCCTCTTTCAAACGATTTGTCTCAAGTGAAATGAATTTGTTACATTGTAAGCCATTTTAATGTTTATTTCACTTTTCCTTTAAACAGATTGGCTAACAAAGAACTCGAAGAAACAAAAAGGGAACTCGAAGAAACAAAAAACAGGTTTGGTCAAACTTTTGAGTGCGATAAAATCAAAATGTTAATATATAAATTAATATACTCGTAGGCTCGTGCAAAAGAAATACGAATTTTATATAATGCTATTTGTCTATGTTTTCTTATTATTTGTTTGGTCAGTTCCTTGTGTAAAATCTTACCACATTATCTTTAATTTCTTTATAAGAATAACCCGTGTTTTCCCCATGTTTTCCCCGTGTTTTCCCCGTGCTATTTCATTTTGTTGATTACATCTGATCATTGTCGTCTCGGTTTCTTGTAGCGTTGACATATGACTGGCATGAGAATTATTGTCTTTTTTAATTTTAAATTTGAATAAATATTACAATACTCACAGTACTACTTACTACTTACAATTATACATTGTTTTATATAGACACATATAATTGAAACAGGTATTATACAGAAATACCAATTAAACTAAACATTCGCTGTGTGTACATAATCAATTACTTTCACCCGCCCTAATAACGAGCTTTAAAGGTACTGCTCTGTAGTGATGTGAAATGATTGATTAGCCAATGATTTCGCAATGTTTGTCACGTTGCATCAAAATCAAGCACGCAGTACACTTTGTAATGTAATAAAAGCAAACTTTTTTTAGGTAATTATAAATAAGTATGTAAATATGCGGACGAATAAGAATCTTATGGTACGGGATTGTCGTATGTGAATAACAAAGCTATATTTATGGTTGAGTCCATAGCTTAAAGAATGATTCTGACATGGAACAGAGCAAAATAATGTAATATGTAATAATATATCAGCGAACAAAAAAATGGAAAACAAAGTTATTAGCAACAAACCTGTGTTGATAGAAACCAGTCTCAAGTTGCATTTAATTAAAAGAAAAATTAGGAAAATATATGCCTGACTTTATAACAATGATTTACACTTTATTGGTCTGTAGCTGCGGGAATCGATATGTAAAGCAGGCCCGGTCATACATTTTTTTTTCTCGACTGTATCTATTGAGAAATGGCTTGATCATATAATTTGTAGACTGTATACTATAGTTATACCTTGTTTGAAAATATTTAATTATACTTTGTCCAGCTTAAAGTAGTAAAGAATAATAGAGCATGCTAGAAAATTTTGATTAGTTGTCAATATTTACATATATTTCCTTACGCCTATACTGCACCTGTGCACCACAGGATGACCTACCACCCGACCGGACCCGAACACACGCGGAAAGGGGATAAAGAGTTACAAGTCGGCGACTCTTACCGATTGATCAAAGAAAACAATTTTATTAAGAACTTCAAATAAGGTGTTCACAGAAACACATTGATAATTTGACAATGTGTGCACAGTCTGTTTTATTGTGGTCCTGTCTTTGAAACTCTTTGCTTGAAATTTAAATTCAGTAATATGATGTTGTTTCGGAACTGCAATGATTGGTTTAGAGGAAAGCGGCATCAGTTTGGAAATGGTTACTTTTTTGTTTGTCGAAAATTCATGTTTATGGTTGGTCACTGGACAAAACAAAACACGATTGTCTGATAGTTTTTTTTCGTTCGGTCCAACATCCCAAAACGCTATTCATAGAACATGCCAAATCCACTGGAAATCGGGCGAATTTAATATACTTGTACATGTCTTTTGGTGCTTAAAATATTAACTGTTTTAATTGTAGTTTCAACAAAGATCTTTCCCAGATTATATTGATTTTATTATTTATTTATTTCCAAACATGCAAACCCAATCGATGGGAAAACATAGCAGAGAAATGTAACAAAGCTGCATATTATGATCCAACTCGAATTGAACTATGTATTCATGCTTTAGCATAATTATTTGTGAAAAATTTGAACTAATGTTACTCTAGGTTTATGTCGTTGCCTCTTTAACTTTTAACAAGTAATACACGCACATTTGATAGGGAGCATTCACCCGGATTCGCCTATGGCATATGTCAAAGTTATTTGTTTTAAAAGTTATATGGTTCTTGTCCGAAAAGTTACAGGGATTGTGTGCGTGTGTGTGTGGCGGTGTTCGCCCCACCCAAGCTAAAACGTCTTGGATCCGGTCCTGCTTATAACCTTTGTAAATTTGTACATAAACTAAGGATCCTTAGCAAGATACATTTCGATATGTTTATTTAAGATACTTCTTGAAAATAAATGTTCAGACGCATTAAATATCACCAGCCTTCCAATCCCTTTTCCATCTATATCTTATTTTTGATGCTAAAATTGCTGGAAAACATGCAAACATATTTAAAAATAGATCTTGGGGGAAAAACCTAGTTTCATTACTTGATGTTATGAGGCATACATATATTACACACAGACTACCTCCTGTTTTACGGGAAATATTTTACGACAGCATCCGAGCGTTGCCGAATCACTGTAAGTTTAGCATCGTAGGATTCTTGAAAATATGAAATAAGATACGAACTATAAAAACAATGACCATAATTGTGTAATTGCTGAACAAATAAACACTGAAAACAGATATACATTTGAACTCGTTTGTCGGAAACAAAAATCTGAGGTAAGTAACACGCGATGAGGTAGACAGATTAATAGCGTATCCTAATAATATTAAATACATTATACTATACAAAAACAACCACTGATAATGATCAAAAGTGCCCTTCACATCATTGTTTTACGGCGCGAACAAGTAGTGTCTGTGAAAGTTTTGATAGGACCTTTTCTTATTTACCTATTTATAACCAAACAATCATTTTTTGTGAAACTAGACTGTTCCCAAAACACACGTCAACTTTCAAAAAGTTTGATACGGAGATTAATTTCCTTCCCGCTTTGATTTATAAATATAAATTTTAAATATTTATCAGTCATGCCAAGACCGCAATACTGCTCCATATCGAAAGGGAATGCAGTTGTTAGACCGTAACAGTTAGTGAACAAAGAAACAAGTCGCATTCAAAATAGTTTTGCCATTCGATGTATAATCTTTCAAGTATCACTGAGCGTTTCTTAAAATGTTTGTCAAGTACATAACAAAGCTCTCGAAACTCGGTTTGTTTTACAGTTACTGACAATATAGTGTCTTTTTAGATGTACATGTGGTGTAGCATATAATTAACATAAAATCAGCTGGTTGGTATTTATGAAGGTTGTTATCACAGCTCTGATCATATTTAGCGATAACCCTTGATCTTACGTAAGCGCTCATTAGATTGGATATTTCCACCACATGTGATTTAATTTTGTATAACATCAGTCGTTTCAGCCAAATAACATATTTGCGTATGGTATACATGATACTTGGTTTGTGGTGCCACATATAATAATAAGAAGAAGATATGTTCACAGTGACATGTATATAAAGCCTGAGAAAATCAGTTCTTGAATATTTGTATCAAAAACGGTTTGATGCTATTTATAAACATGATTTTAAAGGTAAAATGTCTCCATTTTTAGTATAGCGTTTTATAAAGATTTCTGAAAGTTCGACCATATAAAACAATTTTGTATCCTGATTTTCAGTTTTAAGTTATTTGATTATGTAGTTGTATATTTAAAACCTATACCAAAATATCGACTTAGAAACACTTGTTGTATACCTAATATCCATGTCATTCTTACTATAAATATCAACTTTTAGGCTGAGCGCTATCATTTCGAGCCGAATACGAGACAACAATCCTAACATTGTCAATCTTGGAGACCAATTTCGCGCAAATAAACTGGGAGAAATGTCAAGTGAACTCTATGACAATGAGTGGACAGACGCATTCGAAGAACTGGCACGGAAGGGTTACACCGAGACCGAGTCAATCCGAATATTTTTGGACATCATTATGGTAAAACTGATTGGCGACGTGCTGAAGCGTTACGCTATGTAATGAATTGTTTTTTTTTTGTTATTGTTTTTAATTATTGTGTTTATAATCACCAACGTGAGGAGCCCAAATAATAATTTTATTATGGACTTTATAAAGAATGTTGTTACTTTTTCTGATTTTAAACAAGAAATATTCTTAGACTTTAAAATAGTGCCTTAGATATAAGAAAATATCTTCAAATTTCATTCATATACCCATTTAATATAAATGGAAAATGCATTTTTATTTTAACTAATGCTTGCCAAATGGGTGCCATAGGAAAAATAAAACGGTTGGTTATTTTAGGTAAAAGAAAGCAAGCATTGGCTCTATTCGTTTTGTGAATATCTTATATTCTGTGTATTTCCATGTCCACAAGGCTTCTGGAAAGTTAATCCGGTTTCTGTTGTTTTCAATGTTCAAGTCTTAAATTAGAAATATCTAAAATTATCTATCGATTTGCGTAAATTGTATACTGCTATACAACTACTTACGTGTTAGACGAAATTGGTGCAAATACTTGAGCAAAAGTTATTTTAGAAACACATTCAATAAAAGCATATCACTTCCATTCAGCATGTATATTCTTGGTACGTACGAATTTATAATGTACGTGTTATGGTTACTCAACTTGTTATGCGTTTGGTAAAACATAATTTTTTATGACATTAAGATGTATCTTGAAATGCGAATGAGAAAGTATTTAATAGAAAGTAATGATTTCACAGTGCTATAGTATTCAGTCTTCTGTGTTTTTGCTCCTGTTCAAGATAACATACCAATTGTGCCAGAAGTCGACTGAAGACGAATGGGCTATTGTGAAAGATTGGATACCTGACGATGTAAGTTATTAAGGGATGTGGTCCAAATGCTTGAAATGAACTCTAACGAAGACGACGACGGCAACGACGACAATGATAATGATGATGTTTATGATGATGACGATATTGACGGTGGTGATAATGATGATGATGTTGTTGATGATGATGATGATTATGTTGTTGATGATGATGCTGGTGATGATGTTAATGATAATAATGACGATAATCTTTGTAAATATGTTATCCATTGCCAGGGTGAAAGTGCAACCATTCGACTAGCCTTACGGGAGGGGAAGAAAGCCAAAGCAGTTAGGGCCATGGCAAACCACCAATCGGTAAAATATGTAATTTGCTAAAAGAAGAGTTCATCAATATCAGACAATAAGCAAAATTAATTTGAGTTTCAAACCTTTTCAAAACAATAAACGTTTAAATTGTATTTTAAAGCTGCTTGTGTTAGTAGACGCCAGTCCGATTCTTAAGCATATTGCTCTTTGTATACATAATTTACCAATATACTTTAGCTTTTAACTAAAATGGCTACATCTAGATAATGTAGACGAGCACCAGCAATATATCGTCTTGCCATGACAAAATAATGTCTTAATTATCTGTACATATCGTATATTTTCAAAAAGGTTTTTGTTAAAGTGCTTCCATGTAATAAACATTTATCGCATGAATTCACATTTTAAATCGACCAAAATCGCGCACAGTTGTTGCCTCACGTCTTCTACTGATAGGCAATATAAATGTGTTTTTTAATTCAGTTTTAGTAAATAAACAGTGAATATAAACACATATAAGAGTGTATATAAGGATGCGTAAAAGAATAAATCAGGAATATCAAGGACGCGGATGTCAAATCTTAATTAAAACATTAACTTTAACAGTAACCTGTGAAAGTGACTTTGCATTCTTATTTGAGCAGTGGTTTATCTCAATAACTATCAAATTAAATTGTATGAGTAATCATGAAAATATGACATAACTGCTTTAACACTAAAAAAAACCTTTTCACTAATAATTGCAATAAATTGGCATTTTGTTGTTCTATTTACTTAGTTTTTTAATTGTGTGTGTTTTATGTTGCCGTTTTCTCCAACAGAAAATAGCACAGGTCCTTACAGCCGGCTGCCGTGATGACAAGCTGCGTCCTCTGGTGTCAGGCCCTGGTCCTGTCTATGTTTATGTGAACGCCTGTGTTAAACTGTGCCTTCTCATGGTGCTTCATGACCCGCCGGTCGTCTGGAAATGTCCACAATGGTCATCAGACATGTTTCTTGCACAACCACTTTGCGCTGACGTCAGTGACGCCCGTGTCGGAATGCCTGAACAGATTGCCATGTCAATGAAAAGGAAAGACACAGCCGGCGACTTAGGAGGGAGTAAAACAATTCAGTTCGATACGTCCTTTTTTAAGCCATACACCGCTGCCGGAAACTACATCAAGCACATTGTTTGGCCGGCAATGTTGCTCCATGAAAATGGACCGATCTTGCGCAAAGGCATCGCACAGGGTTTCTATAAGGAAGTATCATCAGAATCTACATGTGTAAACATTCTTACTTAAATTAAATATACGCGAAAAATATGGAGATATATAGCTTCATGCAGGACAATTATGCTCACTTTTAGCACTTTTAGGAATTATTCATTGTGAATAGTGTGTGTGAAGTTATGAATTAATTTAACTATTGTTGCTTTTTTATGTTGTGCTCCTTTTTTTCAAATATACATGTCTCTCGGGAACATGAACATTTTAGAAAAATATCTATATTGCGAATCGGTAACACATGATCAAAATCACATATCATTTGGGATAAAATCCAGACTTTAATCAATCATTGTGCCGACGGTCTACGTATTGCAACTTCAGGATCAGCACTCTAAACAAATCAATTTGCGTAACTACATCCCGTTTTGTACATTTGTGAAAATAATTAAATAAAACTTCCGATTTTGATTTAGCGTTTTAATTGGATATGTGCTTTTACAGCGTTATCATGTATAAGTTTATAACTTAGGTTGTGTTTTTCTACTTGCAGCCCCCGCCCACTCCCCCGTTTTATTGAATGTTAATAATTGATATATAGTTGTGGCATATACAAAACCCATTTTGTTTGTGGATGTGGACACCAAACATGCTTTATGTTAATCATCATACCAATACTATCAACCCTACTCTCTCTCCCTCTTTCTATTTGCCCGGCTGTCAGTCTATCTGTCTATCTGCTGCTACCAGTTGTAATGTTGTTTTTTTTGTTCTGCTTTCCTTTATGTTTCTTTTTTCAATTCATGATACTACTTAGTCATTTTCCTACTTGAGAAATAATTCTGTACACAAAATACCAATTAAAGTCATCATTGTGACCAAAGTGCGTGAAACCAATCGTAACATTGTCAGTCTATGAGACAAAATTTGCCAAGCAAAACTAGGTGAGATGAAGCAAATATTGCTAAACTGTTTGTCAAAATGGTAAAATATGTATGTGTTGTATTACAAGATATTATAAAACATTACCAGCTTGGAAAACTATTCCATCTTTCGTTTTCTAATTACCATTTTAGCTGATTCATACCTAAAAAATGACATTAACAATAATACTCACTTTAAAAAGTACATTGAAGCAGTAACGATACACCTTTATAACATGGATCCGCTTAATATTCACCTTATAGACCGTCTATCGTCACTGATACAATTCCTAGCTGGGCAGATTGTTAAGTGAAAAGGTTTTTGTAATTATAGCTTGTCAAGTTACAGTGTCGCAATCACTTCTGTAGCGAACATATTTATACACTAACATAATTTTGTTCGATTTAAACAGAATCACCTTATATAGCATACATATTTTTCGTGCGTCTTCTTCAACAACAGTTTATCTCAATAACGTCATATAGCGACTGGTTCTTGAAAAAGTTTACAGTCGATGCTATCACGTATTTACTTTCAACTTTGTGCCACATTCTGTTTAAATTTATTGTCCGACAAAGGCAAACAAATTTCATTAAGTTAAAGGTCATACTTCCTGTTGACGTCTTATTGACGTCTTATATTTTATGGAAGTTTTTTATGCCAAACGTATTGGTTCATTTTAAAATAATAGATTATGTTATTTTAAAAACAATCCAGAATGAGACTTGTCTCCATGTGACTACGCACACATGAAAAAGTAATATGTTGTATCTAATAATTTCAATGAGGTTTTCTATTCCGGTAAGTATGTCACACAATTATGTGAAATAAATAAGATAATTTCGATATCAAAATAAATATGAATAAGGCCAACCTCGTTTAATCAAACGTGAGATTAGTAAAAATAACAATCTGCGTTCTGCATTCCGTTGCAAAACCACTGCCAAACATTTGAAGAAATAATAAGCATCGGATTAACCAAATACACGAATATGAAGAAGGCCAGAAATAATCTTCCATCACAAACAAAGGCCGGTATAACGATTGCGGATATATGATACCAGCTAAGAGTCAGTATCATTTATAAGGAAGACTTACCCAAATACTGTGCCTCAAATCGACTTGTATCCGAGCTAATATTACTGTCAATAGGTTCAAAACAAGAAAATATGCGACAAATTCCTCTTTAATTACTTTGATTAATAATTACTAGATTACGCTTCATTTAGTAGAAAATCCTGTAAGACCTGGTATGTTCAAGGTGTCAAAATTACATTACAAAGAATTCTTTTGTCCTGATAAATCAAAATATCATTTTTACCAGTTTAAAGAATTAACATTACGCGCGCGGGTAGATTGCTCCGCCCACCGAGTCACATGACCCACTATCTGATAACCTTGGACATGTTATCGTCGATCGGGTCAATACTCTATTGTCAACGGTCCTACGAAACACTGCAAAAGACATGCAAAGACACACAAAGACATGCAAAGACACAACAAAGACATACAAAGACACCACAAAGACACCACAAAGACATAAAAAACGATTTTAATGTATATATGTATTCATATAGTACATAATATATATCAACAATTCGTTGATAGGGGCATAAATAACAATAAACATATACAATTCACATCATCTCCAATGAAAATATTATTGTATGTACTAAATATTGTGTGCGTTACTTGTATGAAATATTAAATGTAAGATATGAACATTAAAACATAAATTACAAAGCATGACCAATGTATTATCGTTTGTGAGCGAGATATGTCAAATTGAAAACAAACACAATTAAAGCGATAATGATTTCTATGTTTTGTCGGTAAGAAAATTGAATAACACAAGTGCAGTTGAAAAGAATGTGTTGAAAATTGAAGTGGTTATTATTTGTCTTGATCAAAACATATAATTAACACGTAAAGTGGAATATCCATAATAACAAAAGCGGGAGGTTTAAGAATTTAAGCAATACATTTCGCACCTATGCGGCATCTTCCTTGTTGAAAGGTAACCAACGCAGGCAAGCAGACGGGCAGAGAGGCAGACAAAGTGGTAGGCGAAACAATATGCAACTACATATTTAAAATGTTACTTGTGGAGTCGGTTTTAACACCTAAAAGGTGGTTTCGTGTTGACCAGAACTGTAAGGATATCGAGTTCCGCTGTAGGGTTCTTTTATTAATTAGTTCGACAAAAACAAACGAAAGATGCAAATACATGACACAATGAATGTGTAAAAGTTAACTTGCAATTACAATATCTCATTGTTTCCATATATAACAATTTACACATTTCACAACACTTTGAAATAAACCATTTAACATTTTCAGTAAGTATATTTTTTATAAACAAAACATTTTCAATTACTTTTACCTTAAGCTTTTAGAATATAGTGTACACAAACTGTATACAAACATTTAAAAACAAGACTAAGAACTTAGTGGGAAGTGGATTCTAAGTACACTTTCAATTACGTAATTTATGTTATGAAAGTATAAGCCTCAGATGTTTGCTTAATATATATTCCAAGTGAAGTTAGTTTAAAGTTCTGAGAAGGAAAAACTATGCATGCTGATTATTGAGTATTCTTAGATTATTAAAGACAATTGCTGATAAGCTACCAAATCGGTTACCGACATAATCACTCACTAAAGACAGCATAGAATATTTCCATTGGACAGAGACTAGAAACACAATCATGACTCAACATTCATAACCGAAAGGGTCGTTAACTAGGACATAATAATAAATAAGTGTGCATGTTATATTGGGGCTAGGTAACATTGATACGTACACTAAGTTTGAATCCTTTCTTTGGTTTGGGTCAGGTCTATGTTTTATTGCTATTATTATAACGACAAAAATAATAACATAACTTTTCTAAATTATTTTTTTCATTATATCCTTTTTTTATAAATGGAAGCAGGATGATGAACGAAATTATTGCGTAAACAGAACATTTAATAATTTAAAGTTTGTTATTTACGCAAATTAGGAAAATGAGAAATGATATTTTAAGTTCTTTATTGAACACATGTTTTACATAAAAAAGACATCACATATATTTTTTGCCATTATAATACTGGACAAATAAACAGTACACTAGAATGTGCACAAGTAAAACGGTATGCAAATCTTGTAATCTGATGGGATTTGTTGAACAGTCCAGAAAATTAATTAACCACGAACTTCAGAGATTTTGCAATATTTGTAGCAGTGAGATCAGGGAGTTCACATTGTAAATGTATACAAGCAGAATGCGCGACTAAGGCTTAGTTTAAACTACGTAACTTTGCTTGGTCGTCCTAAACGAGTAATTGTCTTCCGCTTTCGTTTTTAACTGATCCGACCTGAAAATGGAAGCTCAAAACGACAACAGTACGAGCAATATATCTTTGGAATATGTCAGAGGTAACTCTAGGATACTGATCCGTTGTTTTTTCTATATGTTATATGGTTGTTATTGTACATTACTTTCACATCCAAACGATTTACTTCTAAAGCAATCAAATTGCATCAAGAAAAACATTGCAAATAATTGTTATTCTAAAAAGTGGCCTCATAGTGTAGCATTATGTTTTATATCTTTTTACAACAACAATAAATACCCATCTTGTCTAGCAACCATCGATGTTTAAATAACTTTACAATATATGATATTTACTATTGCTTTATATACCAAAAATCGATTGTATTGAAAGCTATTATTTTGGTATCACAAAAGGCCAAACTGACTGCATTGACTTGAAAGGCCCTACTAACCGATACTTTTCTTAGTCTTAGAGTCTTAGTTTTGTGTATATTTATGTTAACAGATTTAAAAGATGCTAATACGACAGATTGCCTATTCCAAATGCATGCAACGCTACATATCTCGATGACCTGGTGAATCTGGGAATAAGTTTTGCTAAAAGGCATGCTTTTGTATCCGTGAAGACGGATCTAAACACCACCTCAAACTTTTGACAGAACAAATCGTGAAACAAATTGCTCTAAATGTCCATTATTTCTGTATCTATATGTAAGCAGGATATGGATCTGTGCTTAAAATAGATATTGACGTCAGAGCAGATTACACGGATAATGATATGTAGAAAGTACATGTTAATAAGGCCGGGTGAGGTGTTATGCTTCACTTTTCACATCATGTAGGGAATTAATAAACAGCTTTTAAAGACACTTTTCAGGTAACATTTATTTATTTGGTTTGTTTGAGAAATAAAATAAAACGTCTTTCAAACTGTCGATAACCTTTGGGGTTTAAAGTTGATAAAGTATTCTTCTTCCTCTTTGGAGTAATTAGTAACATATTTTGGGAGTGATTCTTAATATCGTAAGACACGATCTCAGATCTTCATCTAATATTTCTGTACTGTGCCCCTGTAATGCTTTATATTGTAATCGATTTCGTTTGTATGCAGAAATGCAACACAAAGGTGGGGTTACGCTTCACTTTTCACATCATGTAGGGAATTAATAAACAGCTTTTGAGGACTCTTTTCTGGTAACATTATTTGATCTTCATTTTCAGACACTTTTGTAACCGCGGCAACGCGTTGCTGAAACAAAATATTGTAACTAAAGTATTACGGATAACAGAAAGAAAACATCTTCATAGATTAGACTAAAAACACAATCATGACTTGACATTCATAACCGGAAGGGTCGTTAACTAGGACATAATAATAAATAAGTGTGCATGTTATATTGGGGCTAGGTAACATTGATATCCACACTACGTTGAATGCTTGCTTTGGTTTGGGCCATGTCTATGTTTTATTGCTATTATTATAACGACAAAAATAATGACATTACTTTTCTAAATTATTTTTTCCTTATATCCTTTTTAATAAATGAAAGCAGGATGATGAGCGAGATTATTACGTAAACCGAACATTCAATAATTTAAGGTGTTATTTACGCAAATTGGGAAAATGAGAAAGTATATTCATTGAACACATGTTTTACATAAAAAGACATCACATATATTTATTGCCATTACAATGTTGGACAAATAAACAGTACACTAGAATATACTCAAGTAAAACGGTATACAAATCTTGTAATCTGATGGGATTTGTTGAACAGTCCAGAAAACTAATTAACCACGAACCTCAGGGATTTTACGATATTTCTAGGAGTGAGATCAGGGTGTACACATTGTAAAGTATGCAAGCAGAATGCGCGACTAAGGCTTAGTATATACAACGTAACTCTACTTGGTCCTAAACGAGTAATTTACTTCCTCTTTCGTTTTCAACTGATCCGACCTGAAAATGGAAGGCCAAAACGACAACAATACGAGCAATAGGTCTTTCGCAGGTAACTACATGATACTAATCCGTTGTTTTTTTCTACTGTCCTGATATTTGTATTGCCTGGCGACCGGTAAATACTACTGTTGTTGTTATTGTACATTACTTTCAAATCGAAACGCATTTACTTCTAAAGCAAACAAACTGCAACAAGAAAAAACATTACAAAATAATTGTTATCCTAAAAAGTGACCTAATAGTGTACCATTATGTTTTATATCATCGATGTTTATATTACTTTACAATATAGATGTATGTTATTTACTATTGCTTTATATACCAACCATTAATTGTATTGAAAGCTATTATTTTGGTATCAAAAAGGGCCAAATGGACAGCGTTGACGTAAAAGGTCCTACTAATCGATACTTGTCTTAGTCTTACAGTCTTAGTTTTGTCAGTTCAAGATGAGTTCGCAAATATATATATTTATTGTTTGGTTGTCTGCACTTACTTTCAAACATAATGTACTGCAGAAGCATTTTTTCTCTCCCATTCTTCATTTTCAGACACTCTTGTAACCGCGGCAACGCGTTGCTGAAACAAAATATTTGAATTAAAGTATTACGGATAACAGAAAGAAAAACATCTTATGTAATTTTACATCCATCTATTTTTTACCAGTAATTACAATAATTCGTCCATCTTTACAGCTGGAATACAGGCTGTCAACCTTTCTCTTGATTTCATTTCAAATCATTCTGGTGATAAAGTTGTAGTATTTACTGACACTTTGTCTGAACTACAATCTATTAAAAATCAAAATTTGTCCAACCTCCACATAAATAAACTACTTTTGAAACTTAGTAAGGTTCTGTGGAATTCGTATATAATTTCTACATAAAATCTTACTTTAGTTACAAATCATGAAGTATGTCGCTTTAAATATCCATTATTTCCAAATCTATTTCGACGGCTAACCTGATTACATAGATGACCATATAACGTGATTTCAAAAGTAAGTGATATTCCTCGTTTAAAAGCCTTGCTGACTGTGCAGCTTGCGTCGGATAGGAAATGGCTTTTTGTAATGACAAGTGGGGCGTTATATTTTACTTGTCACATGGATGTAGGACACCAGTGAAACAAACGAATATTTAGTTGAACGAAATAAACTGGTCCAAACTTTACTAAAATAATTGTTTTCTGTTGGCTACCTAGTCATGTAGGCATCCTAGGAAACGAGGAAGCAGATAAGAGTGCAAAACCTGCTTAAGTCCTTACTGAGACAGATCTTTGCATCCCGCATACGGATTTTAACCAATATATAAATCGATATATTTGCCAAATGGTAAACAAGTTCTCATACTACTATTTATAACAAATTCTGCGTAATTAAAGGTAATTAAACCTAAGGTCTGTACCAATATCTCTGTTTTCAGATAAAACATACAGGAAGATGTAGCTGTTACCCGCTGTCGCATTGGAAATACTAGAATAACTCATTTACATCTATTAAAAAGTTCAACCTGAATGTGTTCCTTGGCAGGAACCACTGACGGTTAATCATATCTAAAAAAATTGTATTGACACAAACCATATTCGGTCTAAGTATTTTAATATTAATAAAACGTACGAACTATTTAGGACAGTGTCCGTTTCTAGGCTTGTTTGATTCCTGAAACTGATATTCTTAATAAGTCATAAAATCTTAAACTGTTTATTATATTAACGTGATAAAATCTTAAACTGTTTATTGTACTAACCTGTTTTCAGTAACATTTCACATTATTTTGACCTCAAAGATTTTTATATTTCTACTTACATATTTTAATTTTAACCTGATTATATTCTATTCGTGTTAAATTTTACTGTATTCGGCGCGGTATGACGTATCAAGTGTCGGTGTGCCGACACATTTAATGAAGGTTTTAAATCTTTTAATACACCAGACCTGTTAACATCGGCAAAGAACAAGATTAGCCAGACAGGATCGACAATCGTGGAAAGAACTGTAGCCGTAGGTGGTAAGTGTAATATTGGGTGAACTTAAATTAGTATAGAAATTAGATAAATATTCGTAACTTAATAACTATTGCAATATTTTCTATGCCCAAAGGACGGCATAAAGCGTGTGCACTATTCGTCTAATTAAGGCTGAAGTCATATTCATTGTAATGGGCATGGTAAATCTTAAGTGGTATATGTCAAATCTAGTGACATTTTTACTTATATTTTACACGGCACGCTATGTTCATTGAATGTTTAACTTTTAATGATTTATACAATTGGTGGCGCGAGAAATTTAACTTGTTGCTCATAGACATGTAAAACATATCCTCCAGCATGCAACCTGCTGTGCCAACCTATGTTCTCCTATGACACCGTATGCTCACAACATTTTATTGATACGCTATTTTCTTGTGTGATTGATGTAATATATACATGATATAAAATCAAACTCTTACCGGAGAAACATGATTCTGTATAATTTTGGGTTTGTCTTTGAAATATACCACAACAACACATGTACGGTTAATATGCGATGTCCACCAATTTGTCATGGGCAAAGACTATGGACAAATGTCTTGTAAGAACCACCGACAAACCGCAGGTTTGTCACCACATGTTCTATTCTGTTTGTATTATAATATTTGCCGATCACTGGCTAAAATTGACAAAAAAAAGCTTCGTGAAAGCTGTAACAAAGACCCGGTCCAGACCTACGCGGTGTGGAACCGAGGTGACAGAAGCGTTAAAAACTCGACCAGAGGCTCCCCTGTTTGTTGTTGAAATGAATGATTTTCTTTTATTAAAATACCCCGCCTATTGAAACGTTAAAATACAACCGCCATCTGTTTAGACATTAATTAATAACAGGATGATGTTGATTGTTATGATTTGGTAACAACGACGATGTTGAAGATGACTGCAAAGATGACGATGATGATGATGTTGAAGATGATGTGGATGATGATGCTTATGACGGTAATGCTGCTGCTCATGATGATGCCGATGATTCACTGTTTCGTAAATAAACGATTTATATATGTTGAACTCTTTTTATTTGTTTTGTTCTTTTTATAGATCAATTACGCGGTGCTGGTGACTGGTTTCATCGTAATACTTTCGGAAGGTACATTCATTTTCTTTTGCTTTTTTTTTGTTACAGATAATTCTTATTTTCCTTTTTTAAATTTATAATATGATAAGGCTCGTTTATTTCCCGATTTCCTATGCATAGTTTACCTAACTTGAAGATGAACATAATTAATTTTGAATGTGTCCACTGTATTTATATCACGAGAACAATACTGGAACAGAACCTCAATTATCATATTTATATATGAATAAGCTTCCTAAGTCTGAATGTACAAAACATGCTTAAAACATGGGAAACATTTCTTTGAATATTCAAATATCGGTAAGGATATGATCAAATCATTTAAGATGAATGTATAAATATTTGTTATTGTGGGCGCTCATGTGTAAGACAGTATGCCAATGGAAAAACTGTATACTCACTCTACTAATTTAACAACTCTACGTAAAGTAATACTATTTTATTTGTAATATGTCGCGTATCTTTATTACATCGTTTAACTGAATAAATGAACGCATGACGCAAGTCATATTTTTTAAACTAATGTAGACGATATGTATTTTCCTCGTGATATTTACAAAGATGCGTATAATGATATATCACTATTAAACCGATGTTGTTTACAAGCCAATTGGGACGAGGAACAACACTCGCAAGAGAAATCAGATCACAAACTAACAACGCAGAGATACTGCATGTATAAGGTTTGTGTCATAAAACAATCAAAAACACATTGTTTGACCTCCCCTATAATTGTTTTAAGTAATCTATTTAAGAAACGCACTTTAAAACACACATATATATATATCGATTATATGTAGAACTACAAATATAACAAAAACAAGAAAAAGAAGAAACAAAGCAAACATGAAACCGAAGCCAAATTAAGAAAATAATTAGTTTTTGTGTGATTCAGACTCCTGACCTGTTTTAAGACAATAAAACATTTTACCGACTTCGGCACTGGTTGTTAGTATTACATGTTGTATATAGCTTGATAAGACATGGTCACTCTCCACAATGTTTACAATTGACTATCAACATAATTTTAACGAGACTTAAATTGTCATTGTTTTAGCCAGTTTTTTTCAAGCCATATACTAACTACTTGACTCGAATTGAAATCTGTGGAAAAGGACCTGCAACTAATAAAAACAATTTATTGAAAATGTATAGGGCTGCCATGAATTCCAATGATATGAATGTATCGGCAATATTCTTTTCCGATCGATTATCGATACACACTATCGAATAGTGATTCTTTTGACGGAAAAAATAAAAGAACAAAAGAAAGAAAATGTTCAAATTTTGCAACATATATTTCTTCATTATCGAAACTTTTTTTTATTTCAATTAAATGTGCTTACTTTTCTTGTAAGTTTCAATCTATTTAACAACCATTAGAAGTGTCAAGCGACTGTATATTAACAGGTTGATGTATTAACTAGTTGTTGAAACTGCCTATGTGCTCGACTGAAATCAATATCAAAATACAATTTGGTCAGGTGAATAGACACTTGCAACTCGCTTGTTTATAAAATATTTGTAACAAAATGCTATCCCAATATTGGCGGTACTCTATCCATGAACGAAGCCCCATTATGCAAGGAACTATTGCAGCTCAGGAAAAAGCTTCCAGCCTAGGAAAAAAGGCATAAGATCGATCTGTCAGATGGTGGTGAGAGTTGGGGGCGTGGGGGGTTCATCAGCCCTTCAATCTCTAGGTTAGGGATTCACCTTCCTATATGTTGAGATTAAAATACTGTATTATCCATTTAGAGCTTATGTTTTGTCAATAATATGCAAACATTTATAAAAATATATATTCCTATTTACTGTATTTTAGCATTAACTTAAACGTAAACTAGAATACATTTTATCCTCACCTTTTATCCTTACCTTTGTTTGGTGTTTGGTAATAATGAAATTTGATTTGGTTTTCTGTACGACAAAATATAAGACATAGGAAGCCCATAAATGACGATAATATTTACATGTAAACATTAAATTCATTACCCTTTCGTGCTATACTTTATGCCATAGAGAAATACGACATGACATACATTGGTAAAATCATTTGGACTTATTGTTTCTTTTCTTTATTTTTTGATATTTAATTTGTGTTGAAAGTGTTTCCAGGACATGGAGTTCTATTTATAGTAATGTACGTATGTTTTTATCAGCAAGATACAGCTTCGAAGACCGGACCTGGTAGCGCAATCGGTAGAGCGTCGGCTCCAGGTACGGGAGGCCCCGGGTTCGATCCCGGGCCGCGACATACCAAAGTCGTTAAAAATGGTAGTGGTATAGCTCCCTTGCTAACGCTCAAGCAAATATAAGGGTAGTTCCACGACTTGTTGGCCCGGTGTCAGGATAATGTGACTGGGTGTGGTATCATGCCAGGTGTTCACGGCATGCTATACAAAGTGAGGGCAGCACTATATCTGCTTCAAGTGGACACCGTCTCCAGATAACTGAAATACTGTTGGTGGGACGATAAACCAATAAACAAACAAACAAACAAACAGCTTCGAAATCAAAATGACATGTTAAATCCTTCCTAAAACAATTTGTCTTAAGTAGAAGAGAAACTTCACGTAGGTTTTATTAATAATTTGTTCTGACGTATTTCTTCTTTAAAGTGTATTGTAACTATGAGCAACTTAATAATACACGGTTATAAACACTAGTGTTGTCTTATAAGTTTTACGTTCTTATTTTTAACCATCATCTGTGTTATATTTTAAGATATTTTAAGGTTTTCATTTTTATTTCAAACAGATATCGGAAATCGGTAGAAACAAGACGAGAGCTCGAAGAAACAAGAACCAGGTTCGGTCACTCTTTTTATTTTAATCATAAATTAAAAAGAGTTTAGTAAAATCAGCTTGTAGATTATATGCTATTTCTATACAATTACAATTTCTATGCGAAAGAAATACCACTCTTTAAATTGAATAATATTGAATTGCCTGTCTTTTCCCCGTGTAACTTTATTTTGTTAATTTTATAGTCAACTGTTGTCTGCTGTTGTCTCAATTTTACATATGACTGGCATTAAAATACCGTTGTCCTGTTCAATTTCAAATTATAATATATGTTGCAGTACTCCTATGTCATTTTGGAATTGTCATATGTATACTTACATATAAACCTGTATACAAATTAAACAGGTTTTGTACAGAAATACGGAGCTCTACATACCTTTTTATAATTAGATATATCAAATAAAATATTGGTATGGGTTAAATAAAACACTAAAAATATAGATACTATTAATTAATTAATATGATTAGCCCAAATCTATTATTCCGTGTACTACATGTAGTAAAACTAAATGAGTTTACGCGTTTATAATTGTATGTTCATGCATTAGTTGTCGAATTCTTAACATGTATGTATGTTTTTTATTTTATTGTGTACTTTGTTGTTCATAAAATTCACTTATTAATATATTATCGATAAGTGAATTAAAATCTTTAATAAGAAGTGCATGCGTGCGTGCGTGTGTGTGTGTGTGTGTGTGTGTGTGTGGGGGGGGGTAAGATTGTCGTTAACATTTTTATTGCTAGCCCCACCCCCCCCCCACCTCACTACAGTTACTAGTTCAAATATGCAGACACGTACGGTATGCAAGGAATTATCTTCGAATCATAGCTTGTTGAAAACACTCGTATGCGAGGAGGTCTTTCATCTTGTTGCTGTGCGTACAAGTTGTGCAAAAGCTTTAGGTATTTTTCTTTACCAACAGAGCTTGGAGACAAATACAGTGCTAAAGATGCGTTTCAAAACAAATACAAGAATACAAGAAAGTACTGTCACCATACAGTGATAAAGTGTCTTTCATTCAAGGCTAGACATATTAAGTAACAGTCTTCGTCCTAACACATTCATGAAACCTACCGACATATCTTTAACTTGCATTTGACAGGAACATATAATTTTAGAAAAAGGCAAATAAACATTCAATTGAGTATCTTAAAAGTTACTAAAATGCATATTTTCTTTCTTATTCTTTATCAGAATGGCTTACTTGGAAAAAGAACTTGATGAAACAAGATCCAGGTTTGGAAGTATTTTGGTTTAAGTTCTGTTTTAGAAGTTTAGCAATATTATAACATTTGTTTTACATTTTTGCGAAAGAAATAACTACTTCAACAGTGCACCTTTCTTTATGTTTAATGACGATATTTCTTAAAGTTAAAGATTTGATCGATTCCCTGATTAAATATCTATTACTTATCTTCAGTTTCTTTACCAGCTTGAGTTAGCTATGTTTTCTACCAGTTTATTACTTTTGAAGATTTGACGAGCGCTTATTTTCTTAATACAACAATAGTAAGTTTTGTCCAAAATGATAAAATAAAGAACAATTCTGTATTATGTTTGTGAATACATGTTCTCATTGTCTAACATGTCTACGAATAAGCTTACTGATGTTCAGACGCATTATGAATCACAACATTCAAAGACTTTTCCCATCAAGGTCTTATTTTTGTTGATTAGATTGCCAAAAGCAATCAAAGTAAAAAAAAACTAGGGAAATGAAACCTCCTGATTTATATATCATACATTTTGACAATAACGCATAAAGTATAAACACAGATGCGGATTTCTTAACTGATATCTTATATTTTTCCAAACGTTCACCAACATCACGAATCATCCGATTGAAAAGTATGTTACTATATTTTCATTAACGCCACTTTGTAGTTATACCCAATTTTCTTTAGATTTCTACAAAATAAACTTTCCGTAATACCTTGTACACTTTGTTTAGTCTAAGCACCCTATCTCGGTTGATGCAATGTGTAGTCTTTTGTTGTGTTGTGGGTCACTCTAGTTTTAGCATCATGGGATTATTGACAATATTATATAAGACCCGAAATAAAAATACTAAATAACTATTATTGTGTAACAGCTAAACAAATGAACAATATAATACATATACACATTTTAACTTGTCTGTCAAAACAGTAATCTGAGGTAAGGCAGGAGTGACGAGGTACGTAATGTGAGAGCGTATCCAAATAAATTAAGATTATAATAGAAAGAAAACAACAACTGACAAAGGTAAAATGCCACTCACATCACTGTATTACGGACCGAAAGAAAAATTCTAATACACCAAACAATCTTAAGCCCTGTTAAGAAACCAGACTTTTTCATGATACAATGTGAGTTTCGATACAAATACTTACACAAAAATGTTTGTAAATCTATACTGACTGAAATCCCTTTTGGGATATTTGTGTCTTGTGTTTGAAATGCCACAAGATTTAATCGATAAACTGGATTAAATCAAGAACTAAGCGTAATATGTCTCCATTTGTAGTCTAGCTTTTTATAAGGAGGACTGAAATCCTACCATATAAACTGTTCTATAGCATGTTTTTTAGTTTTAATACTATTTCATTATGTCGTTGTATTTTTAATATCTATGCCAAAATCGACTTACAAAAACTTTATATATCTCTAATATCCAAGACATTTAATATAAATCTCAAACTTTAGGCTGAGTGCCATCATTTCGAGCCGAATACGAGACAACAATCCTAACATTGTCAATCTTGGAGACCCATTTCGCCCAAATAAACTGGGAGAAATGTCAAGTGAACTCTATGACAATGAGTGGACAGACGCATTCGAAGAACTGGTACGGAAGGGTTACTCCGAGACCGAGTCAATCCGAATATTTCTGGACATCATCATGGTAAAACTGATTGGCGACGTGCTGAAGCGTGATGCTATATAATGAATTTTTTTTTTGTTATTGTTTTTAACTCTTGTGTTTATAATCGGCTACGGGCGTCCCTATTTTAGATGCTGACTAAAATTTGCACATGTCAGGGTCGGGTTCTGCTTTGTTCGTTTTAAACCAAGTTCCATGATGTAGCTTGTCCTCATTCACTCAACATTGCATCACGCAAGCAGAATGAGAAACACAGATGTATTTTTTCAGAGTTTATTGCTTTGATTGTAGTTGTTGGTTCGAAAATTGAAGGGAATTACAAAATGAGACTGATCCTTATTCGCTATACGTTTTATTACTTCTGTGTAAATTCCATGCAAACACAAAACACAACACTTTTCAGTGTTTTTTTTTTGTTTTGCTTTATCGTTTGTGGTGTACTTTATTTGCTTTGTTCATTTTTGTGCAAGGTGTTGGCATGTATTTGTATTTTGTGGACACATTTTTATGTCGCCCAGAGTGGGGGTGTACAGTCCACTTGTCACGTGCAAGAACAAGATTTCTATCATACAGGTCAAGGTTCGAATCCGTGGTCAGTTACACACGAGACTGCAAAAATTATTGTATGGGTTTTTACATCACAAAAACAAAACAACAACAACAACAACAACAACAAAAAAAACAACAAAAACCCAACAACAAGTCATTTGATAATAATTGATGCTTGCCAAATGGTTGCCATAGCAAAAGTAAAACGGTTGATATTTTTGTAAAAGAAAGCTAGCATTAGCTATATTCATTTTGTTAATATATTCAGTGTATTTCTATGTCCAGAAGGATTGTAAGTCTCATATTAGAAGTCTAAAATTATCGATTTTCGTGAAGTGTACACAGGCAACTATTTAAGTGTGATGAAAATGGTGCAAATACTTGAGCAAAGATTATTTTAGAATGTAATATATTGTCAAAACACATTCAATAAACACACATCACTTCCATTCACCATGTTTATTCATGGTGTGTACGAACTTATAATGCAGGTGTGATAATTTACTCAACATGTTATGCATTTAACATTAACATTTTGTTTTACATTTATTTAGAGTTATCTTAAAATGCGAATGAGAAAGTATCTAATAGTAAGTAATGATTTCACAGTATTAAAGTATTCAGTCGTGATTTTGCTTGTTTTCAAGACAACATACCAATCGTGCAAGAAGTCGACTGAAGACGACTGGGCTATTGAAAAAGATGGGATATCTGACGATGTAAGTCCAAATGCTTGAAATGAACTCGAAACGAAGACGACGACGGTGACGACGACAATGATGATGATGATGTTTATGATGATGACGATAATGGCGGTGATGATAATGATGATGATGATGACGATAATGTTGTTGTTATTGTTGTTGTTGTTGATGATGATGATGCTGATGATGCTAGTAATGATGATGATGTTAAAGATGATGATTTTCGTAAATATGTAATCTGTTGCCAGGCTGAAAGTGCAAGAACCTTACCGGAGGGGCAGAAAGCTAAAGCAGTTATGGCCATGGAAAACCACCAATCGGTAAAACATGTAATTTGTAAACAAATAGTCTTCCTTAATGTCAGACAATAAGTTACATTAATTTAAGTTTCAAATCTATTCATGATAAAGTTAAAAACAAAAAACGTTTAAATTGTATTTAACAGCTGCTTGTGTTAGTAGAAGCCACTTCGATTGTTAAGCATTGTGCTATCTTACACATAATTATACAATATACTATGGCTTTTAACTAAACTGTCTACATTAAGATAATGTAGACGAGCACAAGCAATGTATCGCCTTACCATAACAAAATCATGTCTTAATTGTCTGTTCATATGGTATGTTTTCTTGTAAAAGTGCTTCCATGTAATCCATAGTTATCACATAAATTCATATTTTGACATCGACAAAATCACGCACAGTTGAATTGTTGCTGCACTTCCTCTACTAATAAGCAATATGAATGTCTTATTTTTAATTCAGTTTAGTTTAAATAAATGAACGGTGAATATGAGCACACATAAGAGTGTATATAAGAATGCGTAAAAAGAATAAATCAATCATATCAAGGACTCGGATGTCAAATCAAACCTTTTTCACACCTTCATTGAGTATTTCATCATAGAAATGAAAGCAACCTTAACAATAACAGTAACATGTGAAATATTGACTATGTATACTTATTTGGACATATTGCAACCTCAATAACTAATAAACTAAAACTATGAGCAATCTTGAGAATACGACATAACTGCTTTAACACTTAATATTTTGTTTTCGACAGTCGTTACGATAAATATACTTTTATTCTTTCGATTTCATGTCGCCAGAATTGATGTTTTATATTTCTTACTTTGATTACTGGATAACTTTCCTTTGCCATTTTCTCCTTAAGAAAATAGCACATTTCCTTAGTGCCAGCTGCCGTGATGACAAACTGCGTCCTCTGCTGTCGGACCCTGGTCCTGTCCGTGTGTACGTGGACGCCTGTGTTAAACTGTGTCTTCTCATGGTGCTCCATGACCCCCCGCTCGTCTGGAAATGTCCACAATGGTCGTCAAATATGTTTCTTGCACAAACACGTTATGCCGACGATGAGGAAGGACTGCCTGAACAGAAGAATAACGCTGCCACATCAATGCAATGGAAAGAAACAGACGACTACGTAGGAGAGAGTAAAACAGTTCAGTTCCATACGTCTTTGTTTAAACCATATACCGCTGCCGGAGACTACATCGAGTACATTGTTTGGCCGGCGATGTTGCTCCATGAAAATGGACCGATCATGCGCAGAGGCGTCGCACAGGGATTCTAAAAGAAAGCATCATCAGAAACTACATGCGTAAACGTTCCTACTTTACTTGAATGAAGATCACGTTAAACTTAAATTCAATATACTCGAGTTAATATGGGGTTATATAGCTTTATACAAGACATTTATGTTCGCTTTGAGCACAATGCATTATTCTTTGTGAATCGTGAGTGTAATGGTATTTATTTTATTTTACTTTTGCTGTACTTTTATGTTGTGCTCTTTTCTTTAAAACATACAAATCTGTCACAGAAGAGTAAAGTTCAGAATTATATTTATAATATGATTTAGTAACAAATAGTCACAATCTAATTTCATTCTGGATAAAATCCAGAGTTTAACGTTGTAATCGGACATATGTTTTTGTAGAACGTTGTGATGATTTAGTTTTAGTTTGCTTGCCCTGCGTTTAATTGATTGCCCATAACTGTTATGTTGTTACATGCCTTAGTGTTGTTTATACAAGATACATATTGTTTGGACACCAAAACATGCTTCATTTTTATCAGGATACCAAAATTATTTTTAAATACTTCATGTTGCAGTTAGACATAAAACTAACAGTAACACATTAATATTTTTCAAAGACAGATATACATCAAAGATAGATTAAACACAACAGAAATAAAAAAAAGATCACTGTTTGCAAAAGTATTTCGATTAATAACACAAATATGCCCTCTATACATGAGGTTATTTAATAAAAACAACAACTTTAGATACCGATAATAAGTCTTGTGTATTATACAAAGTTTGCTTTATACTTGTGAATATTCTCTCTTTGTTAAGTAACAGATGTTGTGTTTTGGACATTATACACACCGTATTTGCTGTGTCATTAAAACAGTAAGATATGAGGAGATTTTTATGCAAACTATTCCAAGTATTAAACATTTCACTATTACACATAATGATATACAAACCAAAACATTTTCTAATGACATTTTTCTAAGTATAACATTGCCAAAATAATTCAACGTTTTGTTTTTCACAATTGCACAATACACGAATTGTATTAGCAGTTTCCTTCAATTTGTATAATAGTATATTTGTAGCAATGCTTCAATGGTTGATTCTGTATTAAAATTAGTATATGTAAGAAAAAGAACTAACGTCAAATAACACTTGAAAACAATCTTTTTCGAATCTGAAGCAAACACAATGAAACTTTTTGAGAAAATGAATTTCATAACATCAATTAAATAATTTATCGAAACTTATTTTGAAAATACATAAAATGAATATTAATTTATGGTTTTTATTATAATATGTTTGCCTTCATAAACATACATAAAAAAGTATTTGTCTTTTGTACTTTTTTCTTTCGTTATTAGGCGTAATCTTTTTTGCCATTAAAGTCAGTTTTACCGTCACTTGTGTTATAATAGATAAAATATTCCATAATTGTCCTACAAAAACCGCTATACACATACTCCAGCATGCTTACTTTGGAGAGTGATGTTCAGAATTTCACTTTCTTAATAAACAATAGGTTCTAAGTGCGTCCTTCAAGATAAGCATCGTCAAAAAGGTAAATTAGGAAAAAAATAAAAATATTCTTCAAGTACCGGTCTTTGAACTACCTCCAAAAGATACAAATTGAGGTTTAAGTGACAAAGTATTGATATGAAGCATAACAAATAGATAAAAGACAACAACTACAGCTGCAGCCTTGGTCGGTCAGTCGGGAAAAGAGCCGACTGGGGTTTTAACCTGGTTTGTGGAACTCTCCAGCCTCTCAATTTCTAAACGTTTTTCTCAAAGATAGTGTAAATAAAATATCATATTAACATGAGATAAATTACATTAAACACCTGCATCGGGAGTTAAAAATTATCAAAGAATACTTGTTAAACCGTACAACATTAATAATAATGAACTATAAAAATATGCTCAATAAATCGTAAAGTAGTAGTGCTGTATGTCTCGCTTACATCTAAATAGACGGAGAAATTCAAGAAATAAACATATAAATTTATGTATTCTCGCATTAGGACAACGGTAGACAAATTCCCATGAAAACCCCTAAATGTTTATAAAGTCATTCACCATAGGAGCAAGCAAAATGTTTGGGATAGTCTTCTATTAATGGATACTTAGTGTGTTACCAAAAAGTACATATACTTTATTCCACTCTAATCGTTCTGCACTTGCGACCCGGAATACTGGCAAAAGTTTTTGCCCATTTTCGATCAAGGGTAAATGATGACATATCAGAATTAATAATAAAAATGATAATAATAATAATAGTAACAATAATAATAATAATAATAATAATAATAATAATAATAATAATAATAATAATAATAATAATAATAATAATAATAATAATAATAATAATAATAATAATAATATATAAATTACAGGTAACTTATTTTTTTTCAGGAATAACAGAGTGTGGTTTTCATTCCAAAAAGTCAGTCTTCTTTGTTGACAGGTTTTTGGTTAATAATATTGCACTCCTAAGAAAACCCTGTCAGGGAAAAGTTGCTGTTATTCCTGAATGATCATTCCATTAGCAACAGTTCTTCCTCTTTCAACAACATCCCTTCTTCTAACCGTTGTCTCAAAATCACTAAAACAATAAACCAATAAAATAAAATAAACACTCTCAATGCAAAAATGTTAAAAATAAAAACATACATATCTGCTATATTAAAAGAAAATAAGTTGTATAACAAGATAAGTTTTAGTTGGTACATTATTTTTTTCAGACATGCACTAGTGTTGCTAGTTTTGTCCCCCCTTCCCCAATGATACGACACAATCATGTCTGTAAACTACTCACATAATTCATGCTTTATACCGCCTCTTCACAAAAACAAGACAGAAGAAGCGCGTGTTTTTACAAACAAGTTGGGCAAAGTAGCAAATTTCAAAATTAAAAAATATATAAGATAAATATATATAAGATAGTGGTTATACCTTATTCCACTATTTATTGTGGTTGATCAAGGCCTTGCTGTTTGCAGAAACAGTACAAGAAGGCTAAATGACCCTAAATCGCTCATCTGAGTGTCATAGACATTAACATATAGTGAGCAAGAAATATCAGCAATTTTTTAACAGATCAGAATAATTATTCATGGTTTTTGTCCAAGCAACATAAATCAATAATTAAGACATCGTGTCCATTTAAAGCAGATTATGTGCTGCCTTAACTGTGTATAGCATGCTGTGAACACCTGTCATGATACCACACCCATCTTAATCACATTATACCGAGTTCTGGCCCACCAGATGTAGTACTTACATGTCTATGAGTTGAGCATTAGCAAGGGGGGGGGGGGGGGCTGGTGGTGGTGGTAGGGGGGGGGGGGGGCTATATCACTACGATTGTTTGCATGCCAAGGCATGGGATTTAACCCGGAGCATCTCGAAACTGGAGCCAACACTCTACCGCTTGCCCTACAACGTCTATGTCCACCATTGTAAATACAGCCTGCCATGAAGACCTATATAAAACCACACAAACTCCCATTATCCTGACACTGTGCAGACCTTATAGTTGCATGAGCAATACCTGGGAGCTATACTACTATCATTTCTAATAACCTTGGTATGTCACTGACCATGATCGAACCACGGGTCTCTAGTACCTGGTGCCTAACCTCTACTGATTGCGCTACCAGGTCCGGTCCAGAATAATCATACTTTATGTAAATTCACACAGGCTCCATTTGTACAATCAGTTTCAACTTCTGTTTACTACAAAGTCATGTAGGGAAAATTGCATACTTCCTGGCTGCCTTGTCTTTTGACAGATCAATATTCTTTAAACACATTTTCATTCCCTCTATCTGCTGAAGCTCCTGATAGAGTCTGGTGGGCAAGCAGTTTCAGAAGAAATGTCATTTAAAGAACTTTTATGGATGTTTGATGTTGGTGGTGTGCGATCACAATAGCTCATCTTGAGTTTATGCTTATTTGAGCTAAAAATGCAAATTTCACCAACAGTGACCAAGAACTTAAATTTATGCAAAACATACATGTACCAGGTATGAAATCCTTACCAAAATCCTTGACAGGTGGGTGGTCTGTGTTTCAATGATCTTCCTTTCTGATGACCGCTGGGCACATAACTGCAATTTAAATAAATATGCTAAATATGTTATTACGTGTGACGTGTTTTTATTGAAACACTTGCAGTATGGTTTATTTGAAGGGAAAAACCCACAATACAGTTTTACAAGTTTAAAACTGCAAATAACACAAAACTTTCGCAAAGCAAAAGGTCAAAATTGAACAACAATTTTGATACTCTTGATATCAGTTGCAAGCTCTTCTATGTAGGGTTGCAACAATTCATTTGCAATTTAATTTTTATTAGAAATATTTGCCTTTAAAAAAAGTATAAGAATATTCACATGGGTAAGAATTCATTTTCTGGTGTATATTATCTTTACCTTTTGAGCTCCATACTAGAATTTACACATTATGTCAGGAAAAACATTTAAAAGTGGCTTGAACACAGTTAACTTACAGTAATATTCAATTTTAGACTTTTTGAGAGCCATGTAGCATACATGCATTTCAAATACGCCAGAACAGTTTGGCACATAATTGTACTATTTATGAACGGCACATTAAATTGACATAGTTGCAAGTTCAAACATGGATCGAATAATATTAGTACGATCGTTAAGCTTAAATAAACAAAATTGTTTGAAAACTGTTTCAACATATTGATTCTCCCAACCTGAAGGCAACATAAAAGACTGCATAGTCACATATCAATAAGTCTTCAGTGGTGGTGATATTGTAATCCATTATTGTGTTTTTAGATATAACACAGCAACACTATTATGGTTACTAAGTTGCTATATTGATGTTCAGTGATGACTGTGAAGGAAGACCCAAGATTGGGTCAGCTGACAAACCCGTCCACATGAAGGTTTTTATTACAACCAGGTCTCAAACACACGCAGTGAGCCACTATGGATTCTAAGGTTAAAGCTGACGACACATTCACTTGCCGCCTGCATTCCAAAACTTTTAGCCTAAATGAGTTGTAAAAACTGATAAACTATAAATTTGAAAACTGGTTGCACTAGGGCTAGTCTCATTTTAAGTCAGTATATGGGCACAGATTAAATTACCACTAATTGATAGACTACTAGTTATCATGAAAAAGGGTTTCTGGGTTTCAGGGTGGTATAGTAATTCTTCAATAAAAAATGTGAATAATGAAAATGTAATAATCGGCTAACCTTATTGTTAGATTATGAACTGGTCTAATAATAAATTTGTAGTGACCATAAATTTCTAGTAAGAATAATACATATTTTACATGTAGTTCTTACAACTTCTTATAACTTACTCAAAACACAAATTGCAAAACTAGTTAGCTGGTGCTGGGCTTTTTGTCATGTATAACAAGAGGTCTCCTGTCCCTGCCTTTGTTCCTAGGTTAGTTCCCATTGACTTGACACCAAAATGAATCTGAAAAAGTAAAATATACACGTGTTGAAAGAAAAATAAATCGGTTGCGTTGAAATAAATTATAATCTCTCCGATACTCTGGAGCCGTAGGCGAGCGAAAAGTGAAATGTTGAACGGTAAAAACAACAACAGTACTGTCAACTAGTGTCGAGGAGACAGACCAATTCATTGCAAACTATCAAATCTGTACCCCAAATTAGACAGCTCATTAGCGAATAAATCAATAACTTACAACAATCATACATGTTCACCAGAAAATGTGCATAAATTGAATAACAGTACTCGCCGTTGAAGACGGCATCTTGTCAAAACATTTTTCAACATGACGGGCGTGGCTTCGTTTGCGAGGTAGTAGGTTTTCGACCAGGGTTCGTCATATTCCGTAAACTATCGGTCGTTCCCATTGAAATTCGCTTGTTTATACTTGTTGTTTATATTGTCGATTTTTTGTAAAAGAGTATTACTTGGTTGGAGACTGTTTTTGGCTTGTTGGTAACATCAATGCTTAAGTTGAGGATTTTATTATTATTTAATAGCATAAAACATTAAGTTTTCAACTAATTTAGTGCGACTGAACTCATGAGTATCTTTAAGTACTTAATTTAGCCCAATTCTCGCTTGCCGATGAAATTAAATGGGGTTACACGTTAACAAATTGCCTATCAAATTCATTAGGTATGTTATTTTCATTGTGATACTGAACTTTGTTTTTTATACTGCTCTTACATGTACACAGATTGTATAAAACAATTATTTAATTATTGACATAATATCAAGTAAGTGAAAACCGTGTTTGATACACTTCTATAACGTTTATTGCACTTCTATAGCATTTCTCATCTTAGTTTTTTAAAATGTGGATATAAGTTAAATATGTAAGAGTATGGAATGCTGTTTATTAATAAATTGTCAGGTGTCAATTTTATGTCACTCTTGAACCTAAATAAAGTTACTTTCGATTAAACATATCATACATTAATTACACACACACATACACACACACTCACGCACTCACGCACACACGCGCACACGCGCACGCACACACACACATATAATTCAGATAGGGTAAATGTATATACCCTTGTGGTTTATAAGTAGGGAACATATGCTTTGATACTGAATTGCACTTAGACTTCAATTGGCGGTAACTACTACTACAGTCCTTGCACCGTACCAGTTGTCCAAAACATCGTATATCGTGCGTATTTCTATCGTAAAGGTATCGTATGGTAACGTAGGGGTACGGACAATTCTCAATCCGGACATTTCTCAGTTAGTGAAATTTGCAGGGTCGGACAATTCTCAGTTGGTTGATTTGCAGGGCCGGACATTTCTCAGTTAGTTGTTTTGCAGGGTCGGACAATTCTCAGTCCGGACATTTGTCCGTTGGTTGATTTGTAGGGCCGGACAATTATTATAGATCCATTTTTGACGTTGACTAAACCAATCAATTTCATAAGTTTTATAAAACAACACTGTAATTAAATACTGAAAGACAATCATCAAAAACCAGATAATTTTCTTTGCTGTCAGTCATAAATAAACCTGTGAACCAAACAAACTATTTATCCTTACAAATTGCACCAATAATTATTTCTATACCACTTGTTGTCAATCATAAATAAACCCGTGAACCAAACAAACTATTTATCCTTACAAATTGCATCAATAATTATTTCTATACCCCTTGATTTTCATGACAAACGCTTTGACCAAAGCCGCGAAAATCCTTTAATTGGCCAACCCACTGTGCTTTAATTGTGACATGCTTTACTCTAATTTCAAACTGAAATGTTTGTTAAAATATAAGTCTCAGCGCAGCTTACGATAATTATTCCAAAAATGGAAATTCTAATAAGTAAGACAGGCTCCAAGAAAATACTCCATGAGGGGTACGTCTACGTAAAGAACCGGATGAACAAAACAACCATCAGATGCATGTGCTCTAAAAGAGCCTCAAAATCCTGCAACGGTGCCCTCGTCACCGATATAGATGTACGTTTTAATTGAAAAAATAAAAGCCAATGGCAAATATACTCAAACCAAAACACAAAAATATAAAAAGCTGTTAATCTTAATAATCAATCATTGTGTCCGCCTGGACCATAAGAAACTGACTGAATGTGACATAGACTGTAGTGCTACAGATCTTGTGTTTTTATACAGTGCTTTTGTCCAGTTAAATGTTTATTTTGAAAATGTGCTATTATGTTCAGTGCTGAGTATGCTGGGATACGGACAAACGCTCCTGAGGACAGAAGCCCCTGGGTCAAAAAATGTCATGGTGGACAAAAGCCAATTACCAATTTCTTCACCAAGGTAGCTGGATCCGAGTCTGAGTCTAGTAAATATTTAATCACAGGCTATACTATGATGGTGAGTTCCAATCTCCATATTCATATTAGAGATTTTGCTTAACATTTATATTTTAGTATTTTAATATATATATATATTTTTTATTAGGTATTGTCTATTCTTTCCGTAAATTGTCTGAAATCTCTTGTAAATAACTAAGGGGTTAATATTTATTGTTGATGGGCAATTTTGTTCTATATGAAAACATTTTAAGGGTTATCAATAACAGTTCGCATCTAAATATAGAATGTCTAGTATCTAGTTTTATTTTTGCCTTGTTTATTTATTCTGTTGATTTTCAATCAAAATAACTCCTGTTCCTATAGCATTTTTGTTTGTATCCTTGCTACCGTCGGTATAGATGTGGATGTGAGTAGCTATATCTCAGTACTTAGTATTTGAGTTGAGTTGAGTTTAACTAAGGGAATAATTGTATCGATTACGTCTTCTAAATTTGTTTTAATGTTAATGGATTTGATCCCTACATGGAACGGATTAAGTGGAGGTGTTAATTTGTCTGTTGTTAGTCCAATTTTGTCCCATAATAATATAATTATCATTTAAAAGCTCTGTTACGATTTTTTTTTAGTTTGTCAAGTCTTTTTCTCGATTGACCCAAATGCTACTATATCTTACGGAATTTGTATTTAGATAGTGCTTGAAAAGGGGTTGAGTATGAGACAATGGTATGTTTCTGATGTTATTTATTTTCTAGCAGATAGTCCATTATGTAGGTTATTCGGTAAATGTACCGACAAATCACGCGAGCGATTATAAGCCCCCACACAGATTGGCACTTTTATGACACAACGTTTCTATTCAAATTAGACGGTCAGTGGTCATTTAGCTGTAGTGCACAACACCTGTATCCAGTCTGAAGACATGTCATACATGTATGAAGATCCCAGCACACATAATCTGGCTGTGAAATTTCACTTCAGTAAAACGCAGATACGGATGCGAGGAATGGGGGTAGAAAATTGGAATATATGTGTATAGAAGAGTGCTGTAAGAATGTTAGTAAACTACAGATTTAAATTAAATTGTCTTAACATGGTACATTTTTTACACACTTGTTCAATGCAGGGTATCATATTGGCTTCACTTACTTATCATTTGCCTACACATTTTACCATTTAGACGGAAATAGTCTCATTTGAAAGGTGTGAAAACATTACCGCCTATATGCGCTGGAAGTGGGCCGATTGGGGCAGAACGATTTGGACTAAACCGAGTTGGCACAATATAAATAGGCTGATTGAAACTGTACTTTAGCAACATGCCGCATTTGCCATAGTATTTCGTGTAACGTGACGTAAACGGAGACAGTACAATATGTTGTATCGAGGCGTACACCGTTTCGCATCATAACGTGTAGATTTTCTATCGTAATGCATTTCGTGTATGGTATCGAACCGTAACGTGTATGGTATCGTGTAAATCCGCACATGGTATCGTACATCGAACGTAATCGTACCGTACATTCATCGTATCGTGTGACAACTGTTACGGTCCCAGAACCGTACTACTACTACTACTACTACTACTACTACTACTACTACTACTACTACTACTACTACTACAACAACTACTTCTAATACAACAATAACTTTGAACACAACTGCTATTACTATCATTACTACTACTACTTCTTCTATTACTAGTACTACTACTTCTAGTATATCTACTACCACTGCTTTCCCAAGAGTAACAGCGAAGTTTTTTAGTTTCAAAGATATCAACAAAGAATATGCAAATTATCAGACACCAGCCTTGAAAATAATATATATCGATTTATGCAACTTGCTTCATTACGTTAGCTCTACTCATTTACTATTGTCTTTTCTTTTCAATTAAACTTAAAACCTTACAGTTCGCTGCAATTGCGACAAAATTGCACGTAATCCTGTTTATGATCTATTATTACGAGCCGTATTTAATTCGTCCATGTGCGTGCATTAAAAAGTGTTTATTGATAGGTTATTTAATTGTAAGCGCATGCTATTGTGAATGTGCTACTTACTAGTATATATTTTATTGTGCATTTTTCCAGCCTAAAAATGAAAGTATGCTGAATATGATCTATTATTACTCGCACATCTGAAGATATAAGTATGTGTTGTCAACTTTCACCTAAGCTGACTACACAAGAAAACTAAATATATATACACGGACGAAATAATGTAAAGCAATGATATAGAACAGGCAGACGCCGCACTTCAAGCTTATCAAAAGGAACCAGAAATAGAAATATGACTCTGCATGAGTGTTTATTAGGTACTGAAAATATTAAACAAGTTGGATGAAATGATACGAAACGAGGCTCTTCCGAGTTTCGTATCATTTTAGACGAGTTAAATATTTTAAGTATCTAATAAATTCGAAAATAATATTATATTTATCACATAACTAAAACATCAGCTGTTTTTCGTTACAATGCATCATCTTTTTATAGTATGAACAGTCGACCATGACATGTAAAAATTCGGTTTGGGAGAATCCGCACAAAAGTAGTTTTACTCCTTACTCGACCATTTTCCATAAAAAGGGAACAGATTCGTTTATAACATGACTAAAATATTATTTTTGTATTAATTAAATGAAAGTGTCAAAAAAACCCACATAAAACTGCGATAACAAAATGATCAGAAAATGGCATGTACACTACACATACTTAATGTCGTTACACTACGATAATGACGTGACGCCACGAAAACTAGCTTGTGTGTTACCAAATACAACGCATGATTGTTAGCTAAAGATACGTACAGGACTTCAATCTTTGGCGACTTGTCAGTTCCTCAAAAGAAGATAGATAAAAAATAAAACAGTCCAAAGGATGACTTATAATAAGAACTAATTTATGGCGTTATAGATAAACCTTCAGTGTATAAGGAAATATGATCAAGTCATATTGGAGATGCAACATATACCAAAATTTGAACCAGGTATTTAAATACAGAAAATACAATTCTGTGATGAGTCGTTAAACAGAAGCCATGTGTCCAACTAAAATGTACAATGTCCTTACGTGAGGGAAAATATCAAACCAGACACGGTCTGTTTTCTTCATATGTGGACAGATTTATTTCATGGTTTTTGGTCAAAGAGTAAGAAATTCCAGTCAAATAATAAGAGGATATAAAAAAGAATAGACGTCGATTTCAGTGAATACTTGTATTTATTTATTTCACTCGTGGTCATAGAAAATGTTTATAACACGTTTTTATTTCCAATGTATTGTAAACACGACGCCGTGTAAGGAAAAAAACGATGTTACATGGGGAAGATGAATGTGGAGGCATTTTTATGAATTCTCGTGACTATTTTTTCATGATAAAGTATGAATAATTCCTTACCTTCGATATCTATCGTTATGTGAGGTCACGAAGCTCTATTGAATGATAGCTACATTTTTCTTATTTTTTTCTGTTCACTTTAAGCATAACGTGTTTGCTACTATTGCATATGTATACATTTTTGTTTGACATGACAAAAAAACAAAATCAACACACTTACATCAAACCATCTGCCCTTAAAGTACAATCTTATCGAAACGATGCACAAATATAAGCCGTTTATTTTTTACTATTGTACAAACGACTCGTAGTCCCTAGATAAATTATTATATTGCAGTATAGGTTATCTCGCCGAGTATGATATGTAATCGAACCTGGAAAAGTCCACGTCACGGTGTACCATAAGCAATTAAAGTGTGTGGCTTTTATGTGTTGAAACTTAGGTCTTAACTGGCGACGCGCTGGAGCGCGACGGCGATATATGGAATGCTCACGGAAATTTTCACATGGGGAAAGTTTGTGTTGCAGAGTTTCTAAACCGGGTCCTAATTCGGTTAACGACGTTCTATTATTTCTTTCTTTCTTTTTATATTTATTTTTGTTAGTCTGTAACTTAAAAAAACTTTGAAAATGAACAATAAGATACTGAGAAAAAAAACACAACAACAACGTATTACGTTCGAGAAAAATACTACCTGAACAATACTTGTTTGTATAATGTGAGGCTGCTGCACATGTGCAATTTCTGCTTGTACGTTTAAGTTACATAGTTAATTATTATAATTTTGCAACTTTTTTTTTCTACATATGTAACATCGTCATACGTAACAAGAAAACCTATTAAATGGTATCGGGTTTTAATTATTATTCCGTTTTAAACCATCTATGGTCTCAGTTTATATAAGTTATACATACCTTATCTAGAGATTTATAGTATACTAAAAACTTCCAAATAAAAACCATAACTTTTCAAATGTCTTTTGTTACTTGCTCCCATATTGCTTTAATATCTACCTCTTCCACTTTTGCGTCGCCTTTGATGCTTCGCATCAACGACTTTTCTTGTTCAAGTTGGAATGAATATCAGAATAAAATCATAATTATTTACTTTAAATAAAGCTACCTCTTCATATGCTACTTGAAATGACTTATGAACCATATGTATATGCTTGAGATGTTTACATTGCAATATACGACGATGACCGATATACACATTTAATTAAAATTATGTTCTAGTCCGTTGTTTGTATTTAGGTCTCTTTCCTCGCGCCTAAAGCCAATTCTTTATTGCTAGTTCTTTCTAGTTTGTGTCATTCTAAATAGTATTCTAATCAACAACTGTTTGACGTATTAAAAACACACACCAAAAAGAACAAACAAACAGCAACAGCAGCAACAACAACAACAACAAAACAACGTGCCACCTTGATACGCTATTAACTTATGGAAGCTGGGAACCATCTCATTTGTTTAGTTAACAGACACTTCCTTCCTCGTTACTGTGATTTTTATAATAAATAACTGTTTGTCGAATAACTTTTATTTAGAACCCTGATACTCAAAGCGTGACCTAACATTTTCTAAATTTTATTTTATATTTTTATCTGCGAATATGTTTTATTACCTTCTTATGTGTTATACTTATAAAATGGCAAACTTTCCTGTGCCCTTTCAAATGTTTATATATGTTGCAATGTTCATAGTACGTTGTCATTTATTCTTATTCATGATCACAACAATGTTACGTGTGCAATGTGGCGGTCGTTAAAAGTCCCCCCGTGCATGTAATCTATGTTGTCATTTAATTCATCCTATAAGAATTATTACGTGTATTCCTCCTTCTGATGGACATTGAATTTTGGTTCCTCAATTCCATTTTCACATGAACAGGTTGCTATCACTATTTACCCTTCTCTGGACATTTCTGTTTTGATTCAAAAAGTTAATTTCATTTACTATCAACAATTTTTCTTACTAGTTCTTATAATCGAAATAATGCCTGTCTTTCTTCTAAATACTATGCGGACATTATTTTTCAATGACGATACTACTTTCGTCATAACTTATCAAACAAATCGTCAGCGTCTGGATATTTCTCCAATTGGATCGGTTTTCTTTTCATTGCCTGAAATAATAAATACTTTGATGTTTCACAAATACCGTTTAAAATCATTATTAATATAAATGAAGAATCAATGTCATTTATGTTTTAAATTATATTTTGAATGGTTTAATCATAAAGAAAAAAACAACTTTTCACTTATAATTAACTACAGATGGAATGCCTATAACTTTTATTACTTTATTGTATAAACTGTGGAGGGTGGGTGGGATGGTGTGGGGTGGTATGGGGTGATAATTTCTCATTTACTGATACAGACTTGAAAATGGGGCTATTTGAATCTAATTACATCTGATTTATACCTACACATTTAGGCAATATTATTATGCCTAAACCAGCTTATTCAAACACAAAAACACAAAACACAGCAAGGTTGTGAATTACGTTTCATGTGTTTATTTAATCATGGTTTTCTATAAAGCAAGCATGCACACAGTAATATCTGAAGCGAAGAATTGTACATTTTCAGCACACCAAAAACTGTACATGAAAAGAGACTTGAGTTCAGCGGTCAACTTTGTTCTGTCGAAAACATATTTCCATTAGAAAACAATGTTATTGACGTAAATGTTCTGCTAAATCACAATAAAGAAAATAAAATATATTTAATACAATGAAATAAACAATTATAATGTAAAATGTTTATAATATATGAAAAACCATAAAAAATGCCCACAACGGGTGAACAAACAAAATAATAAACTTTTATTCACAATAAGTGCATATATACATATATTCTGCACATTTTGTTGCAAAACGAGAGTCTTAAAGGATATCATATATAGAAAGTATGTAACTTTTTCTAACTATAATATTATCATTGAGAAATATGATCGTGCATGTCAAAATGTAACGCATGTGATGTCATGGACAAATCAATGATTATTTTTTAATAAAACGTCAGAAGCAGTTTAATGCCTTTATCAGCAAATGCATCTTTTATAACTACAAAAGATAAAATATATAAAGGTATCTGACTATTTCATGCTTGCTTAAATTTGGTTGGTGGAGCGCCCAAACCTCGCACACCCTGAAAGTCTTTCTATCAAACAAACAGTGTGAATAAAAATATCTCACCAAAGTAAGACAACAAACAGTAAGCACCTGCATCGAGAGTTAAAACTGATGAAATGAACTAATATACATAGAAAATAACTAATAATAAAATAAACTATCAATAAAATGTACAATATGTACAATATATAAAAGCATCGGCAACCTAAAAGTTCCAAATAAGAAAGAAGTTTGAAATAAAATAGCCCAAGCGATGACGTATAATAAAAACGATTTAATGACTTCATGCATTGCCATGACGTCATGTCAAAAGTGTCAAAGTGAAATTAAAAAAAACACACAAAAAAACACACAAAAAAAAAACACGAAAGAAATCATCGAATTTTAGAAAACGACCCAAACCAGCAAAATAAAATGTAGTATTATAAGGAGTTAATAAGTTGTGAGATTCAAATAATAAATTAAAAAACGCCGAGGTTTTATCCGCAATTGGCAAATTTTATAATAAAGGTACAAAAAATCCCGATGTTATACCTACTTTGCAATCTTACGTAAAAGGGCATGGAAACTGCTCAGGTTGTCTCACCTATATACTGGAGAGATGAAGAGATAGAAATCCAACAGTGAATGTCCAATTATGGTATTATGTCACAGTTTTCCTTTAGTCTCAAAGACGTCCGGTCATTGTTAAATTTAAAATAATAACATATTTTAGCCAAAATGTGATAAAGTCATACACTTGCATTATAGAAAACGAAAACTATTTTAGGAGTGCTTTTTTAGTCTTACATTTTATAACAAAAACAGAATAATCTGTGAATTTTGCTTTCACGTGAACGTGTTTAATGCAACATAGAAAATGCCACTTGTACTATATTATACTTTCTTTTTTATTTGAATCATAGATTTCTTCCCTGAAGAAGATTATATTACCTTTAGTAGAAAAAGACGACCAGTATACAAAATTATATGTATAAACAGAATTAACAATTTAATTTGTATAAAAAGCGTACAATTAACTTTTGATTTAAAATTACTCTGAACACGTTTTTTTAATTGATAAAGTAAATGTAGTTGTCAGTTTATGGTGAAAAAGTGAATATGTTTTATTTGTTTAAATAACATACCCTTATCTGGGGAACTATATCAAACACCCTAACAGTGTATGGAACATGCTTTATACTGGTATATTACCCAAGTTTGTAAAGTAACGCTTAGATGTTGTTTAAAGAATTGAACATAGAACAGAATCGGATGATAAATGGGGGATGGTCAAATTCTTAGCATATACCTATCATCGGGAAGATCATTTAATTAAAATCATTCACCTTATACAAACAAATTTAAACATCGTTAGCATTATGTTCGTTATACAATCTGTTATCAGAAATATAAACGACACGAGTTGTCATTTTATATCAACATTTATCAAGTTCAGAAAATGTGACAATAAACAGGTCTCCTTGACGAATTTAAGCAGTGTTTGAAAAATAAATGGCAAATGAAGTCAAAGTTTGTTTATCCCATGGATTTAAACGTCAATATTCGATAATTTTTTAAAGTTCGAACCAAATACCGAGTCAAATAATAGTATCAGAGAAGGTGCTTTCTGCTGAGGTAAACTTAGCATGATGACCTGTGTTTATGTGCATTGTTGCGCCGTAAAAATGGTTCTATATAATAAGATTTAATTCTCAAATGAGCTGAACGTAGTTTTAACATAAATTTATTATTTCTGTGCACCTAATTTAAACAAACAAAACAAAGTGTTGAATTGTCTTATAAATCTATTATTCAGGAGCTTAGGATATATATTTTTTGCGGTCACCAGCAGTGTCATCTAAGTTAAACTGTTAGGGCTGGCGTAATAAGTTACTTAATATGATGTGCTAGTGTTTGGTGTAGTAGACATCCAAGGCGGCAGCTGTTTTTCTATTTTCGTGTAATGTCTTGGTATCGATGATTTAATCAGTTTAACGTGTACATAACATGTGTACATCTGTTTAGAGCAGCATATGTTGTTTATTAAATGTTCGTACAGATCTGTCTACAATTGAATTACGGCTAGTTAATTAGGCTGGCTGTTGAGATGAAAAATACGCGGGAAAATGTTCCATGATTTATTGAAGTTATTGCAATTGCCGTTAGTTTAGACACTGTGAATTGTTATCCGTATATCGAGTGTTATGCGATTAGCTGTTACCATTTCTTTCGTGCAGCAGGCAGTTTGTTGACGCCAAATGTTTGCCAATGGCACATGATAACCGTATGTTACCTTGCTTCATTTGGTCTATGAAGTTTGTTCTCTGGTCATTGAATAACACATTATACAGTTTGATAAATGTTATTGTTCCTGAACGAAATCTAAATTAATAACAGAAATCAACTAAGACACACATACAAACACAATGCTTCGTGTATTTCCTTTCCTATATGTTTTCTGAAACTTCGACAAATGCACTGACAAAAGTCCGTGTCGTTCCTGGCACAGTAGTTTCATCGGCAACTTGCCATCGCCGTGTACAATCTATAAGGGAGGCCAGTCTATTTCTCACTTCAGGGACTCGTATTATGTATATGATTGGATCTAACGAGCAATTTAACAAGTAAATACATTCCAAGGTAAGTTGTATATGCTCTAAATAGGCGTAACACACTTCTCTTGCGCTTAAGCAAATAATAATACACCAAAATACTGGCATCAAACATGAAATGTATGTGATCAAGATGCAACCAGTTGTGCAGGTGGCTCTCCGTAATGCCCGGTATCTGTTAGATCCGTTTTTGTCTATGGACATTTTTCGGATTGCAATGATTATACAAGTATAAATTATGCAAAATGTCACAAGTGCAGTAAGCGACGCGAAGGCTTGAAGGAAAAAGAGAATTAACACTGCATACGCATTAAAACTAAAATAACTGCAGGAAAAAAGTATAGAAACCAGGATTGTACAGATCAGAACAATATTTCCACGCTTTCCCGACATCAGTTGTTTATATTGTAAAGGTTTCTTGACTCTAAGAAGCAAATCAACTGCAATCGCATGCATTATTATCAGACTTGTCAATTGAACTCCTTTGAACAAGGCAGACAAAATGCGCTGGTGAATTCCATAAAACGTGGGAGGAAAGAAAAAATACCATGGAAACACTGTTTCTATGAAAATAAATCCTTTGACTATGTTTATAGCCGATATAAGCCAATCACAGACGGACAAACATACGAGCAATTTGAGTTGCGTCCGTAAGTTCTTGGATGATAACACCAAAACAATGATACAAGGCGTATTTAGAAGAACACCACTAAATCCAAGAACAATAAATGGCGCGTTGAAGTTATTGTAGCCCGGAAGCAGTTGTTCAGTTCCATTGCTTGAATTCGATATTTGATCCATTGTATACTTTCCAATGTATCAATTTATCACAACAGCTGTTTTGCTTTTATTCTCTATTTTTACATACATTAACTTCCTACGGTTTCCTCTAGTCCTGTCAAAATGTTCTGATGCGAAAACATCCTCTGTTGACTGTTGTCTATATATGTGTGCCCTTAAGAGTGATTCACCACACGTAGCTTTACCAATGTGAACATTACTAGCAAAGCATAAAAACAAAACACATATTTCGGAAAATGTATGTACATCGCTTGCGGTTTTTGGAAACTATCAAGGCAGATTACTCTTTGATAAATGCGTTATGACACGTTCTATCATTGAATCCAGCGAACTGTCGACGTATGTAAGTTAAATGTCGAATATGATAGATTTGATCTTTATTGCATTTTGATGATGCTTGTTATGCCAATGTAGGTAATGTGAGGCATTTATCACAAATACTTATATAAATAATGATATATGATGATAATTATGTGTACGTAATTACGTGTCACTTGTGTTCTACTTGGAGTCCCGAAAGGAGCAATTATCAATTAACTGTGGTATTTATGAAGCAATATGGCACACATTCCAGAAAATGATGATAGTTCAACCATAGGTCCCCAATGTCTAATGCCTTTTGCCAAAAGAGTTTTCTCAAACATCAAAATAAGGAACATTGCTATCAGTAATGTTTAAATTAGATAATTAGCATGCTTCACGGTCCAAAATTAGTTTATGGAATGCAATAACGGTCGATCTCGGGAAAGATAATTTACATTAACGGGGATATTTTAGTGTAGTCAGAAGCACAAAGAGAAGTAAATAATGTTTTTTCAAAACTTTTGAAATAAAACGATTTAGTATATGTATCAGTTAACACTAATTACTTAAATATACTTGTTAAAAAAGAGCTGAATGGTTATACAAGTTGTGATTTATAGCTATTTATATTTATAGCTATCTTCGAATTTTTTTTATCGTCTTCGAGATATGAAGCAATGTGATTAATACAATATATTTATATAATCTATCTATCTATCTATCTATCTATCTATCTATCTATCTATCTATCTATCTATCTATCTATCTATCTATCTATCTATCTATCTATCTCTATCTCTCTCTCTCTCTCTCTCTCTCTCTCTCTCTCTCTCTCTCTCTCTCTCTCTATTTCTTTATCTATCTATATCTATATATATATACAAAGATTTACGACGCGGTTTTGAGTTATCTGTGGATTTTATATAAGCTATCCCTGTGTTCGATCCATGACGCGACATAACAAAGTCACTCTTGCAAGCGCTCGGGGGTACTTCATCGACTGATCGCCCCGGTGTCAAGATGATGTGACTGGGTGTGATATCATGCCAGGTATTCACAGCATGCATACACAGTAAAGGCATTACTATAAAAAGGACACCGTCTCCAAATAAATACTGTACGTAAGACGGTAAACCCAACAACCAAACAAAAGTAAGCCATTACCAATATGGACACGCACATGCTAGTGGTTCTCTTTACTTTTACCAAATTTATATAGGTTTCATTACATTGTATAAGCGATTTAAGAGGAAATTGCTAACAGATAATTGAACATGAGTCCAATATAATGCTGACGAAATACGTTATCTGTGAAAAATCAAACTGAAGATAGACTCCAAACGCCCAAAATTACCTCATTTACTGGAGTGTTCAGTGCTTGAAGAAAAATGATTCGAAGTGGCAAGTCATTCTTTTTTTTAAATAATCAAGGACAAGAGGTTTTATTAATTATTTATATCTAATAATCTTACGAGCTAACCTGATTACAGCTGGGTCGTCACTTTTGTCTTAATGTTGCATAATTTTCTAACTATTGCTACATAAATCTTGTCTCTGTATTAGTGTTTGTTAAATACATACTTACATATTTAAATGCTTTTCTCTAAGCCATTTCAGATAACAATGACCCTTTGTCGCTCCCACGAGACCATTGACATGAAGCAACTGATTTTCTAAAACAGAGTAGGAGAAATAGGGACGTTTGCGAAGAATCACACTTTCTAGTCAATAAGTTTATGTTTAACGTAAAGATTATATCGAACAAAATGGCCCCCGTGTGAGTACAATATAAGAATAAACATGTTTAGGAAATGGCCACTTCCCTGGCAGCTTCTGTTGACGGATCAACAATCTTTGAATACGCTTGATAAGAGCCATTCACATATACAGTCACTTTCTCTTGTAGTTTACAAGAGTAAAACTTCATTGAACAACGACGTAAACTTTAATAAAACATCGCATTTGATCGCTGGATTAAATGTTAACTAGCTTTCAGTTAAAAGACTATCTTGAATAGTACCTTGATTAGTACCTTAAATAGTACCTTGAATAGTACCTTGTAGCAGCTAGACTATACCTTTTTAACATCGATCTTGTTACATAATCTCATCATAGGTAGTCTATCGGCAATGATACCTGAGATTGTTAAGTAAAATGTTTTTGTAATGGTAGCAAGCTAATGTGTCTCATTAACTTCTGTAGCTAACATGTAAATACTATATTATTATGTTAAATTAAAACTAAGACCACCTTATATAGCATATATTTAGACTATGCCTCCAGAAATAACAACAAATCAACAACACACGTCTAGTAGTGACCGCTTCTTGTTTTACTTTACAGTGGATGATACCTACATATTTAGCTTTAAAATCTTGCAAAATTCCATTCAAACGTGGTGTTCGAAAATACAAACACAATACATTAATTAAAAGGTCATTTTAAAAGTTCCTAGTTGAAGTTATACTTAATAGGTACTACCATGCAGCACCAATTTATTTGTTCATTTGGAATGCATATATGGTATTTTATTGCATATAAACTTATCGCGACTAGAAACATATGGAAAATTCGTGTATCTATTATTTCAACGGAAAATATTGTAATGAGAAGTAGGCAATACAATTTTTTAAAAGATATTATTGATAATTCCGATATCAAAATGAACACACACACACAAACACATATACACACAAGCACACACACACACACACACACACACACACACACACACACACACACACACACACACACACACACACACACACACACACACACACACACACACACACACACACACACACACACACACACACACACACACACACACACACTTTCTATATTACTTTGATTAATAATTACTAGATTAATTAAGCCTGTTTTAGTAATGAGAATCTGTAAACTCTGGTATGATCAATGTACCAAAATCACAATCACACTGCAAAGTAATTATTTTTGCCAAAATTAACCACAATATTATTTTTACCAGAAGAATCTTATATACAAAGAATAACAATATTACGCAGGCAAGTGGACGAGCAGGCATGCATATAAAGAGGCAGGCGAAACATAATACAATTATGTATTTACAAAATAATAAATATAGGGTTAAATTAAATAAAAGATAAAAGTTTTTTTTTATGCTGACCGGAGCAGTAACGGTCCCGCTGCAGGATTAGATCGTTTAATAAAAGTTAGACAAAAACCAAGAAGGGAAGTAAATATCTGATATAGTAAAGGTGTAAACATTTAACTTAGTACATTAACTACACTTTCAAATCGATAAAGTATGCTATGAAATAATAAATATCATGCATGATTGCTTAAATACATAGCCCTATGTGAAGTTAGTTTAAATGATAATTATGCGAATGAAAAAAACACTAGGCATGCTGATGAGTCAGTAGCTTTTGAATGTTTTTGAATGTTATAGACAGTTTTTGTTAAGCTAACAAATAAGTTACAGACCGAATGACGCAGGCAAGGCATGACAGAAAATGAACAGTGGACAGAGACTAGAAACACATATGGGTCGTCATTCATAATCATCCACACAGCGAAAGGGACAATAACTAGGACAGAGTAATAAATAAGTGAACATGTAATAATGAAGCCTTGATGTGCACACTTAACTTGAGTCCTAGCTTTGTTTTGGTCAAAGTCTATTATTTAACGACAAATGCAATGATATTTTTTTTTCAAATTCAGAATTAAGTCCAATTGCAATTACAATATTGAACAAATAAACAGTACAATTAAATGTACTCATGTAATACTGTATGTACATTTTGGGGTGTAATACGGGTGGGATCTGTTGATAACTAACCGTAAAAAATTATCCACTAAACTCAATGATTTTACATTTATTTAGGAGTGAGATCGGCGATTGTGTAATGTAAATGTACACAAGTAGAATGCATGACTAAGGTTAAGTTTAAACTACGTAACCCTATTTGATCCAAAAATAGTAATTTACTTCCGCTTTCGTTTTCAACTTATTCGACCGGAAAATGGAAGTCCAAAACGACAACGATACAAGCTTTCCATATTTCGAGAGGTCTCTAGAGTCTTTGAGACTGTACCTTCATGATATGGATCCACTGGTTGTTTTGTTCATTTGCGGACTGCCAGTCGTGATATTTGTATTAACATGCCTGGCAAAAGGTAAGTAATTGTATTGATGTTACCTGACATAAATTTTACACTTAATAATTTAAATTCTACTGCATTTAAATAACAATGATAAACTCTGAATTGTATTGAAAGTTACTATAACGGTATCACAAAAGGCTACGTTTACTTGAAAGTCCCTACTAAACAGTACTGGTTGATGCATTAGACTTGTGTTGGGTAAATAATTTGTGAAGAAAGCATTTTAACCTATGGTCCCCAAACGTCAACAATGTTCGAATTTGTCAACCAAATAACCATTGTATAAATATTTCTTCTTTTAATGTTCTATTTCAACCCGGGTCATTTTTTCAACTGTACTTAGTCCTGAGGTAAACAACATACTCCAAAAGTGATATGCGATATCAAAAAATCCCAACTGTATGTAAAAGCAGATTAGAAAAGTATTGTGAGTGTCATTATGTTTATGCTATTGTTGAATTCTGTCAGGGACCATCTTTAAAATAGTTTGACCTAGTCCTAGGACTTAGTGTAGGCATGGTTCACCAATAATATTATGTCAATCAATATTAATTGTTCCTGCATCACCGCCGTGTCATTTCTGGCTTGTCTTTTTTTCTGCTTCAAATCTCAGCTGTTGTGATATTGTCCTGGCAAATGCTGACTCAATTGAACTAGAATTTACAGCTTTCACTGTGAGTTTTTTTTAAATTTATTTGTCTAACTAAATTTGTCTCTTATCTGATATAACACGCCCAGTACATAGCAATATTATGCTGGAACCTTAAGGTATATCACCGATCAGTTGTTGGCTCAAAGTGGCTTAATTGGAGTATATAGCCTAATCCTTAAAGAAAAGAACAGCAAATTGCAGTTATACAATAAAAGTCATAAATGTGAAGGCCAGCTTTTACCTGAAAGAAGACCAAAAACATTTAAGTCAAAGAACCACTGGATCGCTGTCAGCTTTACTAAATTTGTAATTTATAAACACACACAAAAAAAACCCCCCAGAAACAAATCCTGATTTATAGCCTAACTACAGTATATGAATATGATGTTTTATTCAACTTTTTGAACAGCTTATTATTCTGGCAATGAGCAGGTAGAGCAGGCAATGATCTGGTGAAATAAAGCATGATAAATACCTTGATAGAACTTTTTCACAGCTGCATCATCTCAACTCTCCTCTTATACTGAAATTATATATAATTGTAAATTTAAACACATCATATTGTATAACTCACAAAAGAGAAAAGCAAACAAAAGTTGAACATTATCCTAAACTGACATTGTGTTGTGAAAACTGTCAATATATATGATGATACATGTTTTTGGTATTTTTTTACCAGTACGTGATATGCGTTAGATCACACAGTACTTTTAAAAAAAACATTTTTAAGCCATTCACTGTCAACATAAATTATATTTTTGAAAGCACGGGTTCTTTGTAACCAATGTAACCTCTGTCTGGTTGTTTAATCTAGCTTAGTTAGGAAAACCTTTCAGTATTGATTTCGGGCGATCAATATTGAAAGGCGATTTCGACAGCTAAGAAGTTTAATGGCTCAGCATCTGACCACCAAAACGTATCCTGTTGTCTTTGTTTACCTCGTTATGTGTTTCTATTGTCTGTCGATGCAACTTTTAATAAAGCGCATTATAGGATAACAATCCCATACACTTTAAAATCTCCCGTAAGACAGTTAACGTCACAATAAGGTTGAACTGCTAACTTCATATCGATCATGTGCTTGTTTACACTGTGGCATTTTTAGAAAACCCCTATTCCCACCCTTGTACACTTTCCATTTGATCAGAATCTATATGATCTGTAGCGACTTCCTCAGTTATTAAAGTACAAGCGGCCTCACTAGGTCAACCTAGTGATGATTTAAGTCCGCATTATTTACCCTGCGCATGGAAAAAGAGCAGTGTGAAGTAAACGTATTTTACACTGATGCTGTTCTATTAATAACTTCCCGATGAGTAACATCAGCTCAAACTCCTAGCGTACCATATAAAACTACAGCAAACGACATAAGCACTTCCAGTTCTTTACTAAGTTATTTAAAAATCTGTTTGACTAAATGACGATGGCAACTTTATTATGACAAACTAAGTATAAGGAGGAAATGTAACGCACGAGAGCCAAATATTCTATCACTTTTGATCATTAGGCAAGCCGATGTAAAATGATCTAAAAATTTTTCTTTTTAAAAGAAAGAAGAAATCAAATGTTATTCAATTCAGCTATTGTATAAATGTTATTTACACTTCATGATAAATTACATTATAATACATGAGTTTAAATTGTTGACCTAGTGATATAATTGAAACAAGACATATCGTTTGGATGTTAAACCCAACGTTAGAAACAGGCCCTTCCTTGTTTAGCAAATAAGCAGACGATATTTCACCTGTGCTGATAGCTGGCAAAACAGAAATATCTACCCTTGCAACAGATGTAGGCCTGTAAACTGTTATAACCCGTATTCTCACCACATGACGTACATTTATAATGATATATCGGTTAAGGGACGCAGATGCTCGATAAAAGGAACAGTTTAGTATGCGTCACGGTGACGTCACGTTTACATTGTATAATAATTGATTGTGGCTAAAGTACCATGTTTGTTTTTCTATGTGTTACATATATAGAGAATATTCGAGTCGTATTAGATTCTTTTTTTTTTACATAAAATTCATTCAATAGAAAACTACAATACTACATTTTCAAATCAATTGTAATAACACGCTCCCCACTTCAATCAAATAAAACTCATGATGGACTTGTTTCGCTTTTGTTTATTTGCGTGCGACTTTCTATGTTGTCATTTAATTCATCCTATAAGGATTGTTAAGTGTATTTCCTTTGATGGACATTGAACTTTGGTTCTTCAATTCCATCTTCACATGAACAGGATGCTACAACCATTTATTCGTCTCTGGTCATGTTAATTTTATTTGTGGTCAACCATTTTTGTGTTGTTTTTCAAATCGAAAAAATACCATATTCCTTTTCTGAACACTATGTGGACATTATTTTTCGATGACGTCACTACTTTCGTAATAACGTATAGAAAATATCAGCGCATGGACATTTTGTTTTCAAATAGATCGTTTTTCTTTTCGTTGCTTGCATTTGAGAAACTCGTCAGGAAGTGCGAGGTTAGAGCTCTGTAAAACCGGTTTAAGCACCACAGTCGGTCCATATAGCCGACTGACCGTTCCAAGGCGGTAACTGTCGGATTTGCTCTTTTCCTTAAATGACTCATCACAAAATTGTTCTTACTTTTTGCTTTGCTTGCATGTGATATATCTTTGTTCTGTGCCTTTTCAGAGTATGGAATATGTTGCAATACTCATAGGACTTTGTCATATATTCTTTTTCGTACGTACATGCGTAATAGCATGGGTTAAGGTGTGGAAGAGACACGGTTAAAATTGACAGGTATGATTTACAAGTATCAATAATTTTAAGTAAGATAAAACGGCTGATCAAAACACGACTTTACAGTTTCTTCGTTTGTCGGAGCTGTCAACTGTGACCATGATCCATTATATTGCACGGCGACCGTTAGTACCTTTGAAATGCTTCTTTATGTTTTTCACAATACATTTACAGTGTCCCAAATCTAATGACTATTAACCTTCAAAGTTTAAACATTTTTCTCACACTTGTCTACATTACCTACCCCTTCCTCTATTCGCTGATAAAACTTGGAAGCCGGACAAACAAGACGCTATTATGGTGCGTTCCAAGCATAGTATTCTGTGCAAGGGCAGGTAGGCCAACCTTACCAGACGCAACACATAAGTTACATCCCTTTGCCGTGTTGGCGAGGTTATTTCCCATCAGTCATGCTATTTACTTCCTCTTTCGTTTTAGACAAATGTGCAAATGTATTCGGCTGATTAAATAAATTAAAATGTTGGTAACAGTTTTCAAAAAGGTTGTATATCTGCCATTTTCACTGTTTGGCTGTAAGTAAAGTGTGATTCTATTTCCACTGTTATTTAACTTATGTAGTGCATTTTTCTCTGCAACAATGAATATAATACAGTCTACACCTCTTACTGTTCCTAATTATCTTCTTCTTCCTCTTCTTTTTCTTCTATTATCCTCCTCCTCCTCCTCCTCCGCCTCATCATCATTATCATTATCATCCATAATAATAATAATAATCATCATCATCATCTACTGATACTACTTCTTATTACAACTGCTATTACTACTACTACTACTACTACTACTACTACTACTACTACTACTACTACTACTACTACAACAACTGCTACTACTACTACTACTACTACTACTACTACTACTACTACTACTACTACTACAACTACTACTACTACTTCTTCTTCTACTACTACTACTACTACAACAACAACTACAATAACTACTACTTCTACTTCTCCTACTACTTCAACTTCATATATTGATACTACAACTACAACAGCTACAACTACATATTACAACTGCTATTACTACTACTACTACTACTACTACTACTATTACTGCTACTACTTCTACTTCTACTACTACTACTACTACTACTACTACTACTTCTACTACTACTACTACTACTACTTTTACTCCTACTGCTACAACTACTATTACTGCTGCTACTTCTACTACTACAACTACAACAACAACAACAACTACTACTACTACTACTTCAACTACATATATTGATACTACAACTACAACTGCTACTACTACTTATTACGACTTCTATTACTACCATTACTACATGTATTACTACTACTACAACTACTACTACTACTACTACTACTTCTATTACTCCTCCTACTACTACTACAACTACTATTACTACTACTACTTCTACTACTACAACTACAACAACAACTACTACTACTGCTACTACTACTACAACAACAGTAACAACAAAAACAACTTCTTCTTCTACTACTGCTACTAGAACTACTACTACTACTAGAACTACTACTACTACGAACTGTCATAGACACGACTAGGGACACATGTCTGGTAACCAAGACGTTCTGTACTGTTTGTAACATTATGTTTACATGGGTCGAACGACCTTTTCGCTGAAACTGAATACATCTTCGTGAACGTTTTAACTCATACCATGTCCAAATCTACTTGGTGTGGGACCTAGGCACCCGCAACGTAGCAAGTCGGCGAAACTTATTATAAAAATGATCGGTCAGGGGAGACCCTGCTTGTTGATTTTCTTTGATGAAAACTGTTTATAATCATAACTAGTAAATTGGACAGTTAAAAGCACAACACCCATCTGTAGAGACATTAATTAATTCAATGAAAATGATCATTATTAAAATGGTGATAATTTGGTGAAGACGACAACAACAACGATGATGTTGATGATGATGATTATGATGATAATGCTAATGCAGCTGCTTATGACGATGGTGATGATTTACGGTTTCATTGTGAATGTTTTATGTATGTCTAACTCTTGCGTTTTTCTATTTTGACAGATATTTTAAGTCCTATTCGGAACTGGACTTATGATTGGATTACTGGAAGGTACATTTATTTTCCTATCTTTCTTATTGTTGTGACAGCAAGTCTTACCTTTAAAAACGTAGAATGTAAAATAGATTGTTCATATAACGTTTTTGGAATACTTTACTCTTCTTGAGGTAAATTAGGACGAGAAACATCTTAAAACATGTCTTTGTTCATACATCGGAAACAATATAATAAATATCATTGTAATGAATGTATAACTATTTGTTATTGTGGGCGTTCCAATTAACAGTATATTCATTCTACAAACATAACTACACGCACTCTAGTTAAAGCACCATAATACTATTTTGTTTTAAATGCATGTGAACATATGCTTTCACTGTTTATGATCGCATGATGCAAATTATGACGTTTTATAACAACTTGTCTCCATGATATGGATATTGTTCATACTATATAAAGACGCCTATAATGCTATATAACCATTGAACCAATGCTATATACAAGTCAAATATTTCATTATGATAAGCATAACCTTTGAATGAATACCACAATGGTATTATAATATGCAAGAAATCATTATCTAGCCCTATACGACCAACACAGACGCTTAAACTAGGCCGGATGTATTTCGCACATGCTGGTCACGATAACGGAAAAAACATTACACCTCGAAAAGTATTAAGAATTGCTCGCTGCATTCAAATACAAATTTTACATCTTAGGTCATTTACCTGTACGGCTCACTGAATGGGTTGTACGTTCAAATTGTTTTGTTCTTGAGAAAATCTCATGTATAACAACATTAAGCGAAGGACTATGAACAGAAAAATGCCAGGTAAATATTTTAGTGGATTAGATTAATGCATTGTTTATTTAAATAAATATGAACAAACTACATTAATCATTACTAAGCTTTGAGTAAAGCAACGGTTGTATAAATCGTGTGCCTTAAATTGGTCTGATCACAGATGGCAACAACAACTGGAGGTGTTACATGAAGAGGTGCAGAGGCTAAAGGGGGAACTGAAATCGAATGAGGAACAACACAGCCGAGAAATAGCAGAACACAAACAGAGGTACCTCGTGCAAAAAGATAATGCAATAATCTTTCTCCATATCGGTTTTAAATGGTCTAGTTTAATACCACACCAAACGCATATTTCCCGCTAAATTTAAGAGCTCCCACAATGAAAACCAGTAAAAGTGAAGAAAAAAAATATACAGAAAAGGTTATAGAACCTAAAGTAAAAACTTGGTTCTCGTCTGATATGAATTCCTGATATGTTGGTAGACAATCCAAGGTTCCAACGGCTGTGTCAGTGACTCTTTATACACGCATTTTGTATGTAGCTTGATATGAAACGGCCTCCGGCACAATGTGTACAGTCAATTTTCACGATAGCCAATGATGTCACGCGTAATAACTTATTAGTTTATTTGGACAAATAGCAGCTCAACGAGGGATAAATCGCCATTGCTTAAGTCGTTTATTTTTGCTCTACACTAATTTTTTGTTTTTAATTGTTTTTCACTGTTGAGATTGTTTTTGTATTTTGGTTTGTACGGCACATCGACACTTAACAGGTCGTAAGGTGCCGAATTCGATGAAGTTTCACGACAATAGGGTATTATTTGGTTAAAATTGAAATAGGTGAGTAGAAATATAAAAATCTACTATGTTTAAATAGTATGGAATGTATGTGAATACATGGTAGTACAACTAACATTTAAACAATCTCACAACGTTAGCATAAACATAGTTTAAAATCTCGTTCAGGAAGCAAACAAGCTTTAAATCGGACACTGTCATAAACAGTTCGTACATATACTTGATATTAAAAAATATTTAGACCGAATATGGTCTTGTCAATACAATGTAATGAAGTATGATTAACTGTCAGTGGTTACTGGCAAGGAACACATTCTGGCTGAACTTTTCTTTTTAAAAGAGGTGAATTGATTAATCTATTATGCCCAACCGACAGCGATTAAGAGCAACGTCAGTCTTTCCACCCAATTTCTCTGCAAATAGAGATGTTGGTACCGACCTTAACTTTCATTATGTGTAATTTGTTATAAATAGTATTGTCCCAACTTGTTTGCCATTTGACTAAAATATACCGGTTGATAAGAGATTTAAAATCAGTGTGTTGGATGCAAAGATCTGTCTCTTAAAAAATTTAAAAGTAATTCTCTAATTCGATGAAAAAAATAGATTTGTAATGGACTGTAATACATACAATGAGTTAGTAAACCTTACAAATGTATCGCCAGGATGAGACTTCAACATTAATGCGACACAATATTGACATAAGTTTTAAATAAGTGATATGAACACACTATCAAGAGAGTTTATTGACACACATCTCACTGTCTGAAGCAAGTCTTTTTGAGATCATTGACTCGATGCATAACCTATGGACTATTCTCTCTTTAAATAAGTTAGCTTACTATACACCCTTTCTTATCATGTAAAATCATATACAAGGGCCTTATAACGATTTTTGGCTTCAGTAATGCTCGTTTATATATACTTCTATTGGTTAGAAATTTCAAAAGGAAACAGGAAAGAGAAAATTATTATTGTAGAAGTAAACTAGTGGTATGTTTGTAGTGTGCTTATCAAAGCTGAGGTATAGCAATATCAAAAGGAAGGCCAAATAGTACATGCATACAAAGGAAAGCGACGCCAAATTACTTTAATTGCAGTACACAAATTATCTGAAACTGTAGCATTGGTGTTTAAAGCAGCAGAAATTGCAGTGCTTTTATGACGACAACTTTTTTTTTCAGTCTCTGTATTATGAAATGATACATTCATTTTCACACGCAGATTTTAATTTTCTTAATTTTGTCGCCAAATTAGCTGACGCAGAACAGTAACACAATGAAATTATTCCACTTGTTGACTTTACCTGTATTTGTATTCTAAATAGAATGTATTAAAATCAGCTTGTTGCTTACATTACGTTTCTATACATAAATGCACAAGAAATTAAAATCGTAAGATAATGTTAATTACCTCATTTGTCTGTATGTTTCTTATAGTTATATTTGTTGTCCTTTTTTTCTTTTAAATCCAACTTCATAATAATAAGATTATTTCGTTATAGTCAAACGTGTTTAGGGAAGATTTCAATGTGTCTGTCCAACACACATTAGATCCAAATTCCCAAGCGACTTTCTCTTGACAGGTTCTTGTATTAACTGAATGTTAAATCTGCCTATGTACTCGACTAAAATCAGCGTTTATCCTTATCTGAACTTGCGTTAAGGAACTCTTGCATCTCAGGAAAGGTGTATCCTATTTATCGTTAGTGTGGGGGTAATGGGTCCATCAGCTCTTCACTGCGTAGGTTAGAGTCTCAGTCTGGCTAAAATCTTTCCATAAACCAAAAATTGCCTAGATGCCCGTAAGCAAAAGAACATCCCTTTTAACCGAGCCACATGTTAAGATTAAAATATTTCTTATTCATTCAAGACTAACGTTGATTCAATGATATGCAAAAATTTTGAAATGAAGAAACAAAAAACATCTATCTATCTATCTATCTATCTATCTATCTATCTATCTATCTATCTATCTATCTATCTATCTATCTATCTATCTATCTATCTATCTATCTATCTATCTATCTATCTATCTATCTATCTATCTATCTATCTATCTATCTATCTAACTATCTATCTATCTATCTATCTATCTATCTATCTATCTAACTATCTATATATCTGTCTGTCTGTCTGTCTGTCTGTCTGTCTGTCTCTCTCTCCCTCTCTACCTACCTACCTACCTACCTACCTACCTACCTACCTACCTACCTACCTACCTAACAACCTACCTACCTACCTACCTACCTACCTACCTACCTACCTACCTACCTACCTACCTACCTTCCCACCTACCTACCTACCCATTGGGTTTTTAGTAATAATAATTTAGATGATGTGTTTTTCTGTACGTCAAAAATACTCACCATTCCCTTAATGAATAAAGATAAAGCATTTATATGTAAATATAAAGTGATTATTTTTAAGTGCTAAACTGTATGCCATAGCATTCTGCGGTTTAACATACATTATATAATATTTGTGTGTGTTTTTTTCAAACAGTTTTGCCAACGCAAGATATTTTCTTGAAGAAACAAAAAGAAAACTCGAAGAAACAAAATCCAGGTTCGGTCAATCTTTTGATGTAACTAGTATTTAAAAAATGTACTGAAATAGAGGTAATAAATAAATACAGTTCCTATGCCCTTGTATACAAGAAAAAACGATCTTTTTATGTTTTGCTTCATATTGTTTATTTAACAAGTTCCTAAACCCATAACACTTTTATCTTGAATTTCTTTATTACATTGAACAACCTGTTTTCCCCGTGTAGTTTACTTTTGCCTATTGTTCTGTTAACAGTTTAATACACAAGCGTATCAGACTATGCCAAATAGAACACTACTTGTCAAACAAAAGGGTGTCTAACTGTTTACGCAGAATATTATTGAGGTTCAGGCATGTGAGGCATCATAATAATTTTAAGTTTTTCCCCATCATAGAATTTTACATGTGTACTTACTCGCTGAAATAAACAACACCCGAGTCAGCAAGACCGGCCGTTCCAGTGTGATAACTGTTGGGTTTGCTTTATTTTATGTAATATCTCGTTTTATTTCCTGTAACTTGTACATATTACTGAGCATACCTCTGCCTTGTGCCTTTTAAAATTTGAATAAATGTATATGTTGCAATACTCATAAAACCTTGTCGCATTGTCATTTATACATTCACATATAAAAACATATACTATACAGAGATACAGAACTCTACATACTTGCTGTAATTAGTTATATCTAAATAAACTTTTGATATGCATTAAAAAAATAAATATATAAATAAGTTAATTAATAAATATTATTTAAATATAAAATATAATATATAAGAATTTAACAATTACCTATGTTATATTCTTATATTTTCATGTTTATTTAATTCTTTGTTTAAACAGATTGGATAACGCAAAACGAGAACTCGAAGAAACAAAACGAGAACTAGAAGAAACAAAAACTAGGTTCGGTAAATCATTTGATTTTAATGATATATTAAAATGAGTAGTCATTTAGAGTGTTGATTAGATACATTTTCTATGTAATTGTGAAAAGAAATACAATGCATTAAATACCTTTTGGATTTTTTCTATTTTATGTTACGTCTCATCTTAGTTTATTGTAACTTTTACAAATGTCATAGTAGGTGCATATTTCTATCATTATTACAAATTTAACCATAGATGACTTGGGTACAAGGTCAAATAATTAAAGTTTTCCAGGATCGTCGGTCTAACTCTTATTTTCTGTTGATCTCAGAGACCGAAATCAATGCAAATCACAATTCTTTTGAAAACCTATCATCGCAATCTTTTAAACCTTACTTGTACACTGAAACAGTAGCATTTATGAATATAACAAAGATAAAATAAACCACGTCATGTTTACAAAGTGCGACAGACAAATAAGTATCCCAGTAAAAGGTTTATCCCACTGGTCAAATATTAGGCAAATAATACCATTTCATGCCTTTTATATCTTAATCCATACTAAATTGTAGAATAAGTTCATGCTGTATATCCACTATCTATGTTTTAGATTGAGTGCCATCATCGGAAGCCGAATAAAAGACAATAATCCCAACATCGTCAATCTTGGGGACGAATTTCGCCCAACTAAACTGGGAGAAATGTCAAGTGAACTGTATGACAACGAGTGGACAGACGCTTATAGTGTTCTAGAAAAAAATAATTACTCCGATACCGAGGCCATCCAGATCTTGCTGGACATCGTCATGGTAATAATGTAAATTTCATTTGAGTCGAAATATTAAAAAAAAGAAATATGGCATTTGTTTCTCATTTTAATAGCTTTCGTTTCTGAGTATTTTAGTGTCATTCTTTTTAAATGTCTTTTTGTCTTCAATAGTTATTATATACTCTTAAAACTATTAAGTATTTGTAAAATGTTTTCTGTTTAAGTTATTAAAGTTGATATTTGTGTGATCAAAAATAATATGTGCCGTGAGAGCACATTCAAGCAGCCGACATCATTACCAGTATATATTTATCAAACGTGTGATTTAAAATATATAATGCTATTGTTTTAAGTATTGTAATGAATATTTATTCATCCTGTTTTGAGTGTGCATAGAAATTTAAGTTAGGATTTATATAAGTTATATAACTATATATAACTTAGAATAAATTAGAATATATATATATATATATTTATAGAAAATGCAATGTTTCATAATCTCATTAGCGGTCATGTTTTTAAATATTGAAACCCCATTTGTCAATATCATGCAATATCTTAAATACATTTCATTAAGAACAGCGTTAAAAACAAGCATTAATTCCACGACTTTCCCATTAAAACAACAGCTACAAACACTTTATAGGTTTAAGCAAAGCAAGCCACTATTTATGAGTACAATCCTCCGATCATAGATTTAGATTATTGATTAGAAAACATTGCTTTACATGGTGTACTTTTTGTTTTGTGTAATTTCAAAGTCTTCAGTCTTTTATGTTGTTTTATGTTGTTATTTCGCTTTCTAGACAACATACCAATTATGCAAGACGTTGACTGAAGAAGAATGGGCGACTGTGAAAGACTTGATACCTTACTTTGTAAGTAATGAAGAGATGAGGTCTGATGACTTGAGATAATATACAGCATAGAAGACGATCAGAAATGAAAGACCAAAGAGAAAAAGAAGTTGATGATGGTAATGATAATGATGATGATGATGATGATGATACTGATGATGAAAATGCTGATTATGATGATGATGACGCTGATGATGATGGATGATTATTATTGTTATGGTGATTATGATGATGAAGATTATAATATTGATTGCGGTGATAATGACGATGACGACGACAACGACGACGACAACGACGACGACGACGACGACGATGATGATGATGATATATGGTTATTAAATGACAACAATAATAAAATAATGTTATGTTAATATATTTTCAGCATGAAAGTGTAAACGTAAAGCAAGCATTACGGGAGGGTCAGAAAGCGAAAGCTGTCAAAACCATGTCAGACAACCAATCGGTAAAATATTTTGTCTGATCAAGCAAAAAATAACAATTTCGTAGTATATCTAAATGAGTATTTTAAATATACTCAGAACAGATAGGAAACGAGAGATTCAAATCTGCGATTGTAAGTAGAGAGCCAGAGAAATCTGATTTTAGAGAAGTGTATGAGTCGGTTTGACCTCAAAGACTTCGGGCACTATTTCCTATTTTTGTTAATACAGCAATGTTATGTTGACACCTTCTACAGCGTTCACATTAGGACAAATAAGACAAAAACAAGCAGTATACAATGAGATAGATAAAACATTTACCATTATAAAATTTCCTTTAATTTTGCTTTTTTTATAATTCAGTATGTAACCTAACGCGCTTTTCAAATTTCTTCCACATTGACCAACTTTTTTGCAAATGTTAACTTTTTTATATCAAAATCCTTACCTATGGATGTTGTATTTAAAGTACTTATAGGCAAGTCGGTTAATTGATTTAGATAAAATTCTGTACTTTGAAATTGATACTATAATGAATATATGATTTAAAGGGGTAATGCAAGAAAGAAATTGTCAAATACAACTGTTATTAAGCTTCACTAAGTACTTGATGTTTTGCTCTCGTGATAACATACAACATATAACATATAACGCCCGAAACTGTATTATGAGCAATTGAATATGTACTTATATTCTAAAATTTTGTAACACATTTGTTAACCCCATCAAATAAAATAGCTCCCGCCACAGAAAATTTGACATATAAAAAATAAAATAAATGACATTTCTGATCTTAACAAAATGTATGAAATATCATGATGAAAACACGCCAATAGTTAACATTGTTACACATGTTGTGGTTTCTTCATTAAAGCGTGGCTTAAACATGTCTAATTGCTTAAATTGTGACTTGTATTCCATGTATTTATTGTTATTTTCTAATTCAGAAAATATGTGAGTTACTAACTGCCAGATGTCAGGACATGACACTATGCCACTTGTTGTCAGAACCCGGACCTGTCCAGGTTTACGTGGAAATCTGCGTAAAATTGTGTCTTCTCATGGTGCTCTATGACCCGCCGCTCGCCTGGGAATGTTCGCTGTGGAGGCCAGTCACATTCTGTACAAATTTACAAGACGCAAATGTCGATGCTAACGAGACAAGACAACCTGAACCGAAAAATGGAAGAGACATCACCTACTTGCAGGGTGAACACAAATCGAATTATGTTAAGTTCGATACGTCATTATTCAAGCCATTCACTGCCTCAGGAAAGTACACCCAGTACATCGTTTGGCCGGCTATGTTGCTCCATGAAAATGGGCCGATCATGCGCAAAGGCGTCGCACAGGGTTTTAAATAGGTAGCTTTACCATACGCAAGAAGTAAAGACATACACGTGTTTACAGCTTATGACTAACAGTCCCGCTAAATTCTTCTAAATGCATTCCCTCCCTTACATTTACATAACTCATATACGAAGAGATACAGAAATACATCATCTACGTACAATTATGTGAATAGTTTATGTGTGTTGAACTTTCTATGTGACTTATGTGTTTAAAATTATGAATTAAAATGCCTGATGCATTGACCTGTTCTTGTGCTCTTTTCTTTAAAACATACATGCCTCTTTTGGGGAATTAATCCTGCTAAAATACATAAGAAAATAACACAAACAGGTCATTAGAGGTTAAATTTAGACCTTTAACCTCGCTACCCGGAGCAGTTGTTATCAGAACCGTTTTCTTCTATATTCCCCACAACCTCGGAATTCTGGGCAACCCGCTTCCCGGTACGCGGGACAGTTTTTAAGAACCGAATAACAAATTCACACCTTTGTTAATCTTCGCTACTCGTACCATCACAAATTGTTCCAATCCCATAACTGTCACTGATCAGTTCACACATCTGCAAATATCACTCAAGTGAATGTGATTGTTTGCCCACGTTAGGAGTGTTAATTACGACATCGCCGATTCACTTACGGTTACCGTAAAGAAGTCGATAATATCTAGAGATATAGATAAATAGATATATAGATATAGTTATTATTTTGCAGCAGACAAAACAATATTGATAAAAATAAAGCAGATATTCATTTTAACAATATTGTATTTCAAATCTGTTTAGGAAATCTAAAATCAAAAACTATAATAAACAGTTGCTTTTTTCTCAGCACATACATTAAACGACACTTAACATCCAGTAAACAAGAAATTTATTTAACGAATTGTTTTATTGTTGTCTGTCTTCTTCTAGTGTACACTTGCATCGCCTGAAAATCTATATATATAAAGGTGGCCCGCTTAGCGAGGTTTTACTGTATATAGTTTAATGTTTTATCTATAAAACATTTAAAAAGCCTCCAACTACCTACAAAAGTTAAATGGTAAATCCATTGCTTATCAAATATGAAATACCAAATGCTTTACGATCGATAGACCATCTTTGCCATCTCATATGTGACCTTAATTTGTTATATTTGTTTAACGCATATGTCTTTTTCACTATATAGTTAATAATTTCTTACAATTGAAAAACACGAAACAACTGATTGCATGCTTGAAGTTTGACTAGTAATACAAATGGTGGGAAATAATCAAGGTAAAACAACAACAAGGGCATGACAACAAATTGCTAACGGTTGGGAATCAGAATCACATAGAGGAGGGGGCAACAGATGGGGAAGCTAATTGACAGGGAAGCAGCATGGAACGGAAGCGACAGAGGGACAACATTTGCCAAATGATAAGGAAGCAGAGATGGCCAAAGGATGAATAAGCCAACATTTGCCAACGGATAGGGAAACCAAACATGGAAAAAACATCTGCCAAAGGATAGCGAAACCAAAAAAGCAAACAGATAGGGACGCAATATGGAAATGGAAGCTATATGAGCACAATATTTGCCAAAAGTAAGGTAAGCCAAAATGGACAACAGATAGGGGAGAAAACATTGCCAACGGATAGGGAAAACCAACATTTGCCACCTGATAGGGAAACCAACGGAAATCAAAACCAAAATTTGCCATTGGATAGGAAAACCAACGGATAGCAAAACCAACATTTGCCAGCGGTTAAGGAAAAAAACATTGCCAATAGATAGGGAAACCAACTTTGCCAACGATTAAGGAAACAAACATTGCCAAAGGATAGGGAAACCAACATTGCCAATGGATAGGGAAACCAACACTGCCAACGGATGAAGAAACAAACATTGCCAACGGATAGGGAAACAAACATTGCAAACAGATAGGGAAACAACGGATAGCAAAGCAAACATTTGCCAACAGATATTGAAACCAACGGATAGCAAAACCAACATTTGCCAACGGATAAGGAAACCAACATTGCCAATGGATACGGAAACCAACATTGCCAATGGATAGAGAAACTAACATTGCCAATGGATAGAGAAACTAACATTTCCAACGGATAAAGAAACAAACATTACCAACGGAGAAAGAAACAAATATTGCCAACGGATAGGGAAACCAACATTTGTCACCGGATAGGAAGGCAATAGAGAGCACATTGGCCAACGGATACGGAGGCCAACATTACCAACGGATAGGGAAAATGGAAAGGAAGGGAAAGACAACAGATAAGGCAGCTATAGGGGTAAGAATTTAGCAACACAAATATTTTGAAACTGGACTAGTAGTCTTCAACGGGGCAGCTATCTTTGCAGCTTCTTAATACTTTTAGTAGTCCAAGCAATCTCGGCATCAAATCGGACAGCTATGTCGCTGCAACAACATTCCGCATGCCAACCCTGCAACAATCGCAACGAATGAGACGGATCGATCCAACACCTATCCGGGTGGCATGCTTTTTTGCAAAAGTTATTCCAAGGTCTACCACAGGCACTCCACCTACCGAAATTAGCCAGGAACATTCAGGGTTTATTGACGCAGTCGCCCATCTTTTGTATATACACAATGCCGCAAAACACAAAAAGGAAAGAGCTGCGTCAACCAGTTTATCCGAAACTAAAATAGAACAGACATTTACACAATCTAAAAGCGGGGAAAGAAACCGCATAAATAGAGGAAAAAGAAATGTAAAAAAACTTCGACAGTTATAGCGCAAAAGTTTTCCTATTAGAGAAACGTTGTTGGACTATACCCAGGTATTCGGATCATAGAATGAAGAATTCGAATGTTGTTGTAAAATATATAAACCAATTTCTGTGTTAACGGAAAAAACCTATTTAATGCACGACTGGAAAGATGAAGAGACAGAAATCCAACATCGACTGTCCAATTACGGCTTTCAGTCACTGTTTTATATAGTCTCAACGACCTTTCCGGTCATCGTGTAAGTACAGTACAACGAAGGATTCCCGAGTTGTAACCACCAGCAATAATTTTTATCCTCGAAAGTTTTTTAAAGGAGTCAGAAAAAGCTTTTGAGACCCGTGATTTACGTGCTTTTGCTTCTTTTGTTTCGTTTTTGACATGTACATTGTTAACATATCTAGAAAGCACGTGACCTCTGTGTGTTATTTAATATTGTAAAATAATATTTGGAAATAACCTTATCTCTCGAAAAAAATCAATTTAGTTTAGTATAAATAAACATATGTGTCCGAAATCAAAGCAAATGTTTTACGTTTTTTGATATTTTCGTTGGCTAAACAAACAATCACATTATAATTATTAATAGATAAACTGTGTCATATCCTAGTACGCATTGCTTTCTAAAAGCGTTTTCCAATCGAATTATACACATACATATGTTTCACATAATGATACGATATCTTTACCTATATGCTTTCCTTTAAATCATCGAATGCATGATTAATGATACGCACACCTATCATTATTTAAAGTTTATTGATATAATTGGACGTCTGATACTGACAAACAATGGTTGATATGGTCAATTCTGGCGACAATTCATCCCAACTAAACTTGGCTAATTTCAGAAATATCAAAAGGACTGTACGGCAACGAGTGGACATTTGTATATGGTTCACTTAACACAAATTATTGCTCCGAGGCAGAGGTCATCCAAATCCCGCCGGATGTCGTTATTAATAACGCACTTACTTTTTGTTTGCTTACCAAGAACAGACAGTGATTTTAAAGTTATACTAAATATAAAATGAGTTGCTGAAACGGTAACTGTATTTAGTTTTCGTCTATTATACTACTAATGAATAAAGAAAAAACATGTTATAAAACCGAAAATATTAAGAAATGTTTTTTTTTTTGCAATCGCACCGGAACATCTTGTGTAGGAGTCCAATGGTTTTCTTAGTCTTGTAAAATGCTGGCATTTTGTAATATGACTTGCAGAAAGAACAACAAATCTATCCACAATGCCAGAATGACGTTTGTAATTTTTGTTGTCTATTGGCTACAATAAAACATGTTTGGTATTGAACTCAATATTAATGTCAACATTTAATTGAAGTGGTTATTTACCAGTATACGTCAATCTTATACCCGCCCAATTATTCATACCAATTTGCAGAAAAACATAAATATGAAACAAGAAGTTGGTTTAAATAATAGTTTAGTGCTTCTTCCATTTTAAATAAAGTTAAAGTAAATAATTGTGGATAATCATTTTGTAGTAGAGAGTAGAAGGAAAGCGATAAGTGTTACATTGAGAGGGGAGAGAGAGTTAAGTTGAGATAGAAATAGGGATGAGAAAAAGAGGGAGAGAGAGAGAATGGGGAGAAAGAGAGAGAGAGAAAGCGAGTTAAGTAGTGTTATAGGTAAAAAAATTCAGAATAGTGAACAAGGTGCTTAAGTGATGAAACACATATTGTACATTAGAAACATCAGTGTATCACTTTTTTACATTAACGAGAGAAGCTAATGTGAAATAAACGTGGAGAGAAAGAGAAAATCTTTCGGTAGAATGAAAAAGGACAGTGTTAAATACATGTTAAGTAGGGACAAATAGATGGAGAGAGATGAGTGTTGCAACCTTAGAACAAAGGGTATAGAGTGACAGAGAAATAGAGGGAAAGAGCGAGTAAGGTAGAAATAACGATGAAAATGTTAAACAAAGAGAGATCTAAAAAACAGTTTCTGAAGAGAGTGACGAAAGCGTTTAGGCCATAGGCACATATATATTGTTTCTATTGATCTACATGAGATAAAACACTTTTGTGTTAAATTTAATTGTACACCACAAAATGTCTCTCGCAAAAGCTAATGAAGAAAGAAAAACATTTTTAATTACCCTAGGATTTCTTCCTGCCTTAAAGAGAATGAATGAAACATCCGTCGCCAAGAATACAACATAAAACAAGATGGAAAGCACATGTATTGATATGTAATGAGACATACATTTAATATACGTATATCCTAATATTGTATGATATTTAAGGTTTATGAAACTAAAATGGTAGAAAACATGTATACATTTGTTTCTAAAATGGTTATACATTTAATGCTAAGGCCATACTAGCTCTAACATGCAGTTTGGTTTGCCTTATTGACGACAGTTAAAAATTGTAATTTAAAATAAATACAAGCTAATTCATTGAGACAATTCAGTAAGTGTAAAAATGAAAAAAAAAGATCACGAAGAAAAAGTGTAAAAAAGGAAAAGTATTAAGTGCTTTATAGGATTCCACACATCATGACATCATGAATGACAGAACATTGCCCCTGTAACATGCTTCTTTCATGTAGTTTTATTGTACAGTAGCAAAATGCTTATTTAAATAGCCTATGTTCTGATATTGAAGGGTTGTAACCATCTCTTTGGGACCGTCTACTAAACATATTTTCTTTCAGTTTTTAATTACTTTGTGCAAATTACCAATCGATAAAATGCAGATGTGTTATATAGCATACAAACTATAGATTGCATTACTCCAAAATTCACACCAGTGCATTTTTTAGTAAACAACAACACAACAACACACAATACAATAAGCTTCAGAAGTAACATACCTGTTACATTGACTAGGAAAATGAAACTGAGTTTGGAACGTAGAACTTTTTTTTCATTAACAACATATGAGTAGTTGTTATTTATATTGACATTTCCATGTTAAAACTAAAAAGTGTGTGAAAGGAAATATGGCAATGTCTTATGAGCATTGCAACATATAACAAAATTAGAATCGGCACAGGAAAAAGGTACTCTCGTGCAAGAAAATGTGAAAGACAAAAGCTGTGATGAATCACTAGATAAAAAAGAGCAAACTCAAAATTTCCGTCTTGGGACGGTCTGTCGGCAAAAGGCGCCGACTGGGGTGCTTAAATCGGTTTTTTACAGAGCTCTAACCTCGCACTTCCTGAGAGGTTTCTCAAATGAAATCAATGAAAAGAAATCCAATCTATTTGAATAAAAAATGTCCAAGCGCTGATGTTTCCTAAGATTAGCACTGGTGTCGTAAAAAGAAAGTAGTGACGTAATTGAAAAGATAATGTTTACATGGTATTTGAAAGAGAGAAAAGTATTATTTCTGTTACAAGAACAAAAGCGTTGATTGTAAACAAAATTAAATTTTTGAATCAACAAAAATGACAATAGAAAAATTGTAAATGGTTGTCCATCTGGTTCACGTGCAGTTGTAATCGAGTAACCAAAGTCAAATATTTATCAAAGGAAAATACAAGTAACAGTCCTTATAGGAACAACAAACAACATAGATTTTATGTACTGGCAGATTTTTTTTAGGATCAATACACTGCATAGGTAACACTGTTGTAATAATGAATATGTGACAATGATCTACGAGAATTGCAACATATAACAAATTGTATTCAAAGCAATGTTATACAGAGGAATCGCGATATATCGACTCGAATTTTACGAATGTACGGCTTAATATGTATATTCCGACCAGTCTCGTCGTAAAAATGTTACGATAGCACAATCCATTAAAAAAAGTACACAATATTTAAGAAACCATGACTGAAAATTATGATGTACTATACGTGCATGTAGCCCTGCCTCAAACGTACGTCACTATAATACAGATCATATGATAGCACACAATTTTTGGCTGATCCGATAGATATTTGTTGTATCGCGACTCGACAGTATTATAACATAATACAATTGGTCTGAGGAGACACTATCACCAAACTGATGTAGAAAGATAATATAAAACACAGATATGTTATAGCCACATTACCTATGTCTTATTTCACATAATCAGTCAGTCAGTCAGTCAGTCAATCAGTCAATCAGTCAATCAAACAAGCAATCAATAAATCAATACAGCAAATAAATAAATCAGAAATTGACATTGTCAGAATATAATTTACGAGTTCCATTTCATCTGATGTCATTAAAATAAGCCTTTTTCATGTAATGTCAATATTTATTCATTAGTCTTCGCTAATCATTTAAGAGCAAATTGCCATACACATTTTGTAAACGATCCACGTTTCTATTCGTTTTAACAACATATACTTTTTATATTACTGGACATTGTGGGAGTGAGTTCATTAAGTAGTCTTTAATAGACTCGGTGTTGAATTCACAACTTCCCTCAATATATATACCACTTACATTCCATTTTCGCAGATAATCCATTTTGTCACACGAACACTGCGTATCATTATTCATGTCAAAATAACAAGAAGTTAACGTCGAAATAGTCATGACAGCGAGCGGGATCCTATTTAAGTGCGTAGATCGCAAGTACAGGGATTTAAGTATTATAGTCTGGTTTCGGAAAGCATCAGGGTCTATGTGTTCAATAGGATTGTATCTCATGTCCAGCATTAGCAAATGTTGAAGTTCCGACAGCGCATTATGATGTATAATATACAGTTGGTAATTCCTCAGTAATAACGTTTTTAACATTTTTAACTTATTAATTACGTATGGGACACTTGTGAGCATGTTGTGTACTAGATTTAAATGTTCCAAACGTGTGTTGTCTGGACTTGCTGAGTATGTTATGTACCGGAGCATGTTTTTTTGAAGATTTAACTGTTTTAATTGGGGAGAGGCTGCAAAAAACCCACTGGGCAAGGTCTTTAATTGAGTTTGATTTAAAACAACATAAGTCACCTTTAGCAAAGGATCGTGACAGAGGTAGTTGCGCGAGATATCAGCATGTAAAGCATGATTTCCGGTTAAATATAAAGAATTTAAATTGTTCAGATTACAAATGCTTTCAGGTAGTTCCTCTATGTCAGTGTATAACAAATCAAGGCGATTTGTGGTTCGGAAACCATTAAATGCATCAATTGGTACAGACCGAAAATGCATGTGGTCAACGGTGAGATTTTGAAGATGTCTAAGAAGATGCAACCGTTTTGGCCAGATAGACATGTTTCCGAAACTGATAGAAAGTCTAGTCAGACTGCGACCAATATTCGCAGACACAAACCCATCTATTGCTACTATTGGATTTCCAGATATAAATAGCTCTGTAAGATTTGTCAATTCACTAAATGCTGAAAGAATTAAAGATAAATTGTTGTTGCTCATGACCAAGGACACTACTGCATGTTCAATTCCAAGGAAAGCGTGGTCATGTACTGTTAATATAGAATTGTTTGTCAAATCGCGAGCAATTTGTGTACCATGGATCATTGCAGTATTTTGAAATGCGTTAAAGGGAATGTCAACAAGACGGTTAGAACTAAAATTCAGTAACAGGGCTGACGAAGCATGAACCTGCAAAATGTATGGAAGTGTTGTCAAATTCCTTTCGCCACAATTAATCCCAGTTTGATCGCATTCGCATTTACAAAGAGGCGGGGAGGCACACTGTTGGTTATCTAGGAAGAATGAGTTACATGGCTCCCACATCAACGTAAACAGCAAAACACAGTGCAACATCTTCTGGAATTGAATAAAAGATATCCTGCTAAATACTTTGCTACGTAGACTATAGGAAATCACTTAATTTAAAGGTGATATTCGGCAGTTTGCATGTGTCAAATATATGTAACAATATCTGATCTCTGTTTGGGGTATGTGTGCACAGTTTCTGCAAAAAAGATCCTACTTTAAGCTTAGAAGATTTTCAACAGTATATGAATTTTAAGGCGGTTAAACTTGTCTATCAGTTCTAAAAATGTTCATTCCTTATAAAGCCATAAATAAGAATGCTTGGAATTCCTGAGAAAAAATAGACATCGACGTCAAAGCGGATGACTGGTAAGAGTTAAAACATGAATGGTTACGTGGTTTTCTTAGTTTATAAATAGCCAACTGTGCAGATAGGAAATAATTTGAGTTATCTCAATTGTGTCACTTTTCACACAGGTGTAGGACATCAATAAACAGCCATTCGCGAGATCTGTTCAAGTACCAATAATTTAGTTGATTTAATGAAAAGAATGTTGGTCCAAACTGTCGGAAACCACCTTTAAACTTAATCGAGCAGTGGGCAGTTCCAAAAGAAGTAAATCTTTCGCATCTATTTACAAGTTATTTATACACTAAGTTGATGCAAGACGTAACGAATGAAAATAAACATTTGTGCGTATATTTAACATCGAAGAATAAAACTTCGAATAAATTTGTATGCGCACAAACTGATGCGTTGAACAATATAATTTATTACTTTATATATTTTATCTGTCTCTTCAAAATCATTCGTATACATTGACGTTCCGACTTTGGTTGCCGTTAAGCACATTACACAAACGCCCCTAAAGATTATCGGCATGAACGATTTTTCCATTAGCATTTGTTATTAAGTATGATTTTCGTCCTTTTTAAAGACTTTTCATCACAGTTCTTATTATTTAACAAGTGTTTAGGCAAATTAATAAAGAATAATGTCACTCCTAGACGAAATACATAGTCTACTTTATCTTTTTATCGGTTCATTTATGTTAGATGTTACCTCCATTCTAAACTCATATGAATTTGATATTAATATGCAGCGTTTTAATAATATTTGATTGAATGTACCTTTTACAAATATTGTGCATAATAAGGATAATATATCTGTCAATCAAGCAAGGTAAGGTATACATTTTCTTTCAGTTCTAGTTTCTAAGAATCCAAATCAAACATCGACTGTCGAACATTGTTGCTTTTTTTGTATAGTTGATGTATGTTTTCAGACAAACATTGTTATTTAGAATTAAGATTTATTTAGAAAATCACTTGACTTGTTATTCTTTCTATCACTTCGCCAAGACACAGATATCGTCAAATTTGCGACATTCAGCTAATTAATTGGGAGGTATATTGCTTACGTCTGTGTCAAGCCGCCGGAGCGCAAGTCAGCTGGAATATCTTTCCACAGAAACATTTTCTTCCAGAACGGAACTCGAACTCACTTGGAGAACGACTAATGGCTTACAAGACTGTGATTTTAACCGCTCAGCCACGGGCGTACCTTTGAATTTTTTACTGAGACCATGGTATTCCATCTTATAAACATTTCGACTTAAAGATTCCTCTTATTATGCTTATTATATTCTTATTTTAGGTGCTCAACAGTAACAATGATTAAAAAGTATAATGCTATTAAAGTACGGGTGATAGTGAAAAGTGAGTTGAAAAGACAACAAAAATCACGTCATCCTGTAATTTTAATCACTTACGTCTTTTTATGCAAGCAAGTGACACTCTAGTTAATCGCCTACAAGATCGACGGACTTTAAAAAAACACAAAAAAACAAAAACAAAACAAAAACAAAACAAAAAACAAAACAAAACAACATAGTACTAAAACATATCTCTGGCATTATTACACCTTACATAACATATAATGGCTATTTATCTGGCGATGTACGTATTATTAATGACAGATAGCACATAACATTATTTGCTTTCAAAACGTCACTGAATCTTACCTTCAAACACATTTTTGACACTTGTTTTTACGTTATGGATAACGATTTCCCGATTTCCTGAAATATAGAATATAATTCACGAGTTGCAATACATCCGATGCCATTAATACCTTTATATGTAATTATATATGTAATTAATTATTATATATATAAACTGATTACTTACTAACTAAATCAGGTAAGAAAAGTTTTATATATGCTATGTTAAATGTCTTTCTCTTTAAAGCCCTACCAAAAGGATACGGAGTTTTCTTTCTGATTCCATATTTTCCTGCCATGTTAAGAGACTATTTTACCGATATAAACGTTATTTGTGTTTAATGAAACGTTACCTTTAAACAAAGTACATGCTGTAAATTATCTTTAGTATAGTTTAAAGTAGTTTAAAACAGTATTCGTTTTAAAAAGAATCAAATCGTTTATTGTGCCATATGGGTAAAGTACATGACTGCGCGCTAGTGGGCAGTTCAAAATAGCTTGTGCGGCTGCATGCCAAGATAAGAGCATTTGAATAACTAAAAAAAGCATTTACCTCTGACTTCAATATGAATAGCACAACTTCACCTATATCTCCGTCTATAGAGGACCGTCTAGTGTAATCTGAAACGTCTAACATATTGTGTCGACCTTTTTGTCCAACAGTAAAACATTCGCAAGTAAGAAGACTGATAAGACTCATTGTAAACTTCTCGTCAATTTCCACTTTTATTCCATACAATGACATTATGATAAGATCAATACTATGTTACTAAGACGGTAAACCTTTTGTGAATGTGTCAGACTATGCACTTTCTGAAATAGTGTAAAAATGATGCTTGTGCATTGTTATATAACTATTTACACTGCTATCCTTATAGAAACTCATCCAATAAATGCAAGGTTGTGAACTGCATTCATGGACTTTTGCCAACTTTCCGGTAACTAAATGTACTCATGTAATACTGTATGTACATTTTGGGGAATAATGCTGGTGGGATCTGTTGCTAACTAACTGTAAAAAAATATCCACTTAACTCAATGATTTTACATTTTTTTAGGAGTGAGATCGGCGAGTGTGTATTGTAAATGTATACAAGTAGAATGCGTGACTAAGGCTTAGTTTAAACTACGTAACCCTACATGAGTAATTTACTTCCGCTTTCGTTTTCAACTGATCCGACCTGAAAATGGCAGATCAAAAGGCCAACAATACGAGCATGCAATATTTTGAGAGGTCTCTAGAGGCTTTGAGAGCACCTTCATGATATGGATCCATTGGTTCTTTTGTTCATTGGTGGACTCTCAGTGGTGATGTTTGTATTAACATGCCAGGTGACAGGTAAGGAATAATCTAACTGTACTGTTGTCTCAAACCGAAAGGAATTTACTTTTTCAGCAAAAGCATTTCAACAAAATCATTGTTATCCTAAAAATGAACCTTAAATTGCAGCAATACATTGAAATAACTCTAATTGTTCACTATTTCCTAATTAATAAAACAGCACTACCATGCTGTGTGCTAAAATAGATATCGATAACCAAGCGGGTTACTCGGTGATAAAACGTGATCTTATAACTAAGTGGCTACTTGGTTTTCTTACGTTATAACTAACTATGCGGCGTCAGGAAATTTTGTTGGGAATAAATGGGAGTGGTAGGGTGTGGTTATGCTTCTGTTTTCACATGAATATAGGACAAGACTAAACAGCTCTTTCTTGAGAATTATTTCGGTGACAATAATTTATCTGGTTGTTTGAAGAAAACATTTTGGCCAAGACTTCATACACTGTCATGAGCACAATTGCCAAGCAAAATCCAATCTTCAAGTTAGGTGAAACACGCCTTTACAGTTTTCTCCATTTGTCGGAGTTGTCGAATGTAACCGTGTGCTAATAAATTGCGCGGCGACCGCTGGTATTTGAGATATACTACTTCTAGTTGATTTAAAACCGCAATAAAAATATATTGGCCAACATTTTATTTCTCACACTAGTCTACACTACCTGCCTCCAAGCTCTGTTCTTAGACATAAGCTGGAGAACAGAGAAGCAGGACTCTAGTCTCTTTCGTTCCCAGCATAATATTCTGTAGTATGTAAGGGGCAATCGAAGACAGTTTTAACAGACATCATACATTCGTTACTTCCCTTTGCAATACATTTTTGGAGTAGTTATTTCCTTTTGTTCTTCATGTAATCTACTTCCTCTTTCTTTATGACTTATTGAAAAATACATTTTTAGTATTTGTTTATACTGCAGATTAAACAATAAAACAACAATACAAAAAATACAGTCACCTCTCTTAAAATTCCTACTACTTTTTGTCTTCTTCTTCTTCTTCTTCTTCTTCTTCTTCTTCTTCTTCTTCTTCTGCTTCTTTTTCTTCCTCTTCTTCATCGTTTTCGTATTCATTCTCTTCTTCTTCGTCATTAGTTTCTTATTTTTCATTGTTATTCTTGTTCTTTGTACTACTACTATTCCTCCTCCTCCTACTTCTATTACTACAACTACTACAACTACTACTAGATGTACAGCATCATCAGCAGCAGCAGCAACAACAATAATAACAAATCCTTTACCACTACAACAACAATTATTACTACAACTCCTGCTACTCCTAGTACTACTACTACTACTATTGCTGCTACCACTACTACTACTACTACTACTACTACTACTACTACTACTTTTGCTGCTGCTACTGCTACTAGTACTACTATTCTTTGATGAAAACTGTTTAAAATATACAGCAAACATTGAAACGCAACACCAAGCTGTCGAGACATTAACTGTTTAAATGATAATGATGATTATTATGATAGTGATCATTTGGGTACGACGACAACAACGCTCTTGTTGTTGTTGTTAATGAAGAAGATGATGATAATGATGGTGATGATGATGATGATGCAGCTGCTGCTGGTAATGATGATGGTGAAGATTCACTGTTATATTGGTAAACGTCACATATATGTCCATTGTTTCTTTTTAATAGGTATTTTACGTCCTGTTTGGAACTGGTATTATGCTATTACTGTCGGAAGGTACGCCCATTTTCCTGTCAATTTATTGTTGTTACAGTAAGTTGTTTTCTAAAATTTAAAATTTGACATGCATTTTACTGCATTCTCCATACTGATTGAAAAGAACTGTCTTTGTTTAAATGTATAAACTATCATTTTTACATACGTTGTAACTGTTTATGTCTGCACGATATGTATTTTCTGCCTGCTATATGGAAAGATGCGTATAATGCTCTATAACCATTAAACCGATGTTGAATGTAAGCCATTTTTATTATGTATAGATAGGTAAAACCTTTTGTGTTGTTATGTACATAGCAGAAAGCAAAACTCAAAGTAATGTATATTATCTGAATGAACTCCAAAATGCTTACAACCAAACAAGCGTTGAAACCAGGACAACAGTGCTTTGCACATGCCGATCACGATAAACGAAGCAATACAATTGAAGCTGTTCAGATATGACATACTGGAGATTGCTCTCAGCTTACAGGGCACATATTTTACATCTTAAATAATATCCTTCACCTCTACGATCTCAGTATAAGGTGTTGTTTAAGGGGTACGAACAATTGCTCTATGAAACATATTTTAGTGTTTTTCCACTTAATGTTTATATCAATATTTTACATATTATTATCTTAGGATTTTTTTGCTTTCGTTAAATCTATTTAAATATAAATAAGTCCGATAAAACGATACTAAAGTGTAAAATATTTGTAAACAAAGTGACATAAACAAAGTCTCCTTCTTTTAAATTAAGGTAAGGAACTCATACAGCTCAGAATAAGACAAAATATTTGTCTTCGGAGGAGGCGGGGGAGGTGTGTGTGTGGGGTGGGGGGGGGTGGGGGGGTGTGGGTGTCATTAGCTCTTGACTGTGTATGTTAGAGTGTCTTTCTATCAAAATTAGTTCATGAGCAAAATTGTCTTCATGCATTTTGGTGCAAGCATCACTTCTAATGATACTATATGTTGAGATCAAAATTACTATTTTTTGACGTTTAACTTACGCGAAGAATATATTCAATTTGTTTGGTGCTTGGTAATAATAAAAAAGATGTGGCCTTTTGTACGACAGGAACAACTTAAAATGCCGTAAATGAAGAGAACAGTAATTAATTTAACTGATTATCCATTTAGTGCTAGACATCTTCCTATAATGTAATCAGATCTTACATACATTTATAAAACAAAAGATCTGACATGATGTTTCTTTTTTTTGTGATATTTCATTTTATGAGTAGAAAATTATATTAATCATAGTATAATTAGTGTTTATTAGAAACATATTACTTTAAAATAACATGTGTTTCTTGTAATATCCTCTTCTTTCTCATTCTCACACAAATTGTCCCAAGTGGAAGAGAACCTTAAACAAAATGCGGGTTTGATAAAAAATTTGTTTTGACATACATCCCTAGGATAACGCGTGTTTTAATTAGGAAACATATGATTTCATACACAGTAGTACTATTTTATTACTTAGAAGTTCACAACTTCAAAACCGGCACTTTTGAAAACTTACTCCGGAGAGCGACACAAACAAGTACATTTGTGGAAGATTGTATATGTAACAAGTCTTCCAGCTCGTGACTACATGTTTTTTTTTCAGATAGTGTCATACAGAAGTCAACGTTATGATTCTAAGTATGCAAAGACGTTTCGGGACATATATTAAATATATAAAATTTCAAATAATCAAGGGGATATTTGTTTTTTATTACCTCCAGCATTCATTAAAATATCCATCGAGATATTTTTTCTTAGGCAATAAACTGATAATTTAAACAAAGTTCTTTGAACATCATATTTATTATATTTTAAGATGTTTTGAATGTTTATTACATTTTATTCAAACAGATTGGTCAAAGCAGGACGAGAGCTAGAATAGACAAAAGCGAGGCTCAATCAAGTTTGTAATTAAATAAAGGTGTCGATAAAATAAAATTTTATACATTATTTCAATATTTCTACTTTTCTATGTTTTTCTTGGTATATGTTTTTTTGTCAGTTCCTAGCTTAAAACCTTACCATATTATTTTGTTTGTCTTTTTTAGCTTGAATTAACTGTCCTCCCCCGTAAAAAACTATATGACATAATCCTATGAGCATTGCAACATATATCAAATTCTAAAAAGGCACAAGACAAAGGTATATTACACGTGCAAGCCAAGTGAAAATTAAGAACAAATTTGTGATACGTCATTAAACGAAAAGAGCAAACCCGACAGTTACCGCATTGGAACGGTCCCCCAGCAATATGGACCGACTTGGGTGCTTTAACCGGTTTTACAGACCTCTAACCTCGCACGTCTTGCTGGGTTTCTTAAATGCAAGCAATGAAAAGAAAACTGATTTATTTGAATAGAAAATATCATGACGAAAGTAGTGACGTCATTAAAAATTAATGTCCACATTGTGTTTAGAAAAGAAAGGGTATTATTTCGATTTTAAAAACTACACAAAAATGGTTCATTTTGTCGATTTCAGATGTTTTACTTTTATGCACAGACAATCAAACTGTAATCAAAAGGAACAAGAATTGTCGAAATTATTGTAGTGTTCTTCTAATCGAAATATTACCTCTGTCTTCCAAACACTATGAAGACATTATCTTTCAATGACGTCACTACTTTCGTCATAACTTATCAAATAAAATGTCAGAACTTGGACATTATCTATCAGGAAGTTCGGGGCTAGAGCTCTGTCAAACCGGTTTAAGCATCCCAGTCGGTCCATATTGCCGAATGACCGTTCCAAATCGGTTATTGTCGGGTTTTATTTTTGTTAAATGACTCCTCCATTTGTTCTTATGGATTGCACTTGAATACCTTTGTCCAGCGCGTTTTCTAAATTTGGTATATGTTGCAATGTTTATATGACTTATACTCATATGTTCTGATTGTGTCTTTTCAAATTTGCGAAAATTAAACATATCTTGCCATACTCATAAGTCATTGTTATGTTTTATACACACTATATACACACTAAAATTAAACGGTTTCAATACAGAAAAGGAGAAATCTACATACATGTACTGCTATTAGTAGTTACACAACATTAATATTTTGATATGCATTAATGAAATCATAAATTTAAATATAAATATATTAATAAATATTAACAAATAAATATTAACCATTACGTTTGTTTTATTGTACGATTTTCAAACAGATTGACCACCGACGCAGAACGAGAACTAGAAGAAACAAAAAGCAGGTTCGGTTAATCTTAGATTTTACTGATATTTTAGAAAGAGTTTGTAAAATTTAAGTATTGATTATATAAAACTTCTACACACTTGTGCACAGAAAAAAACAAGCTTTAAATAATGCTATTTCTTTTGTTTTTGTTTTTGACAATATGTTGTCAGTTTTTTAAACCTTACAAAATTATCTTAACATTGTTGATAAGCTTGAAGAAACTGTCTTTACATCGTATAATGCAATTTTGTCTGATTACTATTTTATATTTAATCTTGCTACTTGTTAAATTCCCTAGTTGGGCGGAGACTTGAAAATGATTTTTCACGTTTACACTTGCTTCTCTGTCAAAGTAATTGAGGTCTATTTTTGCTTCCGTATTCCAGATTTGCAGTGGATTTATGGTAAAATGTGTGAAGCTTCTATCATTATTGTAACAAAAACTATGTTTAAAGGCAATGGTGGTGTCTTTGACGATTATTTTCTTTAAGTTTAACTCATACATATTACAAGTTTGCTATGTAATAACTGTGACATTTTGTTTTAAGTTTGCCAGATTACGGTGTATTGTTAGGTGCACTTTCGATGGTGTTGCCTCGCAAGCAAGCTTCTAAGTAATTCTGCTGGTATGTTATATGAAGCATTAGATTTATCTTTAAAACTGTCTTGAACATGTTTTTTTTTTCTATAAGCAAAGTGGGAGACGACAGCTATATTCTGCTAACTAGGTTTGGCAGTTTACTTATACCAGTCACTGAGATGACGACCGTAATATAATGGGTACCAAGTGTGCAAGTGTTAACTATACCAGCTCAGAGCCTCATTCGGAATCTTCCTTTGTTTCATTTGCAAGAAAGTTAATTTGACCTTGTTTAAAACAGCAACATTTGTGAAAATTCTCTTACCTCCCCACCACCCACCTTATCTTTAAATGCGTTGTACTTATTGTATACAAATTCATATTGCCTTTTCTATGTATAGAAATACATTCATATAGTATTTTATATGCTTTGACTCTCTGTTTTTTTCAACTTCAGGTCCTGAAATTATTTTACGTTAAATTGTATCTGTTTATTTTTCTTGTATTATTCTGTTATAGTCTTGAACATATTTTATCATCAAGTACAATGAAATGCCAGTTTTTTCTCGACCCGATTGAACCCTGGAGCCAAGGGATGCGCAAACATAAACATTTTTTTAAATATAAATATATTAATATTAAAGATCACTTTTGTTTCATTATAAGCCTTAAATGCTTACTTAATTTTTTTCAAACAGATTGGCCGATGCAGAACGAGAACTCGAAGAAACAAAAACCAGGTTAGTTTAATCTTTTGATTTTACTGATATTTTAGATTTTTTTTTCGCTGCGTCCCATAAAACTGAAATTTTATATGATTTGACGAAATTAAGACACTTTCTTGTAACATACAATTTATAAATAAATAAGTATTCCGTCAGGATCCATGTGGAAGATTTATCACACAGGCGGTTGATAAGGCAAATGGTGTCACGTCGTGCATTTTATACATTATTAAAATAAATGGTAGAATACATTCATGCTGTATATCCACAATCCATGTTTTAGATTGAGTGCCATCATGGGAAGCCGAATAAGAGACAATAATCCCAACATTGTTAATCTTGGGGACGAATTTCGTCCAACTAAACTGGGAGAGATGTCAAGTGAACTGTACGACAACGAGTGGACAGACGCTTATGATGTACTAGAAAATATTAATTACCCCGACACTGAGGTCATCCGAATCCTGCTGGACATCATCATGGTAATAATGACTGGAGATGCCTTGAAGTGAGATGCCTTAATCATACCACTTAAAAGACTTAAAAGGCGAAATGAAACTTGTAGTTTGAGTTTAAATATTATATGTCCTTTGTCTTCAGTAGTTATTATATACGCGTAAACTAATTTTACTATTGATAAACCATATTCAGTTATTTACCTTTATGTTTGTGTGATAACTGAAAAAAAAGTGTGCCGTCAAATCACATTTAAACAGCGAATGTTATTTCTATATATATTAATCTTAATATTGACAATGTTATAAATATATGTAGTTTAATTAATATATTACTTTTAATCACTTTGACGTTTTTACGAGGTGTGCATAGAAATCAAAGTTAGTATTTTGCTGGCATTAAAACACAAACATTGATATCTTATTGAGACCAGTTATGATTTAAAGCAATGTAGTAATTTAAAATCGCATCAATAGTCATGCTCCTTAATAATGAAAGACGTCTTATATCAGGCAAAATTTTACTTCATTATGAACAACGTTAGAAAAAAGTAACTTTTATTCTTGCGAATTTCACAATCGGTAAGTTTAAGTAAAAAAAACCAAACTTTTAATGGATACAATCCCGGATCTCAAATTAAAATTAATGTTAAGAAATAACATGCTTTTCATGGTAAACTTTTGTTTTAAAGAATTCCACAGTTTTCAGTCTTTTATGTTTATGTTTATGTTTCGCTTTGTAGACAACATACCAGTTATGCAAACGTTTGACTGAAGAAGAATGGGGGAAAGTGAAAGATTGGATTCATGACGATGTAAGTTATGATGAGATGAGGTCTGAAGACTTGAAATGATCTACATGACGTCGGGTAGAAATATTTATAATAAGAAGTTGGTGATATAATTTACGATGATGATGATGGTGGTGATGATGAAAATGATGATGATGATAATGATGGTGGTGGTGATGATGATGATGATGATGATGATGATGATGATGATGATGATGACGATGATGATGATGATGATGATGATGAAACTGTATTGATGTTACAAGACAACAATTATAAAGTAGTTCTATTTTTCCAAAAAATAACATATATGTAAATGTATTTTCAGTATGAAAGTGTAAACATAAGACGGGTTTTAAAGGATGGTCAAAAGGCCAGGGCTGTCAAGGCAATGTCAAGCTACCAATCGGTAAAATATTGTTTGTTTGATCAAGATCTACATTCGCTTCTAAATGTAAAAATAACAATATTCATAGCATATCTTGATTTAAATTTTAATGCTACTCAGGACAAAGCTTAGAAACAAGAAATGATGCATGCCTTCGATTGCCAGTAAAGGTCTAGAGATGTTAGATCTAGATAATTGTATGAAACTTTTCTTTTACTCTTCATACATCCCTGTACTGTTAGTACCATTTACAGAGATCACATTGTGACGAAGGAAAGGGAGACCAGTGCATGCAGTATACAATCTGATGGAGGAAGTATTTAACGACCAAAACTGTACCTTGTGCAATTAAAAAGATACCTTTTAAACTATTGTAACGCAAATTGTTACCCGATTTGAATTGCTCTCATACAGAAAGCTTCATTTATAAAACAAACTAAATGTTAACCAAATGTACGGTATATCATGAGGAACACTTGAGTTGTAAACACTATTACACATGTCGTTACAAGTGTGGTTTCTCTATTTCATAACGCTCAAGTTCCGATCTTAATTATTTATTAATTATTTTGTTTTGTTTTTTTCTTATTCAGAAAATATGTAAGATCCTAACTGACAGTTGTCTGGACAAGACACTACGCCCCTTTGTGTCAGAACCAGGTCCTGTCCGTGTTTATGTGGATACCTGCGTAAAACTGTGTCTTCTTATGGTGCTCGAAAACCGGCCGCTCGTCTGGGAATGTCCGATGTGGAGGTCGATCACGTTTCTTACACAGTCACATGAGGCCAATGTCGATGACGACGAAACAAAAATACATGAACAGGAGGATAAAAGAGGCGCCACCTACTTGAAGGGTAAAGACGAAACAAGTGACATTAAATTCGATACGTCATTATTCAAGCCATTCACTGCTGATGGAGAGTACGTTCAATACGCCGTTTGGCCGGCGATGCTGCTCCATGAAAAAGGACCGATCATGCAGAAAGGCATTGCACAGGGTTTCAAATAGCTAGCATTACCAAAAGTGCACATGTGAAGTTGCTAACATCACAAGACTGTAAATCACGTTTTAACTTTTTATAAAATGCATGCTCACATATATCTATATTTATTATATGTAATAAAAGGTAGAAAGCTTCATACGCATAACATTGAGCCCATAGTTTATGCATATTAAACTGTCTTTGTGAAATATAAGTTTGAACCTGTAAATTAAAAATGTTTGATGTATTTGACTAGTTTTGTATTACTTTCTTTAAACCATACGCATGTCAATACAATTAAGCATTACTTGTCAATTTGATTTGAAAAAATGATATGTGTTTTTATTATTTTATAACTGAATCAATTAAAACAAAATCAAACTTCAATTCAACTATATAGTTTTATATGTTTATATAAAACGGTATAATGAGTAGGTTCGCTTTAACCTTGTGTTTTCGGTTTTCACTTCTTTAAATTTGCTCTTTAAACATGTTTACATTTGTTAATATCTGGTTAGTTAATAGAATGAAATGCATCAGTTTGAATTGGTCTGTTTAAATGCTTTGTCATCGCTTTTTATCATTTTTTCTTGAATGTGATGTCGAAAAAACATGTTTAGCGTCGTTTTATTATTAACGGTGTATGCTTGTGATTGAAAAATATATTACTACACGTAGAAGTTAAACACATAACTTGTTACATTTCACTTAACGTTAGCACCAGTAACAGGGATGCACTCATTCTATCTTTTTTATATGTTTGCTAATTTGTGTAGTTGGCAGACAACCCCGTTTAGGTTACAATACTGGATTATAGCGTGCAATAACATCAATTTACGCCTTAATTCCTTTTAAGTTATCGTTAGTGCAGCTGTGCTGGTTGTATATATGGAAACTTGAAACAACGTAAATGAACAATAGGTAGAGTTGTACAAAATATGCATTGAGAATGAATCTTGTCTACGGTTTAATGGTTTACTTGGAACTGTCTATTTTTTATTTGGCGTTAGGATTGGTATGTACAAGTGTTGTTTCAGAACTTTCGCCCTTTAGATTATCCATTTAAACTTTCTTCGACAGCCAAACGACAATTCTGTTCATTTGAAAGAAATATAACAAGCACAATATGACAATCTGACAGAAAAATAAGAGCAAAACAAAACAGATGCACGCAAAGCATGAACATACGGAAGGGCAGACAGGCAGTTAGGTAGACATTTAACAGAACTTGCAAAGAGTAGGAATCCAGACAGGCGTAAGGCAGATCAGAACGTACAAAAAGTAGACAGGTAAAAGCCTAGATTCACAGTCACGTAGAATGGACAGATAAGCTCGCACAAGAAGGCAGGCAGGTGACATGTCAGGCAGCCAGACAGACATAAAGACAGGCCGTCTGACAGTATGGCAGGCAGGCAGATAGACAGACAGACAGGCCAGTTTACCTGAAGGCAGGCATACATCAATGCAGGTGGACAGATATAAATGCAAGATTGCATGCAAGCAGGTGAAAAATAACATTGGAGTGAGCAGTCCGTGACTCGTCTTGGCTTTCCTGTGGCAGTGACCTTAAATGTGTCAACATTTGCAGACGATGAAATGTTGAAGCAGACCTTTATCTTACAGCTCCAGACAAGAAGAGAAAATAAAGAGAAAACAATCTGAAATCTAAAAACAGCAACAAAAGTGTGCCTCTAGCGGTGGTCAGTCCAATTATCGGTAACTACCAATCGATTTCTGGATAAGATCAAACAAACGATATAAATAAGAATATCTTCTGTAAGCATTTTGATACAAAACAGCACGAGAAGATGACTCGTTTTACTTCCTTTTACAATATCAATTAAAAAAGTTTGTATTTTAGAAACGAAAAGCCGACCTTGTCATCCCATATGACTTAAACTTGTTATGTTTCTTATACGTATGTGCTTTTTCAACACATAGCTAATTATTCCTAAATGAATATTAATCCAGGGGAAAACTCGTATAAACAATGTGTTCTTCCACATGTACCTTGCTCGTGCATTGTTTATGACACTCATATATGTACGTAACTAAGAGATAAAAATCTAATGTTTAATGACACATTTAGGATCTTGGAAATCAATTTCCCGATACACTGAAGCCACTGTGAACTGCTGCTGCATTCAACAACATAAACATCATACAATTTTATTCGTAAAGTAAACAATATTCATATTGCCTCATTCAAACTTCATGCTATTCTAAGTGACCACTCAAATTAGAGATTTGATCTTCAGAAAACGAATTTTAAAAATGTACATATGCAGCTTGAATAACTGTGTGTTGAGTACAATCGGTCTGATTAAGTGTGTAATTACTGTTTTACCTTAACTACATTTTGTAATTTAAAAGAAGGTTGACAACCTGAAATAAGTTGACGAGGAAAACTAAACACAAAGATACGTACGGTAAGAATTTTCATACAATGGTAATTTATGCAAGGCAAACATCTACAAACATAAGTATTCACTTTCATAAAAAAGACTCAAATTATTAAATTATAGAACAAAACAAAATTTTTATTCAGATTTGTACTCATGTACATCATCGTATTATAAATACAATATACAAATATAGTATCCGGTTTAGTTATTGGTATGGAAGCGAAGAAAATAATAATGACAATATATTAAGCTTTTCATGTGATAGTTGAATAATAAAAGAATAAAAGAAACAACATTAGAGAATGAACTTTATGTATTATTAACGCTTATGTTGCTTCTTACTAAGGTTGCTTTCTTGATAAAAAGGGCGAGATTAATAAGTATGTTCTTGTTTTTTTAATCAAACAGCAAACACATTTTATATACAGAAGGTCTATTATACAAAGTTGAGTTGAGGTATTTTCTTCTCAAATCAGTGTATACTGGGCATAAACAAATAAAATGAAAGACATCTTCAATGTCTCTGTTATTACATAGCAAACAATATCTGCTTCTCTAGATAAAGGATTTCTTGAAAATCGTTCAGTGTGAATTCTTAGAGAGATTCTCATTTTTGTAATAAAATGTCTTAGATCATTTGGTAAAATATCCAAGTATGGTTCGTAACTTGGCATGTCCTTTATATTCTTATAAAAATCTAATACATTATTACTATTCAATAAGCCATACCATTCTTGTGTAAAGTGTCTATAATACGTTGTTTAAATATCAGAGGAAATGTTTTCTTATTAATGGAATTTTGATTCTGAAACACTTCTGAAAAAACATACCTGTCTAATAAGGTTTTTACATTGTAAACCCAGTTTTTGCAACCATTTAAACAGTCTTTCAAACCTTGTTCATACAATATAACAGTTATTTTATTTAAAGAATGTATTATTTTACACCAGTACTTAATAATTCTTACAAAAATAGTAATATATAAAGGACAGCGTCTAAGTTCTGCATAAACAGCTACAGTACTTGTACTAGAACGGAAATTTAATAATTTTTTACAAAACTTTAAGTGCAGACGCTCCAGACTTTCGCTTGCACCGAACCCCCACAACTCACATGAGTAGTTAATAATAGAACCAACAAAAACATCGAACAATTTACACAAGGACCTAGGAGTCAATGGTATTTTTCGACAGTGATTACTTAATACATTCAGTGCTTTGATTCCCTTTCCCGCCATATGTTCAATATTATTACTAAAAGAACCTGTATAGTTATAAACTGTTCCAAGATAATTAAAAGTATCAACAATTTCAATTTCATTTCCATTATATATCCATTTTTCAGAGGGTAAATGCCGCCCTCTGTCACGTCAATATATATATTGATTTACGAGGCAGGTTTGATTAATCAGTTACTACTATTTCAATAAGAAAAGAGTGTCGTAAAACACTGTAAATAAGGGTATTTTTGTAACATAGGTTAATTGTTTTAGCAGTCAGTTTTCAATGATTTAAAATGGCATAAAGCTATAAAGACATTTTTTTTAAATAATAATAAACTTTTAACAATATATTATGTTATACTATCAAGTGACTATACTATACGTGTTACTATACTACATATATACAATACATTGTAATTAATTACCCAATCCGACCTTCTATATAAAAACAGAAATGACACCGTATTGAAGACTTGATGCCTTTTACCCTTATTTAGGACTCATTTCATTGAACGCCATTATTTGCGGAATGTATTATTTTATGTCCGTATGTAAAGAAGATAATTATGTAAGACGAATCGCTATAATGAAAAATGTTTTGCAACTTCTGTTACTATTTTAACTATTGGATTCAAAAGGAGAATGATCTGAATGAAGCCAGGTTTGATATACCGTTACCAGGAAATATTAATAACTATTCATTTTAATTATAGTCAGGTAATCAAAAAAAGAATAATGGTGTACATGTATAAAGAAGACGTAGTGGTAAATCTTAATAGACACCTCAAGACTGAAGCAAAACTAGCATTTATATATGACGTGACATACCAGCTAAACGGCGACAGTCTGCAGTTTTATCAAGATATCCTGTCGTTTCTCATACCGATGGTATGTAGAATTGTACTGAAGAGATACGTGGGTGTACATGGGACTTAATTTTAAAACAAAGTCATTAAATCACAACTTTCAGTTCGATAAATTTCATATAATATTTATTTGGAACGAATGTGGCGCTGCTAACAAAGTAGAGTGTAGTTTGTTTTACCCGGGACAATACGCAGACCGCATTTACCAAAATACTGCTTTAAATGTTATAAAGAGCTAGAGGAGTTAGATGGATTAAAGTAAAACGCTGTATTACGCTGACTTTATTGTTGTTTGTACTCGTTTATAATAAAGTGTTTTCCACATGTTTTACTGAAGTAATTAAGTGCTAATTACAAACATAAAAAGCAATTAAATTAGTTAGTATTAGAAGTTAAACACAGAAAAATAATTTCATCATACATATATGTCTAAAAATGCTTTTGAGTTTCGAACCCAGAACCGCTTGTTTGGTAGAGACGTGTTCTATAAGTCCGGCTTAAATAGATAGCTATTGCTTTGTTCAAACTTCTAAGCCATAGTCTATATAAACTTTTTCTTTGCAGTAAAACACCCCTTCTTTCAGATAATTTGTCTGTAGACGTGACAAGTTATGCATAACACAGCGTGAAATAATGTTAAATAATACTATAGCAATCCTCCTAGTGTATGTATTGCTTGGCAAGTGTGTCACGTGCTAAGATAAGATGGTTGGTAATTGTTGCGGAGTCAACGTCCAGCAAGTCATGCTTAAACTGGGGGTATTAACCGATTTCTAATTTTGGAAAAATAAACAAAACGTCCCTAATTCAACAAAGTCGTCGGCTAACTTTACCTTATTTGTTTAACTGCGCATTATGCCACAACAACAGTTATACCGGAATATTACGCGGACAGACACAAACGGAAGCTATGAGCGACTGGGATTTAATTGACGACCATTATATACTTATTGGAATAGTGGTTCTAGGAGTTGGTTTTGTAGTCGGCATATGGGTGATATGTCTGCATCAAGGTATGTTTTTACAATGTACTTATGTGCTAAATGTGTCATATAGATAATGGAAAGAATAACTGACAATTGTATTACTTGTTGAATTTTTGACTTATAAATATGAAATCTTGGCTGTACAACAATACACGAGTCACGACTTTTCAATTTATGTACACAAAATTGAAGAAACCAAATTGTTCAGATGATTAACTGTACTCTTATATTTACCTGTCTCAGTGTTTATTTAAAACTTGGTTTATACTGTCATATTTTGCTATGTCGCAACTCCAATTCAAACCACTTTCTTACGCACTATTGATCATTTATTTAAGGATTTGCTAAGAAGATGTGTATATGCGGCCGTTTCCTTGCCAGGCGAAACACATATAAGTAAGTTCAACTTCAACTTCAACTTCAACTTTGTACTGCCAAAAGTCAATACTGACTACATAAGGCAGTTCCCAAGTATCTTCCTTAACAAAAAGTAAAAATGTCAAGCGTTGACATGTCACTTGTTAACTTAAAAAGTCAACTTCTTTCATTTACTTCTAATTAGCAGTTAACAAAAGTGAATGACAAAAAGTGTTAAATTATTTATTTTTTTAAATTTTAAAACTAAAATACAAATAGTGTTTTACATTGTAAGTTAGTAACTATGAGATACTACAAAAATCGCGTGTAAAGTGATATATTTTAATGCTTTTAAAAATAAAGTAATAGTTGTAACACGAGCCTTTTTTAAACAGAACATGCAGTTATTGACAGAACCGCTGTATGAATTTTTCGTTACAACACTAGGTCTTTTAAACAAAAGCGACATTTTAAAACTAAATTAGCACATCAACGGTCTTGAAAAGGAAATGTCCTTACTTATAATCCCAATAATCCCATCGCATTATTTTAGTGGTATGACAGAACAACTTTTGCCGTTTTACAGCAAAAGGCGTGTGTGTTCATCCATTAGTAAAATGTATAACACAGTCATTGATAATATCAGTGTATGGTTGACCTTGTATACAAAGGAACTATATGTATATATTTATATATATATATATATATATATATATATATATATATATATATATATGTATATATATATACAGTAAAACCTAACGAAGCGGCACCTCTAAGCAGCGGCTACCTCTAAGCAGCGGCAGTTAAATTTCCCCCCAGTAGTTTTCAGCGCATTTTAACCTCTAAGCAGCAACTTCCCGCAAAGCGGTAAGCGGCCGTGTAAATCTCTTCCCTGTGGCTAGTTTAACCTCTGCGTAGCAACACCAGTGCAGCTATTTTTAGAACAGACTGTCGCATACACCAGAAATGTCACGCGGTCGGCTGATCACTGCTTGTACCCTGTTGAGAAGGTGTTAATTGAAATCAAGTTGCAGTTGGACTGGAAACCAGCTGCATGCTACAAACAAACATATAATTACTTTCCGTGAAAGGTGAATGGATATAAATAAATTCATCCAAGATCTTTATCTTTTCAGACAGCACGACAACAGCTTCCAATCTGAGACACAATCTTCAGTCGTCCGATTGTCAACAAATCACCCAGTAGAAGACAACTATGACTCTAGGTCAGACATTATACAAACTCATTTTCAGTTCCAATTTAAATATAAAAGAACATAGAAAATTTCCCGGACTTGCATACGCCTTGAAGGAGACCTGTGTGTAAAAGCAAAAATTACTAGAACACAATTACATAGAATACGTATTTAATATTGGTCAGTAAATCACACATATATTGCCATGTTTGTATAAATAGACACATGTTTTTTTTTCCGCTTGAATATTACCTGCGACTACTTTCCTATTTATTTTTTAAACTTTTAGCGAAAATATTGATGCGGTTTAATGCAGCGTGTTTTTTTTTCTTTTCAAAATTGTATCTTAAACTATTACAGCAGCGAGCTAATCCGAAAACTTCAAAGAGACAACGACGAACTGCGACAGTTTCTGCTGGAGATGCAAGACCGGAATATGACGGCAGAAACGTACGTATTTCTTATCTAGTGTTTAAATAAAATACATCATGTAAATGGCTAAATAATGAAGTCATTGTCTATGTAAAGTTGCGACAAAACAAGATGTAAGGATGTAGCACATAGATTATTTTTTGCTTTTGTCGGTTTTTGAGATACATCGCAGCGACCAAATATGATAACTAAAGAGAGGTCCAGCTGTTTTATAAGAGAAATACCCCAGACAAATGTCACCGCAGGTCAGGTAAAGACCTTCGCACATTAACTCCGTCGTCCCAAACGGGACTCAAAGTCAAGCGGTGGAAGGCTAAGCAGTCGGAGGAATTACAAATCGCCAAATCTACCACTACGCCATGGGCGCCCCACCCGATGTAGCACATAGATACTGCTAGTTGTTAGTACAGATAAATGTCCGACTAAGAACTAAGAAATACTTAAGTTTTTTTCCTTGGGACGAAATATATATTATTGAAATACGTGCAATGCTTAAAATATTATTGTGAAATGCATTTGGTAAAAAGCTTGTGTGTGATCATGCTCACGACACAAAAAGTATAAGTAATAACATCAAACACATACGTTTATATATATAATCTATTTAATTTACGTTCTTTTAAGAGAAAAATACACAGGAGATACGAGTTTATCGTTTCCCGGAACCCAGTTGAACAACCTATGTTTCCACTTTAAGCAAATGTTGAATAAATATGGCTTTAGATTTTGTATGATGTGAGAAATGTGAGAAATACAGTGTCTGTACTGCATTCAAGGCTATCAACATCCTCAGCTGGGTTCCATACATCCTTGAGTGTTTCGCCCCTTTGTAACCCAGAACACTCTAGTATGGCTTTAAATTTTGTATGATAGTGTTCCTTTTCCGCCAACAGTAATGTTATTGTTGTATATACTTTGATATGTGTTTAAATCTGTATCGATGATTGATAAATAATTTTATATCAGTTTAATGTCTGGTGCCTTTAACACTTCAAAAAACTTTTCCAGCAAATAGTACATACCATCTTCTCCGCCAGTCGTTAGGAGTAGATACGCACCGCTCGTGTCAAACCCGGGCTCTGTCTGCCTGTACCTTGGCGTCTGTTTGAAACTATATTTCGACATGGTGCTTCATCACCACCTGTAAATCCGCAAAGTTTGTTACAAACCCAATTGGTGAAGACTAGACTAACAAACGGACAACAAATCAACAGCAAGGGGCGAGACAGAAAGTGTTTCTATGTAGTGAAGCACATGGCAGAAAGTTCGATTCCGCAATCTTCGTTATCTTCGCAATCTGCCACTGATGTATCCTCTCCTGTTCATAGTCAGCCCAAGGATTAGGTTTCAAACGGACCAATACAAAATAAAGGCGTTGCGAAGGCCTCCCCCTGTGACAATTATGACAAACTCTTGAGTCATCAGTACACTATTTGCATTATTTGATTTTGGTGTATTCTATAATAATCTTTTGTTCATTATATAACTTGCTATAAGTAATAAGAAAATGAAATATGAAAAGCAATATGTTATCAAAATGATATAAAGTGTCTATGTCAATTTAACGTTGCAAGGAGCAGCTAAATGATATATGTTAAAGTAATTACATCGTCATATATATATATGGCACACGATGAGCATTTAAATATAAATATATATTTTAGTATTTACATCATATATACATAATGTTGAACAGTGTATTTTATAAACGAAAATATTACTTAAACTATAAATAACATTAACCAATCGGAACACCTCGGATAATTAACATATCATTTCTCGGATATATGTAGGTAGCCGGAACACCTCGGCCATTTCCCTATATGGGACTACTTTTTCAGACAGTCGTTAAAACAAAGATGGCAGCACGGGCGACAGCTCAATACAGTACGATGCCTGTAAAACTTCAGTTTGTGGCGGCTTCAAATGTTAATCATCCAATTTTAATTTACCCAGCGCAGCAGGCAGCCATCAGTCAAACTATGTCATTGTTTATGTTTTGTGCGAACTACATTTTAGGCATATTCATCTTCCGATTATCGGCGAACAAAACGATCGTGATTTCAGTAAGTATCGTTGCACCAGATACCTCTAAGTGATGATTGTCCCGAGGACGGAATTACTCGAGGAGTTCGGATTGCCAAAATACATCATAAAATACACAATGGGTTGACATACAGTTTGTCGTACACGAGTGTATACCACAATTTTAATCAGGTAATAAATAAAAGTTTGAATAAAATATGTGACGATTTGTGTCAAGCCACGTCTTTGAGTTGATAGAGTATACGTAATGGGATGAATACGTTATATTGATCTTTCATTTCGAGCAGATAAGGGGCGGGGGAGATACATTATTTGGACAGAATAAAAAAAATCAGAACATTATTGTTGACATATACAGTGCATAGTCCCGAATATGTCCATTACGGTTTGACCTACATGCACTTGCACATTCGTGGAAGATGTCTGTAAATTTCCGTTGGGAACTGAGGTTTATCAACTGTTGGTGTGTTTGTCCTCAGTTGTAGCTAACTAACTGATTCATTGTCAGAAATTGATCACCATGCTCATCATACAATGTGTTTGGCTCATTCTTTTGGAAAAATATATTGTACTTGTTGATATGATTGGTCGAAAGTATCTATAAGATGTGTCCATAATCACCTTGTCTTTTAATCCAAATGTTATATTTCTTTTGGCGTATACAGTTTACACGTACATGTCCGTACAATTAGGGCAGAATAAAAAAGAAGTTTAAACTTTTTTCTCTTTACCGTTGTCATATCTGTTATTTCTTATTTGTTTTCTTTTTATTTCAGTAGTATAAGTAGAATAAATGGTCGGTACAGAGAATATGAAAGTTTGTTTGTTTCTCTTTCATATGAATTGCCAAAATAAACGCTACCACGTCCATTAGATAAACTTTCCCATTTTCGTTCCGTATGTTCTTATCTCAAATGTTGCAACGAAAACCTGATTTACAATTACGACCATGACAATAAAACACTCGGATTGTTTCGCTTGCTGTATACAAATGTATGTATGGTTATCCGTGACATGTTATATTTATTGCTATCCACAGTTGGATGAGGTCAATATCAAGTTTGATGTCAACATTCTTTATCAAACCAGTAACCTTCTAGATACACTCCCACTATGTAAACAAACTTTGTATTTCTGTGTGATACAGACACGTAAACCGAACACAAGATTAAATAGACAACAGTGATTAAAGGGGAGTCTGCATGTCTGGTTAACGTTAAGAATTCTGTCATACAGAACTAAACATTTAAGTAGTCCTCATTTGATGTGATGTGTATGTATTAAGCTTTATACATTGTTTAATTCCTAAAGACACTCAATGTGACAATCGGCTATGTTACCATGTGAAATTATAATTTTAACCTCGCAAAGTTCCAGCAATAGCTATCTAGGTAAAGGACAAATCTGTATCATGAAGCGCTTATTGCATTGTTTAAAAATCATCGACTCCTGGCATTTCCATCTCCCGGCACTTGTAATATTTATAAACGATGCTTTATCACAGAAAAATTGATAGAGATAATTAATGATATGCAAAATGTCCATTTATAACCCAGCGATAGACGATTTGGACAAGTAAGATGATTGAAAAAGTGCCGCTGATGCTAAAAGAACCGCCTACACACATTTAAAGATTTGCATTATTTGGCTCTGAAAACGCTTGAAAGATATTCGTTACAACGGTAAGAACAAAAATGGAAAATAAATATAAATGATAAAAGACGCAACATAGTATAAAAATGTTGATCTGCAGAGTTATTGTTCAGTTTAATTCCTCAGTGAGGGCAATAGCACATAATACTCAACCTCGACAGCTTAGGTTGACCTTTACTGTCGCAGAAGAAAACTATGTTATCTGTATCGCAAGGAGATATAATATTAATGAAAAAGTTCTTTGGCAAACGCTCATTAAGCAACCTCTTACCAAAGCGTGATTTATAACACGCCATCATATAAATAGTAAAAGCACTTGCGTTGTCACAACTATTAAATCTATTTTATTATCACAAAAAGATGTGGGCATTTTAACTATGTGTATGTCTCAATAAAGAATAAAGGAGTAAAGCTATAATAATACTGGCTAGTGCAATATATTTATTGTTGGTTATTTAGAGTACAGTTTGATTAGATGCCTGGAAAACTCATCATTGATTTACCATTTTGTACATATATAACAGTACACACATTGTAAGCAGTCTAGTTTCCATGGTTCAAAACGGTGATTTAAAAGCTACGTGTATCTAGTATATCAACTTACGAATATATCGGAAATATATTCCTTAAACTCTCATAACTGCAAAACACGTGGTTAAAAACAATGAACACATGCAAACATTTAATTTCAGCATAATCAATGCATAAGAAACAATGAGTCCCATGAGTCCCCAGGTTTCCATGTTCGACATATATCTTTCGTGTTATTCAGAAAACTGAAACATAACGAAGACAAAGAGGAGGCATCTTGGACAAAATGGCGGAAATGATATATTGCAATGTGGTTGCCATGTATGTGACCAATGCTGATTTCATCTCAAATGGAAGTCTATATTGTTAAGTTATACGGGACGAACACAGAGCTTAACAGTGAAACGAAGGAAGAAATGGTTTAGAGTTGACAGGGAGTGTATGTAAATGGATACAATTTTAAAGCAAACAAAGAAATATATATTTTGTTAATATATTATTTTATTTTACAACTCCAAAACACATCTAGATAGTCATCTATTTCAAATTAATGTGCAATGTTATGCGGGAAATACACCCCGCCCGCCCCCAACCGCTCAAACGAATGCAACTCAACTAAAAATATTGAATTGGGAATGGTCAGAAAGGCCAAGTATCATTATTGGTGTAAAAATAAAATTGCAATAAAACGGTTCATATGGATATGCACATTTTTATGAGAAAATTGCACTAACCTTATTTAATCGCACATAATGTTGACACGTGTTCTATTTACAAACCTACTTGATGCATCAATAAAATGAACCGTTTTACTTGTGATGCCTTACTATCCATCACGAGTTTTTCTTACAAACTGTAATATTAGAGAATAGTAGGGATAGAAAGGGTTTCTATGACATTTTCGCCTCACAGACATTCATAAAGGAGAAAATGTGCTTTCATAAAATCATGCCGATGACACGAACACTGTGTGGTGAAATAAACTTTGTGGAGAAATAAAGTGTGAAAATGTTAAAATTAAAAAAGAAAAAAACCTGCCACCAATGAAGGCACATCTCCTGAATAAAATGTTTGCCACATCTGCATTCTTTTTTTCAAAAATGAATGGTCTAAACTAGTCGATATCATGACACAAACAGCTAAAAATGTAACTTTAGAACTCTAAAGACATTAAAATAACAATACTGATGATATACAGTTATTTTCTGAGAATTCTGTTGACTTTAATAATTGGGTGAACTAGATTAAAATGCATTTTTCAACAAACCTTCAAACAAACAAAATTAACTGCATTTAAAAGAAGCAGGGAAATAGGGCTTAATATTATTAAAATTATTTCCAAAACATTCTTTATCAACCTGGGGAGATGTAAATGAAGAGCTAAAGTTTATACTTGACGTTGCCTCGGATGTGCATTTCGAACTTACATAACTTCTTAATGCAAAGACTGATAATTTAGAAAATGTTGCGAACAAAAGGTATGCAAGAAATTTACGCAGGTTAAACAGATCGGGCATTTTAGACCGTCAGTTAATTAAATATTTTAAAATGATGACAAAGACCTTAAATAACATGTACATCGAACTGATCCTAAAAATGTCAATACATCCGTGTACATTGCATATAAAGATCAACTGCCTATATACAGGCATCAATTAAAATTTGCTATAGACCTAAATCTCAAGATGCAAAATGTATGACGAAACTACACACGATAAAGGTGAGAAATATATTCAGTTAAGGGATTGCAACAACATATAGGTGCTGGTGTTAAGATCAAAGGCCATTTACATCGACAATATCGCAAATTCACATCAGAAATGTAAACCTTTAAACTAGAAAGCTTTTGGCGTACAGAGAATTGTGACCCAAGAGTCAATTCAAGAATAATTTATTGTTACTTAAAACTTAAAAGAATTTTAAATTCAATTTTACTCCTAATAGGAGATACAAACGTAATATGTCTTTTAGACACACGCGCTTCTGTTTCATTATGAGCTGAATTTGATTCATTTCAAAACAAATCAAAGATACATAAATCGAAATAGTTTGAAGACACACGGGACAAGTGTTCACATGCCAGTCAAATGTAAAAGTTAAAACAAAACAGCGACAATATATTAAATTAATTGGAGAAAACCCAATATGATCCGTCTTGCAACGGAACGGCTCGCAGAAAAAACGACCAAACCAAAAAGGGGTGCTTTAACTGGTTTTACAGAGCACTTCCTTTGCACAACATGAAAGGTTCCTGAAATGCAAACAATGAAATCAAAACAGATATAAAACAAAAATGTGCTAGTGATAAATTCTAGAACCAAGTTATGGCGTCATAAAAAGGAACGTAGTTAAAATAATGTCTACACTGTGTTTGGATGAGGGGATACGCATTATTTCTAATAACTACACACACAAATTGAAGAAGAAATTAGATATTTAACTCAACGACAAAATCAAAGATTAAAAGTGTAGCTGTTTAAGCCTCGTATTTTTGTGTAGATGCCATTGAATTACCAAAGACCAATATACTCCAAAGGAAAATATGCTCAACAATCCTGATCAGATGAATTGATATTTAAACAAATATAAACATGCACGGAAATATGAGAAATAAGAAAATATGAAACGGTTTAATGGGTACTGGAACATATATTATAATTTTGGAAAACACAGAACAAAGGAACTCACCTGCCATGTGATGTAAATGTAAAAAAATAGTATATATATTAAGTAAAAAGGAAGAAACCAAATAGTTACCGTCTTGGAACGACCATCCCGCAAAACAGCTTACTAAAGCACAATATTAAAATTAAGAACAGTAAACCACTAACATTGTAAATTAAAACAAAATTCAAGCATTGTGGTATGTAATCTGGGTAGTTTTTATTAAATTGTTTCTTCAATTAAAACACACGTTACTTTACGGGAATACAGGTTGTAACAAACAAAAGGAATAAACAATACAATTAGACTAAGCGGGAGGTCAAAATCAACCATTTGAGTAGCATTTATGATATTGAATGATTTGATGGGACGAATACGTCATTTGAGAAGGAAGTTTAGTTTGCTTAATTTCGTTACGCAATGTTTCAACCGAGTCAAGGAAAGTATTAACGATTCGCGAGTATATTCCAATCTTGAGGAAGTCATTACACCTGACGAACACCAGAAGTAGGTGACACTTATGAGGGCTAACATGAGACTTCTCTGCTCTTTTTGTTCAATGACTTATCACATATTTGTTCTTTTACATTTGGCTTGTATGTGAATACCTTTGTCCTGTGCCTTTTCAAATTTTGGTATATGTTACAATGCTCATAGGACTGTGTCATATATTCTTATTAATGATCAAACAATTATACTTGTGCCGTGTGATGTTCGTTAAACAATCTCCCCGTGCATGTTATCTATGTTGTCATTTTATTCATCCTATAAGGATTGCTACGTGTATTTCCTCTGATGGACATTGGACTTTGGTTCCTCAATTCCATTTTCACATGAACAAGACATTTACTCTACTACGGTTATCTTTTTTTCTTCATTCAAAAAATTGATTTTCTTTACAAACAACATGTTTGTGTAGTTCTTTTATTCGAAATAATACCTCTCCTTTATCTGAACACGAAGTGGACATTATTTTTCAATGACGTCACATATCGTCATAACTTATCAAAGAAAACGTCAGCGTTTGGATATTTTTTTTTCCAATAGATCGTTTTTTCATTGCTTGCATTTGAGAAACCCATCAGGAGTTGCGAGGTTAAACCTCTGGAAAATCGGTTAAAGCTCCCCAGTCTGTCCATAATGCCGATTGGCGGTTCTAAGGCGGTAACTGTCGGGTAACTCCATTTGTTAAATGGCTCATGATATATCTGTTCTTTTACATTTGGCTTGCATGTTGTCCTTTACCGCTAATTTTTTGGTATATGTTGCAATGCGCAAAGGACTTATATTCTTCATATATTCATATATACTTATTCTAACAGATAATTTATTATTTAGCATTATTCGCATTAGCTTACATGCAACAATAAGTGGTATTGGTAGAATTCGCCGCCCGCAGTTTTCAATAGCTTTATCGAGATTAAAATAGAAAATTCAACTGAATGTATCGTTTTTAATTTTATGCATTTTCAGACCAGAGCCAGAAAACTCGTGATTGAAATGAGGGTAAAAAGGGAAAAACTGGCCAGTTTGTTGAAGTGAAAATGTACAAAAAATAGAATAAATAAAATTAAATGGACCCTACATCTTGAAGTGATCGATTTTCAACGAGCTTTTAACATGTTCAAATATCTACAGTCAAGAATGATGATACAGCAGCAATTTTACAAGAAAGATATCGTGTTTAGATTAGAATACATGTAGCGACTTGATTTCTTGGTGCAAACAAATTTTCAACACAAACTTAATCTCTATCAGAAAAGTTTATTTCTAATCGTAGCAAAAATGCTTCGACGCCCGGCTGTGATTCGGTCTAGAGAAGCGATCTCTTGCTAAATGTTGAAACTATGTGTTGTAATACAACAACAACAAATACAACAACAACGACATCGGACGTCCAAGACGTGCATATAACATGCTCTTACATTAATGTAGCAGACGAAATTTACTAGGTATCACCCCATAATATTTACGACCGTTACAACATGTACTCAGCTAGCGCTGAAGAAGTGTAATACATTGTTCTACCTTTATATAAACTTTTAAGTCGTTTTAGCTGAGATCTTATGATCTAGCAACCAGCTTATCTTATAATCTCACCAAATTACGTTTTGACTTGGCCCTGCCGGTAGGGGCATTATAATTCTCCGGTTGCCGCTACCTGTATCTGGGTAAGAACCCTCCAAAGGTAGCCCACCTGTTAACCGTGGGTGGCGACCCAGTATCTCTACGACGAGGGCATCCTGGTGGTTGAGGTCTTTGTTGGCTTGTCAGGTTGACATATAAGTCAACCCTGACCAACACACTGCTTTGGCCCTTAGATGTTGGGTGGTAGACGGGCGGTTACTTCCTACTCCCTTTGTATAGGCTTATTTTGTCCTCTTACTTTCCACTATTGTTTCTTCTGTTCCTCTATCATACAATCGTGTTACCAAACCTTTTCCCTTACAATTTCTCCTTTTACTTAAACCCATTGGCTGGCCGGGTTGAACGGACCAATCTGGCATCGTTTTACTTTTTAAGTATTTAATGTCGGAGTATAGCATCCTGGTATGACTGGTGTTGGGAGGTCGGAGATCCACTCCCGGACGACGCCCCTTTGTTGGGCTCCGTGGTGGGGGGTGAGCCAGGATGCCGTATTATATAACAATACTTACATGGATAGAAAACTAAGATGCAAAGACCCTATCCCAACACTTTCAGAAGACTCTGATACCGACAACACCACACCAACAAATCCCAGCTTCCATCATTTTATCGTAATTGAATAGCTTGAACGAAAGTTCATAACAAAAACACCACCTTTTGTAAATGAAAAAACAATCAAAGGACTTACCGGAACTGTTGATTCGGTACGTAAACTAAAAAATGAAACACTTTTGATCGAAACTAATCGAAAAGCCATTTTAGATAAGATCCTAAAATCAACAGAATTCTGCTCAATCACTCAAGTTTTCGAAAAGTGTTATCCGCTGTCCTAATCGTCCGGGGTATCGGAGGAGGATATCTTTGAGGAACTTAAACCTCAAGGGTTGTGTGGTGTCCGCAGGATTTCCTTTTCCAAAGACAGCCGGCGGATTCCTACCAACACATTTGTTTTGACATTTTCAAACCCAGTACTACCTCACAATATCAAGGATGGTTACTTAAACTTAAAGGTTCAAGTTTACATACCGAATCCACTCCGGTGCTTCAGATGTCAGAAGTTTGGTCACCATGAGTCCAAGTGCCAGGATGATGAGCGTTGTGTCCGTCGGGAACCAGGAAGAAAACTGTCCAAATTCACTGAACTGTACAAACTGTTCAGGCCATCATGAAAGTAGACCAAAAGAGTGTCCATCGTGGAAACTAGACAAAGAAGTACTTAAGACCAGATACACTCAAAATATTTCATTTCCTGAAGCGCGCTAATTGCTAAAAGATCGAACAACAAATTCACATACCAAAATGTCCTACGCTGCTGTCCCAACCACAAAACGCATCTCAGTGATTCGGGACAACTCAACTCAAATTGAGGGTACATTTGACAAGCAACCTACTAACAAAGTCATCATTCCGACAAAATACAACTCAACAATAACCAAACAATCCACATCATCACAGTCACCATCTCCAAACTCCTCTTAACCAACAAAGGCTGACAGAAAAGCTGCTGAAGAGACACCTGGGCCATCCGGGCAAACAAGAGGACGAAGTCCTCCACAAGCCCGTGAACGAAGAGCTATTAACGCTCTCCTAACAGGTTGTTCTGTCTGATGGAGACTGACACTCTTTCAGACAATCCTGTTGAAAAGAAAAAAAACAACAACACCAAGGTCACATGTAAACCTCCTAAGTGATATATTAACACTTTAATATAATTTAATACATGACTAACAAAATAATACACTGTAATTGCCGAGGTCTTCGGGCTAATTTTTATGAAATTTTACTTTTGTTAGCCAATTTAAACCCTGCCGTGCTATGTCTCCAGGAGAGGTTCCTGAAGGAGAATGAAAACATTAAATTTAACGCATATTCATACAGCATGTGATAGAGCGTCTGGTGGATCATCCATTATAGTCAACTCCAAGCTCCCTCACTCCAAAGTTAATGTTATAACAGACTCGCAAGCTTTAGCCATTCGAGTAACACTTCATAAATTTATCACAATCAGCACTGTTTATCTTCCACCTAATTCGGATACACCTAAATCAAAATAAGATGATCTAATAAATCAATTACCTCCCCTGATATTCTTGTAGGGGACTTTAATTGGCATAACCCAATATGGGGATGTACTTGTTATAATAATATAGGTAAAACGAGAGAAGATTCCATTAGTCAAAATGATATATGCCTTACGAATAACAAAACGGCAACGTACTTACATCCTGCTTGGGGACATTGCTCACCCCATGTTCTTACTTTATGTCATCTTTCTTTATATTTAGATTATAGTTGGGATGTACATGATGATTTATGTAGAAGTGACCACTTCCCTGTAATCTTAACCAACGAATCGTTCAACTTAAATGGCAATTCTACATATTGGAGGATGAACAAAGCGAATTGGGAATTGTTCTCAACAGTTTGTTCTGAAGAGTTAACTACTTCAACATTTGAGAATGCTGATCATAAAACACATTTCTTTATAGCACAGCAGAAAAATGTATACCCAAAACCACGACAAAGTCAAAGCGAAACAAACCTTGGTATAATGATGAATGCAAAAAGTCAGTAAGAGAGCGTAGAGCTGCACTCAAGAAATTTAACATTCAACCTACTAGTACTAATTTACATAATGTCAAATTGAAAGGGCAAAAATGCAAGCGCATCATAAAACACGCCGAAAGAACATCTTGGCAGAATTTTGTTTCTGGTATAACCAGTAAAACTTCTTTAAAAATGCCGGGTCAGCCCTTAGGAAAATCAGCGGTAAATACTATTCAGCAACAGTAAATCATTTAAAATATAGGGACTCAATAATAACAAACAAAAAAGAAATTTCAGACACTCTTTCAAAAGTTTTGATAAAAATTCATCTTCGGAAAATAACGCGAAAGAATTTCAAAATGTGAAGGAACGGGCTGAAAAAAAAAGTGAATTTTAAGTCGAACAATAATCAAAATTACAACCAACCCTTTTCTTTAAGAGAACATAGAGAAGCACTGAACAAAGCCCCTAATAACGCTGCTGGACCAGATGATATTCCCTATCAATTTTTGAAACATCTGCCGCATTCATCATTAAATTTATGTTTGTCTTTTTATAGTGAAATTTGTGGTTCCGGAGAAGTTCCAAATTCATGGGAAAATGCATTCGTCATCCATATAGCTAAACAAGGAAAGGATCCAACAGATCCATTAAGTTACAGACCTATTGCTTCGGCTAGCTGTATTTGTAAAACTTTAGAACGGATGACAAATAGTAAGCTCCTTTGGTATCTTGAATCAAATAATTTACTCACATAATTTCAGAGTGGATTCAGAAACCAACGCAGTCCACTTGAGCATCTCGTTCGATTTGAAACTTTTATACGCGATGCCTTTATCAACAAAGAACGCCTCGAAGAGGTGTCTTTGACCTCGAAAAGGCATGCGATACAACATGGACACATGGAATTTTAAAAGAATCAGGTGACCTTGGTCTCAATGGTCGTTTACCCTCATTTATTAACAGTTTTCTTTCTGACAGAAATTTTCAGGTTAAAATTGGGTCTACACTGTCTTCTGTTCATAAACAAGAGCAAGGTTCCCCTCAGGGTAGTATATTGTCAGTTACTCTCTTTAACATCAAAATAAATAACATTGTACAAAAAATAAATAACGGAGTAGATTGCTCACTTTATGTGGACGATGTTCTTATATGTTATCGTTCCAAAATATGAATACGATAGAAAGGCAATTACAACAATGCCACAACAAATTGCAAACTTGGAGTAACAACAATTGTTTTAAATTTTCACCCACCAAATCAAACTGCATACATTTCTGTCAGAGAAGAACTTTACACAACGATTCGGAATTATACCTTAATAACGTTCGTATACCAGTTGTCAAGGAAACCAAATTTCTTGGTGTCATATTTGACAGTAAATAATCTTTTATACCACATATTAAATATGTAAAATCTAAAAGTCTTAAATCTCTTAACCTTAACCTTAAATTTCTATCCCATACCGACTGGGGAGCTGATAGAAAACTTTAATTGCAACTTTATAGATCACTTGTAAGATCGAACCTAGATTATGTCGACATTGTTCACGGCTCTGCCAGGTGATCATATCTCCAGTTGCTAGACGTTGTCCACAACCAGGGACTCCGTCTGCCCCTTAGAGCTTTCAGGACCTCTCCCGTAGAGAGTCTTTACGTTGAAGCTAATGAGCCGTCATTATATCTAAGACGAGATAAACTTGCGCTTCAGTTCATTACTAAAGTTAAATCTAACCCAAAAATCCCACATATTGTGTAATATTCGATCCTAAATACAAACATTTGTACGATCGTAAACCAAAGGCATTTGAATCGTTTGGTTTACACATACTAGAAATCATTCATCATAACTAAATTTAAAATCAAATAACAGAAAATAATGTCTTGGAATTTCCACCATAGCAATTTAAAACTCCCGACGTTGATTTAAATCTCTGTAAAAATAATAAGTCAAAACAGACCCTCTCGTACTTCGCTCAAATTTTAACGAACTGCGCAACAATAAATACTCTTACTATCTCGAAATGAATACTGATGGCTCAAAAGCGGATTCATGTGTCGGCTGTGCTTCCGTTAGCAAAATTCATTGTTTTTGAACGAAAGTTACCCTCCGAATCGTCCATCTTTACAGCCGAAATCCAGGCTGTTAACCTTTCTCTTGACTTCAGTTCAAATCATTCTGGTGATACATTTTGTTTACTGACACTTTGTCAGTATTACGGTCCATTAAAGACCTCATTTTTTTCTAACCCTCACACTAGAGATTTTACTTTTGAAACTCAATGAACTGTTTTTTAATAAGCATCTTGTTTTCTGTTGGCTACCTAATCATGTAGGCATCCGAGGAAACGAGGATGCAGATAAGAGTGCTAACTTTGCATCAGCCCTTACTGAGACAGATGTTTGCATCCCACACACAGATTTTAAGCCACTTATCAATCAATATATTTTATCAAAATGGCAAACTAGTTGAGAAATACTTTTATAACAAGTTACACGCAATTAAACCTAACTTCGGTACCAATATCTCTATTTGCAGAGAAAGTAGGTGGAAAGACGTAGCTCTTACCCGCTTTCGCATTGAACATACTAGACTTACTCATTAATATCTCTTAAAGAGAGAACTTCAACTCGAATGTGTTCCTTGCCAGAAACCACAGCCAGTTAGTCATATTTTGTTACATTGTATTGACACAGGCCATATGCGGTATAAATATTTAATGTCAATATCATATACGAACTTTATAAAACAGTGTCCGACTACAAGCTTGTTTGCTTCCTGAACAAGATTGGTTTTCTAATAAATTATAAATTTTTAAACGGTTTATTATTCTAACGTTATATATTTTAACTGTTAAATATTTTAACCTGTTTTCACTTATAATGCACATTTTTTACCTGAAATATTTTTATTTCTACTCACGTATTTTAGTTTTAACCTGATTATACTCTATTATCGACATATTATGGTAAATAGAACAAAAAGATCTACAAATGTAGCTGTATATTGTTTAAAATAGAAAATGATGTGTAACTTGTAATGGAAACAAGAAGACATTCCTTTAATAATGCGTCCTCCTCTTTGTTGTCCGTTCTAAAAACGATCACTCGGAAACGGAGTCTGGCGGAGGAAGCCGTTATCTTACGTTTTATAGACGTATGTAGCACAGCGAGTATCTCTAATAACGACACTGCGGTTCAGAGGTCTCTAAGATGTAAGGAAAACTCCGGCGGCCTTTCTGATATTCTCACCCACCCACCACCATCCTCCAACTTCGTTACTCATATACCACCTACGTTCCCCAGCGGATGACGCTTTGACGATGCGGCGGGAAGTCGCTAGATTTCCTTTCCGACTTTCTCACGATCGCACCATAGATAATAAATATAAAATATGGCGTATAACAAATCGCAACCACTCCCCTGCTAATTGGCGGGGGTGACGCTATGACGTCACGCTTGACGAGGAGTAATCGAGATAGAGTGGGGCTAGCAATGGCGTCACTTCCTGTTTTGCCTCTCAAAACATACCCTATGTAGTCGCATGCATTCCCCTCAAAGTGTATCCATAATTATCCATAAAATGCATTGCAGATTGCAAGTCGGCAGTAAAAAGTGGATTCGCTGTTTACTGGCGTCTATTACTACAGTCTTTATCTCTTATATATTCTCAAAACAAATGCTTATTTGAAGAATGTTGTTATAAAGTTGCACTCACATTTTGTCTTAAATTTTGACCTATACACGTATTCATATTCAGTAATGAAACGCATGTGTAACTTAAAAGCCGACAATGAGCAGACAAAACACACAGTACAGGTATAGATTCGAATGACCCTGTACAAGATAAAGCGATAAAACCGGAGGAAAAGAAATGCACAGTACTATTTATGTCATATTTGAATTTAACATGCAAATAATTGTATTGTGGCCCTTAGTATACTTAGAGAACTTAGTTTATTTATGTTTAATAAACACTGTCAGCTATTATACGCGTGGTCTTGTGGACGAGCTCGTATGTCTCTCCAAAATTAGTAACACGGTCATTCTTAGCTAGTTAACACATTTTACAACGCACGTTAAACATATATGCGGAGGTGGGGCACATTTTTTGTTACTTAAATCTTCAGAAGCATGGGCAAACAAAATCGCCCATTTATATAATACGTAACAATAATTTTGATGTAACTTAAAAAGCTGCCATCGTAGTAATGCTGCTACAAATGATATTTTAACAGTAAGACATATACGGGATGACGAATGTCACATATCGGTATAAATTTAAGTAATAACTGGTTATACGTCAAGTGTATATAATATTATAGACACTTGTAGTTATCTTTATTTGGCAATTTCGTACACTTTTCTTTAACCGCTCTTTTTTACAATTATCACCTGGATGTATGCCTTCAAATTTACACCGTTTTGTAAACATGTAATATATAACACATCTTATAATCGATTATGAATATCATATATGTAGATTGGTTATCCTTCAACTTAATACTAATCTACAACATAACATGTTTAACAGGAAGCAAATCAACATAATTAAACATAATATATACTTGTCATCCTGGCTTTACAAGAGATAATTTGGTCTCGGTCGAAAGCAATGAGTTATGAATAAAGTATAACAACGTTAGAAATCGGCCAAAGTCTGTAAACGAAACTAGCACGCGTGCCAGTCAAGGGGATTTTTAGTATGAACTAAAAAAATCATGGTCAATTAAAGTAGCAAGTGTGAATAGTCTACTTTATCTTTTAGCTGAATAGTTTAATATGACTAAAGCATACTTTGGTAATTGTTTAAAGTGTCGAAGTCGCTTGATACGAGAAGGTTGAATGGTGAGGAAAAATGTAAGGAACCTCTTGATTTTTTTACTGTGTAAGACTGTTTAAGTACTGACACTTCATCTGGTAGACCCGATGTTCACGACTTGGTCTAAGGAGATTATAAGTGCATATCAACATCATGTATATTGGCTGAACAAGCCAAAACTTTGTACATGTATAGCCATTTCACAAAAATTATCAAAGTAGTTACATAACCTTTTAGAACTTTTTGAGCAAGTAGGAAATCTATTTTTCCAAACTGTGAAACCAGATATATATATATAACTTGTAATGAAATATAAATGAAATAAATTTATTATGTACTTTATATAAAACCATTTACCAAAACCGGAGCGGGACGTTCCGTTAGATCAGGTAGGGTAAACCTGTGTTATAGAATGTTGAGCACCTTATCTGCAGTGATAAACATAAATCAATACATACCACAACCGAGTCTTATGAGGGACAATTGCGCATTTCCGCCCAATCTTATACAGTGTTACAGGATGAGCCAAAAAAAGTCATGGTGTAAGTGTATTTGTGTGATTATTGTCGTATTATCTTAGTATCTAGTATTAATGAAAATGCATGTTTTTTACAATTTAGAATGTCGTCTTCTTTGGCTTAAACTTCAACTTCTTCATGGAAATAGAAAATGGCGATAGTGTGGCACCAGTCGTAGTGCTATATAGCTACTGGAACGGTGTTTAGACTTGTGGCACTGAATAAGGGAAGCGTTTTGAGAATAACGGTACAGAATGTTTATAGTAAGTAAAGCAGAGTGGCTTCGGCACCATAATTCCGCCGTATGGTAATTATCATGTTGTGTCCTCAATTCTTGACCCGATGGTTCTTTATTTCGCGCATGCGCACTCGAAGCAGTAGGTTTATGAAAAGGAAGATATTTTAACAAAAATGTAAACTTGAACTGATTACTGCAAAGCTCAAAACAAAACGATAACAAACAAATATTAGAAGGGTAAGGATGTGTAGAACCAATTGAAAGCGAAAGTGAAAGTAACGTATATTAGGGGATGACGTTGTCCTGATCATGTATTATTGGCTGACTTCATTGTTTGTGCACTTCAATGTCATGGTGCTATTTTACTAACATAATATTGTGATTTGGAAAGAGATTTTTTATTTACACCTTATGTATGCAATATTTTTATCTTTGTTTGCAACATACAAAGAAAAATATGAAAGAAGTATCTTATTTTATTTAAGTGTGTTTTAAGATAAATGTTCAAAACATTCAAACACAAACTGTATACACTTCTCTTTTGTTAAACATTTCGTTATAAATATGTAACACGAATGTTAAATTCCTCTATGTGGCGAAAGCATGTTTGCATGTCTGTGTAGTTGTACAAAATTGTTAATTATTTTTGCTGTGATTCTCCAAGATTTAATCATTTAAATGTCACCGAGATGTTTATACCTAATGATGCATATTGCTAATCTTTGATTGCGTAAACAATCGACTCATATTCTTGTTCGATGTGTTGGTGGTCTTGCCAATAGTCCAATAAATATAAACATACGAAAAATGAATGCAGGAGTACAATAATATAAAACGGCTGTTTGGAATGTAACTAGTTAATTTGTTGCATGATATTAAAAAACTATTGCTGACCTTAATGGTAGAAATTACATACCTCTACTGTCGGTTTGTATTTTTACGGACTGCCGCTGACAGTTTAATATTAACTCCAGCTTCTTTAGTAAAAAAACATATAATAATATCGCATACAAATAAACATAATTATTATTTTTATCAGTATTATAACTGTTACTACTACTACTACTACTACCACCACCACCTCTACTACTACTTCTGCCTGCTATTATTATTATTATTATTATTATTATTAATATTATTATTATTATTATTATTAGTAGTAGTAGTAGTAGTAGTAGTAGTTGTAGTAGTAGAAGTAGTAGTACATTTAGCGGTGGTGGTAGAAGTAGCAGTAGTAGTAGCTGCTGTAGTAAAAGTAGTAAAAGTAGTAGTAGTAGTTGTAGTAGAAATACAAAATTAAATATGTAACATTTATGCTTTTCCAGTTGGCCGGGTTCTTTCTTTCTTTGGGTAAGTAGACTTTATTATTATTATGGAAATGCGAGTAAATATTTTAGAATTACACTATGTTAATGTGAGTATTCACGTTGTGTACACACCGTGGACTTGACTAGCACAGGAACATTAATATTTTAATATTACAATTATTAATTAATCCCAAATCAAAACAATCTCGTAGAGAATATATTATTACTTAGTATTACTTCCAGCTTATTTACAAAAACCTTCCAATAGTTCTGTCTGTTTTTTTAAAGACAATATATCTGTTATATGCACTTAAAACATGTGAACTGGTTGCTAGTGCAACCAGGTATTCACTTGGGTCTGAATGTATAGGTGTATAACGTAAACATGCGGCTAGCTTTGGAAGCTTTGGATCAGTTGTCGAAGTAGCCAGTTTAAATGTATAAGACAACACTATACGATTATGTGTTTTGACTTATATCTATGTGCTTAAGGTGTTACCAGTTTTGTGAAGTAAGCTGCAAAATGATGCAAACTAAACATGATGTCCTAAGCAATTAAACATGCTTATACTAAAAAGTCCACGCTTTGGGGATAAAGCCACTGATTAATCATGGAGGTGGGCGTGATCCGGGTCCTAGTAGATTGGTGTACCGCAGGACATTGTCGTGACCATGGGGAAAAATAAGTGTCGCTGGTAAGAGTGGAAAGGAATGAGATAATGTTCTCGGACTTTGGAGAGGACAACGCACAAACTATCGGTATTTTTCGAAATACTGTGTATGGATGTTCCTATTAAACATATATTTGTCTGAGTTTTAATCCTGAAGTAACTCGTGCTGAACTGAGCATTGGGATTTTCACTGCTGGTCCTGGCAAAGTGTTCATCTGTTTTCGTCAGACCTCTGTTGAAAGCAGTGATGTTTCTTCCACCGAGACACAACGACCACGGTGAAGCGAAACTATATGCATTACTTTAGGCACGCACAATGTCAGCCAGGATCTAGTTAAAACCAGACATCTACTTTCAGATGATTTCTGTCCGCGACAAACATAAACTGTCACGTCCACCAAACTGTCTAGTTATTGCAAAAGCACAGCTCCTTCAGCTTGTATGTATGTGCACCTCACAACTCCTTCTTCAATTGTTATACTCCTCTCATATTCGCGAATCATGTGTCTATTGGCTGACATGGAAAATTCGAATGAGAGAAGGTATGACAAAAACTTGAAATACTGGATATACACACACAATTAGGAATTCTAACTTCGACCTTAGCAGTCTAACGACAAAATCTACTTTCTAAACTTAGTATTTTAAGCTTAGATGTTTGTGTTTATCAACTCTACACTTTTACCTGGTTCGTGGGAGGAGATGCATCCCCATCACCTCCTAGATCTCTCCCTGATGTGAAATTTGAAATAGCTCTGGACGAAACGGCTTTAACAACCACCAAATCCTTAAAGTCTAGTTCATAATTGTATCGATTTCCACTGTATTTTTGTTAGTAGTCTAAAATCAAGCTTAGAGAAATACTTAGAGTAAAATTAACCACATCAACTATGTCATCAATTTTTATTTTAGCATGCAATAGTCAATGCAGAAGTATAAGTTGTAATCACGCTTGCGTACGAAGACCAGAATTAGAGAGGTTACGTTATTTAACCTATGTGCATCAGCCCGTAGCATTTTGCTAACATGCTAACGTAATTCCACAAACAGACTGGGAGGTATTTTATTAAAGGCAGTTAAAAGAGGCTCGTCATCATCAAATACAGTCTCAATGCTTTATTATCTCTGTTTTACACAGGTCAATCGCCATTGCAGGCAAATGACCGCAGAACGTATTTGTGCATTTCCGCCCATACTCTGTGCCAGAAGTGTGCGTAAAGCGTTCGTTCAGCTTTTATTCGGTAACAATATACATGTTTCACCCTGCACATCGCGGATAAAGCGCGATATTAAACAAAGATCGTGTTACAAGTAAAAGTGGGAATAACACATGTTTTTTTCGGTAAAAGAAGTAATAACAAAAACGGAAATATTAGAAAAATAGTTATGTTTGTACAAGCAGAAACCTATTATTTGCAAAATACAAACAAAAGTTAAGCTGTTGAATATAGAAATGTATTACACAAAATTCCATTTGTGCGTTTAAGTAAAACATCTTATTTTTTTAATTACACTATAAATATATGTGATAATTCTGTTTGCATTTAAGCTTAATTTACACGCACATTACCAAACTTTTCTGAAACACAGTAAAACAGAACAATGTATTAAAGACAATGTTGGTGGGGTAAACATGTACAAGCTAGAAGGAATGCGTTTACAGACCAGACTACATGTACCTACGCAATCCATGTACAACACTGACCCTATTAATATTTAGTTGTTAAAGACTGTTAAAGACTGGCATTACCAAACATATATATATATATATATATATATATATATATATATATATATATATATATATATATATATATATATATATATATATATATATATATATATATATATATATATATATATATATATACAGATATACAGATCCGCATATGCATGTACAGACATAATGATGAGCATTAGCAAGCGGGACCATTAGGATTATCGTAAGAAAGCACACATGGCTTTAACCGTCTTAATTGGGTTTGGGCATTCCAGGTCAGCTGGAAGACCTCCTCTCATTTTAGCTTTCGCCCTGACCACATAAAAGAAATAATTCTAGAGCTAAGACAAAAACATTGCAATCAAAACAAAGATGTTTTGGAACATAGGTATTACTTTTTGAGGCATAACAAATGCTAACCTATTGTAATGCTTTCCATATAGAAATCCATTCAATGATCTTGATGCTAAGGCTTTAGACTCAGTTAGTATTTCAGGACCACCTGAACTATCGATGGTATATCCAAGAGCACCAAAGTATGCAAGGCTTATGTTGAATGGACCAAAGACGATGAACAGATTGTCGAATCTTGGAGATTCCGCTGCTTGTATCTGGAGAGCTCGTGTTTGCTCAATCATATTTCAATAGCATGTAACCTTTATGTCACTCAGAATCTATTTGTTATGCCATTTTCATGGTCTCAAGTACATCATCATTTTTTGTCGAGGGGCAACGTGAATTTTTTAAGATATAGAACCTTCTGCTCAGGTAAACTGTAGATTTGGATTAGGGAATTCCATACTGTCTATATGGGTGTAACCGTTGATTCTGATGACATCATCCACTAAATATCTCTGTACTGTCAAAATGTAATTTCTCATGGCCTTGCTTCAAAAGTCACTGAATAGTCAAACTGACTCATCTTTTGTTTCTTTTTGTATGGTTCGTTCAAGAAGTCGGGCTTTTAGCCAATACAACGAAGAAACAATGGCCACAATCCTGGCCCTAGGGGACGGCCCACTACCCTCGCCGGCCCAGAGGGGCTATGCTCTATTTAGAGATTTGGCATACGTAACAAACACCCACCGAAACAATGGATGCCGCCAGAATTCTAGAGCTAGAAGCTGAGCGTAATGAGGCACTAGCCGTAGCTGAGAAAGCTTAACACGAGCGTGGTGGGGCGCTAGCCGAAGCTAAGAAAGCTAAACGCGAGCGTGATGACGCGCTAGCCGAAGCTGAGAAAGCTAAACGCGAGCGCGATGAAGCCCAAGAAGAAGTTCTGCAAGCAATTTCCGATCGTGACTATGCACTAGCCGAAGCTGCACAAGCTATAAGCGAGTGTGATGAGGCACTAGGCGGCGCTTATCTTCGGTTCTACGAAGCTATACGCTCGTACAATCACGAGCCGAAGCTGCGAAAGCACGAGCCGAGCGTGACCAGGCACTAGCCGTGGCTGCACCCGCCTAAAGAGACGTACAGCATCCGGAATGTGTAGCCATTCGAAATGCTTTTTTTCGGGAAAGAACCTTTTCATATTGCTACCCCAGATCCCTATTTAGATTTCGGGTATATATAAGCATACTCACCGACGCTATAAAGGGGAAAGACAATTGCTCTTGGTTCTTGCTCGGCTCCACGAAGCACTGCGGCCGGTCCTGCCTCAATAGCTTCTGCAAAATTCACCTCATGAAATTTCGCAAAGCTTTTGCGGGGAGGCATCAAAAACGACCTGGGGCTTTGCATGACCTGTGGTTATAGGAGGGAGGAGGCAAAAACATGCGTAAACAGAGAGCCTTTACCGATGAATTTGTGCGTTTGGAGGCCATCAAAATATCCTTTTAGAATGATGTGTATGGATATGTATATACCAATAGTACTATGGTAAAACAGCATCACATACGAGCGCGAGAATCTCGGAAGGCGTTTTTCCAGTTAACCGGGGTGCTACCACTATATCCGCGGTCCACTGCCGAAAGAAGATCTGTAAGGCCCTTGCTAAAGAATTTATGCGCTTTGCGCCCATCGATCTGGATGACCAGGGCCTTGAGGATCCGCGGTTCATCGATCTGGATGACCAGGTCCCTGAGGGTCCGCGGTTAATCGATCTGGATGGCCAGGTCCCACCCCAGGTGAAATTTCCAGCCGACCCGTGCGTCGAGATTATGAGCGACGCCAGAGATGAGTTTGAAGTAGATGGCGCCGCTTCGGTCTTCTCCACATGGAGGGTGGAGTCCGAGGACCCACTTCATATTGGCGACGTTAAGATTGACGACGGTATGTACGTTAGGGCCAGCAATCTGGCTGTGGACGCCCGCATGACCGATGCAAGAGCGGTACAGCTCCTCGTATCACTTCCAGAGGGCCGTTTCCTTTGGCGAATCAAATTCTTGAGGAAGGTGGTTGAGGAGAACTGGGTAGTCGAAGACAAATTCGACCCATTCGTGAAGGTTGGACAAAAGGGCTGGCGGTAGTTGAGATTTCCAGAGACACAAAGCCAGGCGCCCTCGTTGGGGTTGACAGTGTGTTTTGTCAGAAAGTCTATCCGGTCACCGCGGTGGTGTATGTACTCTACCCTATTAGAACCTCAAAACCTCGCCAACATAGCCCCACTGAAGGACGGCAACCTTAACTGCTTTGCTCAGCAGCGAGTAGTAGATCACTTCGAAGGTATGTTGAGCGGTCAGGAACTAGCACCCGCAAGGCGCCTGAAAATAAAGAATTGGGAAGAGCGGGTACATGAAACAGGCGCTACCGTGGAAGATGTGGAAAAATTAGAAAAGATCCTCAAAAGATCATCTTGCGGGCCATCGCTGGTGAAACCATCTTTAGCAGTGGCAAGTATCAGCAAAGTCGGGGGGGGGGGGGGGGGGGGCGGTAGAGCTCATCTGTAATAACAGCCACGTCTGGTCCATGGACCTCCACTTACCGGCTGTAAGAGAGTGTTGAGAATTCGTTACATTTATGACGTTATGCCGCCATTTCTTGTATTGTGCCGTTTGGCGTATTTTTGACGTCATTACGTTGATATTGTTATGTATATGTTTTTTAGACGTTATTAAAGATTGAAACTATATAGACGTGTTTTATCATTCGTCTCAATAAAATTGGTGCCATGACAAAACTAAACCAAAAACAGCTACTGGTGATGAGACAGGGGGAAAGTTATTGAGAAGAACATTGAATCACTTATTGTTGCGATCGAGGAAAATGACAGAGATTTCTTCGACCTGGTCATGGCGAAAATTGAGACCGCCATGGAACTAGTTTCTTCCTTCGACGAGAAAATATTATCTCTAACGCAAGTAGAAAACATAGCAAGTGAGATCACGGAGACGGCGGACTATGAAATGAATGTTCAAAGAAAAATTCAACGACTGAAGAAGGGACTCACACAGACTGCGACTCTGCTCTCTTCAGTCCCCCGGGAACATTCATCTTTAGTCAACGCTACCCAGCACTCTACCGCTATCGTCACAACGCAATCGCCTAACTACCCGCCGCCGCCGACACGCTCCTACCCGCCGCCCCCGACATCTGCATACACAACGCCGATGACATCCTCCTACCCGCCGCCGCCGACTTTCTCGCCGCCGCCAACTTCTGCTAAGTTACTGCCCCCTTCCGACCCGTCCAGTGCATTGTGAGTACCTTCAGATGACAGCTTCGATTCTTACAGAAGACAAGCAACACAACATGCCTCGCAAACTGTAAGTTCGATTATTTCTTCCAATTCGAGTAGCTGTCACAGACTTCCAAAATTAACATTACTCTCATTCGATTGAAATATTTTAAACTGGCAGTCATTTTTGGATTCCTTCGAGACCAGCATACATTTAAATCCCAGTTAAACGAATGTGCAAAAGTTTAATTACTTGAAAGCGCAGCTAGAACAGGAAGCCGCATGTACGATTTGGCCAGCGACATAGAATTACTCATGCAACAATGCAAGCGCTATTACTGCTGCCTGCGCCCCGCGATAACGTTCAGAGTTTACGAAACTTCTACGACAAGATGAAGACCCACGTAAGAAGTTTAGAATCACTTTGTCAACATCAGGACACCTACGGGGGACTGCTGGTTCCGGTAGTCCTAGACAAACTTCCGGCGGACATCAGACGGAATCTAGCTCGCGATTACGGAGACGTGAACTGGCTTCTATGTGACCTCCGACGCGCCATTTACGGGGAGATTAGCATCATGGAGGCCGGAAGTGCCATGAAACCGGAAGTTGAGCCATTTTATGCTACAGCGTCATTCTACACTGGAACAAGAGAGATGAAGAAGCTGAAACGCTCTTACACTAACAGCGCCGTTACTAGCAGAACACTAATTACCTGCCCCTATTGCCATGCGAGTCACAGACCAGCCGAGTGTAAGAAGTTTGATACAGTAGAAGAAAGAAAGAAAATAATTAGACAAGATGCTTTGTGTTATATCTGTCTCGGAAAGCACACCCTTGCTCAGTGCCGTTCACATACGCGCTGTTACCATTGCCACGGTAAGCATCACACAAGCATATACCAGACGAAAGACAAGACAATCAAGGATGTCACACCGAAAACGTCTACACTCAGACCGGAAGCTGCAGTTTTTCACTCCTTCGTCAGTCGTTCACAGTCAGGTGTGTTGTTGAAGACTGCTATTAACTGTGTTTGCTCCAGACAGATGCAGACAGACGCTTGCATACTATTTGACGAAGGCGCACATATATCGTTTATAACGGAGAAACTTGCTCGCGATCTTGATGTACAGAGAAACGGCACGATTATTCTTCATGTTGCAGCATTTGGAGGAAAGAATGATAGGTTACGTCAAGTAGATACTGCTACCATCTATCTGCTCACAGAACAGAAGATACGAATACCTATCAACGTGTAGATAGTCCCTACGATCGCAGCACCGATCAACACAAGTTTACAGCACACAGCCGCGAGTTTGCCGTATCTGAAGAAATTGAAATACGCACATCTGGTGACAACAAGTAAGCAGTTCGACATCTCGGTGCTGATAGGCGCAGATCACTATTGGGACGTCATAGAGCACGAGGTCATTCGTGGAGACGGACCTACAACAGTAAAGTCAAAGATCTGTTATCGGGACCTATGCAAACAGACGTTTCATTTTCAAACCACGTTCTCAACGTCATGATATCACAACCAGACGACAGCAGTTTACTCGAACGATTTTTGACATTAGAGAGTATGGGCATTACGTCACCTGTAGAAGAGCCAGAGAAGCGTGACCGTTTACAGATGAATCAGCAAATGTCAATCGAGTACGCTGATAACAAGTACACTGAAGCTCTCCCGTGGAAAATCAATCATAAACCACTTCCGTCCAACTATCATGTTGTGAAGAGCAGAACAGAGAGCACGGTAAGAAAACTAAAACGAAAACCGGAAATGCTACAGCAGTATAGTGAGATAATCGCCGAGCAAGAACGCAGAGGATTTATAGAGAAGGTAGACACGTTCCAGCCCACAACAGCGACCGTGCACTACATACCCCACCACCCTGTAAGAAAGGACTCCTCTACGACTCCAATACGCATTGTGTATGATTGTAGCTGTAAACAATCACCTGACCATCCTAGCTTGAATGACTGCCAAGAGTCTACACCACCCGCTCTCAACGATCTGACGGCCATTTTAGTGCGTTTTCGGCTTCACAAGTATGCAGAAAGCACAGACATCGAGAAAACATTTCTCCACGTGGGCTTGAGAGAGAAGGACCGTAACGTCACACGTTTCCTGTGGTTAAGTGACCCATCAGATCCAGACTCCCCACTGTGCACCTACCGCTTCAAGACGTTTTATTCGGCGCGACCTGCTCACCATTCATACTGAACGCGACCATACTTAAACATCTAGAGATGAATAACAGTAACTACACCTAACACATCTTGAGAGATGATTTATACGTCGACAATGTGCTGTCGAGCTTTGAACAGCAGGCACAGCTCCTTGACTATTTCCGGGATGCACGGAACCTGATGAGATGTGCCAAAATGAACCTGTGATCTTGGACGTCTAACAACCCAGCACTTAGAGAGATTGCAGCCAAGAAAGGCGTCTTTGACAACGATGACGTCACGAAAGTACTCGGCATGCGCTGGAAACCGGAAATGGATACCATGACGTTCGCGCTCCGAGAAATTCCCTGCTCAAACAAGCTGACGAGGTGTGACGTCCTTCGCTACTCTTCCCAGATCTGCGACCCTCTTGGCTTGTTAAGCCCTGTCACGGTGAAAGCTTAACTACTCACGCAGCAGTTATGGCGAGAGAAGTTCGATTGGGATGTGCCGCTTCCAATCAATTACCAAGAACCTGGAAGACTACGGTGGTTCGAGCCCCATTTCGTCACTACATGTGTTCACTGACGCGAGTATCAGCTCATACGGGGCAGCAGCCTACATCGTCAACGGAACGAATCTGCGATTGTGATGGCGAAGAATAGAGTTGCACCGCTACGAACGATAACTTTTCCACAACTCGAATTCATGGCTGCTGTGATCGGTGCTCGACTAGCCACCCACTTGAAGACTGCGCTCAATATCTCTGATGTTACCTGTTGGTCTGACAGCCAGATTGTTTTACACTGGCTTTCGACATCGAAACCACTTAAACGATTCGTGAAAAATCGTATAGAAGACATTAAGAAACTCACAGCTAACCATACATGGAATTACTGCCCTACAGACGACAATCCAGCCGACCTACTGACTCGAGGTATCACATCAGCACAATACATAAATAACGGGCTTTTAACCACGGGCCAACATGGATTGCACAGAACGAAAAGTGGCCAGTGTGGAGTCCGCAAAGTTGTGTTCCTGCGCAACAAGATTAGTTTCAGTGCGAGTCAACAACAAGCAAAGAGAACCACAAGTCGCCGACAGCGGTAACCAGTGTCATATGTTCGCCACCGGGCGGAGTTCACACAGTGATCGACATTACGAAGTACAGCAAATACTCAAAATTGCTTCGTGTTTCTGCATATGTGCTACGATTTATATCGAACTGCAGACAACCACGAAGTAACACACCAGATGCTCTGACCGCGAAGGAACTTCAGGCTGCCGAGCGGAATTGGTTAACAGTCTGTTAAGAAACAGCATTATGTGAAGAAAAGTCCAGGTTAAAGACTATGACGTCATCGCGACTTCCGCTCGTGAGACAGCTGCGCTTATTTCTAGACGACACAGACCTCATCAGATGTGACGGACGTATTCACAACGCACCTATTGCTGACGTCACGAGATTCCCATATTTGTTACCAAGACAACACCCACTGACGACTCTTATAATACGCGATGTCCACGAAAACCATCTACACGCCGGAACAAACGCCACAGCAACACAGATCAGAGAGAAGTTCTGGATTCCAGCCATCAGACAGTGCGTACGATCAGTTGTCCGGAAGTGCGTCATATGTAAGCGCATTCAGGGCAGGCCATACCAACCAGTTGAGCCGCCGCCGTTACCTAGTTACAGAGAAGAAGAAGCCCAGCCGTTAAGTGTAACAGGCGTCGATTTAACCGGCGCGCTTTACGTCAGAGGCAGAACGGGCAGCGACACGAAAGTTTATGCATGTCTCTTCACATGTGCAAGTACCAGAGCCGTTCATCTTGAAATTGTGCAAGACTTGTCGCAAGATTCCTTCATACAAGCGTTCCGTCGATTCGCCAGTCGCAGATCACTTCCAAAAATCATTATGTCGGACAACGCAACTAATTTTGTGGGCGCTTTACAACAACTGAAACGTTTGTTTGAATCATCAGACGTTAAGGAGTACCTCAGCCAGAAGGGAACGGAGTGGCATTTCATTCCGAAACGTGCACCATGGTATGGTGGTTGGTGGGAACGCCTCATCGGACTAACGAAGTCTACACTGAAGAAAGTTCTCGGCCGTTCGCTCGTTGATTTGCAGACGTTACACACCATTGTTACCGAGATAGAGGCCATGCTGAACGATCGAACCTTGACGCAGCTGCCATCATCATGCAACGAGTTAGAGCCTCTCACACCTTCGCACCTCGTTTACGGCCGGAGACTTACCTCATTTCCGTACAACAGCATTGCGATAGAACTAGAATCGCATTCAAGCAGAGACAACAGAAGTGTCATACGCAAACGTCTACAGCAACGCAGCATGCTGCTTGAACAGTTTTGGAGAAGATGTCGGACGGAATACTTAACAGCACTTCGCGAATCTCACAGACTTTCCGGTAAGAGGAAGCAGATCATAGCCGTAGGAGATGTGGTACAGAGCCATGACCAATGCCCTCGTAGTCGCTGGAAGTTGGGAATCGTTGAAGAACTCATCACCGGAAGAGACGGGCTTACTCGCGCCGCTCACGTGCGAACCGCCAGTGGCGTCGCCTCCAGACCAGTGGTCAAGCTCTTCCCTTTAGAAGTGACGTGTGACAATAGATGAGCGGCTATTTGTGACATTTAAGTGATTATTTCAATGGACATTAAATAGTAATTCTTATTAATTATAGTATTTTCATATTTGAATACATTTTGCGGCCCCAAGAATGTTGAGAATTCGTTATATTTATGACGTTATGCAGCCATTTCTTGTATTGTGCCGTTTGGCGTATTTTTGACGTCATTACGTTGATATTGTTATGAATATTTTTTAGACGTTATTAAAGATTGAAACTGTATAGACGTGTTTTATCATTCGTCTCAATAAAAGAGAGGTTCACACGTATAAGGGCGACGTCTGGGAAGCCATTCGACAAGCGACCCAGGGTGAACCGATAGCTGTCTGGCTGCTCGGAGGACAGGGTAGACGGCTCAGCGTCGACCATTTCGTGCTTCCGGACGGTGGCACGTACCGAACTCAGGAGGCCGCTAAAAAATGCTGAGAGTATGTAGACTCTTGGGGAGTGAGTCCTTAGCCGAAAGAGCTTGCTGCAAGAACCATGCAGCCAGCATCAAGGCTAAAGAGCGCAACATCTAGAAGCCTACCCCAATTAACCTCCTCCCGGACAACGAGAAGGCTTGCGTGGAGCACGGCTGCGGCGGGCTTTTGAACTGCGGACTACGTCGTGAATAAAGTTATTTCTATCGACATGAAGTGCTGCTATCCCGCAAACTTCCTGGGGCACGGCGAGGCGAAGCCTTATTTCCAAAGATGCGGTCATCCGGGTCACCGCATGGCCCGTTTTGCCATTAATGGAACCCTCACCGAAGACATTGGCACAGGCTTCGCCGAGGTCCAGGAGTGCAAGTTCGCGCCAAAGGTCAATCCTGTCATCTCTGCTTGGTTTGGGTATCATTTCGCAAAGAAAGGTTGGGCCCCGACGGCCCTGTTGACCTACCTAGTTAAAAGTGGCCTGCTGATTTCTCTCACGGTCCGAGAGGCTATCATCGCATTCGAGAAGCAAACAGAGGTTTGGCTCCCGGAAGACCGAAACCAGGGCTGAAGTGTTATCGTAAATTTTACCCAGGGCAGCAAGGCCGATGGAAAAAAGACTGACCAGGAGGCTCGTTACCGACCCCGGAGAGCTCGACTTCCTTCTCGGCTATACCCGCCAAAGCGGCACACTGGTCGGGACGCCAGAAAGGTGCCCGCTGCGGCATATCCTCACCTACTACGATGGCACCCAGCCGCAGTATACCCACTTAAGGGCCAGCTTGCTAGCCTACGCCGACATCAACCTCCTGGAGATGCTTCGCCGACTTTCACCGGATGAGGCGGTCCAAGGAGCAATCGATTCCATCTACGTGAAGAAAGTAGCCATGGCCAAGCATCAATGGATCGGGGCTGCTCATCACAAATGCGGCTGCATGGAGGAGTTTTGCCTGAATTGCCTCTCCGAAATTGAAATCATGTCCTACATTGCCCCAGCTCAGTGGAGAGACAAGGGCGAGGGAATATACATGCCAGCAGAGTACGCTTCATATGCCCCAAAGCACGAATATATTGCAAAAGCTAAAGACCTGCCACCATCCACGGCACCAAGTAATGACGATTCACTGTCAAGGTATAAGTTAAGCTATGTCAGCGGCTGTTGAGGCTCAGTTAAAACCACTCGAGCCATCGAGCTCTTCCGAGTCAGAGACCCATCGGTCTTCACTCCAACTCAACGTCTGGCCAAAGAGATGCGAACCCGGGGAGTAAAGGCCCAAACTTACCACAGCTTTTTCCGTTGGAGCGGAAAAACGGAGTGGACCCCAGAAAGGATGGGACAGAAGTTTATCTGGGATGAAATCTGTGCCCCGGCCTAACCTCGAATTCCTTCTCGATTGGCTTGATCAAAAAGGCGTCCAGGTCGTCGGCTGCGGTGATCAGGGGCGATCAGGGGCAGCCGCCGCCTATCGCGGAAGAGATGACACACGACTGGCTGCGGCAAAAGGCAGACCACTATGAAGAGATCGAGGTCGACCACAGAGCGAAGGACCCCGACTTCAGGGACCTGAAACGAAAAATCCGTCTCCAGCTTGACAAAGACCAGTGCAAAGGGATGCGAAAAGCGCTCCCCGGCTGCCGTGGATGGGATCTGTTTGTGGATGCATGGAAACCAGGCGACCTAATACTGACTTCGAGACAAAATGTGCGCGACCAAGCACAGGGGCTTCTATTCCAAAGGCACAATGAGCGCTTTCGGGGCACCTTGGTGCCTCTTCTCTACCACCCGAAAGACATTCGGAAGCAGAATATTCAGGTGGCGATTCCGAGCGCAGACCGAAAGGAAGAGCTAGTTCTTAATGTCATCGTGGACGTCTCAGTCGAGGCTGCAGAGGCTGCTATACAGACAGAGGACTTGCGTCTGGAGTATTCCATCACAGTCCACTCCTCCCAGGGTCTGACAATCCACAGCCCTAAAAAAGTATGGATTATTGACGACTTTCTGCAGTGGTCCAATCTGGCCTACCTTGCGGTGTCTCGAGTGGAGTACATGCACCAACTCGGACGAGTTGTCTGTCCCCAGGAAGATGCTTCCGAGGTCAGGCAACTCACCGAGCAGCAACTCCGCAAGGCGATCCAAAGAAAGCTCGTGGCCTATAAATACCAAGACCAAGCCAAGGGACTCATGTGGTTCAACATTAAGGTCGATGACATCCTGCAGCTCAAGGAGACCCAAATTGACCAGGGCTAGGAACTGCTTTTGTGCATCGAAGCAGCCTGCGGTACGGGACTTGGCCTGAGCCCCGAGCAGATCCCACACGTAGGTCTGAATCGTGTCGTTGATCCGCTCCATGCCGGCCTGAGAGATGGAAGCCTTTCGAGATATCTAGTACGAACGTGCTTCAAGAGCCATTAACTCCTGGATCTTGCTCAATGAACTCAATTTTGGCCATTTTAGGCAGTAGACAGACGTAAGACGTGTCCCCCCAATAACCACTTCCAGAGACCTCGGCCCAAACGTCATGCGCTCAGGCGTAGCTGTTCAACGTTCTTGCTGACGATGTGCTTTGCTGCCTCGCTGTCGTCACGGTTTTTACTAATCCACAACCCATGGCCTATGGTGTGAACGTCCCCCAAACCGCCGCTGATGGGGTACCTTTTTTGGCGCCAGTTTGTCCTGGGGTCGACCCCAAACTCCTGGCAAAGCCGTTCATACGCTCTTCCGTCGTGAGTATTGTTCACGGGATCCCAGGACGAATCTTGGGAGAGGGCGCATTTCAATTCCGTTAGAATGCGACCGGTGGTGTAGTAGATATAGAAGAGATAGACAGATTGAATATGGGGGGGGGGGGGCTGGCACGCCCCTCTGGTCCATTCAGGTGGTCATTGAATGAGACCCCGCAGCCTGCCGTTGGATGGACAGGGTTCTGGCGTTAAGGTTCCGTGGATATCCCCCGGCCTTATACTTTACACCGCTATTGAAGGTAAAGGCCTCCATGACGATTATCTACCGCGTGCAAGATGTTTCAAACAATCACCGATATCATTAAAGGCCCGACCTGTCTTCAACAGCCCATTGTCAACAGGGTCGGAAGTTTGAAGATCGGTCTGCGGTCGATCACGTACAAGGTTGGCTGGTTTAACATTATGAACGCCGAGAATGTAATCGTCGGTGAGGATAGAGCCGATATAGCCGAGAAAACCTATGTGTGCCCGGGCCTATGGTCTTTTCAGCAGGTGCAAGAGTACCTTGAGCCAGCGTCTCAACTTGCGGCCTAGGCCTAAGGCTTAATGAAACTACCGGAATACTCGATCTCGGTGTTCATTCTTCGCTAGGGCTTGTTCGAATCTTGGAAGGGTTGCTGGAGTGTCTAGGCTTCGAACAGAACCGTCGTTCATTTCAACCAAGGCGAAGTGCCCTAGGGGACAGTCCTGTAAATTTCAGCTCACACAGGTTGTTGTTTATCCACGTAGAAGAGACAAACACCACCAAGAACTCATCGAACGGGGCCCCCAGTATTCTGCTCGCTGTTGTCGCTGTCGGTGGCTGGTCGTACGAAGAGATCAAATTATATGTATTCCCTTATCCCAAATTCAAGCTCCTGAGACAGGGGACAATCTCTGAGCTAACAATCTCTGTAAGAGACGAACGTGGTAACAAAATAGACAACCACGTGCCAGTGAGTGTCGTCCTTGAGGTGAAATGAGTATATTTGGTGGGCGTGGTGGTGTGGTAGAAACCCAGTGCAGACTACGCTACTCGGGCTTACGTCGATGCGGTTGCTTCGCTACAGTGTGCGCCTGATCTGTCCCACTACATAAAAAGGATCAGGATGGTGATGCAAACCTTATGGATAGTCCGATTATGAACCTCGGTGACATCGTATTACCTACGGATGCTGTTTCTGCGAGAGCGGTCGAGGCAGGGTGGAAGTTCATAAAGGGAGAAGTCATCCTGAAAAACGGGGACACGGCTATGGAAGGTCACCTTAATCTTAACAATGTCCGGATAGTAAATTTGGATCTTCCAGTTCATTTTGAACGATGCTGCAAACAAAAGATACGTTGACAGGCAAATTCCTAAGGCCATAATTACTATCGTGGCGGAAGAGCGCGGGCCGTTGGTAAGCGGCGAATTTCAATCGTCGTTCGGGTCAAACTCGGATGGCGATAGCCATAGTAAGGTGGGCTACGTCATAATGAAAAAGGAAAGATACTGGCTTTGTCTTTGTCTGCGGCTCGTAGTACTACTGGAAAGTCGGATGAGTTCGTGGGTGTGGACGTTACAATAGGTGGAATTCTTCAAGTCGAGTATAATACATTTATCGAGTATCAAATATCTAAGAATTCAGACCATTATTCCGTTGAGAGAACTTTTAAACAGCCACAATAAGTTAATTAAGGTGATGTTATCAACCTTAAGTCGTTGGCTTCAAGTCGTAGTAATGCTTCAGGAGTGGTTGCGCAGTTTTTTGAACTAGAGATGTGAGGGGGTAAACATCGAACCGAGACATGAAAGATGGAGTGATTCCAACAGCCACATCAATGTACCACAACCTGCCAACTGAGGGTGATGGGCATGCTTACCGTCTACAGCAGATAACCCGAATCCAGGCAGAGTAAATGCGAGAAGCCGAAAATTGGGCAATCCTCAGCAAGACATACAAGAGGTCGTTGAATTCCTTAGATAACGCCGACGTTGCTTTGACCACCGTTGGCGCTGGGCATGGAATCGTATGGAGTTGTATTTCTCATATCGACGGTCGTAGCCCTTCCGATTGCTGTAGGGCTCGAGATTGGGTCTCTTAGTTGCGCGGGTCTCCATGTTATTGGCAAGGTGGCTGGGAGGCGGCTATCCCATAAACTCGTTAACCATCGGCGCATCGAGGCGATGACCAGAGCAAAGCTGAATACCATCTCCGACATCGTGAGCAAAGCCCTGGCAGACGGGAATATTTCCGATGTTGAGTACAGGCGTGTTCTAGATGAGCTCCAGAAGTTCGAAGACCTGAAACGGGAGGTACGTGCCGAAAAGGCATCTCTGGAGAACATGGAGGAACTTCGAAAACAATTCTAGAAGAAGGTCACAAAGAAGCGCAAGCGGAGCTTTCCAAAAAAATGAATACTCCATCTCTCTGAGCTGCGTTTGTAGTACACTTAGTGACCCCCTCCAGCAAAACCAGGAATAGATCGATGTATGTCGACTTTTAAACAAAGTTGTGTATGTATTAAATTGTGGAGTGTGGCCCTTTTTTCTTCAATCTATTGACTAAAAGATCCGACTTCGTCGATTTTCTCGTGGGAAGCTTTTTTCGTTGACTTATTGGCTAAAAGATCCGGCGAACTGGTACGGAGGCCCTTGCTGCTGCTCAGCATCAAATGATCGTCTGGCAGGCCTTTTAAAGTTACAACGTGGAAAAGAAACACATATGTCTAGCCCATCGTTCATGTTATTGGCCGTTACGATAAGATATCATATACCAACTGTATCGTGCATTGTATCTGCTTCTGACAGGGTTCCATACAATTCATCAAAATTGTCAGGTTTCTCAGTGCACAGACCTGACTTTTGCTGCAATCCGGTTAAGTATTTCTATTACTCTTCGACTACATATCATGCTTTTAAATCCCAAACCAAGATATACATGTTCAGCAGCTTTTTTCTACCATTTGTGGTTATAAATATAATGTCATCAGCAACTGAATTAAATTGCCGCTCATTCTGACCTGAGGGTTTATCACTGCCTGTTTTTTTTTTTAAATTTTAGAAATTTCTGAAGCTCATCTCGTCTGTCAGTGCTTAGCAATAGATTTAACACTGCATGAACTTTGAGATGAACTTTTATTGTTTTCATTTTGCATTATAAGAAATCTACGATATAAGGCTAGTTCCTTAATGCTGCTACCATTATAAAAGACTTGCAGACAAAAACTATGATATATTACACCTGGCTTGTTGCTTGCTGTAGTAGTTTTCAGTGTAGGCAGGGAGCTTAAATCTTTACTGCAATGATTGGGCTGTGTATGTAGATTCATCATCTTAAAGGTGCTGATGAAAGTACATTTGATGCAGCAATGTCAATGGTTTTGCACCAGGGGGATCAATTAGGGCCTTTTAATAAATGTTTTCAATGTATCAAAGGCAGCTGAATGTAAAAGTCTTCTAGCAGATTCAAAGATGGGTTTCACTGTCCTTTGAGCTTGCTTCATGTAAGAGTTTTTTTACAGCTGTGATGATATTTGACTTCCTTTGCAATTAAATTTAAGTCTACAATTTTAAATCGTTTACTGTTTTAGCATCTTCTCTGATTACATGAGCTGAGGAATGCATTTCACAATCCCTTAAGTTGTTCCTTTGACTTAAACCCTTCTAGTTATTTTAAAGTAGAATTATAAAATAGACACACTTTTGGAAAAACTCCAGAATTACATTAGCAAAGTTAATGTCAGATCTTGTCAGCCATGGTTTACAGGCTTCAACAGTGTCTGTTTCATTCTTGCATTTATAAACAACATTGAGGCTTTGTAACATTTAAGATGATAACCCAGTTATGCATAAAACTTGTCTGGTAAATCGATTGTAAAAAAAGTAAAAAAAATAAATATAATTTTTTATCTTTTTGTCTCCCATTTTGTCAAGATAACACTTTGCTCCAAGTTTTATCATTGAATGGCTTGATTTTATCACTGGATGGTTTTTTAAAGTGAATGACACAGGTCAGGAGTGGGATAAAAAAGGCCATTCTACTTGAAATATGGTTAATGTACATGCAAGTTAAGTACCACCCCTAAAAGTCAAACGAAATATATATATAGAAAACTACCAGGAAGACAATTGGAAATTTTTGATTATGTGAATTGCTAGGCATTTAATCTACTGTTATATAACTGTCTTTATATAAATGGCATTAGTACTTAGTAATTGAAACACAATTGATATATGCCAGTAGAAGCAAATTGAGTTAGATTAGTGTGTAATAAAAGACACGTGCGTATTATCTGTTTTATTTTATAATTTGTATTTTGGTCATTAAAATGACAATAATGCAGTTTTATTTAAACTCAATATATAAAATAGATAAACATTTCTTTTTTATCTTTGTTAGCCATTGTTTTAAGTTAAAATGACATGAGGCACGTAATAGAATGTTTCTGAAAACCATAAAAGTGAGGTGAAATCTGATAGGTATTACCTATAATGAAGAATTATGGTATAACGCCTACCTCCCCAATTTTAAGACCTGAATATTTGAATTCCCCAGACAGCTTTACGTACGACGTGAAAACTTAAATAAAACCATCTGAGCTCTGACTATTACTTTTACGACATTATTTTCAAGCTAACTGCATTTCATGGTTGTTTTTGTTGTTTCATAATAGCAAAATCTTATGGCTGGGTTTTTTATAACAATAACAGCAATACAAGATAGGTCAACCATGGCAAAGTTTTATTGAGAAAAGAATGCCCAAATTTCTCTATATGCGGCTATGGAGGTTTTAACTTGTTCAAAACAAGAGGGTCATGGTGGCCCATAATCGCTTACTGATGACACGGGCTTTTAGTGGGCTACTATCTGGCGTCAACAAAATAATTAATTTGACCACTGGGCTGATAATAACATATTCTAGGATGTGGCTTAGGGATCTACTGATCCCCCGTGTAACAGTCCATGACTCATCTAAAATTTAATGCAGGCAATTATTCTGACCAAGTTTGGTGAAGATAGATTCACAAAAGTGGCATCTAGCTTTTTCACAACGGTTTTCTAAGCTTTGACTTAGTGACATATTTTTGTCCCCACGTCATCCAGTTACAAATTCAGCCAATAGTTTGTGCAGGCAAATCTTCTGGTCCAATTTAGTAAAGATTTGGTCATATGTGTGGCCTCTAGTGTGTTCATAAGTGCTTTCTGAAGTTAGGGCTAGTGACCTACCATTTGACACCACGTGACCCGGTATTTAAACATAAAAAATATATGCTGGCAATCATTTTGACCAAGTTAAGAGAAGATTGGGCCATAATTTCGGTCTCGTGTTCACAAGATTAAAACAAATGACTTAGCGACCTAGTTTTATCACATATGTCCCAGATACAAATGCCTTTAAGATTTTATGCAGTTGAGCTGAGAAGGTTAAGCAGAAAGTAGTGTTGGAATGTGAACACATTTTGTAGTAATACTATCTAACTCTGACAATATTCTTATATTGAAAGGGTTCCGAAGGATGGCAATGAATCTTTGAAAAATTACAAAGAAAACGGATATGAGAATTATTTGTAATTTTCAAAGCAATTAGGCATGTTTCAGAATGAAGGAACGACAGTAGTCTTTAACAGTCTTGAAACAATATCGGGATTTCAAAAACTAAGCAGAAATTTACAGTTGTAAATGCGTTGCATAAACTGTAGGTTATCAAAGGCTTATAGATTAATCATACTTATAAAGATTCATTTGCAATGACTTTTTAAATACTAGATTTTTTTAAAAGTTAAATGTTTTGCAATTTGAAAACAAAGTATTATCTTAATTTCACAACTAAAATACTGCATCTTACCTTTAAAGCGTCAAAAATCTGTATGGACTAAAGGGGTGTACATGTCTAATGTCTGTCAGTTGCTTACATGTAATGCGCTTAAAAGTAAAAAAAATGTAACTTGTTATTTGCAAGAAATGTCTATAACTGAGAATATCATCTACACATATTTTAAGTGTATGGTTTGATTTGCGTATCTGTTTTGGAGTTATGATTACCGTAAAGTTGGAATCCAAAATTTTGGACCAATATTGTTATTCAAACAACCAAACAGGTTATTGTTAGCTGAATTGGTCCCGTTGTATATTTTGATTATTTAGTTTTTGTGTTTACTTCGAACCGACACATTTGTGGTCATATTGGCGACGTCAAGCTAATTATTTGCTGAGGAAGACCCCAGTGCTATGTTATAACCACCGTCGCACGGCAGATTAATGGGATAACCGCCCCACATTAACACACCCTGTCAGGGACTCGAACACATATAGTAAGGGGCTGAGGAGTTATTCTAACCGCTTCGCCACGGTGTCCCACATCTATGTAAAAATGGGCACCCCACTGGTCATTACAAATAGGTAATTTCAATCTGAGCCAAGCTGCACAGTTAGCTATTTTAAAATGAGAAACCCGTCACACTTAGTTTTAAGACCACCTTATAACATTATCTGGGTAATCCGATTTGAAACTGATACACACTTTACCAGAAATTTATATCGTGTTTATTAATAGATTCTGAAAGAAGGTATAATTGGAGCAATTTCTTAACAATTTGTACTGTCTAAAAATTGAGATAGTGTTCAAAATCGCCTTTAATTAGACTGAAGTGTGAGGGTATGTACAATTGTTCATCAAATTCTAAAAACAGGGGTTAGACATTGTTACATGCATTTGATTTAGGCAAAGCGTGGGTCAACACGTAATTATGATTATACAGAAACATATGTTCAATCATTTCTTTTCATCCATTCATGCTTTTGGACAACACTTTCTGCACTGGGTTCAAGCATGGAAATGCCAATGTCTTCTTTCTGGAAGAACAAACTCAGTTGGCTAAGTCTTGGTATGATATCTATGAAGCATTATGTAGTCATCTTCTTGAAGAACCATCTGCCAGTACTGTCATAAGAAGATTCAATATTTCACTTTCCATGTGTGTAGCCAGTGAAGACCGTTTTCTGATATTGTTTTGTAATGCTAAGTACATGGACAGCCGTCTGGAAGTAAAGAAGGACAAGAAGTTGAAATATTACAAATTTTGGAACGTTAGCCTAGTGTGTGAAACTCATAGCTTAGGCCCACCAATCTATATGATATTTATGTTGTGGCCAGGAAGAAATTCCTGTCAAAGGCATAATACCTTTTTTATTTTATAAAAATATTACAGCTAATTGCAACAACTTTTTAATGTAATATAAATGCCAATGACGCCTTATTTCAGACATTATACAACAACAGTATGAGTTTTTAACTATAAAACTGTAAATGATATAATTTGTATAATACTAAATACTTCCATTAATTTTATTTATAATCATGCTTGAAATTAATGTGCACTTAGTCTGGAAATATACGATTCTACTTTCTAATTTTATTTAGACATTTGTACAATGATTTAAATTAATTTTGATATCTATTAGACAAATATTTATCATATACTGATAAAGATAGACCAATTTTCTTACAATACCTAGCCGTGCAGCTCCTTTACGAATGTTTGGGATGTTGCAGCATTTCCTGGAATTGTTTCACCTTTAAACGTCTAAGTGCAAACCACTAGAATAGTAAAATATATCTTGCGGTATGTTTTGGTAACACTAGGTAAATGGGTTGTCTTTTCCTTCAGCAGTGGCACATTACACGTGTTATTTTATCACTGTCAAACTGCAGCCACGGGTATATGCTGAGCCAATAATTACAGAAATCCCGTTAAGCAACAGTTTCCTAGTTTGATTTCTATTATTGTTACAATTACAATCAAGTGTTACTTTCGCTACCCGTGTTCGGATTTGAGAAGGAAAAATGACGACATGCTTCACTTTGTTTACTTGATACAAGAAAATGCCGAATCATGGTTTTACGCCACACCCTTTTACTGTTTACTGAAGTATTCCAAGCGTCTTGATCACGTGACGCGCCTATTAACAATGAAGGCGGAGCTAGTTAACTGTCTGGGATGGTATACTCAACAGATAATGACCGTACTCTGACCCACTTCCACTGCCGCCGCTGATCGTGCGTTGATGTTATATGTTTGAGTTTTACTTTTAGTGGTCAATAAGTTCGTGGCCTTTATTTTTTCAAGTCTAGGAAACTTACATATTTTAATAAGCGTTATTTCTTTTAGTTCCTCACAGAAAAAGTTTTTATTTAAGTGACATTAGCTATCTGCCATGAAGTGATGAAGCCTTGTTACATGTACTGACAATTAGCGGCCAGTATACATCTGCAAGAAGGTTAATTCATTTATGAGCTCAGGTTTGGTCGGACATTTTGATGTGTACGAATATAATTAATGATATGTATTTTGCACCTTTAACTAATGATGCAGAGAACCTTCAGAAAATGTTTACTGACGTCATGTAATCATGTACACGTCGAAATAAATTAATTTATGTTTTGACAGTTGATCGTTAAATGTATGGCTATATTTTTGCAAATTGCCATTTTCGAGAGTTAAACATTAACTATTTCTATCTCTACATATTTGCAAACGTTTATGTTTACGTCGTTTCCATGTTTTCTAATATGGCAGTGCACATACATGTTTGCAATGATGTATAGACAGAAATTGTTCATGTTTTTGCCGCTGATTTGAGTGAGAGCGTTTTTAGAAAAAAATAAAATACAGTTCCTTCTGGAACAATTTACAACATTGTATAAATATTTAGAAACCTCATAAGTATAATAACTTTAGTCATAAACAAAATGTGCCAACATTCAAAGAGACGTTGCAATGAAATTGTTATGTGAAAGCAAATAATAATAATTATACTATTTCGATATCTTTTGTTTTATTTGTTTTTGGAAAAAAACTGTAATAAATAACGTTTATTAAAAGCTATGTCTGTCTGTCGGTTGTTCTAACTAAATTGCATTTAACATTAAATTGCTTAAAAACCACGTGCTTCAAACATAACATTGATTTACAGATTAGCTCCTAAAAGTGATGTAGAAGATGCAGAAAGAAGGGTGAAGGAAGAGAAAGAAGACCACAAGAATACTAAAGCACGGTACTGTATGACTACGTGTATTTAAAATTCCCCTTTAAGGTTGTGCTTAACTATATTTGGAGAGCTAAATACCATGTAAACACTTAGTTAAAATCTAAGTTATCGAAAGGATAATTGTTTCTTCCAGATAGTGTGTTTAGATCGGGCAAAATGTATCGTCACTAAAATGAGAGAACATATGCGAAATAGCAAATCCGTGGCTTATGAAACTCAGTACCTCAAAGATAAACTTCTGACATGATATGGAGACTTTATTCGTGGATGAGGGAAAGGGTGTCAAAAACTGTTACCTTTAGGGAAAGCATGTCAGATCCTTCGTGATTACTACAACTCACATCGGAAAGATGACTTATCAAAGGTGACATTAAAACTTTGGTTGCGCCACTGCCAGATACATATCCAACAACAGCATAAATGATTTTTGTGGCTGCATTGAATTATATTCCAGCGATTTATGTTGCAGCATCTGTTTGTTGGGAAGGATTCGACACGAAATATTGCTGGAATTGGGCAATTAGTTGTTCAATCAGTGCGTCCAAGGGGTATATTCGCACCATTACAGCTTGGTCTTTACCGTGCAAATGTACCACTTGTATAGGTCACAGTTCCTGATTGATACTCTTTCAACCATGAGGTTTTGTTTATCCTACCCGCAAGTGCATAGGTTTGAAGAAAATGCAGCTTTTACACTCGCTCCGGGTCTGCTGGGTAAAGACATGGACATTCTTCATACATCCTAGTTGTTTGCTGGTGACAATGTTGACCAAAACATCATAACCTTAGATGTAAAGGATACCTTTCCTGGGATGAGAATGGCAGCTGCCACTACCCCGGGTAGCCAAGTTAGTCACATAATTTCGAGGTAGAAAATAACTAACTTGAAACTTGTCGAACTGACAAAGATTGCTATAATAGATTACCGCTTTGCAAAGAATGTCCAAAGCAGCATTGCATTTTAGCCTGTTCCATTCTCATACACCTGTGGTTAATGTCCTTTTGCTTCAACCAGAGCACATATAGTTGGCAAGGCATTATGCATTAACTGCACAAGGATTGTGGGCACCCAGGGAAGTCTTCGGTGACGTTTCTCCCAATAATTGACATAAATCCATTGGACAAAACACAGAAATTGCATGCATTAAAGAATGACCTCCCTGAGGTTCATTAGAGGTTTTAGTCTGCGTTCCATGTAATAAGACGCAGCAACCAATACGGGGCTGGTCTTGGCGCTTATCTTGTAATATAACAGACAATGATGCGTTTACTAAAAAGCCAAGGGGCCTAACACGTGAAAGTGGGATGTCAGAGCACCATAGAGCAGTTTGGGCAATGTCTTTCACTGTGACATCTTCTTACAACCTTGCCATGCAAGAACTGACAATAAATAATTACACCATTTGTGAACCGCATAAGGAGCTGTCCACCTCCAGAGTGAGTAAAGATGAAGCTTATCTTGAAAGAATTGCAGCAAAACTAAACACTTTCACACCGTATTCAGATGATTATTACGCAACATCATCACAGGAGTCAATGCAAATGAGGTCGCACATGTAAAACACCTGTTTGAGATCGAAAAATGGATGGACTCTCTGTTTTCTTATATTCACACAAAATGAGTTCAAAGGCTAAAACACTAGCATCTAGTAAACACTTGCATAGATTCAGCGTTGTTGTTTTACAGGTTCCTAGTTGTTTCACAGACAGGTGATCTCCGCCTGGAAGAAGTAATGAACTATGAGTTCTGCCCACTCCCAATGTCTTTGTTTGAAGCAAAGAACATCTTTCGCCAGCCTGATAAGCCGCAACTAGCAGAAGTTACCAGAAAATTTGCTTGACCAAAATCTGACAATGTTGTAATCGAGACGGTCCCAGTTACAGGTCACTATGTGAGGGGGAATCACTTCTGCATCGCTTGAAATGGATGGTGGGGTGCACCTACGATTCCATTGCAGAAGAATATGCCTCATTCACTCTCAAAAACTATGCAACAGCCACTGCAATATTTGACAGTTATGGGGTTCGGGCCAGCATAAAAGACTGTGCTCATCAGCGTCGAAGCAGAAATCTTAATGCAAATAAGGTACTTGTAATTCTGCTTTACCAAGTAGTCATCTCAGACTGTGCTGAACTCTTTTTCCGCTCGGAGAAGACAAAACCAAACGTGTATAACATCGAAGTCCTTAAGCAGATACTAGGATAAGCTATTTGTAAAATGTTTCTCCATGCCTTCACAGGATTTGACTCAATGTCAAGGGTACTTGGAATTGGAACTAAGTCGGCAAAGTAAAAAAGAAACGGGAATCAAAGACTGTTCAAAAGTGTTCCGTTTCCTGAAACAAAGTCAGGATGTAGTTGAAACAAATGGCTGTGTTCAATGCAGACAAGAATGTTTATCTTACTTCCATCAGATACAATTTGCTCTGCAAGAAAGTTGCGACAGCTAAGACTTTTGTGACACCTTAAAGACTAGCCTACCACAAACCACCGCGGCCTGTAAATTTCACTCCCTGCGAAGTTATTACCAGGTTATGGTCTGGATTGGCTGTAGTGATGAACTGGAAACCTTCTGAGTGGGCATGTGAGGAGGGAGAGGAGAAACTAGTTCTAATAATGACGGACAAACGCCCTGCACCACAGATTCTCCTTCAAATGATTCATTGCATCTGTTCAGGAGCGTGCAAAATCCACTTAAGCGTTCCGACAGAAGGCATGGGCTTGATTGCTCCAGTAAGTGTGATCATAGTCAAAATGGCAACTGTGAGAACATGCCTAATGAACCAGTAATGGAAGAGGATGATGAACAAGACTGCATATGAGAAACTACAAAATAGCATTTATGAATGGCAAAATCAAAATCTAAGACCGGACTTGTCCAATGGTTATGACGTCATAACGTCATTTTGAAGTCATGAAGTCAGTGCATATGCAACTGACATTTTTAGATCGACTGTTATTTGAATAAAATTGAAAAAACAACAACAACAGCATCTATTAAAACCAGGTTTTACAACTTAGTGTCATTATTGCTTACTATTCACAATGAAGGAGGCACTAGATCTGCTTTAAGAGGGAACACCTATTGGTCTAAAATAACCTAGCACATGCAAAACCATACCCTTTCTTTTGGCAATATATTTGATCACTTCACAGGAAATGAGAGGCAAATTGACATACATATTTGTTTATATCCGGTCATTTTATCAACAACAGTGTACAAAAGTATATTAAGTTAAAACAATTCATTTTTTACTTTTCCCTTCAATGTTTTTGCTAAATCAAAAAATAAAAACGAGAATATATATGAAATTATTGATTGCTATAACTTATTTTGAATTGAAGTTGATCACAATGTAATGTTTTGACAAAATTCGTACACAAACACCTCAGATCATTAAGGAATGAGGGTTTACTGTGTAAATGTTAGTTTACATTAATTAAAAAATCGATACAAAGACAATTTTAATTATGTCCGATGCAATATGTGTTTTAGATTTACACACTTTACATTACAACTAAGGGCTACTAAGCTTTTTCAAATTAATTATTTGTTCTTTTGTTTCTTGCACAGATTGGATGAAGCACAAAAGGCAGGCCGCAACAAAACTTCAGCCAGGTTTGATTCATGCTCTTATACCTCCTTTACAATATTATTTTCAATCATTGTATTGCAACGCACCAGGAAGTGCGCGGTGGGAGCTATGTAAAACTTTATTACATTCAGCAGGACAAAGTAAAAACAGAACACTTTGTGCTAAGAATGATCTGCTGCGTCACAAGTTATGGATTTCATTGTCAAATGAGAAAGTGAAGTCTTAGACTAGATTCAAGTTTGACTCAATTTTAGATTTTTTATTTTCTGCAAAGAGAAATAAGACTAGTGGAAAAAGAATTAATGTTAGAAAATAATGTTTTGACTAAGATGGTACACTTGAACCCTCTTAGTGCCAATATAGGAGATCGCTTTAATCAGTTGGAGAATGCTTTAAAGAAAGAGATACGAGATGTAGAAAAAGGACTAGAAGCAATCAGTTTTAGTTAGACCAGACCTTGAAGCGTTAGACAATGCTGAGCAACAGTCATCAAAATATCAAGCGACACAGCCCAGTAACCAGTCCAATCAAAATCACTTCACGCAGAGGCAAACGTTACTCTGCAGGAGGAAAGACAGAGCAGCCAAAAGAGTAACCACTTCCATTGTGGACCAGACTGAGGTTGGTAACTGCAATGGTAATGCCAGTGGCTAATTCTCAAGATTAGTAGGGTCTTCAAACCACAGTAGTGTAGTAATCATGATCAACAACAGAGAATTTGTTTCTTGATTGATACCGGTTCCATGGTTTCAGTCATAAACAAAAGTTCTCCATAGTCTTTAGCAGAGCAACCTTAAATACTACCATTGAACAAGTTAGGTTTAGAAATTTCATTGGCAGATGGAGCGAAACTGGACTGTGGTGAATACATTGAGCGCAGTTTATCGATTCCCATTTTCGTGACTCCAGATAACAGATTTTCACAATTATGTCCTGTTATCATAGGAACCAATGTGATTAGACAATTCAGGGATAAGTTTGATCCATCAGATTTGACATCAGAATGGAAAACTGCTGTCAATAGTTTTATATGTCCGTACATTTCTGCCACACTTTATGGCTATCAAACTTGGTAAAATCCAGTTATCGACTCTGAAAATTATTGTCAGAAATGTTGATCATGGTATCACACAGTTTGTGACAGAAAATCCAGACAGTGGTATTCTAGGTTACATCATTTGTCTAAACCTTAAGATGAAGCAATCTGGATCATTTGCCAGAATTGCTGTAAACGTCTGCAATATGACAGCAACACCAATAACAATAAATCAAAATGCCTCTGTTTGACAGAGGTTGATGTTCTCGACAGTTTAACCTTAGCTTGCATAGCTCCAAATCGGAGGATGGTAAAAGTGATTATTTTGGTGTGAAAATAAAAAAAAGATAACATCACACTGGGCAGCTCCTTAGGGTTCGTCAGGTTTTAGGTAACTGGAATTAAGTATTTTCTACTGGGCTAACAGACATTGGTTGTATTGATAGATACCTAGAGCACAAAATTGTGTTAGAGGATGACAGGCCTTTAAAACCACCATACAGAAAAATACCCCCCAGCAAGTATGAGGAGGTACTCTCAACACATTTTATAGATGCTAGATGCATGAGTGTTTAGGGAGTTTCGCTTCTGCATTGACTGGAGGCTGCTGCATTCATGGATTAGGAAAGATGCCTATATCTAGATTCGATGATATAGTTGACTCTCAAGTTGGCTCTACCATGTTGTCTATACGAGGATGCAGGGCAAAAGAAAAGAAACTATGGTTGGCAAGGCAACGTTTCTATGACCTGCTCTCGTTAAAGAAGTCAGTACCAAGGAGGAGACCTGTGGACGAAGAATTCTGAGGAAAAATTATATCCAGACAGCGGAATTGGTCAACATTAAAACATCTAGATCGATGGAGCTGGTTTGCACATACTTTCTGTCATTAGAAATGTCTAAAGGTGATTTCATACATGTTCGGGCATTACAGATCACTTCGCCAGGTATGCTCAGGCAATTCCCTGTAGAAACCAAACCGCGCAAACAACAGCTTATGCACTGTATGAAATTTTTTTCATATTCTACTCCTGGCCTAAAATAAATGCGCAGTGACTAAGGCAGACAGTTTTAAACTCAAGGTTATTCGTGAGCTTTGCAAGCTTGCTGGCACTGTTAAAACACTTACTACCCCGTACCATGCCCAGTCTAACCCATCTGAATGTTTCACTCAGACACTTTTGAAAATGCTTGGAAGTCTAGAAGTTGACATAAAAACTGATTGGAAATCATAGGTCCTCTTGTTTAAGCATATAACGTTCCATGGCTTGATTCAACGGGATTCTCTTCCCATTATATTATGTTTGGTTGGGATCCCAGGCTTGCTATTGATGCTTATCTTGGCACTGGTTCAAAAATTAACTACACTGAACCACACTGTAATGCTTCAAAACTTAAAAGCAGATTGCAATATGCTTACAAGTTGGCAGCTGAGGAATCCGCAATGCAAGGAGCAAAGGGAACGCAGTACTTCGATCAGCGTGCTTCTTTGCTTGACTTTTGTGAATGTTGATTCTTTCTGGTGGTCACAAGAGAAAACATAGACTAACAGATAGGTGGGAAGATTAGCCCTGTGTGATTGTTTCTATAACCAACCCTATCTCGGTTTATAATGCGCAACAATGCGGTTCAATGCCCTGCCGCCTCATTCAGCCCCGCCAGTAGTTCATCAACAGGCCAGACCTAGGAGTAAGCCTGTGAGCTTTTCGCTTGTAGAATCAGAGTCTGATTCTGATTCTAGCTCAAGCTCAGGGATCTATGTTATTCTCAAGAGACGTAGGTTGAATAACCACAACAAGGGTAGCTGTCATCCTGCCCGGCCTACTGATAATGTCAGTAGTGATGTTTCCTGTGGTTCGGTTAAATCTCCTGCTGATCGCACTCATTAACCCTCAACTTATCTCAGGGATCAAACTCAAAACGTCTCTAGCAGCCTAGCTATCCTTTCCCTGGTCCGGTAGTTGACCCAACACCCATCAGAGCAGAACAAACCCATGTTCTGAACCAAAGAGTTCAGACCCCATCCTTTTTTCCACCTGAAGAATAAAATGAACCCCGCTCAATCAGAGTCCGTAAGCCACCGGAACGTTTTGGACAGTGGTTTTGCCAGTTAGTGACTAAACCAAACCCATCTACGTCTGTTGTTAAAACTGAATATTTTGTTTGAATTTGATTATAAGTTGTCATTTTATTTACTAAACGTTTGGTGAAAATCTTGATGATACTGTTTTATTACCCTTATCGGTATTATGATTTGGTCGATATAAGTCAGGATGATATTATTTCTAAGCTGTTCGCTGTATTATACTATATTACTAAGCCAAGATATATTTCTTATCAAATATTTCAGCGACAGTATACTGCTTGGTTATTTGCAGTTATATATATTTTCTATTTATTGGCAGAATTGTGAACTAAAGTTGTTTATTTTAAGTACTGTTAGATTTGTTTACTTTTATTAAAAGGATCGTTTTTAGCTGTTAAGCCAGATTCGTGTGAAGAATGTTGCTACTAGTTGTAATGAATCCTGAATGTTGTTGTTGAATTGCCATGAGTCATTTTCCGCCTGGTATGTTTTTTTACCAGTATGTCCTAGTAAGTAACCCATTTAGTGTGCGTGGTCAGTCATGTTTTATCCAGTCATTTATGTCCCGCCTCTGTCCACTGTGACTTGTGTCTTGTCTGTGCTTTATTGGGGGAGTGGTTTGGTATAAAACTGGTTTGGTAGCTTAACTAACAAAATAGTACATAACAATATAAACTTACTAACCAAGCAGCATACAATCTTTCCTTTTATTCTAGGACCTAACAACTATAGTAACTTCACTTTAGGCGAGGTTTTAGACCATAAAGCATGTCCTGTTTATATCTATTATTTTTATTTTAGTTTGAACAATACATTTCCTTCCATAGTTTAGAAGCCATTGACCGGTTTGAGTTCTGGTTTGGGTTTGGGTTTAAGTTTTGTTTTGTTTTGGTTTTGATTTAATCGTTCATCCAATAAGGTGTGTTTAGCTGTAAACGCGAATAAAGGCAAACTAAGCGGCTGGTAATAAAAATACTGGACCTGCACCGGAGGCGAGCTGTTATCATTTAAACCGCAAGTCAACATGGTTTGTAATATATAAAATCTGTACAGGTGGACTATGACTTTCACATACCTCTCGACTTTGTATCACATCTCAGTATCTTGATATTTTATTTCCAACATATGTGAAAGAGGTAGACGTTTCGCTTGACCATTTGCTCAAGCAGTGAATCATCGTCTAAATAGCAAGGGTCTTGCTTGTAGCCCCAGATTAGTTTGACATTTTTATACTATAAGCATGTAATTTGAAAAGAAAAGAAAAACTATTCAAAGTAATCTGTCTGGTATGTAACAATATTGAATATGGATCCGAGATAATGTGTGAGATTCCATAGAAATTTAATCAGAAGCCTATGAGTATTTGCAAGGTTTGGGAATGCTTCTATTTCCAAGACCTGATTCTTTGCCCGTTACTTGTTTCCTTATTTGTCACTGAAGTGGGCGCTATGGCGATTTATGCCACTTATAATATAAACAGTCATTTTCGGCTTCTTGACGAAGAGACACAAACAGCATTATTCGCTGCTGGTTGGCAGAACTTTCAGTTCTCTGATTTCTGTTTAATCCTTGTTTTCTTTTAACTATTAATATTATTTTTTGCTAATATAATTATCATGACAATACCATTCAAAAGATATCTGGGGCATTATGGTTCTAAAAATATATGGTTAATAAAAATAGCATTTGCTGGTCATTGCTATGTATTCTGCCCTAATAATTCAGAAACATGTTCTTTCCTGAAACAAATGAAAGACGTGTAGAGTAGTCAGAACTCAACGTGTGTGACCGTTGTCATGAATATTAATATCAGTGCTGGGGTTTGGGGACTGATATACCGAAAGAAAAACATCATTTGGGCTTTTCTGCTGGCATACTATTACCATTACAACCATTCTCGAATTTTCAATTTGAACATTAAAGTGCTTACAACTTTTCCAAAAATGTCAACGATATCTAGTTGATTCTTAAATTAAGGTTATAGCTTTGCCATAATATTTTCAGTTAGTGCAAATCAGCATTAATACCTATTCATAAATCTGAATGCAAATATACCTTAATTTAAACAAAGGTATTATAAGGATTTTATTTAAAAGCTCTCTTTAATATATATAAACTCTATAAAATAAACAGTTTGAAAAGATAAATGTGTACCTTTTGTCTGACATATACTTTATAGGAATAGGTACTTTATGATTTTATTTATGTATTTAATTCCGTCAAAAATTTCCTCCTAAGCTATCAATAAGTGAGTGTTGTTAGAAACATGGTTTTTAGTATATCATAGTACAGTTTTGAACATGTGCTCAAGCATTTTACTAAAATCGGTCTTTCAAAAAAGTGCAAAATAAACAACAACAACAACAAACAACAACAACCTCTAATAATGATCCGCTAATAATGACAGATAAGCATTTAGGGAGATTATTTAATGATATACCAAAATGAATATACAATTTTACCATTTTCTTACTATAAACATAATTATAGTTCACTAATTTTAAATTGTGATACCATCTTAAAATGAATTTGTATAAAGTTAACTCACGTTTAATTCGTTTTCTTTAATGAAAATTATCATTTATTGACAATGTCACTCTTTATATAGATCATAATTTGTAATATGATTGTAATGTTTTGTATAAAACATATACGAACAAACATAATATTATGGACGCAATCCAGTTCCATTTTTCACGAACTTAGCAAAGGTTGGTCTTGATGTTCTTCTAAGAAAACATTGCAGAGTTATCATTGCATATGTTCAATATGTAATTGTTTAACCATAAACTACGATTTTGGATTTTAGAGTTGTTTAAAACTAGAAGAAGCCGTTGGCTCCTTTTTACCGTACAGTTTTGATTGGACATTGTCCCGATATTGGGACCAGACCCTCATTGCTGGTTTGATTAATTTCTGTAAATTTATTACGTCTCACACTTTTCTTTTGATTTTTTCCATTTTTTTATTTGTCTACTTATTCTTCCAATAATAAAATTTACTATATCGATCGTTTTGTTTAGAAATGAATGTTTCTCCTTTATGATTACCTTTATATTTATAATATATTAACTCTTTAGCAAATAAATTTCTCTATCCAGATATTTGAATATGGACTTTCTCCACCACAATTGCTGGCCGTTGGTAAAATCACCATATCGTTGCTGCTGATGCATAATGATAACACATATTGGCATAAATAGTAGTGCATTGTAACACTTTCAAACTCATCCATGTCATAGGAAGTAATGTAAAAGTTAAGACTATGTATATTTCCAACAACGATCATGCAAGCAACTCGTGGGTTTGCTCTTCACTTTTGCTTACCATCAAACTGCTTTACCGTGTATTTCTGAATCGAATCTAGATTATATTATACTACAATTCCACTAGAGATATGCTAATATCAACGTATTATTTCTTTTCAGCGGCTGCATTTGCTGCGTCAGCAATGCGATCCGTGACGTCAACGATGAATAAATAAAATATCAACTATGGACAAGATACAAAGAACGGACACCGAACAAAACATCATATTCATCTTGCCTTTCCATCTTAAATATGTCACTACCCTATGCATTTTAAAAGTTCCGACTGGTTAATTCTGTGTCTCATTATCAAAGGGATAACATTACAGAAAGAAGATAGTGAAAGAGAACATTTCAAGCATACCGCCAGAGGGAATAGCGAAACACAAACGTATGAGCAATACGAGAAAGAGTTGATACAGAACATCAAAGCCGCTGCGAAAAATATATCAGAAAGCTACACATATTTAGTATAGTAGCATCTAGCACCACTGCATTTACTACGTGGAATTTAAATATTTCAAAACGCTTAAGTTGTTAACTCAGTAGATTTGTAAGTGTGAATATGTTCTTAAAATAAGTATGTAAGTTTTAATTCCTAGGGCAACACAACATATCTGTGAACAACACCTACTCAACAAATGCCGTACAGAGTGTCCAACAAATAATATTGTACGACTGTGAAGTTTTACGAAGTTACTTAAATCCCCTTAAGCTCGAGAAATATTTACAATTCGCAACAAAAACATTAAATTTATGTAACCTATCTTTTCCTTCAAAATATGTCTCAAAAGAGTAATATTCCGTAATACAAAAGTAAATCCATGAAGTTTTTATATTAAGAAGCCTTGAATAATGATAAAATGTTTCACATATGTCTAGCAAAGTGTTCTAACAAATATACACAATTAATGTCTCGAAGCAATTTAGGCTTTGATGTCCGATATTTAAATAAAACTGAGCTAATTTGGGAATACACGGCGTGGTGGTTCGCCTGAATAAATATTCCTTAAGATCAGTTACTTCCCATGACCACAATATTATTTACCGCCATATGTTAATATAATGAAGACAAATGATTATACTGAAAAGGTTGACTCACTTAAAATGGCATCTGAGTTGCTTGCTCAGTAACAGCGTCAGTTGTTATTATTGAAACATTTAAAAGCAGATTATTTGCCTCCGTGAGGATACGACCACGTGTTGTGACAGTGCTCAGTAGTATATGGAAATCGTTTAAAACGTATACGTAGCGGTGGATTTAAACCTTATAATTGTATGAGCTCTTCTACAATGATACTGTATTAGTGTTATATATCTCTGAGTCAAAAGTTGTCTTTATAAACATTTATGATCATACAAGTACACAAGTTGTGTGCAATGAAAGATCCTAGATATGTTATATTCAACTTTCCAAATGAGCCGTCTCTCGTTATCTCAAGATATGTCAAGTGTCTCTAATCTTTTTATCGGGTACGATTAACATTATTCGTCACACCATTAGCTATGTTTTATCTGTCAGTTTATGAAGTATTTCGTCATTAAATCCCTAATAACAGTATAGCTGGCTTTAGACATGCACTATTTCTTATTCTGGATAAAAGGAGAAAGAAGCATATAATCGATGCAAAAGTAAATAATCTCTTGTTGTTGTGCCATCTCTAAATAATGTTGCTTCACAACATTTTGTAAGAAAATATATTTCACAGTTTTGCAAACAAGTTCCAATATTTATTAATTTTATTTATTAAGTGCTTTGTAATGTTATTTGTATGAACTTCGAGATTTTCATCCATTTGATACATGTATGTGTCCATCATATTAAATTAGAGAAATGTTTGTGTCTGTAGTGTTCTTGAAACGCCAGAGATTTAACACTTTATTACGTTATCCGATAAGCCATATATGAAAGAAGAAAGTTAACTAATGCATGTCTTCCTAAATATGTGCTGCGTTGCTCGCCAACTCCTTTATTTAATAATAAAAATACTGTTTAATCGCGTGTGAATATGTCTTGCGTAATGCATTTAATCTAAACCGATGGCTTTCACCGCTTGTACTAAAAGAATAAATAATACCCTGTCGGATGATGCATTCTGATGAAAACTTACCTACTGTTATATTTAAAGAATGTGAATGAAAGACGAAAACAAACAAGACAAAACTTTAATTTTATCTTTACGGATGCCAATGAGCAATCAACATGGATGAATAAGTAGCGTTACAGGCTCACAACTTGGCAATTCTTGAAATTCTAGGTTTTAAACCTCAGTCTGTGTAAATCATGAATGGGAAAAGTACTCTTACTGATATTCCTGTATCTTGGGTAGATTCTACAAATTAGGTATATAACGAACCCATTACAAATGCAAATAAGCACATACCAATGACATCAATATTAAGAATTAACATATGCAGTGTCATCTCGAGATGACGGATAAACGCCTATTGGAGCGATTACGTCTAACTTGGCCAAATTTAAGTATTTAGTAAAATCGTTGTTGAGTCACAGTATATATTATAACATGGATTCTCTTGTCACTAAATTGTATTTCAACATTCTTTTCTAAGAAAGACAATTATAATACTTAGTAATTTAGTATTACGTGTAATGTGTTATTTTAACTTTTTTTTAAGCTGCATAAACGAGAATTCCAACTTGCTGATATTAACTTTTTGGTATGCGTCAGTCATAAGCAAAACATCGATTGGCTCGAAAGGGACACATACGCTAACATGTCGGTTATTCGCATAAATATATTAAAAATAGCAAAGCAGTTCATATACGTTTTATTACTTTCCAGAATAACACACGAAGCAGTGAACTATTTAAAAAATAATCTGTCTGTATTTAGAGGCACCTTGTGTTAACCTAACGACTTCTTCTCTCCTACACGTTCACTTATCACACACATTTTATGTGGGGAAATTTCTTGCAATCGTTAAATGAGAAGTTATGTATGAAACTAACTGTTTAGTTAAATGATTAGTAAATGCTGTTACACCAATATGCACCAGCCCTCACTCTAAACAAATGTCTCTGCTGAGGTGTGCACTTTTGTACATTATCGATTACGCAATTTGATTAGCAACTGGTTTAAAACTATGTTTACAAAATATATCTCAACGTTCTGTAAATATTTAGACAAACTTAAGCGATGCTTATTACTTATGACTTTAATGTAAACTCGACTACATTAATTCAAAAAGCTATGTTTTGCTTATAAATGTGTTCGGCGCACTTGCATTAAATAATCTTGGGTATGTTAAGATTAAGGTTGTACTCAAAAAAGAAAGTATGTGTATCACTGCAGTTACATATTGTAACGCGCAGGAATGAGTCCCGGTCAAGTTGAAGATATTTTTTTTGGGTTTTCCAGATGTTTTACGATGAGCCGATGGACATTTAAGTGTCTGCGTTTTCCTGCACCAATATATGAATAAAAGTCGCTAATATCACTATTAATTGTCTCTGATGATGAAATAATAATAAAAAAAACAAATACATAGCTGAGTGTCATAGCATCTGTTATGAAGAGAGCGTAGATAACAAGGTGGTATGAAAAATGTTCGTTGCGAAAAATTAGCTGATAAATTGTTTTAAAACACGGTATTTGAAAAGATTTTGAACGGATAAATGTGAATATGATGTCCTAACTGAAACGATTGATTACAAACCACAAAGCTAGATACGATATACAATATTATCAGAATCGTTGGCATCGTTCAGATTATAAAATAAACAAGCGATGGTGGATGCATAACTATGATGAAAATCTTATTCCTGAACATAAATACCGTCTTCGTATTCAGAGAGTCATATGCTGTAATGTGCGGCTAGACAGTTTTGTGAATAATAACGATCGAATGAAGCTATTATTTTATAACTAAAGTAATCAAACGCGTTTCTTTGACATAGTATTTCAATTGCCTTAATGCATTAGACAATGACAATATAATTGAGCTTTGGTGACCAGTAAATGTATACGAAACCATAGTTAGTAAAAATAGTAACTATCATGAACTATATTTATACCAACACTTAAAACATTAAGTGCCAATTTTAGTGGTTTTACGGTCAAAGAAAAATGGTCAGCTAATGAATGATTATATAAATTCTTAATGTGCCTTATTTTTTAAATTTACTTTTTCTTGGATAGGATAATGCACAGTTAGCTATGGATTGTACAAAAAATACATAAATTAAAATGTTTTTTATAATTATTTATCGAAGTGTTTCCTGTTCGCGTATTATAACTGCTATTTTGATTTATTACTTCCATTCGAAAAATGTCGAAAGAACTTAATTGTAAACAATTGTTTCTAAACTTGTAACATGATAAGTTTCGAGGCTGCAATTTAAATAATAACTGTTTACGAGGCACCTGTATTGAAGTAATATAGTGAATACTCATATTTAATTGAACACACGACAATTGTCGATATGTCGATATATTAAGAAGAGCTAAGTGTTAGATTGGAAGGAATCTGAACACGGAAGCGATTGATTAACAATGTTTCCGTAGAATGCAAAATAAATTATGTTAATTATAAGATAATTCAGCAGATTTACCGTAATCGATATTCAGCAAGCTTGATTGATAGAACAGTGTGTTTTATATTGTCTACAATGTTGTTTATACTATATTTAGTAAAGTTCGTAGAAGCATAAACATATTGATGTTTGATTGATGAGCTAATTGCTTATTCGTATGTACATATGCTAAAAATAATATTTTCAAAGGACATGTATCAGCCAGGAAAGGTGAAGTTACGGCGGAGAGTAGTTGATATAGCTAACGAAACAGGTATAGCTCAGAGAGTGTTATGTTACATTTTATTAAAAAAGTGAATCTCTATTGTTTTATTGCAATCCCCAAAACGATATTTTAATTCAAAAGAATAAAAATATAACAACACCAACACCAACAGCACCGGTTATACTACCACTACTACTACTACTACTACTACTACTACTACTACTACTACTACTACTACTACAACTACTACTACTACTACTACTACTACTACTACTACTACTACTACTAATAATAATAATAATAATAATAATAATAATAATAATAATAATAGGTGTAATAAAAATCAACAAATACATCCCTTATAACAGTAAAATAGTGTGTTAGAATTAAAATTGTTTGGTATTTTGTAGTCATGATATATAGCATTGTAATGTACAGTGTTTTTTTGTTCTGGTGTTTTGTAATTAATCGCTCGTGATTAAGAAAATTAAATAGATTAACATAAGGTGTGCCTTATTTATCATGTCGGCCAGATATGGTGCTTTAATTTCCTGTTAATAATATTCCAAAAGTAAAAGTAAATCGTCGATAACTCTAAAGGGATATGATCATTTAGTAACTAGTCAAGTTCATTCTTCATTAATTGTCATCCTTATTAAACCATACATTTTATTTATCACATTAGTTAATTATTGTTTTAATAACGTTGAATGTATTACCCAAGAGGGTGTACTTCTCTTAAATACTTAGCATAAAACGATTGACTCAAACAAACTATAAGTTGAACATATACTAGTTTAACTATGATGTTATAGGGTAGCTTAACCTCTTGTGTCTATGGACGTATGATGGATGTGTCCAGGTCTAGGTTCTAAATGTTTCTTTGTTATTCATAAGTCAGGACAATTCACTGCACATAGCGCCCGGTAGGTACTACTTCATTGAACTGCTCTATAATCACACGACTTTTGAGAATAATACATATAATTGCAATTACTTAATGCCTAATTTAAAACCAATAAAAGTGCTTTAAACGAACAGAAGCAAACCTTACTTCAGAAAAGGTTACCTACTTTGTCAAATATATGTATTGCATAATAGTTTTTAGCGTTATTTGGTAGATTAATGTAAAGAAAGGCGGACAGGGTTCGATACGAAGATTTACCATTAGGCCACCCTTCTGTTACCTAGCTTCCACCCACATGTACTGGAAGAATTGGAGTTTCTGCTGGGTCTCGGTAAACAAATACAACATATTTTTGGTGAGTGTGTTTGTTCATCATTTCGGTGAACTTTATTTTTTTCATAGTAAAATCATCTGGTGTAAACATAACCCGAATAGATAGGAATAGCTAAATATAAATGTTAATTTTACGTGTACATTTATATATCAATTATATTCATAAGATAAACTAATTGAGTGTACTGTTTACAGCTGACTGACATGTAAATATTCTACTGTATTAGGCAAGCACTGTTATTCAGAAAAAACATGTACTAACATTATTGGTAAAGTATATCTGAGTACTAAAATAAACCTTATAGTAAACGAGATATATGTAACCAATTTCATCATATTCTTTAACCCAGCAGGTTAAGTAATGATATTCCACTTGGTGATAGAAAACTTGAAGACAACTATCTTGATAAAATCCCCATTGCAATGCTGGTCAGCTGTCTTGACTGGTAACTTACAGAGTGAGGGGCTTATGTTTTATACATGTAAGTCAGTGTCTTTTGACTTTTTTACTCTGTGATATATATAATTTAAGGCTAGACAGGTTGTTGTATTATCTTGCTGAACAACGCAGAGCTGAATGTTTGGGCAAAATTGTTTTGATACCTTAAGGCGAGCATTCAAGTTACAACATCTCAGTGTTAAACTATATGGATGGAATAGACCTCGCCTCTCGCCACGCATAACTGTTTATGTGAGTAAAGACAGAATACAGAGGTGCATTGCCTAGGAGAGCAAGTTATAATATAGCACGGAGGAAGCAGAGTTGAAAAGCCTTCTTTATTACAGACGATCAACCAGAACTATATGCTATAAATAATATCTTAGGGCATCCTCCCTAAAGTCATTCGTGTTACGAGGCGTTTAGATGTGATAAATTTAAGGTAATGACACCTGTAATCAGGCTGGATAGGGAGTGGCTATTGTTGGAAGGATGACAAATCAGTTGGATCCTTCTAAACATTTGCATAAAAGTCGATTACTTTATGAGATAATGATGTTTGCTTTTTTAATATTGATAACCACGTTAACCATTCGTCTGTATTAAGGCTCTTTGAAAGGAAGGCTCTCATTAAAAGTAGATATCCAATCCTTCAGATTTATACTTATCGTAGGGTTGAATTCTTTTCACTATGTTTATAAATGCTAAGTAAGCAATAAGCCAAGACAATACTTTCTTATCGATGTATACTTCAATAACCAATTAATCATGGTTTCCTAAATAGAAGTTACCCCGTAGTTCTCAAATCATAAGTATCCCAAATGTATACTAATGTCAATCAGAGCTCCTTGATAAGTCTGCATAAGGACTCATAAGGACCAATATCTGACATGTGTGCCTATCAGAAAGGATCGAGTTTCCACATGAGTTCAATTGGGACTAATTTGCATTATCTGATCTTATTAGGATGTGGTAAGCTTGCCAGACGATATTTACAGTAAAATCTGTTTATTCAATGATTACAATATTTGCCACAGGTACAAGTGTACAAGTGCTATGTATACATAACATGATTTATAACATGTTCATCTTCAAACATAACCGTTTTCTTTTATCGAAATTGTAACAGTTAAGTTTAAATGTGTATGAGAAGTCAAACTACATTACTCGAACTTAATATTTCAAATTAATGCGTTACTTTTGAGTAAATCAGTATACTGTTCATAAGTGAAGTGACGTAAATATCTACTTTATTGTTTGGTGATGAATACCATTTGTGGGATGAAAACAGCTTAATATTTGTTGTATTAACTCGGTTTTAAATTGCTTTATGTTATGAGCCAAAGACATTTTTTTTATGAATGCTGCATGGACAACGTAGTTCTGGTTCAATATTGAATTAAAGAGCATTGGTTTAATAAGGGGTGAATAACTTTTGGATCGAGAAATTACATGTAGGGAGGTCTTCCAGATGGGCTTCAAATTGCTGATGGTTCTGCCAAGATATTTGTCTGGACGCTACTCTTGACGCTGACCATAGTTGTGTCACCACAATGTGTCTAAAACAATTGAAACCTATCTGTGTATGAATATTTTGAGAGCATTGTTTACTGAGCGGTTATGTTTGATTATATTCATTCTCAGATTATAGGCCTTAGATCGACGTGGAGGAAACCCTTAATTATAAATGATATTCCAGCTGATTATTTCAAGTGTGAATAAACTGGTTGGCAACGTTGTTGTGGCCATGTTGCGTCAACTAGTCAAGTCATCACTACTGAGGTTATAATAAAACTAAGCGTGTTTTTATGTGACCGAAGGCTGCCGTCAACTACGTTGATATTTCTAATCGAAATCAAAGTAAACTCTCACAGTCAGTGCTCAAAACAATTAAAAATGGAATTATAAAACTATGTTCAAATTAGTGCCTTCTGTAATAATTGTCATACGCGAATGTTAACAAAGCGAACGAGAAATCTAAATGATAATTAATTAAAAAATCACAGGTAAAATGTGTATGAAAAAAAAAAGTGTTTTCATCTTGTCAATATATAAATAATCATTATTCAACAAATACAAAGTCACCCTTAGGTCGCAATCAAGAGCGACAAAAAAAAAAACAAAAAAAACCCCACATTTATCGGCGACCATTCAAGGCGATGCTACAAAACTGTATTACCTAAGGATAGATTTTGGGTGTTTTGAAAATAACCGAAACGTTGTTTTTACCAGGAAAACTAACAAAATAACTGAAGTCAACGAAAATACTTGCTATTTAAAACCGAAAACAGACCATCATGCAAAACTTTGAACACTTGTTTACAAATGTGTGACATAACTTTGTGTAGTACTACATGTAAAGATATAATGCATTATGTTTTATATGATATCTGCTTGGTTTTAATCAGCTATGCACACGTATTAACAGTTGCCTAATAGTGTATGCGATGGTATTGGGTTACAATGTACGTAAACTTTAATTGTTTTCATTGAAAGGTATTGAAAGTGGTAATTTGTCAAGACTATGTATCTTATTTCTTTTCGTTTCTGTTAACTGTCTCATACAGGGTTTATTTTTTTATTGGGCGATCTAATAACGGTATTGTCAATGGCTTTAACGATGTCAATATTATCAAATATCAAATACCGACTTAGTACTAGATGCTATATCAGCAATCGGTACCCGCTTTGGCCATTTGTTTAAGAGTTTAAATACACGAATGGTTACAACAGGGTTAGCTACAGTGTACAACTACACCTCGGCCATTTCCACTTGTGAAGATCGATTCGGAAATGTTTACCAAAGTAGTTGTTTCTTTAAAAATGAGTTCCAGTTCTGCCAGCACTTTATTTTTTACAAATGTCGTTTTTTTCCCTTAGTACTCTGTTTCACGAACCGATAATTGAGCTGAATTTGTTGCACGTATATTGCATTTTGTAGGGGCTTGTATCCAGAATGTAATGCCCCTTAATTATGCAACTTTTATTTAAAATCTTACGTTTCTAGGGTAATATATATACTCATTTCTTCTTCTATGTGAAGTTAGTTATCCATTGTCCGCTTTAATACAGGAAAGCCCGTAGGGCTTAAGCCGCCCATAGGTAACGCATAATAATGATGATCAAGGTAGGGAGGCCCCGGGTTTGACCCCGTACCGCGACATACCAAGGTCGTTAAAATGGTAGTGATATAGCTCCCTTGCTAATGCTCAAGCAAATATAAGGGTAATTCCACAACTGGTTGGCCCGGTGTCAGGATAATGTGACTGGCTCTGAATAGATCAAATGTTAGCATAGGTTCTGAGCGGGCCCAATATGAAGTAATAAAACTAGCTAGGTTCTATCTTTTTTCCCGTTTTTAAAGTCTTGGTCTATAAAATTAGACATACTAAAGAAAAGATTTCCGTTCCATGATGAAAATGTTGGTTATATTGAATGATGTCAACAAAGGTCATATAAAAACAAACAGAAACTTCAGTTTCCGTTACTTTGATTACAAATCACTTGGAGTACTAATTTATTAGTTAACCTTTTTAACTAGTTAACCCACTTTTTGTACGAGTGCGCTTAATTTGTTTAACACTGGGTTATCAAACAAGTTTCGTGACAAATCGGTAATTTGCGTGTACTACAATTTGACATGTTACCGGCATTGAACAAAAATGTGAGCCCAAATGGCGGATCTGTAAAACAGAATCGAAAGTTGACTAACTTTTACTTTAATCGATTTACACGAATATACTATTGCTGGATTTGTAAGCATTTGATATACTGATAATCGGTCAGCAATGGCTCACACATGCGCGCACCAATTTTTAAAAGTTGATGACTTAAGTCATAGCTAATGTTAAAAATGAGAAAAGCCAGTATTTCGGATGTATAGACATTTCGGATGACAGTGTGTTTCATAGTTTCTTTTTGAAAGGGATGATTGGTATCTTTCTCAACAAATAGAAGAACATGCAATGTTCTTATTTTTGATATAGGACTGATTTAATGGACAGATGTTTTAGAAGTGTACACTTGTCTGAGATTTATTTATTCATCAAACTTGACACACAATTGATTATGAACAGTTATGATGAATTTTAATTGGACATAGAGATTAACCGTTATAACCTATCGGATATGAAGGAACAGCAAAATAATAAAACACAAGGTTTTCTTTCTTCATAGAATAGTTGTTTCAAATGTACATTCAATTAAAACTTTGAAATATCTATTTATAGAATGCTGAAAAACACAATACATGTGTATTTATTTCGATTTTCTTTTATCAGGCATTACAATTTTCTTATTATTAGTTTATTCATTTCCAACAAACGCTGTCTATGAAAAACAATCCAATCCAGCCAACTGCCATAAATTCCACCACAATGAGTTTAACAGAAAGGCAAAAAGTACCTGTACATTGACACTTTTATGTGGAATAAAATCACTGCGATTAGATATCAGTTTGACCATAACATATCCACACATACAACGTAAGGAAGGCAGGAAATTATACAATTTCTCAAATCTATAGCTACTATGTTGCATTAGCTGCTCCATACAAGCATCTGGGTTCCTATTCACATAATTGAGACATCATATGATTATATTGCCATTTTGTATTATATTTTTACAGCTAAGCTTAAGCTGTTTGTAATGGAAGGTCTTCATGAGTAATTGGCATCTACTATGTTTACCAGTCGACGGTGACACACCACATTTAACCAAAAAAAAAAACAGAAAGAAGGGCTGAGGAAGGTAAGTTGTTTGAAGAAAAGATTTAATGGACACAATGTATAGCTTGAGATAAATAAAATCATTTATATTTAAACACAACTTTACTTTTTTTTCTTATATAACATATGGTCTCCTATTGAATAAAAGACTGTTATTGACAATCATCTTACAATCATGTTACTTTGGTAAAGCCTTCAAAAGGGTTCTCAGCTCAAGAACTAGTATTGTTTGAGGTAGTAAACAGGTACTTCATGTGTAAGTAAAAAAACAATTAAAAATGACTGAACTTTGTAACAGTAATGTTAACAATTAAGCTTACAATTGTAAGTATATAAGAAATGATTTGTTTCGATTATGAACATAAGGACAATGACACGTCTCCTAGAAAGTTCTAGCCACGTTGTTGATGATAATTTATTGTCGAAGATCATTGTGTAAATTTTATAAAGTATATCGTTCTATGTATTAACTAATTAACTCTTAATGCATTATTCGTTCAATTGACGTATTTAACTGAACAAAATATTTGATTGCTTTTCTTGTGTTACAACTGCAAAAAATATTAATTTGTTATGAAGTACTTATATAGATTGTAAAACACCAAACCAGGAATTGTATTCGTTAGTAATGAATGTACCCAGTTTTCAGAGTTTTCAGCCAAGGTTGTCCAGAGACAAAATAACAGATTTGAGGCATGCCCATCTAGACCAATAATGACGTGACTTAATTCAAGGATGACTTGGTATCTTCGTGAGAAAGTGGCTGATGTTTGCCATAACAAATCACCCTGCCATTAATCGCGTGTTACTAAATCTGAATATTGAATCAGATTGAACAAGAACACTAACGTTTATATACCACTGTGCTCACCATGACCACAACATTTTGTAAAAATTAAACAGTTAAGGAAATTTGTTTATGCACATATTATTTTTGATAACAGATTGACATCCGTTTTATTAAACATGAAGAAGTAGTTAACGTTTCATGTGTAAATACGTTGCTTTAATTAAAACAAAATATGTGTTAAAATTTGGTTACATCATTTATTAAATAAAATACATACGTCTACATATTAGAATTAAAACTGAACTCACATATAAAGTCTCTTTTTCCGATCAAGATGAAATGTGGTTGTATGTGCTCCTTAAATAAATGCCTTAAGTTATTTGTCGCAAAGTGCCATGTTATTAATACTATTTGTTGTTACATTGGTTTGAAATGTATGAAATATTGTTAATGTATGTGTTTTATGTTAGCATTGCATATTTACTTAAACCAATGAAGCCCAATTATATTCTTTTAAACCACTTTTTGACAACAATGATACAAATTTCTGCTTTGGACAAAAACATAGTGTACGTTGTACATGTCTCTGTATTAATAACACATATCTCAAGTTGTACAAATGTTAACACTGGATCTGCAATGTAACATAGAGTGGATCTAGTGCGGTTTTTATTTTCTTTAAGCCTGGCACATGTAAAACGGATAGGAAGATATGTTTGATGTATTGTGTAAAATAATTGACCATGACAGCAGTCTCGAAGTCAAAGAAGTAGATGTGCGTCGTATCTGGGTTAACACTCAAACCTGAAGTATATCAACAATATTTAGTGTCTTTTGATAAAACCCTTTGAAATTTATTATTTTATATCCCAGTACCCCCACTGACACGAGATCTTTCTCCATAAATGTTAACACAGCTTTCAGATTTTCATCTGTTAATTTAGTTTAGGGAGCTATGCTAGTACCATTTTGACGACGTTGGTATGTCGCGGCCCCATATCGAACATGCGGCCTCCCGTAACTGCGTAACGCGCTACCGATTGCTGGTAGCACACCAGGTCCGGTATATTCTGAAGTTTAGTTTTTTTTATATCGCAGGTGTACCGAACGTCCAAAACAGATTCATGCTTTGTCTTTAAATCTTCGTCGCCCCGATGGTCGAGTGGTTCAACCACGGTCTGTGCCAAGGACAAACAATTAAAAATAGCAGGAAATGTATAATATTCTTTTTCACATAATTCTTAAATGATTTATGTTTAAATAAATGTTTCCATTTTTTCACATAATTCTTAAATGATTTATGTTTAAATACATGTTTCGATTTTTTTTCTCAAAGATTTGTGTAAATATTTTAGGTGTTTGTCGTTTAAATTGAATTATTCAGTAATACATTTTCTTGTCAGAGGGCATTATGGTTCAAACTCTGCCGGCGCCAAGTCCAATCATTCGAAACAGCAGGGAAGTGAAAAATTCCTTTGTTGCACATTATTTCCATATTTATTATGCTAAAATAAATGTCTCCATTTTTCCTCAAAGATTTTTGTAAATATGTTAGGGTTGTTTGTTTTCTTCTTAAACAGCTTCAAAGTTATGCATTTTGTTTAAAATTATACGTAGTTTACAGAGGAAGTTTAATATAACCTTCTCTACAAAAGGGGCTTCAGGTGACCGTGATAAACTGTCTAGTCCTAACCTTTTCAATTACACTACAACAATAAGTGTTTGTCTCATGTTAAAGATTGACGGAAGCATGAATGTTACAAAATAAGGACCATTTTATGGTTTTATTTATCTAATGAAAAATTTACAAACAGCAGACTAAACTAACTAGAAAATGCTTATGAAACGTAACGCTTGTTTGCCAATCATTTTAATATATTCACACAACAATGTTGTCGACGCAAAATTAGTCAGAAACAACATAATAAGTTTTGCATCGATCCGTAGCGTTCTCTTTTTCTTACTCCTGTCCTCTTACATTAAGAAATGGAGAATGAGTTAATGCAAACAACTGTGTTATAGGGATGCTTTATTTACTGTCATAAAAATCATGGTAAATGACATAACGAATAATACAAGTAACAAAATCATACCCAATAAAATTTAATAAAAAACAACAGAATATGTCCTTAGCATGTCTTATCAGAATTATTGACAGAATTCTCATTTATCTTTTAAGAATAGGCATTACATTTATAAGATCTGACATCACATTCTACGTGTTTATTTCTGGCAGCATAAGGTTTCCTAAAGAAAACAATTAACTAAGACATTAAATGGAAATCTATTTATATTTAGGTAGAGCTTAAGGTAATAAAATGTATTATCTACGGTTTTTACTTTTCCCATAAACTATTACTATACAGTATTTAGAAAAGTCCCACTCATCGGTCGTATTCTTAAAACGGCAAATAATCTGCATTTGAAATGCTCTAATAATTGCTGACTTTTTTAAAGGAGAACTCAGATATCATTTTAAGAAAGTCAACACTTTTGTATAACAGTTTTTCTTGATATAATTCATTTAAAATTGGATGACAACTTTGCACTTCCATCTTGTTGATAATGTTGCGGTCAAGTCCAGATAATTGCTGCTGTTCACATAAAGCTTCTGCGGAAATGATGATCTGACGGAAGAATAAGTGAAGAGAGCCTCCACAACCATTAAATTAGTTATATTTGTTGTTAAGCTTACATTGCAATATATTTACGTCGCGTTATTTTCTCGTTAACAGTACTCGTGAAAAATTCTCCGGCTCCCTACTTTCTTTTCCTGTAATATTATCACATTGTATCGTCACCCATGTGGATGTGACACGATTTACCAATTGGAACTATTAAAATTTAAAGGGTATGTACTAGTGAAATATCATTTTTTTTAAATAGAAAGGCCAGAACTAATGTAGAACAAACACATTCTACATTATATATTACGGGGTTCTACCCAAAAGCAACGCAACAGCCTTTTCACCGTGTATAACTACTTCTTGTCTGTACTGTCTTGTAATAAACAATCTGGCAACCTCTTGAAATGTTTTGTTTTTACACAACAGTTTAAGTGCCGCAGGTTTGCTTACTCCGTAGATTTTAGAGGTTGTGTCGTATCCAGTCAACACAGGTAGGAATGGTAGAAGTTCACAGACAGTTGGAGTGAGCAATAATAATAATGTTTTTTTGGATGTCCCACACATGTTTCGGTTTCGTTTGCTTTGTATCAGACCCAAGAAATATCGTCTTGGAATCTAATTTTGCATGGTAGCACAGAAGAACTAGAAGATCGGTATCGTCTCCAATAACACATTTTGTCATTCTTGAGGAATGCCCGACCGCTGTCTGAACAATGAACACATCAGCATCGTTTTCTTTATGTGTCACAGTTAAGCCTCTCTCTGACCAATTAGGTTGCAAGCAACCTCATGAAGTTTTGCTTGTTTTCATTATTCTTCAGAAATACGGTCATATATTCTTATTCATGATCACAACAATGTTACTTGTGCAGTGTGGCGGTCGTAAAAAATCTCCCCGTGCATGTTATCTATGTTGTCATTTAATTCATCCTATAAGGATTGTTACGTGTATTTCCTTTGATGGACATTGGACTTTGATTCTTCAATTCCATCTTCACATGAACAGGATGCTACAACCATTTATTCGTCTCTGGTCATGTTTGTTCATGATTCAGAAAGTTATTTTTATTTATAGTCAATCATTTTTGTGTAGATTTTCAAATCGAAATGATAGTATATTATTTTCTAAACACTATGTGGACATTATTTTTCAATGACGTCACTCTTTTTGTCATAACTTATAGAAAATATCAGCGCTTGGACATTTTGTATTCAAATAGATCGTTTTTATTTTCATTGCTTATATTTGAGAAACTCGTCAGGAAGTGCGAGGTTAGAGCTCTGTAAAACCGGTTTAAGCACCCAAGTCGGTCCATATTGCCGACTGACCGTTCCAATGCGGTAACTGTCGGATTTGTCCTTCTCGATAAATGACTCATCACAAATTTGTTTTTACTTTTCGCTTGGCTTGCATGTGAAATACCTTTGTTCTGTGCCTTTTCAGAGTTTGATATATGTTGCAATGCTCATAGTACTCTGTCATATATTCTTATTGTCGAAAAGATGTGCCTTTGTGAATCTAATTTGTGTACCTACGATGCCTCTGTTTCGACAAATGTGGATAATATCCTTTGTAGAAGGACCACTGAAGTAAACATCAAACACAACCGTAATGTTAGAATACCTGGTCGTCAAGTATCGAAAGTACTGTTCACATATGCTGCCAAATGTTCCATCTTTCTGCCAAGGACTTGTCTGCAATAATGAACCACCATCAATAACATACGATACTGCATCTGTTTGTTGCGTTGATTATTGTCCATATTCAATTAGTTTCCACATTGCATCAGCCAGTTGAGATTTTTGTCCAGTTCTAGACAGACAAACCTGTATTGTCGACAAGTGAAGATGGATGTGTGCTCAAATCGTACTTGAAAATAGTTTGAGATGTCTTCCTTACACCTATCGACAACTGTTATGAGTCTCTGGAAGAGTAATTATGGGTCGATGCCTTCTGTTTCTTTGTTTACTTTCATAGCATTGTTTATACTAAGTGGCACAGTTTGATCTTTTCTCTTAAATGTGTATTTGTCCACTTGTTGGCCTATGTTCTGACAATTTTCTTCCCGATGTCAAACGCCACATCAACATTGACACTTGTGTCTGCTGTAAATCCAGTTTCTATATTACGAAGAGATGTATCTTCATCATCAAAAGGAGATCGACTTTGTATGGACAGAAATGCTTATCAAATCAGTAATATCTCTGTTTCTGCGTGATGCTGATACTTCTTGGTGTTGCTCACGTGCTGCATAATTTATGTCACTGAATTCCTGCATTGATTGTTCACCTCAGCACATGCTGGCATAGAGAGCAGCCACAATGGCCGCTGAGATTCAGTCATCCCTTTTCCTCGTGTTACGAGCCAGTGGTCGCATCAAATGATCGCACCAAAACCTGTTCAATGGTTAGGTCAGTAGAAATTCTTCCCAGTGCTTTTTAGTGCGACGTACAGTGTGGTTTCCATGTAGAAACTGCTGGTGAACATCTGGATGCTATTTCCGTAGCCTTATCATGTTTTGCAAATAGTTGGAAGCTGACCTTAGGTAAAGATGATGCCCGTCAGCAAAGTATGGTAGCATTTGTCGTAGAGATTTGAGATGTCCAACCCAATCACCTGTTCTTTCTGCTCGAATGAACTGCTGTAATATTACAATCATGTCCATGTATTGAAACCATAGCACAGCTGTTCTGTGATTCTGTGATCCCAGCTTTTCGTTAAGTTCAATGATTGTTTCGGCCACTTCTTTCAAACTTTCATCCCTGCATATGTCTTTCTTGGTGATTTTCTTCACTTCTTGTTGTTCGTACAACATTATTAAATGTGTTAATCTGTAGAGATTGAGAACAGGGTTGCTGTCAACTAAGATGCTGTTACTGTAATCTCTTTCATTGACGCTGTGTTCATCATCAGATATTACATCATCAGGTTCCTTTTACTTTGTCGGCATCAGATCCCTTATTGACTTTAGAAACTGATTCCGGTATTGCATTTGGGCATATCTTCGATAACAACAGTACATATAGGGCAGTATCTACAAGAAAATGGCCTCTGGTAGCACGGGAAACAGATTTTCCTGACATCATATGCGTGACGGCATTTGGAGCATATACTATTTGGAGTATTTCTTGAAGACCAGAACCTGATATGCTGTGGCCAATGGTCCCAAGAAAGCTTTCCTTAGTGTGAAATGCAAGTCTTAGAACATTCTTCTTCAAGAGAATTGACACCACTAACATGGCTATCTGTGTAGCTTTCTGATACAATGGCTAATCAAAGGTCAGGACAGGAGTAAACCCATATATGCTAGATTGCTGGCACACGAAGTGTAAAGTTTTGAAAACAAATCGAAGTGATCATTGTCCGTGTCATCTCTGGCTAGTTGGCTATTCCTATCAAGGTCCATAAAGTTTGCCTTCTCTTCAGTAAAATTATGTTCTTTGAAATACCTAAATGTAATTTTACCAATCTCTGACAGTTCACTACTAGAAAATTCGAGCCCCGGGATTGGTAAGCTGAAATTTGAACCTGGTGCTGGGCAGGCAATATTTCCCATCCCATGGAATGTCCAGTGGCCATCAAGCGTTCGAATGTTATGTTCCACATTTTCAGCAACAAATTGTAGGAACTTGCCTGGGAAATATGATGGGATTTAAGTGTTCATTGTTGCAGCTGCATTGGCTTCAAAACGCTAAACTTCATTGTAGGACGTAGTTAACCTTTTGGTATTCAAGAAATCCAGTAAGTACCTTGACTCGAATTGGTGATGCAGTTGAACTCCAAGGCCTATCTGTAAAGGTGTCAGTAATCCCTTTGGTCTGCAGCACCAATGCTTGCCCAAGTGTGGCTAGTTTGGCATTATTGTTTTCTCCTGGCATCAACATGATGAGAAAACCATGTAAACTTTCTGTTAAAAACTGTTTGTTTTCTGTTTTAGATTATATTGATTGAAACGTCGAATAGAATTTCTTGTCATATTGAATAGAGTCAATATCAGCTTTGATCATTTTTGCTGCAGCAGTAACAACTGCTTCCATCTGATCCGTTTCCGAAAGTCCTTGTATGTTTATAGAACATGCATGAATTATTTCTGATACTTTTTTTTTCATTGTGATTTTCGTTTCTGAATTTCTAAAAAAAGAAACTGATATGAAATCTCTAAAGTGATTAAGCAACTTGTTTTTTTTCATATGTTTGTATGAGAATGCTCCTTCACGACATGTCTCTTCCATCAGGTTAATAAGTTCGTTCATGGTCAAAACAGAACTTTTGTTTTCCTCGATATAATTGATTTTAAATGCTTCATTGGTATCTGTTGCCTCAGGCCTACCAGGACTTTTTTTGTATTTTACATGGACTTACATATGACTAGAATTCCTTAGGAATTGGGCGTTTTGTCCTAAAGTTCACACTGCATGACTGGTAATACAATGCAACAGCTGCTGGAAGATCTATGATACAAGCAATTCTTCCAGAGACATCCTGGGCCCATTGGTCATTTCTTTATACACATACATGTTCAATAGATTTCTGAAATGGAAGAACAGTGAAAACATCTTGGCTTCGTTTTCTATGGTTAATTTTGGCATCTTTAGAACAATATATACATTCATATTTAAAGTCAAACACATTTGAAGACCTAGCTGAAAATCTTTTGGAGTTATTACTGTTCATGTCAATGGTATTTGTAATGTCTCTTTTATGGACACAGTCACTTCAGCAGTCAATGTGAACCTCCTGTCCTGGGATAACATTTATGTTGCAATGTCGTTCTGCACTTGCTTTATTTATAGATTCACATCCTTTATCTCGGAGCTTGACTGTTGGGAGGTCAGCCAGAGGATTTTGGAAGAAAACACAGTGATCCATCTGCAATAATGAATAACACTAATATTAATACTTGTCTTAAAACAATCTGCAATAAGTATTAATTAAATATGAGTGCACCTAACTAAGCAGCTTTACAGTAAAAGAAGTACGTGACTAGAAGCTGTAGTTAAGAAACAAGTTTATCATTTTTGTAATACATACCTTGAAATACCATCTAGATTAAATGATGCTATGGAGTTGTACTGATTGTCTGTATACTGACAGGCTCAAATTAATATATATCTGTTATATTTATCAGTATTATAAAAAAACAAGAATAATGAGTGTGGATTTTACTGAATTATATCTATACATAAGTATTTAAGTTGTTCTACCGAAATTTATTTGTATATTTCAGAAAATTAATGTGTATATTCTAAATTAAAAGTTCATAAATTAGGAAAAATAAAAGAGAAAAAAATACTAATCATACCTTGTTGAATTGATGATTAGTATTCGGAGAACCAGTATAAGTTCAGATAGATATGTAGAGGACTGCTGCATAGTGCCGCAACATGTACTGAATAGGGACTTTTATACCCTTATTTCTTAGAACAATACCCAATAAAACTACACCAAGACAGCAAAATATCTATACGATGACTGTTTAAAAAAATGACATAAAAATAAATTTGGCATTGATAGGTATTGCACATTTAAGTTATACATTTCAGTAACCAAAAGCTAGTGAAAATACATAGAGAAATCATTTCCCTGGTAAATTAAGAAGTCCTATTTCTGCTGACTGCCTGGAGATTATGAACCAGTAGTTGTATAATTTACATCACACTCAGAATCTGAAAGAACCAAATTTGGCTTAAACCCCTAATTTATATAAAGAAAAACATATTTGAAATCTGTACTATGTATTGAAAAAGTATATTGAATACGAATTGTTATCAGTTTTGTATAATGACGTTGGATTATGAAGTCCCCTCTACGCTTCCATAGTAGAACAAAATACCGACCATAACCGATCTTGATGGAGGATATTTTTTGTTTGTAAACACCGTAAATACTAAACGTGAATGTGAATACTTTTCTTAGGTAAATACTATTTCTATGTATTAATTTAAAACTCGTACAATACAATTAATACTCTTTCCTTTCATCCTAAGTAGGCGCAGAAAATACCTGTTTACATTTCTTAAATCTTTACAAAAGGCGGCAACTTTTCGCTTATAGCTATCTCTTTTAAGATTTTTACTCACTATGGTTAATGTTATAACAATTTTATATAAATGCCAACCTCTAAAATAGCCTCTCCAATTTCCTTGTAATTAACCAGGTGTTAACTGTGTGTATCATAGAGAATGAAAAAGAGAGGAAGAGATATAGAGAGAAAACAAGAGAGAGAGAGAGGGCCATTGTCTTGCTGCTGTTTTGAACTCGATTTTATTTGTCGTACGTCGCCAAAAGACAGCTCTCTGTGTCCAGCTAAGGCGCTTCTTCCACGGACACGCAAACATCACAGGGAACTGACATTGTACTTATGTTTCCTATGACATGTGCGAAGTCGGGCTGCATATCGTTTAAACGAGATCAGTTATCATCATGTTTTGCTTGCAATGTACGTGGTATAGAATAGTTGGCCACAACTAGCCACCTGTGCCCTGCCCCATCTAATTGCACTAAGAAGAGCATATGTTTGAGAGGGTAATTCATATGTTACCCCTTCGAAAGTAGAACAAAAACGGATTAAAATAATCGTGAAATGTATACGTAACTGCCAAAATGATAGCAGAATACATGTGTTCAGCTGTCCCCAGACGGCGACAAGCATAAGCTGTCACTTCTATTAAGCTGTGTTGTTATTGCAAAAACACATCTCCAACTACTTACATGTGTGTGCCCCTTATTCTAATGTATATATCATTATCACACCCTTTGCACACATCTTGGGTAGATATTCTTTATTATTTAAATGTTGTTAAAAATTTAACTTGATTTTTTATCAAGAAATTGCTTTAAGACACATATAACATAAATAAATATAAGTATATATAAATGCATATTTTTGTTGTTGTTGATAAGATTTCTCACATAAGTACTACTAAGCTTAATCATCCTCTTTAATACGGTTTCGGTTGATTATTTTAAGTAACCGACAATTAAAGGGCGATATGCTTTGTGATACATGTTTTTGGCGACTTTGATGCTAGGCATCAACGTCATCTTGTGTCGCGCCCCATACGCGTGGTGCCTGTGTTAGCCTGTGTTAGCTGAGCTAAAATTATATACGAACAATTGGAGTTCACATGTACATAACATATGCTGCGCGATATATATTGTTTATTGTCTATATGTATCGTCAAATACAAATTGTATGAGAAAACTATATATATATATATGCGTGGTGTGTGGGTTAAATAGAATAATTATGTAGCGCCTAATAACTACGCGGACACCTCGGCCATTTAAAGGAAATAGACTTAGCATACCACCGAGGACACCAACAATCCACTGTCAATTTTCTAACTACGTTTGGTGGCATTCTAAATCTGTTTAATGGCATTGTTACTTGGCAAAAATGTAATGCTGAATAGAAGCTCACCTGCGACATTTGATGCATCTCATTAGTGTTTTCTTTGTAATGTGTAAGCAGTACGTGGGGACCCGGTCGGGATTTGGATTATATTGGAAATAAGTAATTCATTTGAGCGATTTTAACCAAGTTGAAAGTTATTTGCACACCCTAGTTCATAATTGAAGTACTTTTTTTATTTCTATTGAAGATACAACAACGAGGTGGAACAGCTGAATACTACCTTTAACTGGACTTTGAACGGATTCTTGCAATCATGACGATACTCTGCAGGGGAGGAAACCTACGTAAGGTTGATCTTGCAATTTCACAACAAAGTCCTCAAACAAGTAAATACCTTCTTTCACAATCTGCGAGCAGTTAACAGTATTTCAGACAACAGTTAATTTGTAGGTGTCCACGTTCGCATAGGAGATTTTGTGAACAATAACAATGGTTATACAACCGCAACGCCACAATATCTAAACACAAGCAAGCAATTCTTTCGAGAAAAGTGTCATATTTATTATTGCCAGCAATGACATGGAATGGACAAAAGAATACACAAAAGGAGAAGACGTGTATTACACCGAGCAGTCAGATTCGGTTGACTTTGCAATCCTGTCAATGTGTAACCATTCAATCGTAACTTCAGGATCTTATGGATACCTGACGGCATGGTTTTCTGGTGGGTTCGTGGTTTACTGTTCGGACTTTCCAACGCCGCTCTCATGGCTTGATAAACAATTTAACCGCACAGACTACTACCCCCCCCCACACACACACACACATACACACGCACTGGATACCAATGACGAATGAACAATGACACACACATACTAGTTGTGTTACATGTAATCCAATTGTGTCGATACGATATGCCAAAACAATCGTCGATTTTGACATGAAATATTACCAAGCGCCTGCTCTCTTTGGCAAAAAAAAGAAAGAACTGAAATGAAATTCGTTGGCCAGTCTTTCCAACAAATATGTCAAGCTGAACATTAATAAAAAAGATTCACCTAGCGATTGGAGAGAGACTTGAAACGTGTGAAAACAAAAAGCCATAAATTGCAGAAAGATTCATTTAACTTGTAAATAATCTCATCGTTATCGTTATGATATGCACATTATTTTGGCACCACATGCTGCATCTGATCATATGTATTATGTCATGTCCTTTTAGATCAAATCTAAATAAACAAAGTGTTTTCGTGGTTTTATGCGATTACCCACTAACAGAATTAAAACAACAAATTTTTGAACGACAATAAAGCTCTCAGAAATCAACTTTCGTTTGTAAGGTAGTGAATGGTGAATGCACAGATTAAAGATATGCAATACCTTCTTGTATCAATGTGAGTGCACTATCAGTCGGTGTGTCTGTTCAGTGGCATGCATCTGACTGACCTATTAATGCGCATGACATTCTTTTAGAATTTTGAGGTTTCAAGGTTGATCAGATAAAGGTTTATCATCACTCTATTTGAAGTTACACATAACACATAAAAAGCGTCATATAACTTTAAGGGAACATTGAAACAAATCAGAAAAAATGTGTGAACGTCAATTATTATAATCGAGTAATACAAGTAGGTTTATAGAGGAAATCATGTATCAAATCCAACATTTTTATATCATACAGAGTTGCATTAAATTGTTATGTTATCATTTACATCTGATGTACTAAAATTGTCCTACCGTATTGTAGTCTTTTCTTACATTACGTTGAAACATCATTTCGATGCGAATAAACTATGTATTAGTTAAGCCGCATGTGCTTTGGCTTCGCACAAATTCCGGAAAGGTCAAGAAGGGGACTTTAACATGAACTAAAGTAAACAATCAGTCAAGTACAATATCCTAGCAAAACATTGAAATATGTGAATAAAAGTTTGTTAATATTTTGGCCTTATTTTTTAGAATTAAAAATGGACAGTTCTATTACTTACAGTCGACTTATGTGCTAGGGAGCAGGTCCTGAAACACAATCACTTTAAACAATACATATAAGTAAGTCTTGATCCGTTTATCGTATTTACACGGCTTAGGCAAATAATGTAGATCCCTAACGGTTGCGTTCTGTTCAGGTTCTTCACGTTATGCCCTGGCATTTTTATTGCCTGTCTTAGCATTTGCAAGTTTTTAGCAAACATGATTTTTTTACAGCTTATCTATGTTGATAGCTTTGGGTTAATACATGTGAGCGTAATCTTCTTCAATCTTTTTTTTTCATTACTTATTTACTTCACTTCGCTTTCGTTAACTTTTTGATCTCTACAGTGAGGACATTCGTTGACAAACGTACTCCATCCCAAGAGTGTGTACACAAAATATAAAGATTGATTTAGTAACAATAATAAGCAGCATAAATATTTATTTTATTTGTATATCAATTGTAAAGTATGGACCGTTCATGCCATTATTAGCCAATTTAACCTTTAAATGTTTAATCGCTTAGAAATACATAATTATGTATCATAACATTTTAGCTTGTAATGTTATATGTTTGCTTTCAAAAACATAATGATGGGGAGGGTGGGGGTAGCGGTCATATTGTGATGGTTAATAGAATACTTTATACCTCTGTTCCAATATGAAGCATAACAACATCTGGGAAAACTGTTTGCATGCTTAAGATTGTATTTTCATGTGAGTTTTAGTAAAAAGCCAGAAAAAAAAATATACAGAGCATCACAGTCGCCGGAAATAATATATCAGAAAGCTACGCATGCATATATATATATATAACTGATTAAATTTGTAAGTGGGAATGGCAGTTTTTAATTCCTAGGGCAATACAATAATGGACAACACCTACTCCACAAATGCCGTACTGGGTTTCCAAGCAAATAATCGTGGTCCAACTTAAAAATGGTACGAAGTCACCAACATCCACCTTTGAGCAAGAAATCTTTGCAACACGCAACCTAATCATTTAATAACCTATTTATTTTTTCGGAAAATGTCTCCAACTTTGATAGTCTTCAATACAGACGTAAAACCATGAAGTTAAAATCTTAACAAAACTTGAATACCAAGCAAAATATTTCACATTTGTCTAGCAAATGTATGTGAAAATTAGTGCAGTCAATCCAAATCTAAACCAAACACACCACTTATTTTTGTTATATTCACCGAGCTGTTACTGCGCGATTCGCCACCAAATTCGTTTTGTTGGGTGTAAAAAAGACCACATCTGCGTTCGCTGATTGTTAAAAAATAATTTTCTACGAAGAAATGGTTAACCAAGACTATGGCACTGAACAGATTGTGGTCGAATTAGTGTAGTCCTGCAATTTGAAAATAACATTTAACAATCAATATGTGTACATGTTTACTTGTTACTTTTTCATAGTTCCTATGTTTTTTTTTTCATGTAGTAGTTCTTAAGAAGACACAACAATATAAACAGAACATTTTGTATAAATGTAACATTGTTTTCTTTAACATCTGAAACAGATTAACAATTTTTTGTTTAGAAGTACGATCGCTTCTTAAAAGTTGTGACGTCACCCAAAACAAATTATGAATACAGGGTCACCGTTCTCGGCGATCCAATGACACAACATGTTACAAAGGTGCATTGTTCTAGTTTTCTTTCTCCTTTGTTGAATACAAAGCAAGTGAAACGTTTTGTAATCCTTACGAAAATAATTTTTAATTGTTATCTTATCCTGCCATCTCCTCTGGACATAAAGTATGTAAAGCCCCGTCTGACAGCTTTTGCTTTATTAAACACGAGCGTGACATATCTATCACGCAAATCCGGACAGGCTAATTTATTAAAATTGCATGCACACGGTGGATCAATCCCATTTTAACATAATGAAATTCCTGTCAAGCTAGCACGTAGCTATGGTCGGCAATTCATACACTGATAATCATGTTTGCTGGGCTAGATTCATGTAAAGACATGCTGTGCCGTGGTTTAATGGGGCTATAGATTGTTAGTGCAATTCATCTTCTTTTCCTCAACTTTTTTTTTTCTGAAGCAAAAATCTATTGGAGCTGTATTTCAGGTTTCCAATGGTGCGCCTTTATTTGTCTGGTGTCTTTCACCATCAACATGCCAGGACGCCGGTTTAATGACTATACTAATGTCGTTGCGATAAAAAATTAATTAAAGGAAACCTGTATTTTCCTGTACCGTTTACCTTGCGATTAGTTTAACTGCAGAGTCCGACATATTGTATTATTATCGAATTATAAACGATGCCAACATATTTAAATAGGTTTCTTTATGCATCAAACATTTCTAAATTATGACAGGGATTAACAAACTAAAATGTATCTTCAAATTATCTATGTCTTGATTTAAGTAAATGCAATAGTTAAGAGAAAAAACAATAACTCATAAAAGCACGTATCATGCATTATTCTAAAGTAGGTTTTTTAAAGGATAATCTTACGAACGTTGGTAGCCATCTTGGATTTATATCTGTTATCTTTAAGAGAAATCAATAAAATTGTTATCAGGGTATAAGATTCGCATGTCAGTCTGTGCCCGTGGGTAGACTTGTTTCTATTCGGAAAGACTGTCACGTGATTGCCTTTGTTATTGTCTTTCTGCTATATATTTCCTTCTATTAAATATAATGAGATGTGTAAAAGTACAAATAAATGTAATATTTATAGGAAGACAACATTTCTATGTTGATATATAGAAAATATACGAGCGTAAAATCAAATTGTCAATCTATGCTCGAATATTATTACTTTTTATATAGGTATTAACTGTTATATAGGTTTTAAATAATTATTTACTGGAAGAGGTACATGTAGCACATGTTACGTCCTCTATGGGTTTTTAACTAAAGAGAATACCCAATACAATAACTATCTTAAATCCTAGTAATAGTTGCCTACCTCTTATTTTATACAAAGCGAAGATACGAATAGCAAAAAAAAGTTTGCCAAGTGGGTTCAAGTCACGTCTTGAGCGAGAGCTTTTTATGTTCGAGTGCGGGGTCTTTCAGCTAATCTGCGGTGCATCTTTGGTTCTCCCCAGACAGTCACATGTATCTGGGGGTTTCTTTCGCAAAAATATTTATTGTAGGTATTGGCCAAACTTGTGGCGGCCCGATGTAAAAAAAAACGTCGCCATTATAAACAGACATGTTTACGTAACACAAAACGAATCCAAACCAGATTTCGCAACACCTTCGGCACTTTTCGTTAACGTTAGGAAAAGAACCTCGAAGGTAGGAGTATTGAAACGTTGTGATTCTGTGTACGTGATCCGGTCTTATTACATCGTAAAGTAGCTACAGCACATCTGAAGAAACTGCGGTTGAAGCTTAAAAATAACACAATCAAAATGACTTATTTTAAACATTAGTTTGGATATTCACATCATGTTGTGCGTCATTGCTATGTTTGCACTAGTTTCGCCTTGCGTCATAATATATTTACTTGTCTTGATTATTAATCATACCATTCTTTGTCCTACTCGAAATTTAACTTCTTGCACTTAGCTTATGTAAAAGATGCGATGTCTAAAACTAATCAATTATTATTTACCTAACTAATTATTATCCAACTGAAAGCTACTAACACATGTAGTATTTACTTGAAAACTCATTAATAAGGTTGCCATTTGGGAGTATTACGCCTCTATAATGCATTATACAGTATGGACTCAAAAATCATATTCATTAAAAAAACATACACAATTATATGTTAAAAGAATAATATCAATGTACCTTGTGTCTTACTTTTTTGGAAATCAGAGAGGAAGAAATGATTTATGAAGTTCATAAACTTTACTAAGCCATTGCTATATCCGACAGTGCGACAAGAAAGCAGGTAGCCATAAACTGCATAAAGATTTATTTAACTTGCAAATAATTTCCTCGTTAAGTTAAGATCCGTCTGCATTATCAGCAGGTAATAAACGTTATGCACATTGTTTTGTTACGACATCCCGTATAATCTGATCATATTTGTTATGCCAGGGTCATTAAGATTGAATCGAAATAAACAAAATGTGTTTGCGGTTTAATGCGATTACTAACTTACATAATTAAAACAAACACATTTTGAACAACATTAAAGCTGTCAGAAATAGATTATCGTTTGTAAGGTAGTGTATGATGAATGCACAGACAAAAGATATGTAATACCTTCTGTATCAATGTGTTTATTATCATTCTGTCTGTTCAGTGGTATGTATCTGATTGACGTTTCAATGGGCATGACAATCATTTAGAATTTTGAATCGGTCAACATAAGCACAACAACTTATTAAGGTTTCTCTCTCTCCCCTCTATTTAAAGTTATAAAAATCGCGTAAAAGCTGTCATAAATCTTTAAGGGAACACTGAAATACATTAGCACGATTCATGTGTGCACTTCAAATACCATAATCGACTAATACATTTAGGTATATAGTGGAAATAATGTATCAAATCCAACATATAAAGTATAAAGAGTTCCCTTAGAATTTGTTATCCTACCGTGTTCTAGCCTTTCCTTACATTACGGTGAAACATCATTTAGATGCGAACTAACTCCGGAAGAGTCAAGAAGGGGACTTTAACATGAACTAAAGTTAAAAGTCAGCCTTCAGTCATATACAATATCCTAGCAAAACATTGAAAATATGTAAATAAACGTTTGTTAATAGGTTGGCCTTATTGTTAAGAATTACGTATGGACAGTCCTAATACTCGCACTTGACTTATGTGCTGGGGAGCAAGTTCTGAAACACAATCACTTAAAACAATCAACATTAGTAAGTCTCCGTATTTATAAATAGTACAGATTCCTACTGGGTGCGTGTTAATTTCGATAGTACCTTTTCTTATTATTATTATTTCTGTTCAGGTCCTTCGCTTTATGTTCTGGTATTATTTTATTGTCTGTCTAAGCATTTGCAAGTTGTTAGAAAAATTGATTTTGTAAAGCTTATTATTGTTGATAGCTTAGGCTTTACTACACGATTCGAAAAATCGTCTTTCTTCTGCTCCAATATGAAGCATAGCAACATCTGGGAAAACCTTTTGCATGTATTTACAAACAATGTTTGAGGCCTGTTTAAGTTTTAGTAACATATGCAAGAAAATGTTGCTGAAGGTAGTGTAACATTACAGCATAGGGCGAAAAAAAATGGTTAAGCTTGTCTCAAGTAAATGACCAATGTCAAACAGACTGGCCAGGCTAGTTTAAAAGGTGGTGGGGCAGAATGACCCAGTGTAACGAACCAATATACATGACAAGAAGTGGTCTTCAGTGGTCTCGAATCAGACAAATTTAAAGCATCTGTTGTGGCAAATGACAGATGGAAATGTTTTGTACTTATGAACAGGCAAAACTAAGTCATTATAATAACTTGATTCGCATTTGTTTGTACCAGCATTGTAGGCACGACTTCTTGGTCACGAGCGCAAAATCCAGGAGGCGTATATGTATATATATATATATATATATATATATATATATATATATATATATATATATATATATATATATATATATATATATATATATATATATATATATATATATATGACGCACGACGTGACAAAACCGGGCTTATGGCATTATGACGTAACACTGGGAAATCCACAATTAAAATGACGTCACTTTTACCGAGTATTTTTACTTCGACCTTGACAGCATGGCTTAGGCTAACGTATTTGAAACTGAATGTTGTTGTATTATTAGAAGCGATAACAAACTAGAATGGAGAAGGAACTAGAGGTAAGATTTATTTATTATATTGTGATTACATAATCTTTATATTTTACGCATATGAGTAGACTCAGATTGAATAGAGGCTACACAGATCTAAACACGCAAGTACACGGACTTGTTTTAATTGTTTCCTTCGACTGATTTATTAGTATTATAGTCACTTATGACATTCCATTTAATGTATTCACAAGCAAATAAGGGGCGCCCGTTGCCGAGCTCATAGAGTCACAGACCGTTCCACCCGTTTGTTCGAGTCTCGGTCGAAGCGACAAATATTCATGTCCGGAGGTATTCACGTTAACCTACAGTCCACCACTGGATATATATATCTTGCTCCACCAGTAAAAACTGGCTATTTCAAATACGACACTAATTGTATTGGTACGAGGTATCTGCAACAAACAAACGGAACAAAAACAACCAACAACAACAAAAAGAAAAAAAAACTGAAACATAGGGGACGCCAGTGGTTTAATGGTCTAAAGGTTAGAATCGATTACTTGCTATTTCTCTGACTCCATAATCCGTCACCTTGTGGGTTTGAGTCCCGATCGGGGTACAAACTTTCAGGTGGTCAGGTTTTCCAGCTGATCTGCAATGCGCTACTGGTTCTACCCAGACATGGGCCATGATTTTTCTCCACCAGTAATAGCTGGACGTCGCTATAATGACGATAATTTAGTCGATGCACTGTAGTTAACAAAACAAACAAAACAGACAGGAATAGGCATACATGTAGAGTTAAAGCCAATGATCATACATAAATAGGCATGTAAATTATGTTAAACGAGAGTTTTTTTCTTATTCCACGCAAGTTGTCTTGTGGATCCCGGTTTTGTCCACCTCAAATTAAGTGCCGAGAAAATGACTGCAAGACTGTTAAGGAGCCAGCTGACATTGTGAAGCGATCCTCACAGTTCAACTCGCCCGTTTTGTATCCCAGGTGTGACTGGAGAGGTTGCAATGGTTTCCTTGGGCAACACTTCAAGGCTTTGCCGGGAATACGGTATGTCGATGTTATATGCCGTAAACAAAATTTGAAACAATCGGGTTTATATTAAAAAGCGACTCTAAGCAGAAAGGTTAGATTCACAGACTCGTAATGCCTCAACCTTTCACTGCATGGGTTATCGTCCCGGTAAGGGAGACACTTGTGATAATGCCTGCGATGCGCCAGTAGTTTCACTTCACTAACAGTTATCTACGATTTTCATCCATCAAAACTTTTGGACGGCAAAATACGCAAAACAACATCATAGATTTAATCTTATTTGTATTTGTGGCGAGACTTAAATATAAACATAATCTTGATAAAAATGCATTTTCAGATTATCAACACTTCAATTTCACGTCTGAACAAGCTGGTATTATCATCTCGCGGACCACTCCAGATGATGATAAAAGGGAGTTTATGCTACTCAAGGATCCCCAGCAAAAGATTAGGAATACAGAAATGCCACCCGCGTTTCATCCTGGCGGTTTAAGCGTCAGCGCAAAATTGACCTCGAGCGCTTTGTCAGCCAAAATTCAGTTGATATTTTTAAATGTTATCTAATTATAACCTGTTACTTTACCCACTTTAACAATACACACCCCTATTTTGCAGTTCAGTATCAACTTTAATAAAACCATATTAGCTAAAATCTTAATTTAGTTGTATGAGTAAGTTACTCATCCCGATATTATGACGTCAATAATTTGACGTCATATTTAAGAAAACTACCTTAAGTATGGGTCAGTAAAATTCTTATTATTTCATTAATACAAAGCCAATTCAGAAAAATCTTTCGAATTTGTGATCAGAAATGATAAGAAAATCATGTTTCATTAAAACAAAAAAAAAATGAAAATTTTGACCATAAACCCGGTTTTCTCGCGTCGTGCGTCATATATATATATATATATATATATATATATATATATATATATATATATATATATATATATATATATATATATATATATATATACATATATATAAGCATAACGAGGCCTTTGTACAGGTTCGTCTTGAATGTAGTGATTATCTCCAATTTTAGAAAAGCAATGTTCTTTTGTACTACGTACTTCATATTTGTATTGTGACTAGGATTTTTAAACCTCACCATATGTTGCTCTTATGAAATAATTACTATAATCATCATTATTGTTAAATATCACTAGCCAAGTGATACGGCAATCGAAAACAAATTTGACAATTTGTTTGGTGTTGGAAAATTGTAAAGTTAAGTTTATTTGGTATGTATATTTTGAATTGTATTAATGGCTCATTGGATATTAGTACTTAGAATAATATTTATGTATATTGGTTTATATTTTTATTTCCTCCTGTAAATTAGTAAACTGTTAAGCAAAATGATTTGTTAATGTAGAAAACCTGAGTTAATTAAGTAGAACGATAATGAAAAATCACAACTCAGTTATTTACCACTAAGCTAAACGAAAATCTAACCGCTATACGATAATGGGCAAGACCACACCTGTTGCCGACGGATAGGATTCTTATTAAACTGTTGTTAATAAATTAAACGAATAACATTTCATTAAATAGAGCCGTCGGGCTACAGAGGATAAAATATGTCACTTTTGACATTAGATCTTGTTTTATTTCTCCTCTGTTAAATACAAATACAATTATACGGCTTATACATAATATTTTGTAATGTTTAACATTATTTGTAATTGTTCTCTTATCCTGCTATTACCGCGGACATAAACTATAAAAAACCCCGTCTGATAGCATTTGCTTTATTAAACACTTGCGTGTAAAATCTCTCATGCGCATCCGGACGATTACTTTTTTAATTCTATGCCTAGGGCGAAGTTCCAACTGATGTCATATCAGATAAATCTTCAGATTTGAAGAGACTCAACAGCTTATGACAAAAATACAAGAATCGTGATTTAGATCTATCTCAGCCTCGCGTGAAAACACCATTTTATTCAACACCAACCGAGTATTTTCTTCGTCACATAGTACCAGTTAATTTTTAGCTTATATACATTTATTGTACAATGCACCGAAGTTGATATAAACTTTGTCAACCCAAAGAAGAATAGAAATTGTAGCAAAAAATAACAAATCAAAGCATTGTAAATGATAATAATGTTTTGTTTTGTTTGGTTTTTGTTTTCAATCCCATTTTAACATAGTGCAATTCCTATCCAGCTAGCGCTTATTTATGATGGACAACTCAAGCACTGATAACCATCGCTGGGCTAAATACATGTAAACGCTTGGTGTTCCGTGGCTAATTGGGGCAACCGTTTGTTACTGCTATTTATCGTCTTCTCAGTGTTTTTCTTCTAAAACCGATATCAATTAAAGCTATATTTCAGGTGTCCAGCAGTGCGCCTTTATTTGTCTAGTATCTTCCACCATCAACATGCCAGGACGCCGGTTTAATAACTATTCTAATGTCATTGCCATATAAATGAAACGTATATTTTCCTAAACGATTTTATATGGCGACTAGTTTCACTGCAGAGTCCGGCATGTTGTATTCATGCATTAATGAAAGAAGGTGTTAAGTTAAATGTTCCTTATAGGTTTCTTTACGCGTTTCTTTAACATATCTAAATAAAGACACAGTTAAAGAAATTAAAATATGTCATTAAATTGTCAAAATCTTGATTTAAGTCAATAAAATAAAGGTAAACAAAATCATAATCCAATAACTCATCAAGAGACGTATCACGCGTCATTATAAGGAAGGTGATCTGAAAGTTAATCTTCCGAAAGTCTGCAGATATTGGATTTATATTTGTTTTAGTGAAATCAATAAAATTGTTACTAGGGTGTCAGGTTTGCATGACAATCAATGTGAGTCTTTCTACGATACATGGACATCTATTCAGCAAAGAAAGAGGTGTGTAAACGTACACAAAAGAAACACATTTTAGGACCAAAATTTCTAGGTTGATAATAGAAAATATACGTGCGTCAAATTTACTTATCAATCTAGACTCGGCTTGTATCATATTTTATTATATATATGGACTTCAACGGAAACGTATTTATTGCTCAAGAGGCAAAATATACGTCAGCTATAGTTTTGGACTAAGGGGAATAACTGCTGTCATAACTATATTTAATCTAAGAACGAGTTACCTACCAAAAACTATGAACGCCACAGTTATGGTAAGAAAACGAGGTATTCCGTATTTCACGTGGATTGGAGTTACTTTTTCGAGGCGAGATCGCTCATGTCTGGTTACGTGTTTCGGTCTTCCTGTTCGTTAAGTAGCTCCCACACATCAGAAGAAGGCTAGGTTGCCAAGGCAATGCAGTCAAAGAATCAGCATGACTTATTTTGAACAAAACTTTGGATATCCACATCCGATTTTACTGTAAACGCAGCTTAATCAGGACTACATCTCACGAGTGCAAGGACCGCGCGGTGTCTGTAAATAGCATTTAGGTATTTATATCAAAAACATTTCACAAGTATTTTGTCTTAGGTTGAAATAAATTAATACGTTTATAATGACTTTGGTTGATGAAAATCCACTAGTTTTTAATAACTACCCAGTGACATAGACGAAAAAGACAAAATGTGACAAATGTAAAAGATAATAATACTATGACTGGTATTTGTACGCTAGGCACATAGGACCTTATGTATGACAGAGCGAAGGGAATGCTCTACATATTCATTTTTGTTTTGTTTAGTTGTTTATTCATTTTCAATTTTCTGACTTGTGGAATGTTCACCAACAGCAAACAACAACTAACATATGACGTCATTTTGCAGGTTTTAACCTGCGCCAATCAATGCATAAAGGTCAGTTTTACGCGCTTTATACTTCTTGTTTTGCTGCATTATTGACCTATACTCATTTAGTAATTTCTTGCAGTTCTAAAACTGTAATATGCACAATATCCAAGAATAAAAACCTTAAATTTACGTGAATCGACTGGCTTAACACCTCCTATTAGTTTTCACCTGTTTGTCAGAGTTAGAGAATATTTATATTGGGGTGTAGTTTTTCGGTCAAGCAATATGTAGATTGGTCAGTTTTAGTTCAATCCATCATGAATGCAAGTTAACATTGTTAAGAAATAAGAAGTAAAGACTGAAACTAGTCAGCCTTATAATACATTATTTATAATTGTGTGTCACTCTTTTATTGGTAAGGTTATCTCGAACATGTATTTGGTCTATTATCGGTTTCAATAAATGAGAATTTCGGTTTTTGTTTTAGCTGTTTCAATTAGTATCATTGTCAGAACCCACGTTCACTCATGCCTCTCTGCTTCATGGTGGCAGTGGAATATCAGGCAAGTAAATGTTCGTTTTCATAAATATATATCTATAAAACACGATGGGGATTTCAGCTAAAACGGATATAGAAAGGGCTGATTACCCGGATGACCATGTAAAGAGATATTAATGGTAAGCGGCCACGTGGTTTTCTAACTTTTAATTGAGCTAACTATGCAGTGTGGCTGGGATTGAACATCCATTTTTGAACTGTCAAGAAGGGTGTCATTTTGAACTTTTAAAATTAATGTTAAACAACAATAAACAGCATTTCGCGGGATCTTTTCAAATGACAAAAAGTATATTTAGATGCCTGGTAGAAAAGAATAATACAAACTTTCTATACCACCTTAAGTTTATATTTTTGTGATGCTTTTATGGCGCTTTAACACAATTTGCATTGTAAGTCTGATTTTTAGTTTTCTTTAATCTTGTTGTTTTGGTGCTTTTATTTCCATATTTTTCGCTCGGCGTTACTTAACTTTGCTTGATATTTATTTCTTTTGTTTCAATTGCGCTTGATATACTTTTGCATTTCAATTATTTTATATGACTAGTTTTTTTTATATATTTACCTTTATGTTTGCAATCCTGACAGCATCTTTTTGACTATTCCTTTACTCGCATAGGAAAAGATCAAACAGACAGGCGTACAAAACAAGCTGTAAGTTTTCAAATTGTGCCAATGACTGGTTTGATTTGGTGCTTTACTGAAAACGATCGAGGAGTTGGGCTTTTGGGCTCGTCGGTGTTTGGAAAATATAAATATAAATATATATATACAGAGAGAGAGAGAGAGAGAGAGAGAGAGAGAGAGAGAGAGAAAGAGAAAGAGATAGAGAGAGAGACATAAAGAGAGAGAGAGAGAGAGAGAGAGAGAGAAAGACTACCTTATTAACTTTCTACATTACAACTTCATATAAATAATCCAATAGTCAGGCTTCAGCACTAAACGGCCTTTGCAACTTAAAGGGTTTGGACACACAGACAATCAGATATCATGTGCGCAAAGATTTTATTGTTACAGCAAACACGCCAAGTAGGATTAGGGGTTTATTTATTATTCAAGCAATGTATGAGTGCATCAGGCGTTTATAAACTGCTTGGTTTTAACTTTTGTAATACAAAATTTCTGAACGACATCGTTCAATGTTGCGACGAAAACATCTAAATTTGTATATGTTAGTCGTTGAGCTACTTGAACTACTGTTTATTTAAACGAACTCAAATGTTCATACGTTGTTTGCTGTATATTTAGCAAAATATATTACCACTGAAAACCCGTATTTTGTATTAACATGCCTCTATTTTTAGGATACACATTTTTGATATTTATTCGCAATTGAGTTATCTTCTTTTGTGATTTTTTTATTGATTCAACAACTGTATAAAAAAAGAGGGCCGTAACAAGGAACAAGGACCGAAAGGAAAGGTGCTAAAATAGCGAGATCTCTGTTGCTTCAGTCTAACTGTGTATTTAAATTGCAAGAAATGCAAAAATCAAGAAATTTCGATGCATTTTTCAAACAAAATATATATCTAAATTTCATTTGTTTAATTTCAAAAGCAGAATATAACAGAGACATTACTATCCGAACTAGACGATTGTCTAGTTGTCAGCAGCTACCGAAAACGTCAACAAAATTGGCAAACCATACATAAGCAAAATGCAAGTTAAGAAACGCAATTTGTCACATTGCCATGTAAAAGGACACACCAAAGCAATATGCAGGAAACTCAAACGGGTTCAATCTTTGGAAGCTTGCTACCATTAAGGAGACAATGGGTTTTCAGTACAGTGAAGGGTAGGGACAGTTGGAAAATAGTTATTAACCCTACTATCAACAGTTACAAGAAAGCGGTACAGATGGATGTCGAAACAGGATCCGCTATATGCCTGATGTCAGCCGCGGAATTCCGAAAGATATTCGGAAAAGTGAAACTTGCTCGAGCCTTAACACTGCAGACAACGTTATCTGGCGAAAGTCTTCAGTAGGAAGGAAGAAAACGGTTGATGTACTGAACAATAAGCAAACTAAGTGTATAACATTGTGTTGTATACATTAATGAACCAAATTTGTTTCTACGGGACTGCCAGCCACGCATGCGACTTGACTAGGTGCAAATTGTTCCAGTTAATGCCATTAAAACAGACAAGACACACAAGACACAGGAACGTCTAAATTATTTATCAAAAAGCACGAATCGGTATTCGCTGATGTTATGGGCAAAATGAAAAAAAAACAAACAAAAAACAACAACAACAAAGCAAATAAAGACTAAAGAAAAAGCCAACTCAAAATCATAAATACAAGAACTGTACGTTAACTATTGAAGACCAAGATTAAAAAGAACTTGCCAACTTAGAACGTAAAGGCATTATAGAGAAAGTTCAAAACAGTGACCCTGTAACACCTTTTGTTCCTGTTGTCAAGGTGATCGGAGACGTCCGTATATGCTGAGATGTTAAAGTGACTGTCAATCAGTCAATGCATGTTAACAGATATCAACTTCCAAACGTTGAGTGTATATACTCAAGGGATAATGAAACGCATGGCAAGATGAAGATGATTCCAGGTACGACGTGAAGTACGATGTTCCTTTTAAGAACATAAAGATTAATTGATACATGCCAAACTGCAAAATTAATGATACGTATCTGGTAAGTGACTTAATGGTAATTGAATGGAAATTGAAAGAGACCTCTGTAATCTGGAATCGAAATGAATTGATTGTTGAAACTGCCTAGTCGATAAAGGCAATGACCCCATTCGTATTCTCCTCATTAAGATGTTGGCCCATTCTTCCAAGAGGGCTTCTCTCAGTTGGGCCAGAGTGACAATTAGAGTTTGGCGTCTTTGAATCCTGATGAATTGTAGGGTTATTTTGCGGCTGTTAAATAAGATGCTACTATATCTACTGGTGATTGAACTCCATGCGAGACTCCTCTCCACTCCATAACCGATCCAGCTTCAAATCTGTCTCTCTCTACAACACAGCAGTCGGTAAAACGTTCTCCAAGAAGTCGGTACACAAGACGTCGACTGTCTGCTTGGAACAGGGTGAATCGTGCGTCGTCAGTAAACAAGACCCACCTTCACTGCCTCAACTGGAATATTGTGGGGACGTGTGGGGCCACCCAAGCCATACGACGCTTCTGGCGGGCTACGGTAATGGCAGATCTACGTATACATGACGTGCCCGCAGCCCAACTTCCTGCAATCGTTTTCTTCCAGTATTAGCATGAGCACCTATGGTATAAAAGCAGATTTAGTGGCAGTAAGATGACGATTGAAAAATGCGAGAGACTAATAAACCTGTCCTGAATTTATGGGCGCCCAAATTTACGTCTGTCAAGCGTCACTCCCAGTTGACCTTAGATGTCTACTAAGATTATTGTGGAATTATGGACATGGAAATGTTTAGCAACCTGTATTTGCCTCTGACCTTGGATAATCATCGCAACGGCCTGACCATTCTGAACATCCATCAGCCATGCCATTGGTAATGCTATCAAACATAATCAAAATATCGCAAAATGATGAGTCTCTATGAAGACTAGTGGTATGTCGAGCTATGTAACTCATTGGGCAACACTGATGTACTCGAGTTTTTCCTGTATCGCGCTTTCCCCGGGACACATCGTTACGCAATCCGATTATGCGACATTCGATACTGGACCACATGCACTGTAACCTTGAGAGTTGCTAGGCCGATTCTTAGTGTTTTTATCTAAACGCGTCCACAAGATACCCCTAAATAATGCCACCCTGCGTTTCTTTATCTCTTTGGTATATTTGCGTACCTAGCAAATAGAAACCGGTTCTGCAAGCTCGATCTTTTGCAGGGATACCTTCAACTCGAATGTGAGGAGGAAAAACCTACTTGCCATCATTAAGCACCGAACCGTGTAAGGTGTCAATGGTGTATCGACCGCTTCGGCTATTTGGCAACGAACAATGGACCAAATTTGGAAATGGCTCAGCGGTGTACCGCGCATGTTAGACGATATGATTGTGAAAATGGATAATGGAAGTCTAGTGACAAAATCAGTGTTGTGGGAAACACACACCACCAACACATGAAGTCTCTGAACTAAGGGCAGGTCTCGGAATTCTCAATTACTACCATCGGTTTCGACCTGATCTCGTGGCCGTCACAAATTGATTCCGTTACCAAATTGATTGAAAAAGATTCCTATTTTATGTGGTCATAGTCATGACAAAACGCGTTTGCAAACACAAAGAAATAGGACGTATCCGAGTCCCAAGGTAGAACGCATCCCGCGATTACAATTTAATTAGTGAAGTTACATTTTACCATATTATCAGAGTGTAGCATAAGTACCTATCTCTAGCTCGTCCAGTTTCGCTCTCTCGCCCCTCACCCCTTAGGTATATTCTATACTCACTGCGTATCTACTTATCGCTACAACCCCACTGATTTCGCATATATTTTCTGTCAATCGTGTAATTCGTACGGTGCACATTCTCACGATTCCCATCTATATTTTGACGTATGTATCAAAGGAGGGTAAAATAGTGCATCTTTAGTGCCATTTTATTAGTTTCCCGGTGCACAATCTGTGTATTGTATTGTTTTGGATATTATTCATGTCATTTTTGTCCTACTCAATGTTAATCTTTGTACTTTACTTAAGTAAAGGGCACAATAGTTTACTCCTTATACAATCCTAGTTTCATTCAAAGTATTCGAAGTATTTATATTATTTTTATTGAACTTAACAAATATCCAAGATAATAATATATAATTGTAAACTAACTAACATTAAATAAGTTATCAAACCCATTACAACTTTGACTTTTCCGTTAGACTAGCATCCGTCACGGAAGCTATGGGAATGTACTGGACGGTAAAGAAATTGTATCCATATTTGTCGGTAGAAAAATCAGTCTTTTGACTGATTGCAACATCATCACGTCAATATTAAGTCCTAGTAAAAAAAGTTCACATCCGCAGCGCGTGTACAAAGATATGCAACCTACCTCTCTTGTTTCTATAATGACATCGTGGACAAAAGACAAAACTCAAACGTTGATTGCTTTTACCGAATACCTGTGCAGACAGCCGAAATCAAGGAAGAAAAATATGAACAACTGTTCCATACAGCTAACTGGAGCACATTACACTTGAAATAAGCCCTGAATCACAGCGAGAGCGCGTGCTGGCTCTACAAGCCCACTACAAGATGCGGAATGTATGGTCGTGAGAGGATAAAGTTCCTCAAAAGAAGGACTATTACGCCAAGCGTAATGTGCTATTTATCTACTAAGGCTGCTTCATGCTTACGAGTCTTGAATTTATTAAATGTCATTCACCCAGAAAATAGGAAAATGAAGACACTAGCGCGCAGCTATTTATGGTGGACTTGTTTTGACTCTGACATCTGTCTAGTAAAAATGTGAAGGATGTCAAATGTAACAAAAATGCCGTGTCCATGCAAATGCACTCAAGAGAATGGCCCAATATTAGCTAGGAACGCTTTGAAAAAATGTTGATTGTGTACATGTAGGTCCATTTTGAAGAACAAATGTTTCTGTTAATCGTAGGTGCACACGAGACCTGACGTATTTGAAATCAATTCAGTTACAACAACGAAAACCATTCAGGTTTTAGAAAGCCTGATTTCGAGATAACGTCTCCCAAAATAGATATATATTGACTATGGACAGCAATTCATATCTGACGAATAAGTTTTGTTCATGAAAGCAAATGGAATATGTCACATCAATACGACCGTGGCAAAACAGTCGACAGACGGAATACTTAAAAGGTTCGATGGCACTTTCAAAACAGCGATGAAAGCAATGGGTCAGGAAACAGGAGAGTTAAAATATAAGTACATTTCTGCTCGGGTACCGCAGTACTATATATTGTGCTATGGCCGGCTTCACATTTCTTGGTGCGAAACATTCGCGGAAAAAGTTTATCTTGTAAAACCGGATACAAGGAAATGTGTAACTGATTTACAGTTCAACTGTCAATTCCTGCTAAATTAAGTAGCCGTGTGGCATCACATGGGCTATTCGAACCAAATGGCCAGCCCCATGAAAGAATATTCGTTAAGATTAGGAAAAACGCCATTCCGCTGGTCATATGACAAATAAACTTAATTGCTGACTCTCAACCACCACATAGAAGATCAAATGGACGAATTTGAACAGAACTGTTGACAAAAAAACTATTGAACGTTGGTTATTCAATATAATCAATAAATGTGTGATGAATTTTATTATAGATTAAGTTTTTAAATTTCTCAACAATTTGGTATCATATATATTATAAAGACCACATACCCGTAATTGCTAGTGTAAGTTAGTTAAACGCGTAAATAATAAAGAATGATGACGGTAATATTTTTATTTATACTTTATTATGCTTACTTTTTAAATAAGTTTACAGACGCCCTACATCAATTTTTGTTTCGGAATCGCATCGTATTAGGCTAGAAACAATTTCGTGAAAAAATATAATCAACATTTATCTTACAATTTCTTGAGTACATATCAACCAAATAAACTGTATAAGAAAACATTTACCCCAGTTATTTCTCATTGTCGTAAACCCATTCATAAGCGCCCAGCTTGATAGATATATTTCAAGATGGCTAGGTGAGACATTGTTTTATTGGATGGGGTGATGGGGGTTATATTGCAGTACACATCGTTATAAGGAAAATAGTATAAGCAAATCAATTGAATACAACTGCAAAAGTCGCTCAGTATGTGGTTTACATTTAAACAAAACATTTAGTTGCATAACATATAAAATAGTTTTTAATTTAAATTGTGTTTACCAACGCCATTATTAAATTTATGACCTACATGATATTGTGCAAACTTCGATGGCTGACAATCCCCAATTTAATGCGTATTCAGTTATACAATCCAGTTTTCTCTGTTACGACCATTTGTATGCAGCATAGGTAGGCACACCCATAACCTGCTTTTATTATTTCATTCCGTGTGTTATATAAATGGAAAACGAAAGTAGGATGAATTTTGTAATCGACAAACAATCTGCACTGTTTTCCTAAGTATTTCCAATAGATTAACTGAAGGTACTGAAATGGGTATGCAACAACCAATGCGTATATTTCTTCTGTTCTCTCTGTAGCCTTGAGTTTCATTTTCCGTTAAGGACATGTATACACAAGCTATGAACTATATATAGATATTTTACATGACAGGAAGTAAGTTACATAATATAGTTTGTGCTGATATTACGCTAAATGTACTTGTTTTGGCTTTACGTATATACGTACGGAAATAAAGCGTTATTCTGACTAATCTACATATAATTAAAGAACTTATGTACTATCTCGATCATTAGACATTAAGTGTACACGATGTTTGACTGGAATACATATGACATAGTTATTCTGGCTGTCGCAGGAACTGCCTTGGTATTAGCGGCCATTATTCTCTTCGTCATAGTGTGTATTCACCGCCAAGGTAAGACAAAGCTGATATGGTAACAATTGTTCAGCATGTTATATTTTCAACAATATGTCAATGTATATAACATATATGTGAACTTCACAGAAGGTTTTTAAATAAGGTTATTCATAAGTTGAATGTGAAGATTTATATGTTAGTGCAGAATTAGTGGCACTGCTATGAATGTGGAAAATTAGCACAGATAAATGCCTCATTTTCGTAATACTTGTAATGTATAGTAACGTATGTGTACAGTTATCGTTAACAAACATGAAAAACGAAAGTGATTGCGGCAGTATGAAAGTGATATAACAACAGGGACGTAGTCTCGTGATTGTTTATCTTGTTTCATACCCGATTTTGTAATCGAATAATTTTCCTACATATGATTTTATTCCGAGTTTTTTTTATAAATGGAAAACGAAAGTAGGATTATTACTTTTGTATTTAACAAAAACATGCAATGTTTTTTTCTACATTTGTCGTCGGGGACGTTGCCTTAATATTTGCGGCCCTCATTCTTTTAGTCCTAATATGAGTTCATAATCAGTTTTTTGATCATTTGCTTACCAAAACAGGAAATAATATCTCAGTTGGAGAGAAAGGACGAGATAAACAGCGCGATATAGTGTCTTTCTTCTAAGCAAAGGGGAAAATAAAAAATAGCGTACAAGGTCTTATTGCCTTACGGTCATAACCATTTTCCCACACACGGAAATTTCTCAATATTTCTATAATCCAAATTCATCTTCCATCTACATGCAAACATGACATCATTCCAGAAGTTGAACACAGAGTCACGAGTTTCAATCCTTTCCCAAACTTGATGTTCCAACCTATTGTGTTGGCCACGAATGATCCACCTCGATACAGATGCTGCAGAACTGTTAATTCTTGAATTGGTATTCGGCTTCGAAGCGATTGAGCATCTGAGAAGGGTTTGCCAGTGACGAAATTGTCACTTTCAAATCAACGCGGTCGTTCGACCTATAATGTTACACATATATCTAAGCGTGTGTGCAGTAAGTACATAAACGTGTTCTCGAAATTTGGTTGGTTTCACAGTGACTGGTTTAATAGGGTCGTAAAATAATTCTTAAACGTTATTTTATTTCATTTTATAAATACTGGGACGTATAATAAACTTACTATCAGCTGACTGGCAGTTACGACTGTTGTTATCAACGCTTATGTATGGATTGGGCTCCACAGAAAAGTAGGCCAATTCATAATATATTTCCAATATAGAAGGTGCAAGAACTGTTCACGTATTTCAATTTTAGGGCTGCATGTTTAGTTTACTAAAACACAAACATATGAATACATTGTAACTTTACTCCGTTTCCTGAATGACCAAGACTATGTTCCGTAACATATATTTAAACGTTTAAGCTCAAACTTCCAAACACGTTGTATGCTTATTTTAAAGGTATCATGGGATGGTTCAGTGGACATTCAAGGTAAAACCCTGTTTTATCTTCAACAAAATAATATATATATTTAGAATTTAAAACAATAGTTTTCTTAAGCAGAGTGCCCTACTCTTAACAATTACATATCGAACATTTCACATTTTTATTAGTTATTATGATTTATACATACATTAAAATGAATTAAATCTTGCAATTATTTGATATGCCAAGAAGAAATTGCTTGATGAATGACCGGACTGAAGTTATATTGCATGATCTTTTTAGAAGATATGACTTTAAGTATGTAAGACATAACTAGACAAATAAACGCGATATAGAATGATTTCACGATTATTAAATATAAATAGCGTTTATGTTTGCTGTAACATTGGATACTTCCTGATTTCTGTGAATAAGTATAAATTAAACCAAACCAAAAATTTAAATTGCAGGCAGCAGATGGTATCACAAAGCCAGTTGGATAAAGAAAAGGCAGAACACCAGCAAACACGATCACGGTAATTGAAATATTTTGCGTCAGTAACGTTTTGGGTCATTTAGGTAAGAGGAAAAATAATATTTATACGTAAAATTATAACAATATTTAATAATTAGTACATGGTACAAAGTCCTATGAGCATTGCAACATATACAAAAAATGAAAAGACTCAGGACCAAGGTACCCACATGCATGCTAAATGTGAATGTGAGAACAAATCTGTAATTAGTCATTTAACAATAAGAGCAAACCCGACACTTACCGCCTTGGAACGGTCAGTCGGCAATATGTACCGACAGGGGTGCTTAAACCGGTTTTACAAAGCTCTAACCTCGCACTTCCTGATGTTGGGCAACACATTTAGCACCACTTTTGGCTCGCATAGTTGTCTTAATTGGTATGGTTTGTTGTTGTTTATTGGGTTTATCGTCCCACCAACTGGTTTGTTGTTGTTTAAATGTAGGAAAGACGTGTTAAATAATTATATACTGTTTAGTGTTTCGCAATAATCGAGTTTACATCACTATAATTTAGGTTGAAAATTACATGATTATACCAGGTTGCTGCAAGAAAAAGCCCGGATAAAAGCTGAACGAGATGAATATGCCAACAGGTAAGTTAAAGATAATAAAAATATGCATATGATCTTAACAATCCAGAGTACAGTTTCTCTTTTAATTCCCATCAGAAACGTTTTTATTATCAACACCACATTTACCATTCAGACACCAGTCATTCACTTATCAGGCTGTTCCAGACACCTTCATAATTTTATGTTCAGAATACATCTGTAAGTAATAACTCCCATATTTCAATTTAAAGGCATTATAACTATGGAAATCACGTTGTTACACCTTACCTATAATACCTTTTAATGATGTGAGGTTTCAGATTAATAATTAAACTTAATTCGTCGATAACATTCAGTCGCTGTTAATATACCTAAACAACTGCACATTCAATATACCAAAAAGAAATGTTCACAAATGGAGAATAGTGTCTTACTGTAGATGTAGCCAATTTCCTTTACCAACAATGCATTTTAAAACCGCATTGCTATTTTGTTCCATTTTAGGTTAAGTGAACAGATTGCAATTGGCGTAAAAGAAAACAATGCAAACATCGTTGACCTTAGTGACCCGACAAGGCCAACGAAACTGGCAGACATGGCAAGTGAATTGTATGACAATCAGTGGACAGAGGCGTTTGAAGTGTTGACACAGAAAGACGGTTACAACAATACAGAGGCCATCCGGTTACTGCTGGATATTCTCATGGTAATACTAACACAATAATAAGGTCATGCGGGTGTTGAAAACAGTCGTTAAATGGCAGATTTAGGAAGTGAAGCGTCAGAAATATGCTCGTAGCTGTAAAGATGTGCTGAACAATTGTACTAGTCAGAGGATAATTAAGATGTTTGCTTTTTATTAATTTCTGTGTTGGTTGAATGATATGTAGGGACTAAAGCCACAATGATGGATAAACAATTGGCGTTTTAAAGAACCTGTTATAGTAAAATCAATTAGAGTTCTTAGGAATTTAATAAAACCCATGTTATTAGGTTATTAGAGATATTAAAATCCAGTTTGGGGGATTTAAACACATTCTACCAGACCCATTTTCTAAATTTAACTTTCTTTAACTTTAATTTTCTGTTATGCACAGTCAACGTGTCTGGTATCTGAAACAAATGGTGGCATGATGTTTCCTAAGTTATAACCCATTTTAACGTATTACGGCGGGTAATTTATATACGGCGCATCAATATACAAGGATGTATGGTTTTCTGCTCTAAACTATTTCCATTACCTGAAGAGACACATATTGGACAAACTGTATTATGTAAATAACTGATTTCACCCCTTTTAAATGAGTCGGTTACTTTTTTCTTGTAGGAAACCTTAATTATCGGCACATTCATTTTTAAGCTTTAAGAGTTTTATAACTCATTTTAAATGCGTGAGATACATATAGCAAACACTTACAAGAATTTAGATAAAATCAACATACATGCCTCGAAATGACGAGTCATCGGCATATGGTTTCACAATAAAAGAATTAAGTACACAAGCTGTATTGTTATCAATAGAACAGCGTGAACAGGAACAAAAATCACACATATACAACAAGTCAATAGCGTTAGATGAATAGACTAGTTAATAGTGTATTGTAAACGGATTTGGGGACATGTAAAGAATTATGTCAACATTATGAAGATTTACAAAATATCATTGACCGACAGTGTATAACAATACAATCAATCCAGCACCAATTAAGAGCGCACAAGGTATAATCATAATAAGTATGCGGATATATGCACACGTTTATATATGAGCGCGTACATCGCTTGTATACATACACAAGCGCACATACGTGCGCACACACAACACATATATGTATGTAAACACACACGCTCATACATCAGTACACACAACACACACGCACACCCTAACGAACCACTCCCAAACGCACAACCCACGAATGCATACAAGACACGCACACACACACGAACGCATACGCTTATACGCACACGCATGCACAAAATCATTCTATATTTTTCTCCTGAAACATGTGACGGCCAGTTTGTGTCAAACCGAGTCTGTAACACTAAGACGACGCATAGTAACTTCTTCACCATTTTGAAAAACAGCATATATAGCAATACAGAAAAATACTTTTCTTGTGAATATTGAACCTGCTCCGTCAGGTAACAAACCCAGTGTTTACCCTCTACAGCAATCCCGCTCGCTTTAATATTCGACTGTTTTATGTAGTGATGAAGCTAAATGTACTACAAATAAACGATTTTTATAATAGACTATTCCGTGCAGACGAGGGTTGGTCTGAACGAAATAGTTATAACACCTTTTCATTTTTGATACTTTTACAGAGATACAAAAATGCAATATCATTGTAACTATCATTGAAATGAACGCTTCTTTACAAACAGTGTCATTGCTGGATAAACCATGTCTGTATGTTTAAATGTCTTAGCACAATTATATAGAAGAGAGAAGAGACAAGCATATTGGTTTCCTATGAAATGTTATGAATACTTTTATATTATTAAAGTGATATGTACTTGATATGTTTCAATGTCTTGGTAATTATCTTTATCAGGGATTTACCGCCTGCTTCATGAAGAACCAATTAAAAGCACTAACGCACACATCACATTTTATCAAACACAATAAAAGAAATTTGTTATATTCTGGATTGAATAATCTTTTTGTAAGAATGATATTAGAAATTGTTAAACTATTACGTTCTCAGTCGCGCATTCGTTTTCTGCGTGATATATATTGTTTGTTGAACGCTTACAATGATTACGCCCGGGTGTGCAGAACGCCAATTTTGTCTAATTTAATATCAAGTTGTTTATTTTTTTATTTTAAGCTTGAGAGCAAAACAGTAGCAATATCAAATAGACATCGTTTATTCGAATTCTCTTGTAATTTAAAAAAAAGTATTTATGTTATATTTTTGTACACGCTTTCGATTATTCTTTTTTTTTTGAAGAAATGGTGAAAATGGGTACAATTCTTAAGTGATACAATATTAAGTTAGTGTTGAAGAGCAATAGTCGGAGCAAACACTAGTTAATTAACTTCTTATTTGAAGGGATATTGAACGGATATAATAACCCTAAATACTGTGCATTGAACGTTTGTTTTCTTATAATAAAGTGGTGTGTTTTGTAGAAGTCATACGACTTGTGCAGAAGGATGGCTGAAGAACAATGGGCGCTGGTAAGCGGCTGGATAAAAGACACTGTAAGTTGTGAAGGTGTTGATTGATATTGAAAAATGCTTATTATTTGTTAAAACCATAAGTTATAGTGACTTTGTATCATGTATAGTCTAATAAAGCGACCCCTCCGAGAGAAGGTGCCTTGGTGACGCCCGTTCTGCTTTAAAAACTATGATAGATTAGATTGATTTTCGTATTACATATGACCATGTTGATTTCTCATGATTATGATGACGATAATGCTGCTGGCAATGTTGATAATAATGATCAAAATGCGACTGCTTCATATGCTGCTTATTTTTCTTCTGCTGCTGCTATTGCTTCTGATGATTATTATTTTCTGCCTCTTTTCAGCATAATAGTGCTAGAATTCGAGTAGCATTACGAAGCGGGCGAAAAACCGAAGCAAGCCAAAATATGCCAAGCTATCAAACGGTAAAATGCCAGTTTATATAATAAATGTAAGGATGTTAAAATAATTAAAAGATAGATACTAAATTGATATTGATTAGTGTATGCAAATGTATTTTGTTTTTGTAGAAGTTATTTTTGTAACATTTGATTTTTTACCCGAACCTACTAGAAAATATCCGGAAGCCTCGCGTCATGCTGTCATGGTGAAAAGGTCCGCTCCTTGATGGTAAGCCCTGGTCCTGTCCGTCTGTACGTGAACGCATGCGTTGAACTGTGTCTCCATATGGTGCTTAACGATCCGCCGCTCGTCTGGAAATGTCCAGGCTGGACTTCGTCTACGTTTCTTGCACACCCACAACCACTCAGTGGTAATCTAGGAATAACCGTTCCACACGAGCCTCTAACTCCTGAGAACGACGCTTACTACAACGAAGGATACGTTTCTGAAGATGATATAACATTGCAAGCTAGGATCGGTGATACAAAAGAAAGTGCTAAACCAGATGATACAACAGTACGAGCTATGATGAATGATACAACAATACGAGATAAATTTAACAGAAACTTTTTCAGGCCATACTTGAACGCTGGAGAGTTTGTTGAATTTATTGTTTGGCCTGCCATGCTGCTTCAAGAAAATGGACAGCTGATGAAAAAAGGAACGGCCGAAGGATGCAATTGAACTGTTTGCAATAATGGCCTAGTGGAAATAGAATAAATACAACTATTCTAAACAGGGATTCAAATAGTATGGTTTTCTATCTGCTGATTTGATTTTTGTTTAGATTTAGTTGTGTTTTTCTTTTCAAATTCATTAGTCGATGACAGTCTCATTTACTCTGTAATTCTATTTTTGAAGTCAAATATATCTGATTTCCTTTTACTTCGATTAGAGGTATGTAGAACTGTGGGCTTTTTGCCACCTGACCTTTACATGTAGTAACTTTTGGGTTTTTTCTATTTGATATAGTATGACTATCTTTGCCTCATGCCTTGTCCAGCTTTTCCATATTTTAATATATGTCATAGTACTTATTGTATTTGCCATATTTTCTTATTCTATCACTCCATTTAATAACATTTATCATACATATTCATCGTTTATTCAAGATTAAATGTGTTTTATTAAATATGTAGTCTAAACTCGTCCTAACTTTTGTCAGCATTCGTGATTATAGTGACCAGCTGCAAAATTTGACAATTAAGATTCATGCACATCTCGTAACTTTTGGAAATTAAGAAACATACTACTCCGAATGATAGCTAAACGAGCCAAACACAAACTTAAAAGTGCTCCGTTTTTATTGATTTTCAGAAATAATATTAATTTTAATCGGAATTCACCTGAAGATCGTGCAACTGTGTATACACAGATGTAAAGTGCGAATTTAATATCTCAAACTGCGACAATTTAATTGATAATTTCGGACATTATAAATAGTGTTTGTAATGTCACCATTTACTACTCTTACTAATTTGTGTCTTGAATTGGAATACTTGTATATATACAGAATTGTATTGATTACATATAACGACAAATATAAATAGTTTATTATGATGTTAACATAATAATGTGTGTTTGAAGTTTGATCCGACATTTTTCTTTCAATCTTTGTTGGTGAGAACCCTTTATAATTTGTAGAATAAATTTCAGTGAAATTTTAGATATCTTATTTTAACATCAAGGAAAATAACAAAAATGGGGAAATGTTTTCTCCATTCTATTATATTCCTTGTTTTGTAAGTTATAGTTACTCCCCCTGATTTAGACTTATTCCAAGTCACTGGTTTGCTCCCGTAGTCATTATAGATGTGGTTGTCTGCCGCAATCACCTTTTCAAAACGGCAGCAACTTAAAAACAAAAATGGCAAAAAATAGGCAAACATGAAAAAAAATGCTAACATCAATTTAACATTTTTATGTGACTTTAACAGGTATTTCAATGATGACAATGTACTTTCAATGACGCCAAAAACTAACTGAAATCCAACAAACAACAGAAATAAAACAAAAGCAAAATTGAAACAACCTTAGTATCTATGAGTAAACCACGATTAAAGCACAACACCGTCAACTTGTGAAATATGTTGCTACACCAATATATCCGAACAAGACTGTCGGAGAAAGAAATTATAATACCGAGCATTTAGACCTTTTTCTTGCTTAATTTACAGACAAAACACCATGGAAAAACTAAAAATGACATTTAAGTATTTCATCATTTACTACGACGAACGAACAAAGATGCAGTTTATCACCAAGACCAGATCGTGATGTAAATAGGGGTATTTGAAAAAAAATAAAGCCGCAGATCAGCATTTGTAGAAAATGTAGAATGCTAGTTCTCTCAACCGCTCGAGACACAGGTGAAATACTTGACAAATATATAAAATCGTCAGTATTGTAACCATTTCCATCATTAACCAATGTTTATTTCATAATTGTAACATTTTATATATATCTGTTAAAAAGAAAACTAAATAATGGCATGTAAAACTATTTTACAGATACGTAAACATTTCACATGTGTATCACAAAACAACTTTTTGCATTTGCCTTACCAAAGAATTTTTCATGAGTCTTAAAAATCTTAAATGATGTTGACATTGTGTTGTTGAATACTTGCTGGTACTGATATTTACTGGAGAAAAGCCGGACGTCATTTAAATCTCGCTTAAAAGTGTTCTCTACTAATTTTATTATATCCTTTCATAAAATCCTATAATGTTGCAAGTCATTACTGTTTTAGATTTTTTTTACAATTTCATCAGTTTTCTAAATATGGCTTATGTAAGTAATGTATGCGATCTAAGTCGATAAAACAAATTTACAATAACCAAAGAAACGCATTCAAAACAAGAACCTGTTTATTTTATTATACCTTGCTAAAGATAAAGTGTAATGTAAGAATAAAATATGGATATAAAGAGGAATCCATTTTCATAAAATTATCTAGTGTACAAGACAAAATTTCACAAACATTGTTTTAAGAACATAGCAATACATAAACATGTTTCATGTTAAAAAGAGCATAGAACGTTGCGAAAATCTGAAATGTAATGAAATCTTTAAAAAGTAAATAATTCCATTATAATATACAATTAACTATATTCAATCCTAAAATGAAAACATCGCCAAACAGTTTCAAATTCGTTTTATTGACTTGGACCTTCGTTCACTTGTAAGCTACACTTCATTACTGCTAGCTTTACTGTTAAAAACGGAATTCTCTGTTATTTTCTCTTTAGAGGGTCTTACATGTTCAGAACAGCTGCGATTTGTATTACCGTTCCTATGAAATGCATTTCGTAAGAGGTACAGTGCGCCATGCCTTCTGCAGACATTTACTTACGACATAGATGATGAAGAAGAATAGCCAATGAATAATTGGATAACTATTTTAAAGAAGTGCCTCTACTTGTTTTTTTTATACAAAGAGGATCCCGTTGAACCCGTTAGCTACCTTATGGGTAAATGGCCTATATAGTGAGTTTGTATAGTTGTTTCGTAGTCAGAACTGGGAAGAATATGCAGACAAACATCAATAAATATTTTTCTGTGGTAAAAATAAACAATCAGGTACAGTAAAGCCTCTCTAAAAGGCACCTCTGAGCAGCAACAACCTTTTATTTCCCGTTTTAAGTGCAGTTTAACCGCCGAGCAGCACCTTCTCTGAGTAAAGGTCAACGGCCATTCAAATCTTTCCCTAAGGGCCATGATAACCGCTGCTGAGCACCACAATGGGGCTACTTGAGAAGTGTCACACTTTTGTTAATTGATAAGGAATTTTTTGTTGACTGATTTAGTATAGATGCTTATCCAGTGTCTGTTTAACAGGTAACCAGTAAGGTGTGAAAAACCCTGATAACCTTGTTTCAAAATATATATTATGTTACTGAAAGAATGTTATCATTTAATTGTCAATAGTCATTAATAATGTGTAAATTAAATCCACAAACAAGTATTGGTGACTTTACAAGAAGTGAAAAAGACACTGTTTTTTATCAGATCTGCAGCTTACAATTTCAATTTATGGTGACTAAATGTTAATGCATTTATCTACTTTCATATTATAGTTATCAGTTGCATTTACTTAGCTTACTTAATTATGTACTGTTTTTTTAAAGACGTTTCGCGAGTTTTTACGGCGCATCCTTCATGCACATCGTTGATTGTCTCTTGATTGTCTCCCTTACGAGAATACTCTCTACGAAGGAGAAAGTTGCACAGTATTCGGATACTACATGTACTTGTATACGAATTTTCGAAATGAGTTGTCAATGTCGTCTTAACGGAAAATTCGTGCAAAAATCTAAGGCCGTCAAGGTTAAAAGAATCGAAGAATGATATCTGTGATTGTCCTTGTTTTTTGTTGTTGTTTTTTAACATGTTTTAACATGGGTTACCTGCTGTTTCATCTTCAAACTAAGTCACATCCTACTTTATAGAAACTATATTTGGAGGCCAGGTAACAGAAACATCATTATATTTTGGGGTATCAGAAACATCTCCACATCCTCTTGTTCAGCTCCTATTTTATTAAATTAATAAATGAACTCTGACAGTATGAGTATTGTGTCAACCACAGTATAATATATAGATAAAGTGTAGTTCAATGACTAGAAATAGAGTGAGAGAGAGTAGTAGTATTCTCTTTCAAAATAATTATGTACGGCTTCTGAAGCAAAATGCATTACATACTGAAAGCTAAATACTGTGCAATATGCAATTGTAACTAGAATTTAGAGCAGTTGATTGGTAAAAGATGATTACATCGTGTTTATTCTAAGACTAAAATTGGTCTGCAACATTTATTAATATACTTACTTATTATTGCCAACGATCAAAGCCTATTGTAAATGTAAAAAAGTAAAAAAATGCTTTTGCAAAATACTACATACCACATGTATTAATCATAAAATTCACGTATAATAACGATTGTATCAACATTGTACCGATTTATAATGATCAATTAGTTGTAACATTTCATCACGTGGGAATGCTCGCAAGTATCCGAAATTTTGCAGGTCAAGTATTAAATGAACAAACATCTTAATAAGTTTATATCAAAATAAGTCATTGACTTGAACTTATCGACAAACTCATCCTGCCATATTCAATAAGCACGCAGATATTTCAGAATATTAATGAAATAAAGAAAATGAAAGTAAAATAAACATGCCGAACTCGTATGTTTAGATTTTAAGAGAACATATTGGGTGTTAAAATAAAAACGCAAAATTATATTATTTTCTATTTGATAGTAATGCCTTTCGCAAAACTTAAACTAATACACATGATGAACTATTGTTTTAGATGTTTACTAAGCAAACCTACAAGATATATAAGATATAATTTCAATATGCTACAAACAGATATCGATTAGAACTTACTAAACAAGATGGACTAGGCAACAGTTAGTATAATGTATACCTGTGGTACTGAACTGCTTAGTAACACTCTTTTTAAGTCTAATTGTTTGTTGTATATATTGTTTTTATGCTAGAGAATGTGTCAAGAACAAGTTTGTTTGTAGTTTTTGTTATAAGATTTAGATATTTATTTATCTTAAACGTGTCATCTGATCTTGAAGACTGCACTTAAGATCAGAGTGGGGAGAGGAAGAGAAAGGAAAGGCGGTGAATTTTGATTTTTGTGTTTGTTGTTTTTGGTAGTAATGATGATGCAAATGATTATGACGAGGACTTCGACGACGACGATGATGATGATGAATGATGATAATGGATGATGATGATGATGATGATGATGATGATGATGATGATGATGATGATGATGATGTAGAGCATGAAGGAAATGATTTGAGTAAATAAATAAATGACATTGTTACTTTGCCATTTGATTGTGAACTTAAATAATTAGCTATCTGTCATTTACATATCTATCATATATCGTCTACTTATCTTAGTATTAAAAGCTTCTAATTAGGACAAGACAGTTTGGTATGTCAATAATATTGCAACTGTGATTACATACCAGAGCGTCTTGAATTTGCAACCTTGTCTTGTATGTATGAGCTTATCTAACAAAGGTAGTACAACTTATATGTGCTGAGTTAGTCACTGCATATGATACTAGTTATACACAGTTATCTACATCGATGTATTTCATGTCGTACAAATGATATACACACGTCGCCTGCGTAAATGTATGTTCATGTACATGTCCAATAACATATCAATGGAAAACAAAAGTAAAAGAAATGCTCTATAAAAGTACAGAAATCCCATTCAATATGATTTTCGATAATACCTGTGTGTATGTATTTGTTTTAAGTACACCCACAAATTTACTGTGACAAAATAGTTCATAGAGGTCATGTTATCAAAATCACATATATGTCGTAGCCTTACATTGCTTGCACCTGCAACTATGGAGTGGAATATCCGCCAATATTCTAATTACTATTTCTAACTTTCAATATTCGGATTTGTCACTTCAAATGTCAATTTGTAAATTGCAACACAGCGCATGCTAAATAACGCTATCTAATTACATCCTAACTTTTATATATCACATGAAAATGTTCACATTTCAACATTACATTTGCCCCACCCTCTTTCAGTTAGCTGCATATATCCTGATTTAACCGAAGGGATCCGAGCTGGCAAAATTCCTTTAACGGTACACAGTACTGAGGTCGAACCCAACACCTCGTCCGTAATCCTTATTTTTAGCAAGGTATCAACTGGACAGAACCACCAGGAGCTAGCACGTTCCTGCTCCACATGGTGTTCTGATGAATTAATTCTGACGCCACTGAAAAAGGCTTAAAAATCCCAGTACCGAGGGCGGGTGTCGAGCCCAGGACCTCCTGCTCTTGAGGTAGGTGCTCTAGCAACTGAGCTACATGGGCACCTGCCTTTGGGGAAAGCATTCTCACTACATCAAGTACTCCTGTCAATGTAGTTCAATTCCAATGCCTTGTAAACAAATCCGTATGTGAATGAGAGAGTCAGTTCTTCTGGAAACGTCCGATATGCATATTAAATTGGATTTAATGTAGTTTTAAGAAAACAAAGACTTATATGGTAAAATTACTTGCAGAATTTGAATACATACATTAATAACTACCTTTTGCAAAAGATAACGCGTTCAAATTGACGCTAAACATCGTTGGTTGTTTTCTAATGTATCTCCCTTGAAGAATCATTTATGATCCCGTTCTATTTTTAGCTTAGTGACGTCTATATTTATGTGGTACCGCCACCTAGCGTCTGAATGATGCCAATTCTTAACTTGTACATTAGTGATTTGTGACTTGAGAATTGTGACTTTGAGATTTGTAACTTGTAAATTGTAAGCGAACATAACATTTGTGACTTGATAATTGTGACTTGAGGTTTGTGATTTCCAAATTGTATACGAGAAATGTCAATTAGATACATGTAACAACAAACGTGTTTGTGCAAACAAATAGCAAATTTCAGCAAATGCAGTGTTGCAATTTGCAAATTAGAAATTGAATATTGGCGGATATCCCCTTCCATATGCAACATAAGCAAGCATCATGTCTTGACGTTAATGATAAGTCTCGCTATCGACTAGATTACTGATGTGATGTTACAAGCACTATTTTTTGGTAAATCACAGTTTTAAAATCAAGCACGTTATATGTGTGTACGTTCGTGCGCGTTTGTGTATATATGTTTGTGTTGCGATAAGTTGGAGGGCTGTTCGGAAAGTTTTGAGACAGTATGATTTTCTCTGTAACAAATTTTAGCTGCGCAGAATATTTAATACAAATGATAGTTTACTATGTAATTTATCCGAGTAAGGACTTTAAAACGTGGTAACGTTACTATCATGCATATATTTTTTTCCATAGCAACACATGTCGATGCATCCTGGCGTACGGCGTATTTTCTTGTTATATTTTTTTTCTTTCTGAATGGAAAGAGCAACTAAAATTGTGCCACATGTAATTTTTATGACGTCTCTTCTGACTTCGGTACGTCATTTCCGCAAGTTGTTTTAGCCTTTATCTCAGATCGTTATAACAAAACATGCACGACAAGGCAGCGACTATGGAAACACCATCAAATGAAGAACAGCGTTCTTTTTATTAAGTTTTGTCTTAATCTTGGGAAAACGGCATTAGAAACCAAGCAACTTCTAGAATAGTCAATCAACTGACGCACTGTTAGTCGGCTATTTGTGTTAAGATGGCATAAGGAGTAACGGGATGGCAGAAAGTCAACAAAAGACAAGGAAAGGAGCGATCGCCCGTCCGTCATCGACGGTAAACTGTCCCTTGCAAAAACGCGCTTCAGTGCGACCGTAGCATAACGGTAAGAGAAGTTGCAGAAGTTTGCGAGGTAGGTACGGCCACTGCTCACAAAATGTTAACTGAGACACTTTCAATGTCAAGGGTCTTGGGTACCGAGATAATTGACTGCTGATCAGGTAGAAAACTGGGTAAAAGCATTTCGACAGCTTCTGCGTTTATACCAGAGATAAGGCGACGCGTTCTTAGATAGGATTATCACGACCGAGGAGTCCTGGTTTCACTACTACGATCCAGAAACAAAGTCGCAGTCTTCGGTTTGGAAGCATACGTCCTCTCCACCCCCGAACCGAAGAAAGCACGTGTTACCAAATCCGTTGGAAAACATATGTTTATTCTATTCATGGAGCGGAAGGGGATGCTGTTAACACACGCTGTACCCAGGGGAGAGATGGTGAATGCTGACTATAACTGCAGGGTGAGTTATTATGTTGATTTTATTTATAATGAAAAAAATAATAATAAATAACCTAATTAATTATTTATTTCAATCATTAATTAACCTGTATTTGTTATTAAAGTGCGAGCCCTGATATTTCTTTTTCAGTTAATCAGACGGTAACTGATCAATGCTATCCATAAGTAGTGGCCGGAAATGCTTGCGAATCTGGAGAACATCTACATACATCAATACAATGCGCCTGCGCATACAGCATCCGTCACTTCACTGACACTTGATGTTCTCGAGTTTAACCGCATCGCTCATCCACCCTACTCACCAGACCTGGCGCCAATGGACTTTTCCGTTTTTCCGGCCATCAAATCTAGTTCAACTGCGTTCTAGAGTTATGAATAAGAATATATGGCGTTCTAGAGTCATGAATAAGAATATATGACAAATACCTATGAGCATTGCAACATATACCAAACTCCGAAAAGGTACAGAACAAAGGCATTTCACATGCAAACCAAGCGAAAAGCAAGAACAAATTTGTAATGAGTCATTTAACGAAAAGAGCAAACCCCACAGTTATCGCCTTGGAACGGTCAGCCGGCAATATGGACCGACTGGGGTGCTTAAACTGGTTTTACAGAATTCTAACCTCACACTTCCTGACGAGTATCTCAAATGCAAACAATGAAAAGAAATATATATTTGAAAGCAAAATGTCCATGCGCTGATATTTTCTATACGTCATGACGAAAGTAGTGACGTCATTGAAAAAAAAATGTTCTCAAAGTGTTTAGAAAATAATATGGTATTATTTCGATTTGAAAAGCTACACAAAAATAGTTGAATATAAATAAAATTAATTTTCTGAATCATGAACAAACATGACCAGAGACGAATAAATGGTCGTAGCATCCTGTTCATGTGAGGATGAAATTGAAGAACCAAAGTTCAATGTCCATCAAAGGAAATACATAACAATCCTTATAGGATGAATTAAATGACACCATAAATTACATGCACTGGGAGATTTTTTACGACCGCCACACTGCAAAAGTAACATTGTTGTGATCATGAGCATTATTGCTACATTTAAATCTGATTGATATAGAAATGTATTTGCCAAGTGGGTAAAGAGGCAAGATAAATGCGCACGTTGTGAAGGGAGATACTTTGAAAAGGAGTGGAAGTTAACTTTTCGACAGTGACGTTAAACTCTGAAAATTACGTCAACGTCGGGCAACTTCGGACAACGTCGATGCGTGCGCCGGGTCACTGGTAGGATCCGTGCCTAACGTTTTGTAGCATTCGTATACATGAAGCTATTGTTATGGATTTTTACACCATAATAGGTATTAAAGAAATACATATTAAACTTTTGATTTTATCTTCTCCAACGTCAAATATTGGCCGTGTCTTAAAACTTTCCGAACAACCCTCGTATATGCGCATTGTTTACATTAGCTATCAACCTTTCAGGTTATCTAACATGAGGTCAGCCTATGAAATGAAAGATACTTTTATCAACCAACGTCCTTGCCGTTATAACGATAGTAAATTGATTGTAGATACACACTGACAGTAGGATACTTGTTCTTTGCTTATCATAACGAAGTAAATAAGTTTGCTTATAACTAATAACTAAAACATTAATTGTGAAAGAAGTATTCTACCTGTGTCAACAATGTCCACAGAGAAGATTTTTATGGCTATAGCTGCCTTTGAAGTGGTAGTTATCGCTGGTTTATTATTTACTTTTCGGCACGAAGGTAAGATATCATAATATTTTCTTTGTGTTGTTACATTATAGAAAAGATAACCAACAGCATGAGTCTAGGCTCGTATAATACCACTCATACATGCTAGTTAAATTAATTTAGTATTTGCCTTCTATCTGTGTGCATTACATATATAATGTTGTGTGCTAATTACAAGTGAAATATATTTATATACAGTCATGGAACATAATTGATCATTCACTTGCCAAAGCATGAGGTTGTCTCTTTTTGGTTACATGTTTATAGTATTTATAAAAGACGTCACATGACTTGTTTGGTATCGTATGAAAGATACACTGATGACGTCATGACTTATTTGATGACGTCCTCACGTTACGTTCTAGAATATTTCCAGCAAATTTAAACATGCGTTCAAAAAGAAAAGAAACTACCACTGAGTTAAGATTATAATTAAATGTCCTCAAGACCGAAATTCTCAGTACAAAATTGCAGAAATATTTGGAATACATAGAGCTACTGCGCATAGTATTTTAAATTAATTTAAGCAACAAGAAGTAACAGAAAATATGCTGGGTAGATGGAGGAATTGTTTGTTTACAATGTTTTGCATTAACGTAAATATCAGGTTACTTTTGTCGTGAAGTTACATGTATTAGCTTTGTAGCTTTGTAGCTTAGCGAATCTGGAACGGAAGTTCAGCAGCAGAGAAATGCAAACTATAAAAATGTAATGTAAATTGTAAAGTTAGTTTGTTCTCAGTAAGATCCTATGTAGAATCGAATTAGTATTTAAGATTCGCAACTTACATCTGTATTTTTCGTGGCAAAATGGTGCAGTAAACTATTAATATTGCAAACTACTTCTGTTAACAACAGGCATGGCCTTTAGCACGAAGGCTTTCTGCTGGCCATCACTTTTTAAAATCCGCATTCCACTCAAAATTCCAAGACGGCGGTTAGATTTCAGTATTCCAGCCATGCGCGTCATTTGTACATATTTTCTTTACAAAGTCTACACGTTTAATGGTGTGAATTTTACTGGGTTTTCAATATACTAAGAAGTCGAGTTTGAGATTTGATTGAATTATTACGAAGGTTCTAATGAGACCTGCAAGTATAAATATTTTCATAAATAAAAACACAAATATATACCTATTCTGATATAAAATATATTATTAACATTTCAAGTAAATACATATAATTAATTCATATATATTTCGAATGATTTAACAATATTTCAAATATATAAACAATTCAAACAACACATCAATGTTGCAAAAAATACAAGCAAGTTAAACAATAACATATGTTTCTTGGGTACCAGAATTTAACTCTGACTTTACTCTGTAAAAGAATAGTACTGAATTACCATATACTGGATGGACTCAGGAATTTAAACTAAAAGCTTGAATAAACAACCCAAAAATATGTGAACATCACTCACCCTTAAACAAATTTCCCATACACTCACAAATTCCAAGTTACAGATCATAAAACATGATTACTGGTCAGTACGTTCTCTAACACAGGTGAATAGTATTATCCTATAATTATACAGGTATTGATAAAATGTCTGTAAAATGAGACTTTGCCGGCATTTTTGCTGATACCGTGCAACCATTATAGCACATGGGCACTTATGCCCAGGAACTGAACCCGGCCGGTCCATTATACTGACACCTACGAGTCAGGCGTAATGCTGTCCCCTTAGCCCCGAGCGTTAGGAAGGAAGCCACAACTGCCAACTTTAAAGTCTTTGGTTTGACCTGGCCGGGGTTTGAACCCGTGATCTCCCGATCCGCAAGCCAACGCTCTACCACTTGAGCTTATGCTGCCGGTTTCTGTGAAATGTATTTTAAACACCTGGTTACATAAACATAACATGATATGCTAAATTCGCAGAACAATAGTTGTTTGTGATACAAAATGATACTGCTGAACAAATTAATATGTAAATTGATAGCGGAAAACATCTAGTTTTCCTATACCTAGGTATTTATGATTAAAATTCAACACAAACAACGTTGGTTTGTTTTTCTAAAATATATTTAAAGACAATGCATCAGTGTTAAACTAATTGCTGGAAACTTACAGAACTCTGATCGACTGATGTAAAATTTCCAGTTCCTTTGTAAAGGAAGTATTATTTATTGATAACAAGTACTGTACATATGTTTAACAATTTCCTTACCATTAATCGAATTACATTTAATTCCATGTGTCTGAGACTTGTATTCATTTGGCTGCTAAATTTCCCATCGCGATGGTTCGAGTCCCGTTCGGAGCAAATAACTAAATTTTGGTTTTCGCGATGACATGCGGTGCGCCGTTTGTTCTACCCAGGCATCTTTGTGGGATATTGCTTCAGCAGTATAGCTTGACGCCAATAAGATTATTCGATAGACATATATCTCAAATCACAGTTTAGTTCCACAAAAATATTGTTTTCTATAGAACAGATCGTTAAATATAATAGATCAATATTGCTTAAAATAAATTCTGAAAACATAGTGCAATGGAATAAAGTAGCATTATCAGTTCATGTAGGACAAATGTGATTTATTAATATCAAGTATCATAAGTCCGGACATCTATTCACATTTACAAATTGTCCACAATTACTAACTACTTTGGGTGCTAAGCTTCACAATATGTAGTTCGAATCCCGATCGCGGCAAATGACTTAATATGGGAAGGTCTTTCAGCTGATAGTGGCGCCCCGGTGGTTCTACTTAGACATTTGCAGTCTTCATCCATCAATATAGCTAGATATGGATGAAATCATTATAAATTATCACTGTGTTGTGTATAAAAACAAAGCAAAACACGTGCGCGAACCAGCTCCGGCAAGGCAATGTTTGGTTTAAGTGCAAACGTACATGCCCGACGTCCGAACCGGTGTTTAAATCGAGTTAAAATATGTTCGGCCTATACGAGACCAAGCAACCCAACGGATTGTCGCTGTCGGAAAGTGTCCAATTAAAGGTGGCCATAAATTATATATAACATTATTAAATATATTACAACATTAGGGGTTGAAATGTTACCGAGGTTTAAAATTCATCTACGAAAGGTGTAAAACAACTAAAGGAGTTGTAACTGCGTCTTTTTTTCGTAAAACGACTACAAAGTAAAGACATTCCTCTCAGAACAAATAAAGTAAACACGTACAATTTAGTTTGACGACATAGTTTTAGATTAACGCTTTCTAGTTGTTGGCCTACTTTCACCTTGCCTTATGTCATACCGATACTGACTCGTAGTTGTCTCCGAGTGTCTCTTAACAGCCACATTATCAGCACTGCAATCTTAAAACATATGTTGATTATTTTCCATTTAGTTATATCAAACAAATTTAATTTTAAATTAATTTCAGAATGTATTGCTGAGCAATTTTTACATTGAAACAGCTATATATTTTGTTGTCACCTTATCTATAAATTAATTTGTACCTTTTTAACGTCCAAACAACAATGAACTCAACAACGAAATTCAAACACATTTAGTTTTGTTTTCAGTTTTTAATGATGCTGAACTTTTAAAAAATAAACTAAGTTTGTATTTGTTTTCCTGTGCACCGAAACCAGGTCATTTATATGCACAGTGAAAATACATAAAATAACTACGTATTTGCCAATGAGGCAATGTTTTATTTTAAAATATGCATAATTTATATGTATGTGTTTTGGATCACTAGTCTCTATGGTTAATTATTATTGATTTTATTCTTGCAGATGAAAATCGCAAGAAGAAACGTACAAGGTATGGCGAAGTTAAAAATAGCTTTCATGTATGCCTATCATGGTTCATATTTGTGTATATGTATACATTACGGATTACTTGTGCATAGTAAATGATACACGATAATAAGCAGCACAACACTTTCGCTTACGTTACGTTCCCGTCAATATATGGGTATTTTCATAACTGTTGACCCGGTGACAAGATAACTGTGTGTGTAATGCCGCCCTGTTCTTGCTTTATCCTGAATGAATGGCATAATAAAAGTAACTGTTTTAAAAATACACCAAGCAAAATGCAGATTTTTTGAATTTGCAGTATTCTCTTGTCCAGTTCTATCTGACGCATTTTTTTATTCTTCAAAAAGGGACAGATCTCAGCAAGATACGGATGATACAATCAAAGAATCACTAGCTGATGCTGAAAGAAGGTAAGTCACCCGTAAGCAACACGTTTTTTGAAATGATGACATGGGTATTTATTAGTTAAAACAAACGAAACAAATCCGTATATATATATATATATATATATATATATATATATATATATATATATATATATAGAGAGAGAGAGAGAGAGAGAGAGAGAGAGAGAGAGAGAGAGAGAGAGAGAAGAGAGAGAGAGAGAGAGGGAGAGAGAGAGAGAGAAAGAGAGAGAGAGAGAGAGAGAGAGGAGAGAGATTAAGACTTGTTTTGTGTTGTTGTTGTTTTCGAACAGACATGATAAATAAATAAACCAGATCACAGAGGAACGAGATGAAGAGAAAAATGATAAGTTACATGGTAGAGACACTAACTGACATTTTGATTAAAACCGTCACTTATGCCTTTTCTGGTGGTTATGCATTTTGTATTTCCAACGTCCGAGTTGTATGGCTTTATTTTAGATTCATTCGATTATTCATTACTATTTGTGGGAGCTGTACATGTTCTATCAAATGACACGGCACTGTCCTTCAACGTCAGAAATGAGGAATTGCTCAGTTGACTGTAAATTAGCAGTGAAATATAAATAACATCACATTATCAAGAGCGTTACATTTCTTTTTGTTGAAATATATTTAGATACTTTTGGGGTTTATGTTCGCAAAAAAAGTATTCAGTAATCTGAATGTGTCCATTTGAAGCAATGCCAATTTCACTTTTGGTTCATGTCGCGAACACCTGTTTGAATATAGGGACAAATTTAACACAAGAAATAGCTGCATCATATACAATCACAACTCTCAGAAAAATACTGTAGTCGATGATACTGCATACAGAATGCTATGGAAGAAATTAACGTTCCTAAGCGTAAATTCCTCTCACTAATTTTGTACCATATCGGTTCCACAAACCAGAAATAAAATAAGCAAACAGCACGATTTGTTTTTGCTATAAGGTATACATATTATACTATGGATGTAATTCTAGCAACTGAACGACCAACCATGGTTTATTTGCGAATAACCCACGGAAGAACATAAATCATTCCCATTTTAACACGACCACCCGATCTATTTCCACACTATTTAAACTTTCGTATGGAGTCAATGCTGCATGCACTCGCCGCATTGCAAACAATGGCTGTTCCATCAATTAAACTTTCCGGTTAATAACGTCGACTCAAACTCATAGCGTTCTATAGAAAAGCTGCAGCAAATGACACACCTACTTGTTACTTTTGTTAACTTGTCCCTACATGCGTTATTGTCCGCCAACCACATAGTTAAACAACGAGGAAACGTAACAAACGTGATCCAAATCTTCTGTCCCTTTTTGGTTGTTCGTCAATGAAAAAAACTTTCAAAAATAAGTTGTTTCCATTAATAAACAGAAGAGATCAAATATAATTTGCCACTCAAGAAATGGATATATGATTTTTCACTTCATTAAAATTATAGTACGTATGTTAAGATTGTTATTTTGAGGAAATACAATAAGTAAACTGAACGGTTGGATTTAAGGTCAACCATCAGAAACAGAGACTTAACTTGCTGAGCAAATTAGCAGACTAAAGCAGATTAGAGGTTTTCTGAAAAAAGCAGTGTAGTAAGGCCGGGTGAATTATGTGCGACTAATTTTTACAACAAACATGACATTTTTTAGGATAACAACCCAAAATAATGACCTTTCAATAAGGTAAGTATATATTTAATTTAACTTAACACAGGTGTTGTCTTACGCATCCGTTCTAACGAAGTTTGAAATAAACACTGTAACCTTTCAAATTATAAGGAACAAAATGCAAGCAATTTCTATTTTCAAGCTATTCGTTCACTGTAAGGATATAAACAAACAAGTAACTTCTCTTATAACTTGTTCTCTCTGAATATAAGCAGTGAATACATTTACCCAAAACATTAACCATAAATATAAACCTCAAATAAACATTCACAAATTCAATTAATAATTTGTATGATGACTAAAGGTTATAAACTATGTCCCGTCAAAACAATCATACTAAATATGCAAAAACACTAGATTCGTCTTTTTTATTAAATGATTTTCTATAATTATCTATAATTTGCTACTCAACAAATGTATATATGTTTCTCGCTTATTTAAAATTATATTACATATAATAAGAGTGTTATGTTGAGGATATAAAATAAGTGAACATTGGACGGAACGGTTGGATTAAAGTACAAACATCAGAAACACTTAACTTATTAAGCAAATTAGCAGACGGTATTTCGATTGTGCTGAGAGCTGGGGGAAAGGATAACAGCTAATATTGTACAGATTGCAATATTTCGTACATGTATAGGAAAATCTTACCTCATATGTTGCAAGACAATTCAACCTTTAAACAAACAAATTTATAATTTACGTTACGTTCATGAATAAGGACGTTTAGGTTATGACTTTCCATGCTTGATGTTGAGAACAGTTAATTATGATTTTTTGTGACGGCACGCGTGTCACTGCTGATTGTTGCTAAATATGCCACGTTTGGTACTGTATAACAGATTGAGCATATTTAAGTCGTGTTATCGATGTTATTTGATTATCCTATAGTACATGATTTACAAATTTCAGTAACATCTTTTTTATAAATCATGAATTGTAAAATATATAAGTATTAAAAATGACGAGGTATGTGCGCTGCGCATGTTGTTTTTTTTTATCTAACTTACAAGACAGCTCATAATGTCGGTGATATTTATGATTTTATTGTGATTTTGACATCTTGACAAATTGGATGCCTTGTTTCTTCAATCCGGATTAAAATCTTTAACGGCTTACATATCTAAACGAGGTATATAGTTTGTGCACAGCTTAAAATTATTTTTATTGCTTAATGAAGTATTAATGCCTATTCGGTGATTATATATCATCTTTGCAGTCATTTACCTTTGTTGTTTTTATATGAATGATACAATTAGGACGCTTTTATAAACAATGTTGTGTAATTAGCTTAATAATGTTGTTGTCTTTTCCGGCTAACATTTACTACTTTACGACAAAGTCGGAGGTTGTTATCATTCTCGAAAACTCTCTTGCCAGGTGTTTCTCTTTGCAAAGGCGCCTGGAGGCTGAGTTACAAGAAAATAATGACCTTTCAAGAAGGTAAGAATATATTTAATTTAACTTTTCACAGGTGTGGACTTACGCATCCGTTCAAACGAAGTAAAAAAGGTACAATTTTAAGATAAACACTATAACATTTCAAAGAATAAGTAACAAAATGCAAGCAATTTCTATTCACCAGCTATTCGTGCACTGTAAGGATATAAACAAACAAGTAACTACTCTTAGAACTAGTTCTCAATGAATATAAGCAGAGAATACATTTACCCAAAACAACAATCATGAACATGAACCTAAAATATACATGCACAAATTAAATGACTAAATTGTATGATGACCAAAGGTTATAAACTATGCCCCGTCAAAACAATCATACTTAACATGTAAAACAATGGATTCGTCTTTTTCATTAAATGATTTGTTATATGCAATGTTATATATATATATATATATATATATATATATATATATATATATATATATATATATATATATATATATATATATATATATATATATATATATATATATATATATATATATATATATGTGTGTGTGTGTGTGTGTTTATATTATTATAGTCTTTTATATTCCTAAACAAAGTTCTGGATGTGATGACATTTTTATCGCATATCTTAAATTCTATTTTTATATCTTCATTTAATAACACGTATATTTTAATTTTCAATAACCCACTTCTTAGGTTGTTTCTTATCGTTTTTACCATCCTCGTTTAATAATTTTATTATTCATATTTCGAAAGTAACTTAGGTGATATAGCAAAACGCAATATGTTAAATGTTCTTGATCGACGGATCGTTATTTTCTATATTTAATTAGGTTAAGCGCTATCATCGCAAGTCGTATTAAGGACGGAAACACAACTATCGTAGACTTGAGTGATGAAAACAGACCAACAAAGCTTGCTGAGTATTTTTCTGAGCTGTATGATAACGAATGGACCGACTGCTTCGATGAATTGGTCAGTCAGGCAATAGAAGAATCGGAAAGCATACGTATTCTTCTTAAGATTTTGACGGTACGTTCAATTATAACCTCGCAGTTGAATTTTTTTACAAATAGGTAAACAATCACTTTTTAAACATTCACAAGAGTAGATCAATAGATAAAACTGATTATTTATGGGTTCTAGATATTCTTTCATAGAACAATTTAGGAGTTTTATTTTTTATTATGAAGACAGCAAAGGTTTTTTTTGTGGAAACACATAAAATAATGAGTTTACATTCACGTGTAATGTGTCGTTGCATCGCAAAGTGAATTGTTCTTCTTGCAAATGTTTTAAATGGCCTCATTTATTCGTGTGTAGTCTTCAAACACGTTGTCATTTGGATTTCATTCAAATGATCTTACTCTAACGAAGCATTGTAAAGGGTCATTGATGAGTTACTTATATTTTCTAGGATATCTTCCAAGCATGCCTTGAGTGGTCAACAGAAGACTACTTCTTGTTGGTTCAGAGGGCAATCGATAGGACATATATAGTGAGTTCCACTTTTGTTCTTATTGTTTTAGAATGCAATGTTTAGTAATACTTGTTAACAGTGTATGTGAACAGGTTTATTAAGTGGTGAACTGGAATTTATTATGGATATTCGGTTACTACTAGGAGCAATACATTTATTTCGATGAGCTTGCTAGTTGGAACATGAAGGAATTTGTTGTAATTTATTTAATCAGAGCCAGGCTGACACACACACTGGCGAAAGACAAAGCATCTCTGAAACAGCAGAGTCCGGTAAGGAGTCAGAGCATAAATGTACAGCTGAAGTACCATCCGCTGCGGGGAATGGGTCTTATAATAAACATCACGAATCCGGTGCAGAGGCAAACGTACATATCCAGGGTCTAGAAACCACAGAGGCATGGCAAAATGGCAAAGGTGAAGAACAATCAAGCACGGAGGATAGATCCATTGTTAAACAAGCCTCAGAGGCATCACAAGAAAGTGTTCATAAAGAAGAACCGTTTCACGATAGCACAGAGAAGGGATCGTCACTTGGTGGTCAATATAAATCCAGTCAAGTGGTCAACCACGGATTCAGAGTAAGACTTCAAAATATAAATATGCTAAATGGTTTCTTTATCATATATCATTATTTTATTTATTATAAATGTTCCGGTCTTTCTCAAACTATAACCGTTTAATGACTTCTTTTGAGAAAAAAAATCGTCTACAGTTTGTAGTTGTAAAATCATTGATGTTTAAAGCACTGACCGTATTACAAGAGTATCACCCCATGGCTTTGAGCATATTTCAAATATGTAGACAGTTTGTAATTATAGACAGGATATTATAATTACAGTTGTGAAAGAGCAAATGTACAGTCATTAATGTAGCTCTGGATAAAATAATTAATCGATACAGGTATAACGAACCTAATAATTGTCAATATGAACTTTCGATCAGCTAAACATTGTACACCCTATAGAGTTGTCAATCAAAAGCAAACTACTTCTTATGAAAAAGGAGAATATTTGCAAGAGTCGGACAATTTTGTTCTGTTTCATCGCATCGACACAATTATGCTCGTATTGGCGACGTCCAGGTAAATGTAGGTGGCCGAAGACCCCATACTTAAGCCTGCGACTTAAGTCTCGTTAAAACCCCAGTGCACCGCATGCTATCTGAAATACCTCTCCACATGAAAGTTCTTGCCCAGACCGGGAATCGAACCAACGTTGTGAAGGAAAGAGGAGTTACAAGTCGGCGACTCTAACTGCTCGGCCAGGGACGCCAGCTTTTACTACGTAATAGTATGTTACGCTGTCATAGATTATAATTAAACTGTAGTAAAAATAAAACATCGATTTACCTGTTTTGTTAGAAACTGTATATACTTTAAATATTGTCTCTCGTGTTAGATCAATCTTCATTCGTTTGAAGCCAATTATAGATCATATCCAGATCCTACCTCAGTTGTCGATATATGCTGTATAAGATATGAAGCATTGTACTCTGCGTTATTTCATGATATATGCGCGAGGAAACTTAGTGCACGAAGAACTGATGGCATATTCACTGGTGCTTATGTCAAAGAATTATCCAGACTTCAGTTTTCGATTAGAGATTTAGTAAAAGTTTGGAAGGAATGGTTTAATGCTGGTCCATTGGCAGTCAAGTATTCAAGTATTTGTTCGTAATAAATGTACGATATTAGCTTATTTAGTTTGTTTTATAACAAAAAATCATTAAATCGAATGACGTCATCTGTTAGACGGAAAGTCAATCGTATAATGCATAGTAAAATTCACCGACGCATTTGTATCTTTTTTATAAATTGTATTCATCTAAACGTGCTTTAATGGAAATAGAGTTTAGGTTTGCGTCATTTATGTATTACATTACAATATACGATGATGTTATCACGTGATTTGTAATTCATCCTTAAAGCTTACGACCATCAACAGGTTACGATGCAGCATCGTCTAGTGATATTAGGGAGGAGACGTATATTCTAGTTGCAAAAAAGACCTGTCTCCTAAAGTCGAGGAGAAAGCTAAACGAAGTATACATTTTTCACATCGATTTAACATTTATGTGAGACAATATTACATCATAGTGCAATACATCGTTTCTATATCATCCTATGCGTTAGGTGTTTTATCAAGTAAATATATAGTTTTTTGCTGACATACTTCATGTGTTTTATGGCAATGATCAGTGTACCTTTTGCGAACAGGGGGAGGAGGGAGCACCGTTAGCCAACGACAATGAGAAGAGTGATTCAACTGAGGACCAGGAAATGTCTAGACAAGAGACCAAGACAAATGTAAAGCACTCAATTGTAAACTATACTTATGTATAATATTTTTATTCTAGTAATTAAAATAAATAATTGACATACAAATACTAACAGATACTGATATCAACGAACTTTAGCGCAAATAACAGTTGAACAATGAGTTATTGCAACATGAAATTATAAAATGAAAAAGTTCGATGAGAAGGACATTGTAGTGTTTCAATTATATTTGGAAGATTGAAACTTAACTGTTCGTTTACAGCCATGCCAAATGATGATTAACATTGAAACAGGAAAACTTAAATGTTTTATACATTTTGTTACAGTTAGTTTCGACAAAGGCAATAAATTGTCTACTGATCAACATAGAGGGAAACTAGGTTTAACCTATGTCATGCTCATATATATTTTAAGGACAAATTACCAGCCATTGAAAAAGAAGCGTTCGAGTTGCCAAAGGACCTACTGCAGCCCATTAAAGAAATAAAAAAGAGAAGAGCATTAAAGGTGTTGCCAACAATACACGAGGTACGGAACATTGTGTGTCTGTTTTTGAGAATGACAAAATAAAGAAAAATGTAGATTTAAAGTTTTTTTATCGTAAATCTATCTTAGGATGCACAATAGTTCTTCAATGTAACCGAGAGGCGCATTTTAAGAAGAATCGTTTAAGCGACTGAAATAAGGTAATATCCTACGAAATCAGTTATATATTACAGGCTGTTTTTAAGCATATAACGATTATTGACACTGTGAATACTACCCATGTGGTAATACAGTGTAGTTGTTTTCCGGTTGAACGTTGCATACTATGCGGGTAGACCCCTAAACTTTAAGATTAATCTCCTTTCCAGTTCGTCCAAAGAAAGATACCAACGCTGACCCAGGCTCGGTTTGCGTCTGCCCACTTCAAGACGTATATCCGGAAGTGCACAGAGTTTAGCTGGTTGGCAGTAGTTCAGGATCCTCCCCTGGTCTTGCTTGCTGACAGAGGAACCAAGTTCGACCGCAAACTGTTTAAGGAGTACATGAGGCGCGGACCATTTGTAGAATTCGTCGTCTGGCCTGCTCTTCTCGTCGAAGATGGAGGGGCTATTTTGTCTAAAGGCGTGGCGCAGGGCACTGATAAATCTCAGTAAAGAATAAATATATGTTTACTGGCAGATGAATAACCTTGTGACCTATTCCTAATCTTCTCAAGGTGTTTGTCGGAAGCATGTTAATTTGCGCTATTGTATCGCACTTCGCTGCTTTTAATTTAAAAAGTCTTAGCCGGAAACTTTTCTATCGAATTTTCAATTAATTCAATTTTAATCAGATATGCACAGTATGTCGAATTTACGTGCAGCAGAGGCCTGCTTCAATGGTGCATTACAATTCTTTTTAAAAAAATATATTCACATCTAACGGATGTAACGAAATTATTGACAAAACAATTGACAAAATCAAGTTAACAACGTATTTATTACATTTCCTTGTGCATAAAAAACATACATAGCAGCAATATCTTCTAATCTGCATGATTTCCTGTTTGCGATTAAAGTCTATCCAAAACATAAAGGTAAATGTAAATACCAAAATTATAACTTTATGGTAAGATAGAGAACGACATGACTATAACCTAGACACACATGCACAAAAACACGCACGCACACGCCTACTCACGCACACATCTTGTAATTATATTAAGTTACGTGTATGTAATTTACTATTATTGGCATTTTGTTTTGTTTTGGATGTTTGTTGTTCTTGTTTTGTTTGGGGGTGTTTTCTTCATGTTTTTTTATGCACATTCGTGCTGTTTTGTATGCTGTATACCTTTACATCTTGTATTTTATTTGCAAAGAATTATCCATATGTTTTATATCCTTACTCAGATACGTATAAATGTGAAACTAATAACTTTATAGTTGAATCGAGACAGGAATTGGCGTGCTATTTCAGGCAATAAACCCTTTTAAACATCTTAAAAATACTAAATACTACAACATTCTGGATATTTTAGTACGTACACGCATCGAATGTATGAAGACTTCATCACACTGCAATAATTGTAAAAAAATATCGATTGTTTGTTTTTCATGCTGTCTACAATCTTTCCATAAACATCTATAACATATATTTTGATCAGATTTGTTTCAGCAATCCTGTGATTTATATGGTTTGTCGTGATAAAACCAGTCTACTTACCTGTATGATTTGCTTGATATCAATTTTGTATTGATATTCAACTGTAATACTCATAGTGTTGTTGTCTCTGCTCTTGCGAGTCTTTTATTGTATCATCATCATTATTAACAACATAAGTATCAGGATTGGCATTGATGGACAAAACAAAAAAGATCTAGAAATGTTTAATAGCTTAGCATTTGCTCACAGCTGTAGTTGCTGGAGTTTTAATCGAGATTTAACATTTTACAATTTCCAGTGTCTTTGTTTACTTGACAATTTTGTTTGCCTTCCGTATCGTGAGCATAGAGTTAACACTTCATCCGTCCACGTGTCCATCCGTATTTCCGTCCACCCAGACGTCAGTCCGTCCGACTTCTTGTCCGAATAATAAGTCGAAACTACTAAATTGATTTACCCCAACCAAAGTATGTATGTATGGTGATAAGTATAAGTGTTGTGCACAAGAACCATAACTCTACCTACGTTCATTAAGTAATTATATCAATTAGTTTAATGACATGCAAAATCCAACGTCTAACGTTTATGTATATATACATATTAAATAGATAGAAAATCCAATTCCCATGCATTCTTATGCATGAACTTAAGCTTCTGTCCTTAATATAAATACTTTGTCGGATTAACTAAGAGAAAAAGTATTAAACCTGGTACGGTTGCTTGACTTGAATAACAAAGGCCACGAACTTATTGAAGACAGAATGTGAAATCCAAACATTTAACATCAACCTCAGCTCAGAGGCGGCAGTGGAATTGGATCAATGTAATAGTTGATAGAGCCTACGATCAGTATTAGCTTGGTACACCAACCCATCCAGCAAATAAATCCACCATTAATAATATATACTGTAACTTTATGAACAACGCTTCATTCCCATAACTGCATTTGCCATCTGCCGAAGTCTGCTCACGCCAAAGTTGGAGAAGGAGAGTAGACACCGAAAACGTAATTTAAGAGTAATTACTGTTTTAAGAAGCGCATATCCGTGAAATGGAATTTGATAAAAAGCTTAGCTACCCTAAGATCTATGAATTATCTGTTTATAGTTCTTTCGAGAAATGAACCAGGAATTAATGCAAAGAACATTTATAAATAGGTGTGTGTGTATTTGTGTGTGTGTGTGTGTGTATGTGTGTGTGTGTGTGTGTGTGTGTGTGTGTGTGTGTGTGCGTGTGTGTGTGTGTGTGTGTGTGTGTGTGTGTGTGTGTGTGTCTGTGTGTCTGTGTTTGTGTGTGTGTCTGTGTGTGTGTGTAATCATCTCTGAAATGAATATCCGATGTATACTAAGACACAATTGTTAAAGTTTATTGAAAGTTAGGAAAAGAATACACTTGAACGTATTAAACGTAAGACGTGGAACTAAATTGAGCTTATATAATTATTATGCATGTGTATTTACCTAGACGTGTTCTTTATATTTTCATTATTAAATACGTTTTGTTCAAAGTCTGGCGGCAGAATAAAGATGCAATGATAATTATAAAAATATAAAGATTTTTCTGATAGTTGTCTGTGTCTTAATCAGTTATGTAACTGAGTTCGTGATGAATTACGTGGAAAACCTCTTGGAAATTGTATATGCATGCGCTTAATGGTCTTTAATGTATATGATTTGCTTCAGAAGCAAAATGAATGAATCCGCAAAACTAAAAACCGTGCAAAAGAACGTAGAGTGACAGATAAAATAATTCTTCTTGGATCGCTCAGAGGAAATGTCTGTTCTCATTTCAAAGAAACACTATAATTTAGAGGTGGTGATTAATTCAGCTCAGTAGGTCAACATTATTTGATTCAGATCTAATCAGGTTATTTTTAAACTAAAACGTATTAATTTGTTTACTAAATAGTGCCAAAGAAAAAAGCTATATGTAATTGTCAAAATGTAAATGTTTGCTTTTAGAAAAGTGGGCATCATAGTAAACATATGCTTCACGTATAATGATGATTTTATCGAAACTTAAGCTATTTAAAATTGTCAATATAAGTGATCACATTGTAGTCTGGTTCCCAGCGTACTATCCTACGCAATAGTATGTCTGCCTGGTGGGAACAATGGCCGCCTCCGCTGTATTGGAAAATAACACGGTAATGTTTAATGTTATAACCTTTGCAAGTGTGCCAAGAAGTTAAGACTCTATAATTAAGTATTGTAAAGACATTATTGAAAAAAACATCGACACTATTCTACTAACAAATTTCTAAAAACAGTTAATGTACCATTTAAAATTACTTATTGTAATCGCTTATATGAACCAAGTTATGATCATAATAAGAACATCTTTCGAATGGCACAGCGATAAATTATAACTCGTGCTTCGCTAAATTTGTCTGTAAACTTACATTTGCGGTCGCCATTTTCAGCCTGTACCTGACCCGATAACGTAGTGAAAGGGGTAGGAACTCCAGACTAATCACATTGCATCTGGTCGCAGTATCACGCACATTTTGAATATTGTATATGCGACGTGAAACAAACTCAATCATACTTAATGGGCAAACTTTTTTAGGAAATTCATGACATGCACAGTGTTTACATATATCGAGCTCCTATTTTTAGGACATATCAGGCGTTCAAATGTAAATGCAAAATAAAATTTACTGATAACATAAGTAGAAATGCCTTACGCACAACATAGATATATAAAGAGCAAAGCAAAATTACAAATATTACGAGATATATAATATGAAATTGCAATATGATACTAATAGATATTGAACAACTTTTACCAAACCAGATGGACACGACAAAATTAAGCAAAAGAATATAAGAAAATCTAGGATATGACAATCAATGTAACAAGCTAGGGGTAAGGAACATGTATTATTACTTTCAAATAAGAGAGCGAAAGACCATTAACAGAAAGAATGGTTTTAAAGAATATTCGTGTCTTCAAGCGCAAATACACATACATATTTTTAAACTTGTTCATATATTCGAATTTAGTTTAATGTAAGTCTCAGTATGTCATCTCGCAGATGGCATATAGAATACATGCCGGTAGGATAAACATGTATAGATCCCTTTAAATGAACAAATATATTTGTCATGTAATTGAAGATAGGCATCATTTTGGGGGATTGAATATCCTATTATTCATACAATAAGAACGCAGAATATCTGGTCACATCTCTGCACATACCATGTAAGTTGAAATTCAAGTACGGGTGAACCAACTTTATGTTTTGCTGAAGTAGTGTCTAATGAACTGCATCACTTCCCGTGAAAATGGGGTGAGAGAAGTCACTTTGCGTCAGTTGGCAGTTACTAGATGTGAAATTCAAAACAGACAAAATGAATTCTAGACATAATCGCTTTATTTTTGTTCAGCAAAGTCAGACATTATTCCTACTGGCACAAATTTAAGCGTTGCTACATAGCCGGTTATGCATGTTTTTATCAATTTATAAAATTAAAAAAAGATTAAAACATAAATTGCCATTAAGTTATCTTAAGAAAACATGTACATGGTCTCGACAGGTAAATGTTAAGGTGCATAACAATGACGACATCACATGTTAAAAACCTACAAGTAAAATCAATTTTTTGACAAATACTCAAAGAAAAAAAAGATAAAAGGATGTTTTGCTTATAACTTAAAAGATCAGAAAAAAATCTTGCAGATAACCTAAGATAGTTTCATTTTACTGGTGGCTTTTGCAATGAATGCTCCTTTCTTGTTTGAATAATTCAAAAGTGAAAAAAATATTATTATAAAGACGAACCTGACCATTATCTTTTATCTCCCTTTAATTGATATTGCATCCGATTTGCACGTTGTTGTTACGTGTATATGTCACACCTCTTTTATTTGAACATGGATTAAACTTGTAAATATGAATGTCTAATCGAACTTTATCCTTATTCGAAGTATGCATTTTATTCAAAATAAACATTATGTCCACAGAGAGCATAGTCACACGCAACTGTGATTAACTTTTATCCACATAGATAAAACATCAACATAATGTCTGAATCTTGAAGAAAATGATGAAAACTAATGGTCAGATATAAAACTACATATTCGCCAAAACACATTCATTGGTCGGCCCAGTGGACGTTATTACACTGCATAGGCTGGGCCTAGTGGAGGCGGGTGAGTAAGGTTATTACGTAATCCCAGATGCAATATGTCACCCTGAATTAGAAGGTTGAGTAAACTACCGAACTTTTGTAAACACCCATCGATTAAATTAAAATTGAGTAAACCTTATATGAAATAACAAGCTTTCAAAAGCACAATTTCCTAACATGTTCAGGTTAATTAACCCCTAATTTTATGCATATTTTAGAGGTTTCGATTTTGCAGTTTATTGTTGAAATAAAGAGACGATAGAAAGACTTTCTAAATATATCTGGGAAGAAATCTAGAATTTTCTTTTGGCTGTTGACGTTAATTAGTCAATGAATTATGTTTTTCGCTCTTATGTTAATAAATATTGGTTAGGGCAATACTTTTGACATATCAAGGTTTAGAATTTTTATAGTAAACATGCAGGCGAATAGAGCTTTTATTATTTACTGTGTTTATCGTCCCACTAAGAGTATTTCAGTTATCTGGAGACGGTGTCCAAATGAAGCAGATACAGTACTACCATCACTGTGTTTAGCATGCCATGAACACCTAGTATGATACCACACCGAGTCATATTATGCTAACAACTTTGGTATGCCACTGCCCGGGATCAAATCAGAAGTCCCCCGTATCTGGAGCCGCCTCTCAACGATTGCGGTAACACGCAATACTGTCATGTTGCGTCAGCTTTTTTTCTTATTATACGCGAAGTCACTATTTGTTTTATTTCCCTCCACACTTATCGTTTTGAGACGTTCCTCATGAGCTGCACTGAATATACCAGGGCGTCATGAATTGGCAACATGGGTGCACATATATGCATCAATGTGTGGATTTATAAATAATAGACCTATGTAATATGATAATATAAATTTATATGTGGATTTATCTGAATGACACTCCATATGACACTGCACAGTTATCTGAGCCGACACTTCTGTTCATATCGCACAAACATACCTCAGTAGCCGCCGCAAAGAGGTATGCATGCCATGCACATGAATCCTTATCAATTTTAAATACCATGTCAATGTCATGTAAATGAAAAACATACGTGAAATGAATATACAAAAAAGAAAAGTATAGTAATCCCATTCGATATAATATTTAATATCATTTTTGTAAGGATTTGCGTAAAGTACACACACTTCTTTCATGGCATAAAATGATTTATAGAGAGCATGTATGTACCATAACAGTTATCAAAAGCAAATAAACATCGCTTTCACCTGAAGCATACGTAGAATCCTGTTCTCGCCTGTACGGTCAGTATTAAGACTGGATTAATAATGTGCCAAAACATTTTCTGTTAAATCGTCGTATTTTATCATATTTCGTTTCTATCGAACAAGTGAGAAATGTGTTCATTGTCTAATAAGTGCTTAAGGAAAAGCTTGAGGACGCGACATCAAATAAGGTAACAGTGTTACGTATAGAAGAACAATACATTAACAAAAACGTATCCCATGAAACTTAATAACAGTTTTAGCCATTAAGGCGGTGTAATGCTGGTATAAATGTGTAAACAATGTCACCTGTTTTTTACAATCATAGATAATTTATACATTTGTACATGTATATACAACTTCCAAAACAAAACGAATATTTTATTTGTCAAGGTCAGTGATACTTTTCTCACTGACAATTAGAATGTTAAATATCTCTATAAGTTCAAGCTTCATCTCGTAATTAATTTAAAGCCCCGTTATCAAAACTGGACACATTTGTAATGACACATGCAGCTTTACATTTATCTGAAATGCAATAAATATAAATACACCAACTTTGAACTGCAATAATATAGCATGATTTCAATTGGTTTTATTTGTACAAAACATAACGATGTTATTGCTTTAAACTATAATGTACAATACAGTATAATCACAAGGCATAATCCATCATTCATTTTAGGAAAAATGTTCTGTATAATACGTAAAGAATGCGACCATCGGAATTATACCTTCCAGGAAAAGTACTGCAGATGGTGACAACCCGCGAGTCAGCAGAGGTATTGCATTGCTTGCAATGGACCCTCTTACATTAAAACTATCCTCTGCTTATCTTACACGGCAGGTCGTAGAGACTGTCGTACCTGTTAAGGTAAGTCACTTTTATTTTTCCATTTGCTTTTACGTAAGCTTACAAAGTACATATCGCCTCAATGTATTGTCTGTCATGTATTATGCAATTGAATGCAAATTAGTTCACAGATGCGTGACATCCACAGCACAACAAAAATCATAAGCCTCCTAAAAGAAGATCAATATGCTTGGCAGTAGAGTATCTGCTATGTGGCCTTATTCTTTGATGTTTGGTAAATATTTTTTTCTGCAAGACTTGCTGCTAAGTTCTGCATAATCGAATCTTATCTGAGAAAAATTGTCTGGCAAAACAGCTGCACATTTCAGTTTTGCCCATTTTGTCATTGTCAGCATGCAAACATGTTATTTCATGTTATTTTTAAAAGAGGCATAGTTCTACATAAGGCCGCCAAGAAATCACTGGTCTATTATATATCTTGTTTTGGATGAAATCCCTAAGCAGGTGCTTATTGAAAATTGTATCACTTTTATTGAATAGTTTTGTGTGTTTTTTATTGTATTTACTACCAGAAATAATTCTAACGCGATCTACACATCGGGATGAAGCACCTAGTTAGACCTCAAAGCAAATGACAGTAGTGTTGTTGTTCATACATCGCTGATTTAGCTCTACAAAAGCATTAAACACTCCATTTGCCTGTTTTATCTAACACGGCTATCTTTGTCAAAGTATTTTAACAAGGGACTATACTGTTGTTTCTGTTATGTTTTTGTTTTTTTGTTTTGTTGTTGTTGTTGTTGTTTTTTTTTGGGTGGGGGCGGGGGCTGTTGGGGGGAGGGGAGGGGGTTGTAAACGACGAACAGTTTTTCAACGATAAGTCTATGCGAGTTGTTTACACCAGTTATCAACCATACAGATTATGTGACATGAAACAATCCTGTGAACTGTTAGATACTGTTATCAACCATCTTCGTTGTGTTTGTGACGCTGTTAAATTGATAGGAGATACAAACTGGCATAAGGACCTGTAGTTTGTTTAGGAAAACGAAGTTAACACTTTTACATCAACTCTGAAAGAAGTATACCACTTACTGTATACGATGGATGAAGTGGTGATTTTTATAGAAGTAGAAGTCATTGCAGTGACGGTTATCTTTTGGATCTTTTTATGCGCCACCAAGGTTTGACAATTTACTCTGTGTGTTTATATTATAAACAAATAAATTTACAATGAATCTAGATTATTAATGCAAGTATTGCTCCTCTATATGTGCTCAGTACAGATACGTTTTCATGTGAAATGTATTAATTAAATCATTATAAATGACTCAAACAATTTCGCATCATGGTAAATAGCTGGTTAGTTTAGTTCTAAAGGTATTAGGTTTGTAGCTAAGCGGATCTGTCTATCGGTACAGAAGCTCCCAAGCAGAGGAAGGCAAACCAGAAAAATATAATATTAGTAAAGCTAGCTCGTTTACACTCAAATCATCTACATAGTACTATGATTCTTTTAAATGACAAGCAGTTTAATTGATGCAGTGAACTGTCGATATTGCAAACAACTTCTGCTTAAAAGCCACTCATGACCTTTCGCCGGAAGACTCTCTGGTGCCTATCAGTTTCCCAAATACTCTGGCCGAGATTTCTCGTACGGCAAATAGTTTAAACATTTCAACCATATGCACTAAATAACCTGGTTCGTAGGTAATTGTTGAAAGAATGGACACGGTAAATGTTGTGAACATGCCTTGATATGGTAAATTATTTTCGTAATATTTATGTTTTACACATAAAGAAAATGCTACAGAAATTAGTATAATATAAAAACGAAATAAAAACAATACTAGTTTTATCGTAGTTTAGATCCGCAAAAACAAGGCTACCGTTAAGTAAAAGACCAAAGTTTTTGCCGGCAAGATAATGTTAAATTTTAAAAAAACGAATATAAGTAACAGATAACGAATATGTACGTGTTTTGGATCACTAGTCACTAAAATTGTTTATTATTGTTATGCGATGCAAAAAAATGAATGCTTATTTCTTGCAGGTAACAATTTCAGAAAGGAATGCAGGCCGAGGTATGTCAAAGTTAATGACCATGTTTATTTTTTTTTACTTTTTAGTTTCAATGATGTTTTGCATGTTGCTTCCTTTATAATTATTAATTTATAGTCATAACACTTGTCGAAATGCAATTTATCTACATATCATATAATTTAGTTTATTGTTTGAGTTTAGCATAAGACTAGCATCAGCATTAAGATAAAATATATTAACAACAGTTCTCATGCCTTGACGAAAACCCCTACAGAACTAATGTTATTTCAGCCTTTTAAAATAGTATATTATGAAAAATACGCGTGAATATTTTTCCAATAAAACTGAGCAAAGACATGCCTTTATAATGATAAGTCAAATAGTCTCTCCTTTCTTGTGTAGTGGAATGATATAACAGTAATTACATTTTAAAACACACACACAAGAACAAAACATTCTCGTAAACTAATGCCAATACGGTATGTACATAATGTATTAACACACCAGAACCGTCCTTAAATCACGAGAATATAACCTGCAACGTTCTCGCTAAGTTATGCATAAGTTAAGTTTTGCAATCTTCTTTTGTTAAATGAATGATTAATCATTTCCTAACATCCTCAGAAGATCTTGGTTGTTCAAAATATTCGATTTTGTGCTTTTGGCTGTTAAGAAGGTTTTAGTTATCATCTTACTACAATGCTTCACAACTCGTCGTTGCTGGCGTTTGCGCTTCAGCATTAGTTTAATAGTATGAACATATAGTATTCTTTTTTATTAATACATTATTTTATTTATTATTCCAGTTTTATTATCATCACTGATTGAATGTAGTCCGTGCAAATCCTTTGAGCGCTTTCACGCAGACGGGTCGGTCACTTTTGCGATGGCACAATAAGTTATACTATGTTGACTGCTGCGGAGCTGCTGGTTCCAGGCCGTTTCATGGCTTCTCACCAAGTGCTCTTGTGGTTTCATTTATAAGACGTAATGACTTAGAAATGACTTCCTTAACTTGTTTAAGCTTTCCAATAAATAACGACCACAATTCCGCATGCAACATTGTGGTTGAAATGAACGAGCATCCCTGGCCCGCTGGCCCATGAATAGATGTTACGGTTCTGGAACCGTAACGGTTGTCAAAGGATACGATGCCCGTACGGTACGATATATATGTTTGATAGCAAAACATTCCAGGGTAGAATGCGCGATTTAGAACACTACTTGTTGCTACAATAAGTTTTAAAAATACATCCGAATGTGCTTGTTTTCAAACATTAAATAAACACAATGGACATTCCCGTGAAAAAAATAGATGTATACGCCAGAGCCTTTAGCGAGCCTTAAGTAAACTTGCGCTCAGTAATTGGTCGCATGGACTAGCCAAGCTCTCTCGGGTTAGTTGATTTGCCTCAAGGACAGGGAGAGGGATACGCTATGATTGGTGTGGATTGTGATGTTATACTATACGTAACACACAACTCTACGGCAGCAATCAACAACACTTGTTAGGACCTCTCGGGTTATAAAAACTTTTAAGGTTGTTTAAGAAAAATGTTTAAGCAAATCTGGCGGAGAGAGAAGTTCGGTTGTTAGATTTCAAAATGTTAAAAGGAAGATAGTCCTACTATAAATACAAACACATTTAAAGTATCCTTGCATTGATTCTTGAATATATCTAATATCTGCATTTGTTTTTCATAGTCTAATCAAAGTGTCCTCATTGTTTCGATCTAGTGGCATAGAACACAAAAATGGCATTAAGAAAAACTACGGTTTTAATTTGTTGGTTTTCTAATCTCGAATATGAGTTTTACAGTTTCATGTTAATCGGATTCACTAAATAACACGAAATATCCGTAATATCTGCTTAAGCACACATAAATCGTGTTTTTTAATGTTCCTATCTTTTCTAAATAATCCACAAATGCAAACACTAATTTCAGGTAAATCTAACGGCTTAAGGTGCTGGATATGTCCCTCCATTCAAAGGCAAAGGTAAGGCGTATTTTAATGTGTGCGGTAAGTGGATTGACTTTATTTAGGTGTTTAAGGTTTTAGCCACCTATCTTAAGTAAAGTCTATGCAAACATATGGTTAGGTACAGTTATTTGATTCATGTAATAAGGCCACTGAAAGAGGAATTTTACATAAAAGTAAATGCAAACTGTATCCTCAAAGAAAAAAATATGTTTACTGTCAACTTTTGTATGTTTTTTTCTGTAGAGGAATTAATCGCATGTAATCAATGTATCTTTTAATTATATCAGAATTGTTACGTCTACTTTTCCATAATGGAACTTGGACCTTGGTTACCCAATTCCGTTTGTATATGTACACGATGTTTCTAAAATTTATACTTCTCATTTAATGAGTTTTGATCTTTGGGTATCTAATGAATTTCTTTGATAATCTAGACATATTATTTTTCACTCACCTTACAGTGTATAAGTTATAGGTTAAATCTTGCCACAACGTTTATTTTTTGTTATGACATTGCACAACCACGTATACCTGTGCGTCATCACCCGATTTTTTTCAAACAGATCTGGGTTTCTTTCAATGCTTGTATTTAAGAAGGAAGCTTGAGGTTAGATCTCTGTGAACCGGTTAAGCATCCCAGTCGGTCCTTCAATGTCTGACGGTTCAAAGGCGTTAAGGGTTTACTCAAGTTGAAGTAATGTCTCTTCATTGTAACATTTAAAGTGCACTGTCCTGTATATAATTTTGTCTCCTGCTTTTTAAAATTAAAGTTGTAATACTCACATGACCTTGTTATGTGTTTGTGTTCATGCTTTTTTAACATAGAGATTGATTAATTGCGCCACCTTAAATGGACAGGTCACATGGAACACCGATACGTAGAGTCCTAGAAGAAGGGACTTATTACTCGAGGTGAGTCAAAACATTAAATACTCTAAGGTTACAGGTAACAATACAGCCAATGTGTTTGGAAGGAAGACTTGTCATAGAAATAGTCTTGATTTCTGTTTCCCTTGTTTCAATTAGTAGATAGAATAAGTCAAGGGTAAAGTTATTTTAAAAACTAGTAACAGATTTCCTTATTAATACCAAATTAGTTTGTTATTTTATTGATGCGTTTGTGATAACTTGCTTCCAAATTCAATGCTGCAGATATCTAATCTATGTAGCGTGTCTAGAGATACGATTTAACCTCGCTGAAATGTATGTTGTTTTGTAAATCATCTGCAACACAATCTAGAACATCAAAAAGCAGTTTTTAACAATTGTTATGTACAGTAGTACACGAGCGTTTAAGATTACGCTAGTCAGTTTAAGGGGTTGTTTATCGTTGTAGTATTAATAACGTATTACACATGACATATCATTCGCGTAACAGCTAGAAAGATTATGCTAAAGAATGAATGTTTTAGTTTTTTTAACTGGGTTTCGTGAATGTTCTGGAGACTTGTGAGTTCTAGAAATGCTTTGGGTCTACTTAAGGGCTTGTTAGCCGATTTAAAATTAAGTTTAGACATATAGTTTGGAAATGCTTGAAGCTTCTATATTTAAACCTTTCTGTGCTGGAACTTACGTGGATTATTATAATCTACAGTGATATAAATATTTAAGTGTTGGATTTGGAATTAATTACATTCGTGTACTGTTCTACCTTTGGATTATTTCAACTGCGCGTATGTACGAGGACATTCTACCGAAAACACTTCAGGATTATTCGAAGTTCGATTATTAATTAGACTATTAAAGGGCCACCTCCTAAAGGGACAAACTGTAAGCTAACATTTATTTTGCATTCTCAAATTTTGTCTAATATATTTGTTATTATTTTGTTACGCCAAATATTTATTGAACTAGTGTTTTGCTGGCTTGTTCTTTCTGTAACAACATTTCGTCGTTTAGTAAACGTTCTATTTTATAAATAAATCTTTAAAAGCGACACCGGCCGTAACACAATTATTTCAAGACACGGCTTTTTAGAATCTTCGTTATGTCTGGCTAGATTTTAGGATGATATCTTTAAAAGAAAATGAGCCAGATATTTGTATAGAGGTAATATTAATGCATAATAGAGGTAATGCTTAAGATTATGAAGTTTATTGCTCCAGTTTCATAAGACATGTCATAAATGTGCAATGTTCTATAATGAAACCATTGATTGTTGTAAAACAATGTTGTCAGTAGATGTATATAACGCCCCGACACAAACAAATAATGTGCGGCGACGTACTGTTTCTTCTTTAATATTCAGCAAAACACGTCATGTCAGTTGGAAACAATACATTATAGATTGTTCTACCTCATACGAAATGGGACTGTGAATTGACTGTAACTGACAGGTCACTAGCAACATAAAATCCTAGATTTTAGATGAAGAATTCCCAGTTCATTTAATAAGAAAGTAGAATTTCATGAAAGCAAATAATGTACATATGTTTAACAATTTCCTTTCCGTTTATCGAATTACATTTAATTCGATGAGTCTGAGACTTGTATTCATTTGACTGCTAAGTTTCCCACCGCGTAGTTTCGAGTTCAGTTCGGAGCACATAACTAAATGTTGACGGTTTTCCCGATGACATACGGTGCGCTGTTTTTTTCTACCCAGGCATCTCTGTGGGATCTTGCTTCAGCAGTATAGCTTGACGTCAATAAAATTATTCGATAGAATAGACCAATATTGCTTAAAATAAATTCTGAAAACATAGTGCAATGGAATAAAGTATCATTGACATTTCATTTAGGGAAAATGTGATTTATTAATACCAGGTGTGACCAGTATTCACATTTAAAACCAATTGTCCGCAACTTGTAACTACTCTGGGTGCTAAGCTTTACAAGACGAGGTTCGAATCCCGTTTGCGACAAACGACTTTATGTGGAAATGTATTCCAGCTGATAGCCGGTGGTTCTACTCAGACATTTGTCTTGAATCTTCATCCACTAATATAGTTAGAGATCGATGAACTCATCTTAAACGATCGCTGTGAAAACAAAGCAAAACAAAGTGCGCGGACGAGCTTCGCCAAGACAACGATTTGATTTTAATGCAAACGTACATGCTCGACGTCCGAACCGATGTTGAAATCGAGTTAAATTATATTCGGCCTATACGAGACGAAGAAACCATAAAGATTGTTATTAATCAAAGTGCAGACATTTAATTTGCAGTAGTCTATTGTCCAGTTCTACTTTGATTGTTTGTAAATGACGCACTTTTTATTCTTCGGACAGATCTCAGAAAGATACAGATGAGAAAATCAAAGAAACACTAGCTGATGCTGAAAGAAGGTAAAAACGTGTTATATTATTTGTAACACAGCTTAAAATTATTTTTATTGCTTTATGGAGTATTAATGTCCATTGGGTGATTATATATCATCATGGCAGTCATAATTTTTTTGTTATTTTCATTTCGAATGATATAATAAGGACCTTATTTATAATCAATATGCTGTAAATAGCTTACAAATATTGTTTTCCTTTCCGCCGAACACTCATTACTTTACGACAAAAACAAAGGTTGTCATTAATCACATTAACTTTTTGCCAGGTGTGTCGCTTTGGAAAGGCGCCTGGAGGCCGAGTTACAAGAAAAGAATGACCTTTCAATGAGGTAAGAATATTTTTAATTTAACTTAACACAGGTGTTGGCTTAAGCACCCGTTCAAACGAAGTAAAGTTTGAAAATAAACACTTTAACCTTTCAAAGTATAAGTAAAAAATGCGAGCAATTTCTATTTACTAGCAATTCGTCCACTGTAAGGATACACACAAGCAAGCAACGACTCTTAGAACTAGTTCTCACTGAATATAAGCAGTGAATACATTTACCCAAAATAACAACCATGAATTTAAATCTCAAATAAACATTCACAAATACAATGACTAAATTGTATGATGACTAAAGGCTATAGACTATGTCCCGTCAAAACAATCATACTTAACATGCAAAAATAATGGATTCGTCTTTTTCATTAAATGATTTTTCTATATGCAATGTTATATACGAGCTTGTCAAATTCCTGTTTATATTATTTTAATCTTTTATTGTACTAAACAACAAAACTCTGGATGTGATGACATTTTTATCGCATGAATTTATTTCTATATTTTATGTCTGCATTAAATAAAACGTATATTTTAATTTTCGATAACCCACTTCTTAGGACGTTTCTTATCGTGTTTAGCATCCTCGTTTAATAATTTCATTATTCGATGATCACACATGTCAGGTCCTTCATATTTCATATTTCAAAAGTAGCCTAAGAAATAAAGCAAAACGCAATATGTTATACATTATTGATCGACTGATCATTATTTTCTATATTTGATTAGGTTAAGCGCTATCATTGCAAGTCGTATTAAGGACGGAAACACAGCTATCGTTTACTTGAGTGATGAAAACAGACCAACAAAGCTTGCTGAGTATTTTTCTGAGCTGTTTGCTAACGAATGGACCGACTGCTTCGATGAATTGGACAATCAGGCAATAGAAGAATCTGAAAGCATACGTATTCTTCTTAAGATTTTGACGGTACGTTCAATTATTACCTCACAGTTGAGTTAATCTTTTTGACAAATAGCTAATCAATCATATTTCAGTCCAATTCAAGGAGACGATCAATAAATAAAGATTATTTATGGGCTCTAGACATTCTTTGCTAAAACAGTTTAGAAGTTGTTTTTTTTTATAAAAACAGCAAAGAAACGTATTTTTGTAGAAACCAATAAAATGAATAGTTTAAAGACACGTGTTATGTGGCGTTGCATCGCAAAGTTCTTCTTACAAATGATTTATATTCACTCACTTCATCGGTGTGTGTTCTTCAAATACGTTCTCAATAGGATTTATTTCTAATGATCTTACTCACACGAAGGATGTCAATTGGTTATTAATGAGTTTATTGTATTTTTCTAGGATATATTCCAAGCATGCCTTGAGTGGTCGACGGAAGACTACCTTTTGTTAGTTCAGAGGGCAATCGATAGGACATATATAGTGAGTTCCACCATAGTGTTTATTGTTTTAGACATGCAAGCTTTAGGCAATTATATTCACCATTAAAGAATATAAACAAATATATTAAGTAATTAACTGGAATTTAATATCCGGTTACTGCTAGGAGTAATACATATATTTTGACGTACATACTGATCACAGTGAAGCGCCGTTGCACGATAACACAGAGAAGAAATTGTCGCTTGGTGGCCATTATAGATCCAGGAAAGAGGCCAACCACGGTATCGGAGTAAGATTTCAAAATATAAAAAAATGCTAAATGGTTTTCATAACATTGATCAGCAGTTTTGTTGACTGTAGGCGTTCCGGTCTTAATCCAATTATCGTCGTTTAATGGTTTCTTTAAAGTATAAATTCACCTACTGTTTGTAGTTTTTAGTTATTAGTTAAAATAGTTTATATTAAAAACTTTGTTTTTTCTTTCAGGATTATAGCCATGTATTTAAACATATTTCAAATATGTCGAAAGTTTGTATTTAAAGACATTTAAATATACTGAAGGGAAAAAGTTTAGCGAATTCAGAGAGGATTGAATCCTAGGGAACTTTGTGACCCGCGAAACTTCGTCCGTTTTGCTGTGCACATACTGCACGGGATTTTCGTGAAAGTTACGTTTCACGCTTACATAATGGTGCAGTTTTAAAGAAAGGGGAATATCATGCTGTCGATGTATGGGCACAATTGGTCTATACGGAAACGTTTTAGTCACATTGATTTATAGACGAAAACCAAAGTCTTAAGAAACTTGCTAATCTTTTTGCCTTCAGTATATAATTCCCATTGTGAAATAGCAAATAATATCTAGTCATCAATACAGCTCTGGATAAAATGTTTAATCAATATAGGTATGACATAATAATTGTCAGTATGACCTTTCAAACAGGTAAAACATGTTACACCGTATAGAGATGTCAAGTCTGGTCCAACCAATAATCCTGGTAATTATAGGGGTATTTCTATTACTAATATATTATACAAAATATTTTCTGGCGCAATTAACAAGAAGCTGTATGATTGGGATGAGGACAATGATAAAATTGATGAGTCTCAATCGGGATTTCGCAAAGGATATTCTGCAATAGATAACATGTTTTGTCTGCAAGCAATGGTCCAGAAATATACGTCTAAACAAAGAGGTCGCTTTTATTGCCTTTACATTGATTTCACCAAGGCTTTTGATAAAATGAATCACCGTGTGTTGTTCTCTGCTCTCGAAAAGAAAGGTATTCTATGGAAAGTTCTTGAGAGTGTTAAAGGCCATGTATGGCTTGTTAACGTCCTGTGTAAAATATTCGGGAGGTATTACTGATTCGTTCCCATTTAATATCGGTACCAGGCAAGGAGACAAAACAAGTTCTACACGTTTTCCCCTTTTCATAGACGAGTTATCTGCACTTATTAGACAAAATTGTACTTCTGGTATCTTTATTACAAGTGAAATCCCATATATCTTTTGTCTTATGTTTGCCGATGCTATTGCTAATTGTGCAGAAACTGCGGCTAGGTTACAACAACAAATAAATGTTGTTGATCAGTTTTGTTCGAATACTGGCATAAAGATAAATCTCAGTAAAACTAAAGTTATCGTCTTCCGCAATGGTGGTCCACTTCGAGCATATGAATCTTGGTATTTCCGTGGTGTTCGGTTAAACATAACGTCTGTGTATAAATATATGGGATTGCTGTTCACTCCACAATTATATTGGAACTTAGCCCATGACAAATTAGCATCTCAGGCTAGAAAAGCAATATATGCTGTTAGAAATTATAAGAAACCATTTGGATACTTCTTACCTGATGACTGGTTTAAAATATTTGACTCTATGGTACAACCAGTTCTATGTTACGGCTCCCAGGTTTGGGGATTCCAGTATACCAACACTATTGAAGTTGTTCACAACTCCGTCTGCAGACAAATACTCCATGTTAGAAAAACCACCAATACTTGCATGGTTCTTGGCGAATGTGGCAGGCTCCCATTATGTATAACATATATGACAAGTTGCATAAGATACTGGTGTAAATTACTATGGATGCGCCAAAACAGGTATCCTAGACAGTGTTACTTGATGTTGAAATCCCTTGATGATAATGGAAGAACCTGTTGGGCTACCAAGATTAAACAGTTACTATATGAATATGGTTTTGGTTTGGTTTGGATATCACAAGATGTTGGTGATTGTAATTTGTTTGTCAAGGCGTTTAGGAGGAGACTCATTGAATATTACACTTAACGATGGCATGGACATCTTCTCGACTCCAGTCGATGTTATCATTACAACTACTTTAAAAGTATGTAAAATGTTGAACAATATCTATGCATTAATATTCCATTAAAGTTCAAAACAGCCCTTGCAAATTTAGATGTTCAAATACAAAGCTTCAAGTAGAACTAGGACGCCAAGAGAATATAGATATTCATATTAGACATTGTACATATTTTTACTTAATAACAATTTAGCCATAATTGAATGTAAATATCATGCTTTTTTCATATGTGGAAAGTATCTAAAGATAAGACAAACTTATTTGTTTAACTGGTATTCATCAGAGATTAGTAAAGATAACTTTTACCTTCTTATGTCAAATGCTGACCCTAATGTTATTAGAAAAATCCCTGAATATGTTTATTATCTAAAATGTGCTTTTAAAGACTAGATTTTCACATTAAAATTCAATACTTAATTATTATTTACCTTTCCGACAATTCATTATCATGGAATATTTCCGTATATTATGTATTAATTCTTGATATTACGAGGCATTACTCTATCTATGCTTGTATATAAATATGATGTATTGTGGGACGGAGGCCTTTATTTACCAAATTAGATATAATTACATACATATATACGATCAAAACATTACTCCGATTCATGAAAAAAAGACAATATTTGAAATAGTTTGACGACAGTACTACAGCAAGAACTTCCGGTGAAAGCACAATTTACATATTTTTATTATTCCAGTGCACAGACACAGTTATGTTCATATTGGCGTCGTCTATGTTATTATCGGCAGCGTAAGACCCCAGACTTAAGTCTGTACCATAAGTCATGGTTAAAACCACCGATGCACTAAATGTTCGCTGAATTACCTCTCCACATGAAAGTTTTTGCCCCCACCGAGATTCGAACCAACGCGGTAAGGGGATGGCGGGTTACACGTCGCCAATTCTCGGCAACGGGTGCCTACTTATATTAGTAATATTACTAGTAGGTTACACCGTCATACGTTATAAATAAACTATAGATGAGTTTAAATATCCATGTAACTTTTGTTAGAAACTTTCTATGCGATTATTATTTATTTAGTGTTACATCAACCTTCATTCTTTTAAACAATGTCAATAAAAGATCTAATCTTGATTCTAACTCAGTCGACGAAATATGCAATATAAGGTAAGAGGGATCATATTATGCGCTATTTTATGATATACACGAGTCAACTGATGGCATTTTCCCGGGGTGATTAAGTGAAAGTATTTATGATATTTCAGTTTTGGGGAAGAGGTCTAATACATATTCTTTAAAAAAATGGTTTTATGCTGACGCATTGAAAGTCAACATTTTTAAGTGTTCTTTCGTAATAAATGTACAATAGTTAACTTATTTAGTGTTTTTTTAAACAAATAATCATAAAATTTATCACCCTGGCTTACGACCTTCAACAGGAGAAGATGAAGCATCGTCTAGTAATATCAGGGAGGAGACATCTTCTTCTAGTTGCAATAAAGACTTATCTCCTAAAAACGAGGACAATAAAAAAATACACATTATTCACATCGTTTTTACATTCCTGTGTGACAATATCACATTAGCGTACAATACATCGTTTTACAATTTAGCATCCAATGCTATTAGTGTTTTAGCTATTAAGCATAGTTTACATTTAGTATATACTTTTTCTGCTGACTTACATCTGGCGTTACCTTATGGCAATAATACATGTACATTTTTCTAACAGGGGGATAAGGGAGGACCGTTTACCAATGAACATGAGAAGAGAGATTCAACGGCGGACATTGAAACAGGAAAACTTAAATATTTTATACTTTTTGTTACAGTTCATTTCGTCATAGGCATTTATTGTCAATGGACTTGCACAGAGGGAATTAAATGTGTTATTAGTTTAGGCCTATGCCATGTTCATGTATATTTTAAGGACACCAAAACGTTACCAGATAGAGGAATAGAAGAAGATGAGATTCCAAAGGACATACTGCAACACATAAAAGAAATAAAAAAGAGAAGAGCGTTGAAAGTTTTGCCAACAATTCACGAGGTATGGAACATTTTTTTAATAACAAAAACAGACAAATGCACACTCAAGCACTCGATCGTAGCATACACAATAGTTCTTAAAAAACACACACGAGAAGCTCATTTTAAGGAGAATCTTTTGAACGACTGAAATAAGGTAATTTTTTTCGAAATACGTATTTTATTTCACGCTGTGGTGAAGCATGTCACGATTATAGATAATAGGCATACTTCCCATGTAGTAATATACAGTAGTTTTTCTTTTAGCTAAAAGTTACATAATACGATAAGACACTGAAACTTTAAGACAAGCATTGTTCTCATTTCCAGTTTGTCCGAAGAAAAGTACCAACGCTGCTCAAGGGTCAGTTTGCGTCTGCCGACTTCCAGATGTATATCCAGAAGTGTACAGAGTTTAGCTGGTTGGCAGTAGTTCAGGACCCTCCCCTGGTCCTGCTTGCTGACAGAGGGACCAGGTTCGACCGCAGCCTGTTTAAGGAGTACATGAGGCGGGGTCCGTTTGTAGAGTTCGTTGTCTGGCCTGCCCTTCTCGTCGAAGAGGGAGGGGCTATTTTGTCTAAGGGCGTGGCACAGGGCATTAATAAGGATCAAGTAAAAGATACACTATACTTTGGTAAATAGATAACATAAAAGACACGATATTTTCTTAATCTTCTCGAGGTGTTTGTTGGAAGAATGTTTATTTGCTCTATTGTATTCTACCAAGATTTTAATTATAGTGAAGACTAAAACTTATCAAAATATGAATTCAGTTATAGTCAGATATGCAAAGTATGTCAGGAAATTTTAGTGCATCAGAGGCCTTCTGCAATGCAGTGTGTTGTTTTCCTGAGACACGAATGAATGAAATTAGAACATCCTGTCATCGTCATGGTGCATTTCAATTCGCACAAGACTTTATTTTAATATATTATTCTTACAGTTTTTAAGTAATATATTTGTATATAACGTATATAACAAGATTACTTGTCAATACATTTATATACATATATGAACTTAACGTTCGGGAAATTAACAATTTAAGTATTTAGAAGCTCAAGTGTTATTTAGTATACACGATACTCCAAATAAGGAATAAGGTCCACACCTTGTTCAAGTAGACAACGCATTTATTTCATTCCCTTGGGAATCCAAAACACATACATAATAGCTATACATACTCGTCTACGTGATTTCCTGTTTGGGATGGAAATATAACCATAACAGACATGTAAAGTTACTGCCAATGTTCTAAATCTTACTCCTAACACCTTAACCTTAGTCTCTCTTATTATATCGCTTCCCGCGGAATACTGCAAGGAGCTCAACAGCAGTTTGTAGCGCAATCGGCCAATCACTGTTTAAGTTTATTATTTATAATCATGTCACGTGGCTCCTATTGTCCAGATTTCGAAAGACTTGATTACTTAACATTTCCTTTTTACAACTTTTCCTTATACAACTGTTCAATATGACTTCCATCTGCTATAGGACAGTGGCGGCACTTACACAAAATATATTTAAACATGTAGACAATTTATTAGCTGGTTTTGGTGCTCATTATGAAAGAAAATAGCTACCTATTTGGCAAAATATACCTAAATAATATCACAACTATATATCAACAATTTTAAAATGGCAGTTTTACATGTGTATTTATTAAAAAAAACACATGATAACCTGTCAAAATCAAGAAGCAAAGATTCATACACAGCGTTTGCTTCATCATCTAACACAGTTTAATGATTTGGTTTCCAACTTGTACACGAGACGTAAAATCGTAGTTTATACGTTTGTTTTCTTTTATTACACTATTACACTTTTTCGGAATAACTCAGGTTTGACAGAGTTAAAAGATCTCATAATCTGATAGATTCGTTTTAAACAAGTAAACAATAAAAAATCCACAAGGTCTTATTCGTATAGCAAAATATAAATAGTATGTAAATATTCATTTAAAAAATAGAGATGCTTTAATAAAAAATATATAAATATAAATAAAGTTACATTTAAACTAATGTAATTATTTTAATCAACGTGTCTTTTATTATAAAATAGAGAACGACATATCTATATCACATACACATACACACACGTGCGCGTACGCTCGCACGCACACGCATACGCACGCACACACCTTATAATTATATTACTTAATTAACTATTTAATTAATTTACTTTTATTTGCACTTTTCTCTTTGTTTGGGATGTTGATGTGCTGTTTTTTTGTGTGTGTTTTTTTTTTGTATTTCATGTGTTCATGCAAATTCCTGCTTGTGACTTATGGTGTATAATTTTTACATTTTTTTTGTACTTGGAATGAATTATCCATCTTTTATGTGACCATACTTGGATACGTATACATGTGAAACTAATAATGTTGTGTGTTCTTTTAGGACCTTCATCCTTTTAATCATCTTGATAATACAAACTTGTCTAAAATGGTGTGTAGTGAGTACATATAGCAAATATATGAAGACTTACTTTAAAAGTTATAAAAATCAACAATTGTGTGTTACTCATGTTGTCCATGTTGTTTTTGTAAACGTCCATAAATTTAAATAATGATGAGATTTGTTTCAGCAACCCCGTGATTTATATGTTTTGTCTTAATAAAATCAGTTTACTAACCCTTATTATTCGCTTGATATCAAATAGTTAATTATATCAAAACATATAACAAACACATAGTATGCATTAAGCAAATTACTTAAGTACGTGTTTGTAACTTTCTTTTAATTTTCCCCTGAAACTAGCTTATATTAAAAACCAATTGTAACTAGTTCTTTGTATTTTTAAGGTTTCTGTATTTGCTCTTGTTCGTCTCTTATTGTAGCGTCATCATTATCGACAGCATTAGTATCATCATAAGCATCGTCAAAATGATGGACAATACAGAACAAGAAGCAGACATGTCAATAGCTTAGTCTTTTCTCAGATAAATAGTAGCTGGACTTTTAAACGAAATTGAATACCCTTTCCAGCGCCATCGTTATAATGACAATTTCGTTTACCTTTCCAGTCGCGAGCTTAGAGTTGATGATTTATCTGTCCATGTGTCCATCCATATCTCCGTCAACTCAGACTTCTGTCCGTCCGATGTGCACATAACCCTTAACTGTAGCTGCGGCCATATAGTAATTATATTAATAAGATTAATGACATGCAAGATCCAGCGTCTTATTAACATCGTTACATTTTAGTTTTGCATTGTTTATAGTCAATCGTTAAAATACTTTCCCGGCTAGAATAACCCGGTTCTACATATTCCTTGCTGTTGTTTGTATGTCAATAATTATAAGGTTTTATCATTTATAAAATTTACTTTTAAATTAACACTGCGAAAGAAAAACC